>JAYESD010000011.1:41799500-42399500 GCA_036927565.1 Tuctoria greenei
CGACTTCGTTGTTGACCAGCTGCAGATGGAGGGGAGGTCCTTGACCAAGATTGTCGCTGAATACGTGCTAACGTGCTACCGGAGCCAGGACCCCCACTTCTCCCTAAGTCCAGCAGTCGAAGGGCCGATTGCGGCAGAGCTGGACACCGCCCGGGAGAGCGTTCAGGTGGCCACCGAAGCTGTCGCCTCAGCTATCCGTAGGAGTTAGGCCTTTCTTCTCTCGCCCCCCTTGTATGCGTCCAACTTTGTAATAAAATCTTTTAATGAGTGGAGTCCTCTTGATCTTTGGTTCTGATATTTTTGTGTCCTGCTCCCTGGTATATGTACGCAACTCTGATTATGTACTTGTACCAAGGGGGACTAGCACTTTCTTCGGGAACATCGACCCCCCTGGGGTTGTCGGAGCTTAGGAGCTTTGGCAACATTCGTGGTCTCCATAGGAGATGCCACCGCTGGGCCCCCTGAGGTTGTCGGAGCTTAGGAGCTCTAGCAATATCCATGGTATTCTCAGGGGACGCCACCACTGGCCCCCATGGGATTGTCGGAGCTTAGGAGCTCCGGCAACGCCCATGACCTTCGTAGGAGACATCACACACCGCCTGGCCCCCTGGGGTTGTCGGAGCTTTAGGAGCTCCGGCAACACCCATGATCTCGGTAGGACGTTGACACCGTGTCTCCTGCAATTGGTGGGGCTCAGGAGCTTAGGGGTTGTACCTTAGGGACCCGCGCACATGACAGACAAAAGTTAATTCCGCTCTCGAGTCAATCTTTTGCCTACGCTCTATTAGTGTCGCTTGTCTCATGTTCTGTTGCCATTGTGGAGGCTTGAGCAGGTACCCAAAGCGGCCCGCTGGCAAACGGACAGCAACGCTCCCACTATTGTAGAGACGAAGGAAAGATTGACCACACCCACACTAGGTGAAGAGATAATAGCAAATGTGTGACATCATTCATAAGAACTAAAGATAATTTCAAATGAACAAGGCATTCCAGGATAGGTCAAACAACTTTTTCATTATAATGCTCATAGGAGAGAACATACTTTACATGAGGAACGACCTGGCCCGGGCGACGAGGAGCTGAGTGTACCTTCTCTGGGTACCGGACCACGCCGAGCGAGGCAAACACTTGAAGCTCATTTCCCCGGCCTTAGTTAACCCAAGTGCTGTCTCTAGACACTATGCCAATTTTATAACAAAAGAAAAATAGAATGCCATACCCCTAGTTATAGATAGAACTTACGGAGGTGTTCGATGTTCCATGGGTTGGGTACCAGTTGACCATCCTCAGTAGCTAGACGAACACACCCTTGGCGACAAACCTCTGTGACCCGGAAGGGACCCTCCCACTTGGGGGAGAGTTTGTTAGTCCCTTCACGGGGAACCAGGTTCTTCACCTTGAGCTCCCTACTGCACACGGTCCGCTGGTGGTAGCGTCGGAGCGCTTGCCTGTACCGTGTGTTTCGGAGGGCAGCTCGTACGCATCCCTCGTCGACGAGTTCGATATCTTCCCGGCGCAACCGGTCCTGTGCGGCTTCGTCGTACATCCGGACACGGGGGGGAGCCCATGGTGATCTCTGGGGGAAGGACGACCTCCGCCCCGTACACCAGGAAGTAGGGCGTTTCTCCTGTAGCCCGGCTTGTTGATGTTCGGCTAGCCCACAGTGCATGTGGTAGCTCATCCACCCAGTTTGCACCATGCTTCTCGAGGCTTGAGTATGTACGAGTCCAGAGGCCCTTGAGAATCTCAGCGTTCACTCTCTCTACCTGCCCATTGCTCTCGGGATGAGCGACAAAGGCATAACAAACTTGGATCCCAAGGTCCTCGCATTATTCTTGAAACGCCGCACTCTTGAATTGGGTCCCATTATCAGTGATGATTCTGTTCGGTACTCCGAACCTGCAGACAATCGACTTGATGTACTTCACTGCGGACTGCTTGTTAATGGTGATGACTGGGGTGGCTTCTGGCCATTTGGTGAACTTATCTACGACGACGTAGAGGTGCCGGAATCCTCCGACGGCCCTTGGGAAAGGTCCCAGGATGTCCAGTCCCCACACAGCGAATGGCCATGAGGGAGGGATCATCTGTAGCGCTTGAGCTGGTGTGTGGATCTGCTTGGCATGGAACTGGCACGCCTTGCATCTCTTAACCATGTCAGCGGCATCCTAGAGTGTTGTGGGCCAGTAGAAGCCGTGCCGAAAGGCTTTGCCGACCAGCGTACGGGCCAATGCGTGGTTCCCGCACTCACCTCCGTGGATTTCTACGAGCAAGTCGCAGCCCTCGTCCTGGGTAATGCAACACAATAGGATGCCATTGGCGCCACACCGGTAGAGATCCCCCTCTACCAGCGTGTATCATTTAGCCATCCGCACAATCCGTTCTGCCAGGGCATGTTCTTCGGGAAGGTAGTTGTCTTTCAAGTAGTCCCGGACCTCTGAGATCCATGCATCAGGACCTCCTTGAGCTTCTGGTTCTTGGGTGCACAGCTGTTCGGAGCTGCTGGAGGCGCATAGGAACCTTGGCAGGCACCATGGCTGTAGCGCCGCCGGGGTTGTTAGCTTCGAGGTGATAACTTCACCCCCTTCACCCGGTTCGGCAACTCGGGCGGTTGGTCGCGATAACGTCCTTGCAAATACCCCTGCAGACACTGGTGCCTCTGTAGATGCCTTTGTTGACAAGTCGTCTATGACTGAGTTGTCTGCTCGGGGTACATTGCATAGATTCAGGACCTCGAAACCTTTCTCCAGCCTCCTGACGTGTAGTAAGTATGCTGCCAGCTGGGGGTCATTGCAACTG
This sequence comes from Tuctoria greenei, assembly GCA_036927565.1. Taxonomy (NCBI): domain Eukaryota; kingdom Viridiplantae; phylum Streptophyta; class Magnoliopsida; order Poales; family Poaceae; genus Tuctoria; species Tuctoria greenei. The sequence continues at coordinate 41,802,300 of JAYESD010000011.1, forward strand.
CACTCCCCTTTGACCTGCTTGACAACTAGCTGGGAATCACCCTTGGCAAGGAGCTGGCGGACGTTGAGGGTCAGTGCTGTCTTCAGCCCGTAGATGAGGGCCTCGTACTCTGCCATGTTGTTGGTGGCTTTGAAGCCAAGACGCACCATATATTTGAACTGCTCCTCTGTCGGGGCTATGAGCACCTCTCCGGCCCCGGCCCCCAGCTTCCGGACAGAACCATCGAAGTAAAGTGTCCACGGGGTTTCAGTGAAAGTCGGTGCCCCAGAAAGTATGTCTCCGCCGACTGGGCTTTCGGGGTTGCCAGGCGACAGAGTCCACTCGGCCAGGAAATTTGCCAGGGCCTGGCTTTTGACCGCATGTCGAGGAAGGAAATTGATCTCGAACTCTGCTAGCTCGGCTGCCCACTTGGCAATGTTGTCGGTAGCATTAGGGCTGTGGAGGACCGTTCTCAGTGGAAAGGAGGTGACCACTGAGACCTTATGACCCTGAAAGTAGTGCCGGAGCTTCCTCCATGCTATCAACACAACGTACAATAGCTTATGTATCTCATGATATCTTGTCTTTGCTTCATGGAGGACTTCGCTGATGTAGTAGACCGACCTCTGAGTGGTCTGGACTCTGTCCGAGAGGTCCGGTGGTTCCTACGTTGGATCTAGGTCCGGGGGTTCCTGGCTCCCGGGACCCGCATCATACTTCGGGGGCTGGGGGCCGACGACTTCCTGGCTCCCAGAGCCCTCTTGAGAGAGGTTCATGACTTGGTCTGGGACCGGAGGCTTGGTGCTTGCGCTGCAGGCTCCTCCTCTTGTATGTTGCTATTGCGGTTCAGATCGTTCTGCGACCAAGACCATACTGACCACTTCAGTTCTTGCAGTAACATATAGCAGCAGGGGCTCTCCAGGCTCCGACGCCACCATAACCGGGAGGGACGTCAGGTGCCTCTTGAGCTCCTAGAACGCTGCTTCCGCTTCTTATGTCCAGGCAAAGGGACCTGCCTTGCGCAGAATCTTGAAGAAGGGAAGTGCTCGTTCTGCCAACCTCAAGATGAAGCGGCTAAGGGCCGCGAGGCAACCGGCAAGCTTATGTACATCCTTGATACGTGTCGGGGGTCGCATCAATTCTATTGCCTTGATCTTCTCTGGATTGGCTTCGATCCCCCGGTGGGAAACTAGAAATCCCAGCGGCTTCCCATAAGAGACCCCGAAGACACACTTTTCGGGGTTCAGCATTGTGCGCGTAAGGCGCAACCTGCTGAAGACTTGTGCTAAGCTGTCTAGGAAGAACGTGCGGTCTTTGATTTTGACCACGATGTCATCAACATACACCTCTACCAGGTCTCTAACGAGGTCCCCAAATGTTTTATGCATCGCACATACAAAGGTAGGGAGAGCATTATTAAGACCGTAAGGCATGGAGACATAACAATACAGGACATCTACTGTTACAAAAGCAGTGTGTTCCTCATCATCTCTAGACATAGGTATTTGATGGAAACCAGAATACGCGTCAAGGAAACACAGCAGATCACAACCTGACGTAGAGTCTACAATTTGATCTATCCTAGGGAGCGGGAAAGGATCTTTTGGACATGCCTTGTTTAGGTTGGTGTAGTCGATGCACATCTGAAGTTTCCCGCCAGTCTTGTGGATGACAATAGGATTGGCCAACCACCGAGGGTGGTGAACCTCCCGGATGAAGCCGGCGTCGAGCAACTTCTTGATCTCATCCCGGATGAAGTTCTGGCGCTCAATGGACTGCTTTTGAGGCTTCTGTTGTATCGGGCGGGCATCAGGGTAGATCTTAATATGATGCTCAATCACCTCCCTGGGGATCCCAGGCATCTGCGATGGTTGCTAGGCAAACACATCGACATTGTCCCGGAGGAAGGTGACGAGCGCGAATTCCTATTTGCTGTCCAGGTTACCCGCTATGCGGGTCGTCTGGGTAGCCTCAGAGCCGATCCTGACGACTTTCACTAGGACGTCGTCTTCGGCAGGCAACACGTGCGGGGCTGCGGCGGGGGTCCGTTGAGGTGGCCCCTGACTTGGTTGACCCTCCCTTGCATCATCCAGGTTCGGGGTCCGCCCCGCAGCGAGTGCTTGGAGCTGCTCCAAGGCTGACACCGCTACGGTACGATCCCCCCGGACCCTAAGGACTCCGGATGGCGTTGGCATCTTCAGGACCAGATAGCCGTAGTGGGCTACAGCCATAAACTGGTAGAGCACCGATCTTTCGATGATGGCATTGAAGGGGAGCTCAACATCCGCCACGTCGAATAGGATATTCTCCGTGCCGTAGTTCTTCGGGGTACCAAAGGTAACCGGGAGGTGGATACTTCCACTAGGCACAATCCGCCCTGGGCCCACGCCTGAGAACAGGCTCGAAGGCGCGAGGCAAGACATAGGTATATGTAGCTTCCGGAAGGCCGCAGTGGAGATGAGGTTGAGGCCGGCCCCGCCATCGATCAGCACGTAATGGAGCTTCACGTTGGCGATAGTTGGGGCCACGAGCAGTGGGAGCACCCCAGCCCCTGCCATGTTCTTCGGGCAGTCTGAAGCGTTGAAGCTTATAGCCGTGTTCATCCACTTGCTGTGGGGAGCCGGGCTTGGCACCGGGGCCACTGCTGCCATGGTGCGTCGTAGGACTTTCACTGCGTTTCAAGACACAGGGTCTGAGGCCCCCCCCCCCCCCCCATAGATGATGTAGAGGAGCTTTCGCCACTCCTGGTCACTGCTAGTGTCCGAGTCAGCACCCGTGAAAACTGCTTTCACTGCTATAATGGGCTCCTGGTACCCCATGTTGTCGTCCTTATCTTCCGCAGGGTCAACCTTCTGCTTACCCTCCCTCTGGCTGGAGGGCTCGCTCTCTTGACGCTGATGCTTCTGCCGCTGCTCGCGAAAATGCTCCGCGAGTTTCTTGACTTCCCGGCACTCACTTGCACTGTGACCATTGGTCCGGTGCACCGGGCAACTGAAGTCAGCATCATCCCTTTCGAGGGACGGGCGTGGACGCTTATCCTGACGCGAGCTCCGGGCTCTGCCAGGTGCCGCGGCTGCCACCATGAGAGCTCCGGGCTTCGGCTTACTCCTGCTGCGGTCCCCGCTCTTCTTCTTGCCCACACCTCTGACAGCAGCCTCCGCTTCAGACTGTGCGGGCTCCCCACTTTCCGAGGAGGGTCGGGCGTGCCAGTTACGCCCCTCTACAACCTTGGCACATCTGTCTGCCAAGGCAAGCAACTCGGAGACATCGTGCACGTCATGCGTGGTGAGCTTCTCGAGCATCTTCTTGTCCCTCACACCCTGCCTAAACGCAACTATGACAGATGCATTCGAGATGTGAGGGATGGTGTTCCGTACCTGGGAGAATCGCTGGATGAAGGACCGTAGTGGTTCCCCCGATCGCTATCTAACAGCGTGAAGGTCGAGCTCCATGTCGGGACGCTCATATGAACTTCCAAAGTCCGCTACAAACTGCCGGCACAACTCCTCCCAGGAGGTGATGGATCCTTGAGGCAGGTTCATAAGCCATGACCGGGCTGGACCAGCCAGAACCACGAGGAAGTAGTTGGCCATGATGACCTCGTCACCCCTAGTGGCCAGAATGGAGGTGGAGTAGATCTGTAGGAACTCACTCGGGTTGACGCTCCCGTCATAATTCTCTGGTGTGTGCGGCCGGGACTTGTGGGTCCACACCACCATTCGCAGGTGGGGAGCTAAGGTTGCGCATCCACCACCTGTGCTTGCGGGTGGCAAGTTTGGCGCTGCATGGCAGTAATGAGCTGGCTGCGCTGCATATGCCGGTTGTTGGGGTATTGCGGTCGGCGCTTGGTGCGGCGGAGGCACACCATATGCCTACAGTGGAGGAGGTGCAACATACGCTTGGTGCGGGGGAGGCGTCATGTACGCCTGGTGCTGCGCAGGAGGCGCCGCGTACGCCTGACGCGGTGGGTGAGCGTCGTGCACCTGGGCCCCAGCACCCGGTAGGCTGTAGTCAGCTTCGAGGTTGCGGCGCCGCTCCCATTGTCGCTCGATGACGACCCGTCACTCCTCGCCGGCTCTGCGGAGACGCTGCAACCTCGTCCATAGGTCTGCCGACGAAAGCCTAGTTGAACGGCCATCGACAGTCCGCCGATCGACGGTAGGCGTGCGTGACAACGAAACAAATGTTGTTGCCGCTCACCTTTCGCCTTGCGGAGTCGCCTAGAGTGCGGCGACGACCAGATGGTTGACGCCATTTACCCACTGTTGGGTTGCCCCCTGAGGGGCTCCTGCAGTTGGTGCGTTGCAGAGCAACTCACGTGCAGCAAGAAGCGCGCTCTCTGGGCTTGCCGCCAGTGGTGCCGTGACGACTGTTGCTGCAGGGGTCCACCGTGTCCCATCGTGCTAACCTGCAGTCGATGGGGTGGCTGTTTGGCGGCGCGACGACCCAGATCTTCCCGCTCTGGAGCGGGACCCGTCTCTGGGGTGAGATGAAGCTTGGTCCTCACATGCCACCTGCTGACGGGGTTGTGGCCTGGAGGAACTGGCATTGGAACGAGTGTCGCCATACTGCTGGTGAAGATTCTTGCTGGAGAAAGTCCCCTACCTGGCGCGCCAAATGTCGAGGTGTCTAAACTGACACCTCCTCCGGACCTACTTGGGAGTAGTCCGCGGAAGTTCGATGTATATTCAAGGGGCTTGTCCTAGCAAGATCAAACGCTGTGTACGACGAACACGAGGGATTTACGTGGTTTAGGCCGCATGAGCATAATACCCTACTCCACGGTGGTTTTTGTGTTGTATTGCTTAGGTCTCAGAGAGCTTGTCTTAGTCGATGGCTGCTCGATCCTTTTATAGTTCAAGGTCGAGCAGCTTACAAGTGGGGCCTAGAGCCCGACAGGTGGCCCTGGGAGTACCAAATCCACCCTAAGATCTGGGAGTAAATGCTATCCCCTAACAATGGCTTCAATGTGCCGCCTATCCATACCCTGTAGCAGGGCTACGAATAGCCCCTCATCATGGTCGGCCGTGTCTTGTCTGTCTTGTCAATGCCTCTCATTGGTCCGCCGTACGTAGTAGTTCGGCTCTGACCAGTCATGACAAGACCGGCCACAATCCACTTGACTTATGAGTGCGAGCTCCAGCCTACCTAGGGAACATGCGCATCCTTCTAGCTTTGGCGTACCGAGCACGCCTCCCTTTACTGCTCCTTCCGCGGAAAGGCTCAGGCTCAGCGCTGCCTAACACGTGGCAGCTCCCGGACCTTTCCTTAGCGGGATGTCCAGGTCTGGGAGGTTGGATTCGGAGCTGCTCGGAACGTAGCAGCATCGGACCCTCTCCCCACGAGAGGAGGTCCGAGGCCGCCGACCTAGCGAGCACGCCGGACCTTCTCTCAGCAAGGTGGTGGACCCAATGCTGCAGGCCACGTGGAGGCACTAGACCATCTCTCAGTGGGAGATGATACTGCTGCGCTTGCCACGTGGCACCCTGGGCCTATGTCAAGTCTCGCCCCCGTGGGCGGTGGGGGCCAACGTGCATTTATCCCTGTACCCAGGGATACCCGGTTCGCCAGGCACTGACAATCACCGTCTTGTAGTAGGCGGTCACAGCCTTGATTCGTGCCTTAGAGAAGGAGTCCTTGAGACATCTCTTTGCTGCATTATGAAAAACTGAACAAGCATATGCTTGACTCACACCCTCCTCCAAACGAAATCTACCCTACATACAAGTAACAATTAATGTCAAATAACAATAGGATGTAATGTAATGGAAACAATCAAAACAAACTTACCCAGAAGATCTCCCAAACTTTATCCTGACATGTACCCGAATCGCCATACTCTTGAAGCGCATAGTGATCCCAACTATGCGTTGCACATGACTATCGTATGCCTTTACACCTTGCCATAACTCTTTCAACTCCTCAATCAACGGTTGCATAAACACATTAATTTTTGTCCCAGGATGTTTAGGACCAGGAATGATGGCCGCGAGGAATATGTATCCTTCTTTCATGCACATGTTGGGAGGGAGATTGTAAGGCATGATGAAAACAGGCCAACAAGAGTATGGACGTTACTTGTGCTAAAAGGAGTGAAACCATCCGTTGACAATCCAAGAAGCACATTTCTTGGATCTTTACCAAACTCCGGATCAAAACGGTCTAGAGCTTGCCATGCCGCGCCATCCGAAGGATGTACCATAATATCTTTGTCATCGCTCTCACGTAACCCTTCTGAATGCCACCTCATCTGCTTCGCAATTTCTTCAGAAAGGAACAACCTTTTAAGCCTGGACGTGATAGGCATGTACCAAAGCTGTTTAACTGGTACCTTTGTACTTATTTCCTCCCCATCATCATTCAAAACCTTCACATGTCTAGATGCATTGCAATGCATACATTGAGTATCGTTCTGGTGTTCCTTCCAAAACAACATGCAATTATTTTCGCACGCATCAATTTTTCTCATAACTCATGCCCAGGCCTTCCAAAATCTTCTTTGAATGATATATGTCTTCCGACATCTTATGTTTTGCCGGAAGGAGATCATTGATCAACTTGAGGATACCATTGTAGGAATTGTTTGCAAAATTGAACTTAGACTTCAGCCCCATAAGTTGTGTGACCGCCTGCAGAACGGTCACACTAGCGCCCTCATATACTTTTTCATCTGCGCCGGAAAGAAGTCTGTAAAACTTCTTCACCTCCTCTGGCAGTGACTGCTCTTCGTACTCTCGATCAACATCCGTCATCATCTCATCCATCCGATCTTCATTCTCGTTTCCGTCTGACTCACTAGCATGATCCATCTCTCCATGCTCACGCCACACTAGATAGTCTAACATAAATACGTGCTTACAAAGGTGCAACATCATTTCAGACCTCTCGAAACGTCGACGATTCTGGCACCTGCTACACGGACATTTCACAAAACGAGCACCACTAGGAAATGCTTGGTTCACGAACACGTTTACAATTTGTGCCTATTCCAAAGTGTATACACCATCTGAACTCCATCCATCATACATCACCTCACGGTCGTCACTCATTTTTCAACTTACACCTTCAAAGCAAAAAAATCATTATAATTAGTTTATTTTCATATTATGTGATGGTCACTACAACTATGCATATAGGTCCTAAACCCACCCAAAAGTGGTCAAGTGGGGCGTGCTTATGACGACACGCGTGGTCTGGATTCAGACGAAATTTCGGCAGCATAACCATGATGTTCTCCACTGCACACCCGAAAATGGTGCAATGGAGAACATCAGGGTTATACCGTCGAAATCTCGTCTAGATCCAGAATCGCTTCTCGTCACAAGCCACGCCCCCCCCCCCCCCCCCCCCCCCCCCGATCCACTCCCAGACTGTCCAAAAAGGGACAATTCCGAACCTTCACGTCTCACATGCCAATAGCATGTGATACGTGCCGATTCAAAACGGGTAATCAAATTCTATAGGTTACATTCCTCATTTTCATTTTTCAATAATTTACGAGAGAGGAAAGAACAAGACAGAGGAGGAAAGTTAATCAGAGTTGAAAGTTCTAAGTCCGGATCCACCGTTCAGGTGCGGTTAATTAGTCGTCCTCATTATCGCTGTACACATCTGTGCTCGTCTTAATGCATACTTCACAACTAGAATCATCTTTCACTACAATCCTCTAAAACTACCATAATTATAAAAATATTTACTATATTTTAAACACATAATTGGCCATCATATTGCAAATGCTAAAAAGAAGCAATCACATGCATGATACGAACTTTTAATCACATTCAAATCATATAGCATAATGAATATGAATGACATTCACGAGTTAACAACTATATAATATGAATCACATTCACGAGTTAACACTAATCACATATATAATATGCTCATATATTTAGAAACTATTAATCATGCTCACATATATAAGTTAAATATGTAAATTTGTATATAATTTGAGAATTAACTATTAATTAATCTTACATATCCACATTAGCTATGAATTAAGCTCACACGTAGAACATCACATATACAAAATCATGCACCAAACAAAGATCACACATAAAGTTCAAATATATGACTTCATTTTACCTTATGCGCTGTGGAGGAGCGAACGAGGTGCTGAGGAGGGCTGTACAGGGGACGCGGAGGGGGGCCGGACAGGGGGGCGCCGGAGGGGGGCCGGACCAGAGGGCTCCGGGGGTCGGACCAGGGAGCACCGGAGGGGGGCTGGACCAGGGGGCTCCAGGGGCCGGACCTGGGCGCGCCGGAGGGGGGCCAGACCAGGGAGCGCCGGGGGCAGGACCAGGGGGCACTGGAGGGGGGGTCGGACCATGGGCAGGAGCGTCGACGAGCGGGGGCGGCGGGCAAGGGCGCGGGCGCAAGCGACAGGGCGGCGGGCGGGGGCACCGGCGAGACGGCGGGCTGGCGGCGGCGGACAGGGTGCGGGCGAGAAGTGTCGGGACTAAATTGCACGCACATGAGAAGATAAGAGCCGCCAAAGGGTTTAGGCCTCCAGCCGAGCCCTCTTAAGAGCGTCGGTTTGGCCCTGGCCAACGCTCTTAGAGCCTGAGCGAGCCGGGCCCACTTAAGGGTGTCGGTTTGGTCCTGGTCAACGCTCTTAGAGGCTGAGCCAGTTGGGCCCACTTTGAGTCTCCGGTGGGACCCGATTAAGAGCGTTGATTAGGCCGACACATTTAATATATAACCGACGCCTCTAACTTATCGCGTTTAAAAAGCCATGAATATGATACGGTGCTCGGAGGCGTTGATAGAGTCCAGCTGCTGGTCCCGGGTATGATTGGTGTCCCAAGACGTATAGGAAACAGAATTGCGTCGTGTGCCAGCCGCATGCGGCCGCGTCCTCTCAGCATCCCAATCCGTGGGCATGCATGTTGAGATACGAGTCGTGGTGTACCTGGGCTCAATGTTGAGCCTTCGTTTCTCAAATTCAGGTTTGCCTGTGGCCTAAGATTTGCCTGCAAGTGCAAGATTTTGAGTTCTTGACTAGATAGAGCAAATATTGGTAGACGATATCTTTTGCATTCAGAAACATTTTATGCTAACAGTATACTTCCGTTATTAAATACGACATCTAATCTAGTACTTACATTAAGCTATGTTGTCAGCTATACTAAATGTCATATATTTAAGAAGAGGATACAGTGAGAGTACCAAATCACAGAAGCGTCTGAATCTTATCCAACTAACACCACAGAATGCATAATCATTCCACAAATCTCAATCACTTGTTTCCCAGAATGTTGTCAAATTAAGCTCAGTCCGAACTTCATTTCATAAAAAAAATAATTCAAAAACTACCGCAACGTACTTGGGACAAAGGCTTCTTGTTGTAGTATCCTAGGTTTCTCACGTGAACAGAAAGCAGTGTACGAGACTGTAGAAAGCATGGTAATATCAAGTCATGAAGAACTGATACTGCCAACGATTTGTGCAATTTTATCTCTTGCATGTTTGGACCTACTGTATGCCCACCCACCTGGCATAATCGACCCACCTGCACAGGGAGAAGTTTAGTCAGCCAGTGTCTTGATCATCATAGGCAGCAGTTTTGATCTCCCGTGGATACAGATATACTCACAGTAGAGAACCCAAAAACGTGTTCCCTGTCCGAACTGCAAAACACATTGCGCCCAACGCCACTTTGTGGCGGTGCAACAAAGGCTCGAGCATCCGCTGTTCAATCACTCCGGCTAAAAGCTGGTATCTGTTTTGAGAGGTTGAAGAACAGACTGATAAGCACCAGACTTGCAACAAGTTTATGGTTCTTGCAACTTTAAGGCGGTGAAAATATGCAGGTAAGCATTGATACTCAACTATAACAACAAAACAAGCAGGGCCGGCCCTAGGGCAGTGCGGGGCGACCGCCCCGGGCCCTCGAAAATTAAGGGCCCCATTTAAATTTAAGTTATATATATTCCCAAGCTCTAAATTTATACAAATGAATGTGATTTAACTGGTATTCAATCAATGATTAATAAACTAATAATAACAGTCAGAAGGATAGTGAATTTGACTTTTAGATTTGACCCAACCAACTATTCCAACTTAGAATCAAGAGTGTTCCCGACAATACCTATGGTCATGCAGAGTCAGAGGCCGACCACTCCATGCTACCGGCTCACGTAGTCTCTTGAATTAAGCATCGATAACTCGAATATGAACTCCTATTCTTATCTGTCGGTTGTCGCGACCGTGATGTAGAGGACTTCCGAAGGCTCCGGGTTTGAATGCCAACACTTAATAGCTTATGTCTTCTAAACGCTTAATTTCACCTGTTATTTTTTATGCATTGATCAATCTATGTATACTCCTAGCTAACTGATTTCCTCATATTTTTTCTCTCATCTAAGGTTGTACTAACTAAACTTTATTAAGTGATTGTTTAACTCTTACACATAATTTCAGTTAGATACTCAAAGTAATTTTATTTTATATCATTAGATAAGTTTCAATCAATTGTATTTTCAGTTCGTATAAGTGTTTTTAAATTTATTTTTGTAACAATATTAGTGAGAATGAACTTTATAAAACACTCACCCTGTTCCGAAATAAGTGACGTTTAGCGGAGCTAATTTAACTTAAAATGAACTAGATTTCTTGTTCTAAATATATTTTTTTTCAGAATAGAGAGTAGTTATAATTGATAATTTTTCTTTATATTTATGATCAACTAGAGGGCTTTAATTTTTTATTCGCCCCGGGCCCCCGAAAAGTCAGGACCGGCCCTAAACAAGGACATTGACTTGTTGTATATACAAACAATCAAAAAGTGCACAAGATCTGTAGTTATTGTATTAACAGCAAGAAACTGAGTCTAACTACCTTGGTTAAGTGTGTGGGTGTACACCTGACCACCTAGGTTCGAATTATCTTCAATTGAGAATTTGGATGCCTATTTTCTTCTTAATACAATGCTATCCAGTTCCTCCTAGGTTAGTCTAGTTTTTTTTTTCTTATTGTATGAATAGCACCATTGCTTGAAGTGGTCTAACAAAAAGAATCAGGACTCAACAAAAAAAAATGACACATTTCCATTTGCCCGTTCTACCAATTACCATAGTCCAAAAAAACCCTCACGCACATGTTTTCTGATACTCTCAGGTACATGTTTCCTGACACAGATATTCTGCAGATGGGAAACACTCCCATACTATCAGCCAGGGCATGACACACATTTCACAAATTGTAATAAAGGAGTTGTTTTGTGTGTGGGACATAATAAGGCCATGTACTTCCGGATCCAACATTGGGACATGCAAAAAGAAGGAGGCTCACGTAATATTCTCTTTTCTTTGTGTATTTTAGTTCCACTTATTCTGCTTATCTTTCACGTACATTCAACATCCTACCGTATTTGTCTCCACAAATCTGCAAGTGTGCATGTCCTAGACTCCTAGTGTATATCCATTGCCCAATTATGTGCTAATCAGAATGGAAGCAGGCACCCCAAGTAGAGAAATTAAGCATACATAATCACTGAGGAAAGTTCACCAGGGGATAATTAATCATTTGACACAAATTAAAATGATTCTCACCTGAGGTTACTAGAAACTGCCATGTATACACCATATGCAACACTAGTTTCCAAAATTGGAATATTCTCAACTTCACCAGCAGAATCCTCGCTGATAGCCTTTCTTGCTTTTATTAGTGCATTGGTCACACCAGTGCCAATCTGAAAAAGAAATTGGCCAATGATATGGATTTTTACATAGTTTTGAAGAGGTGGCTTGAATAGCAAAGATGGCACTGACTAGGTAACTGATTCTATTAGGGAAAACTTAGATTGATTTACCAACTTGATCTGAATACAAGATCAAAGATGCACTGGAAGACACACTGGTCCTCTTTCTTACAGTAGTATGTATGATGTTTGAGCATACACCTACACTAACTTGATAAATTATTAAGGTTGTACATTTCAGAGCTCAATGTTTTCCATAGGCAATTTGACCATCCATAACATACAAGCTAACATTAAAATACATAAATCATCTGAACATTTCCTAAGTTATGTCCTCTGATTCCTTATTGTGTTACTGCTACCTGCTCATCACAAATAAGCTCATAAAGAAAAATGATTGATCTATTGTCGCCATTTAAAATTAAGTCAACACACTTCTAGTCCTGTTTCACAAAGACATTACAACAGCATTCAGACAAGCTTACCAGAGAGGCACCAGTTCCGACTGCAAAAAGCTTAGCACCATTCCTCTAAAAGAAGACAAATTGTTAGTTCATAATGGAGAAGGCCATTAAAGTGACACATTATTAAATTATTGATTGTGAGCAACAAACAGAAAGTTCAACTTTACCACAATAGCTCCTACTCTTTGCAAAAGTGAGAATGATGACCCAGCCAAAGCAACCTACAGTAGAAATTTTGCATAAATCCACAAGTTTAGACACGAATTCTCATCTGTACCACAAGGAGACTTTAGGAACTTGATATAATGCAGAGAGACATTAAGATCATGACACCTGGAAGGCATTATCTGGGCAGTTATAGAAGAATTTAGCTATGGCTCCAGCATTCCCCGCTATTGGTGGCTGCAGAGACACAGTTGGAGCAGGAAGCCATACAAGCATGAAATCTGCAACTATTGCCATGACCTGGAAAAAATTTGGAACTACATGTCAATAAATTTATAAATGCAAACTAATAAACAAAATAAAGGGACTGCCTATACATCATGTGCCTAAAAATGAAAAATGGTTCAGTCGACTAATGAGTAACCACACGATTAAAAACCGACAGACAATATCATCTCCTACCTCTCCCCATTCAAACATAAAGGCAACTTTCTCTCTCAGTGTGTGTGTCCGCCATGCGCCCCCTGCCTACCGCCAGCCTACCTGCATCCCTGGCAGCATCCTCACTGCTGTCACCGCCACCGCTGCATCCCCTATCACGCTTAGCTTATCCATCGCCTTCTCGCTCCTCCGCCGTTGCTCTGCCCACCAGCAGTCTGGCAACGCCTGTGGCCAGCAGCTCCTGCTATCTCTTGGGAAGCCTCACACGCCTTTCCCATCAAGTCAGATGCCACCCAAGAACCCTTTGTGAGCTCAGACTCAGATACACAGCCCGTGAACCCTGGCAGACCTGAACCTGAACCCCTGAATTGAAAAGAGGCTCACGGCTAGGGCTCAAACTCTGTTGAGTAAGATTTACTCAAATGTCAAACACCTGATAATTAGTAGGCGCGATAAATAAAAGATATCTTTGTTACAACAAAGATACTTAATTGCTTTCTGAATAAGCAGAGATGAACGGCTGAAACATTTCTTTTCATTCATATTTGATATAGTTCACAGTAGCAATTAACCTTTAATTGAAGAGGCAGAACTTGGGAAGTTTTTAAGACCTCGAAAATTGTTGGGGAAAGGGGTAAGCGAAAAATGACTAGTGAGAGAAATTTGCTGGAAATTTGACGACAGTTGTACAGTTGAAGTGGCAAAACCATGGTGGCAATGCTTTTCAATAGTAAATACGCAAAACAAAGGCTCTTGACAATCGCTAATTAATACAATTAAAAAACATAACTTCCTTACAATAGTCTTTCCTGGCATAATCTTTATTGCACAAGATACATCAAAAAAATTAGGGAAATCAAAATTTTTTACATTTCCAAGTAGTACACCAGATAAGAAGTCATCTGAAGCTCATTTCCAAATGGCATAACCCAGATACTCATCAACGGTGGAGTGGCAGAAACGCCACACCAACCACCAGCAGGGCACAGGGCACAGTACCAATTAGCCCACAGTTTGGCATACCACCAGTGGTGAAGTAGCAAACAAAGTCCAATAAGTTTTGAACTAAATGTGGCATGCAAAAGTTCTTTTACAACAGCACAGATGGCGGTGCATCAGGTAAGACTCCCTCCAAGTGGACAGTGGTTTGAACACATGATAATGCAATTTCAAGGTAGATAGCAGGAAAACGCTGAAAGGCCTTAACATGATGAACATCATAAATCAAATACAAGGTACAGCGAAGTGGTTACAGGTTCAAATGTAAAGGAAGGAAATATTAGCTCGTGCTAACATGCTTGGTATTTCAGGCTAGCCTACTTGAAAATTTTCAGAACATCTGTGGATAACAGGAGATAGTCCTTAAAGCTGTCCAAAATACTTATATTCCTCGTTCAAACACAACTTATGCCCAAAAAAAAAAACCTGACAAATCATAAATAGAACAAAAAGAGAAAAGGCAAACATAAAACATTATCCACAGAAAGTATCTTATTATGTATACCCCAGGACAGATTGTATGTGGACATTAAATTTTATGTGTGTTAGTTTGACCTCAAAGGGCAGATATCAAGAGTGAAATGAGCCTGATTTGTTAGACTGCGTTCAATTATCTTAAAAAATTATTCACATGAAAATGAATGCACACCTGCCTCTGGTGGAGCAGACACTAGAAAATAAAAATAAATCTTAGTTCTGACTTCTGAGGGAGCAATGTTGATGGTTTGATACACCAACAGAAACAAATTCCCAGATTTACCATATTGAAGAAAAATGCCTAGCCAATTATAAAGGCAAAAGAAAAAAGGCTTAAGGAAGCATACCACATCACAAATCACAAAGTCAAGCTCTTTGATGAAGTTTTCCCTCCTTTTCTCATACTCTGCTGCAGTCTAGCAAAATCAAAAGGGTTATGTCAAGAGAAATAAAAGGAACAGAAAGGGGTAGCATATGAGCAAAAATGGCAAAGTGTTTATGCTTAACTACAATGTCACCAACGCAACAACCAGCAGCATAGCATGTACTTTCTGCTCCCAGAGCAGATGAGAGATGTTCGCCGTACATTCCATACAAATTTGAGCGCCCAAGAGTTTCCATCCAGTATTTGTTTTTGACAGATAATACTGTACCACATATAAAGCCAAGCAGAAGGCGGGTAGCAGCCTGCCAGCCTAGCACAAATTGGCTAGTGGACCACATAAGACAAAACCATGATGTGAGTGAACCATGCTACTCCAGTCATTCCCAGTTGCAGACAGGCGTATTATTTCAGCAATAAATTACTTAACGATGTATAAAGGATCCTTTTATAACCAACATTTTTCCCTTTTTTGGTCGGAAAAGCATCAATATTCCAACTGGATTATTACTGGTTTAGTGAACAAACAGCATTGGCCATCCCATGGACCCACGAACATCTGAACTGAGAGGAAGCAGTGCCATAATTGGAAATGCGTCACCATCAAACACGATTCTGGAGTCCCAAAAATATGATCCAATGAATCCGTCGGCATCTAAGGCTAGGCCACAAAATCCTTGACACTACAAGTCTGTGGAATCCCTCACAAACCAAACCACATCTGATGATCTGAATCACAACCACACGATATATTGAAGAAATTCCTGTCGCACCTTGGTGAAGATGCCGACGCCGCACTCGATGGCGACCTTGGTGAGGAAGAGGTCGTCGGCGAGGAGGCGCTCCTTGAACCCGCCGAACTGCAGCAGCCACCTGAATACGGGCGATGCCTCCAGCTCTGCGAACCGCCGCACGATCTGCCCGGGCACGCGGCCAGCCTGCACGGCCGCGGCGAGGTCCGCGGGAAGGCTCTCGAGCTTCCGCCCAAGCTGCGCTAGCACGAACAGCGCCTCCTTCCTGTTGACCGACGCGTCGTCATCGTTGCCGCCATCACCCTCACCTCCGCCGCCGCCACCACCACCGGACGGGGGGAGGCCGTCGTCGTCGCCGCCGCCGCCGCCACTGCCAGAGAAGGCGAACGGGAGGTGGGGGCGGGTGAGGCGGATGGAGGGGAGACGGAGCGGGAGGGCGCGCGGGATGGGTAGCGCCGAGTGGAGCAGATGAGTGGAGAGGGGCTGGAGGCGGAGGCGGAAGGGGTTGAGCGTGGAGGGGTTGGACGATGAGAAGGAGATGTGCAGAGGGAACGCCATGGCTCGGGAGGCGGGAGGCGATCGCTGTGGCAGGGTGGAGTGATTGGTGGCGGCCGGTGCCGCGAGACGTGGACAGGAGGAGGCGGTAGTTGCCTAGTTGGTGAGGAGGAACTGCGCGAGACAGCGACCCCGACTAAGGCCGTGTTTGGCACTAAAACTTGTTGAGAATCTGTATTCCAACTTTACCAGAGGCTGCTGTAAATACAAGTTAGGTATTTGATAGTTTGCTTTTAAATATGCTGATTTTCTGTTACAGAATGTAAAATATTTGAGTTGCTTATGCTGTTATTCTGATGTTTATATGTATTAAATTTGAGTTACTTTTTGTTCAAATGTTCTTGCAACACTTCTTCTGTACCTGCTATGCGAGTCATTGAAGCGTAATACCCTACTTCACGATATGAGTTGTATTGCTGGTGTGAATGCGTGTGTTAAGTGTGTATGAGTTGAGATCCCCTAGTCCGATCGGATCAGAGCCGATATCTAAGTTGGTACACCCGGTCCTTTTATAGTCCAAGGACAGATAACTTACAAGTGAGGTCTGGGACCCGACAGGTGGCCCCGGGTCGATTTTATTCTAAAGATTTAAGACTTCTCGCATAAACTTCCTCTGACCGTAACTTGAAGACCCGCTGTCTTGCTGCCTCGGGCGACAGTGGCTCATGCGTTGTTGTTGATGATGGCAGGAAATGTCTCGTCTGTCTGTCTTGTCGTCGTAAGGTACCCACTTGGCAGTGTGAGGTAGCCATGTGGTGCCTTCACCGCGATAAGACTGGACGCAACGGTACCTAATAGGCGCGTGTGTCGCACCCATGCGCCCGAGGAAGGCGCGTGTCTTTAATACGTGAGTGGACAGAGCACACCGCTCTTAACTTTCACAACCTACCACTCAAAGAGAGCCATTGACCATGTGGCGGGTCCGAAGCTCACCTCTGAGAAGAGGCGGGTCTGACTCCGCGAGATCCGTGGTAGATCCGGAGCCCGCCTCTGAGCAGAGACGGGGTCCGGCTCCGCAGGACACTGAATGTGACCTAGAGGGGGTGAATAGGCTTTGAAAGTTTTTCTGCACACTTATAAAATCGTTAAATACCTGAGGGAACGAACTTGTCCGGTGTGACTGCGAACTAGTCCGGTGTACTGCTGTATTATGAACTGATCAAGTGTTGATGCGGAAATTGTGGATGTTATAGCAGTGGAATTTAAACAACTATTCAAAACACTTGATTGAATAATTAGTATTGCGAAATTGCACGTGGGATATAATGTTAACTCAAATTACAAGTTTGATCAACTTAATGCTCTAAATAATGACAATTGCAAAAGTAAAGAGATGAGCATACGATTTTTGTCGGGGTCCGATCTCACCAAAGAGATCTACGTCCTCGTGGATGAGGCCCACACATAGTCCGGTCTCTTCAAACCATTTTCCCTCGTCAAGTCACCACACAGGGTCGACTTGATTTCACTATCACAGATAATCACCGACTTGGTGGAGCAACCTCATACGTTGAGGGCTCCCACAAAAATTACAACAGAAAAAGTGATCTAATACACTCGAAAAGATTACAAGTTATATAAGAGTGTAAAGAGATAAAAGTCCAAGAGCTCAATGACGCGTAGACAAGGATCTCCCAATTCCAAATCTGAATACTCAAAGAATTTCACTTTTGAGGACCTTATATGGGTGAGGAGATGTGTTTTTTGCGCTCTTGGGATGAGTGTCGGTGCTAGGGTTTCAATTCTTGACAGTAGAATATGAGAGTTGTGTTTGTGGGGTCGTGAATCTTCTATTTATAGTGTTTCCAAAATTACTACCGTTAAGGATCCCGACGGCCGGACTAGTCCGCTCTGGGGACCAGACTTGTCCGGTGTGCTGAGTAAAATCCGCGTGGAATGTGCAGCACACTAAAAACTCTAATATGTGTTAGGTATACCAGACTAGTCCGGTACGAGTCCGGACATGTCCGGTGTCCTGTGTATTGAAACATCAGAAAGTTTCTCGGACTAATCCGGTCTATGAATAGACTTGTCTGGTGCATAGTATTATGAAACATATAAGAGTTTCTCTAGTTCGATCCATGAACGGACTTATCTGGTGCACAGTGTTATGAAACATCAAAAAGTTTAACAGACTAGTCCGATCCATGAACGGACTAGTCCGGTGCATTGTGAAGTGAGACTACAGAAAGTTGAACAAACTAGTCTGGTTTTTGAACGGACTAGTCCGGTGCTCAGTGAATTATTAAGTTTGATTTTAAGCCCTTACCCCTATGCAAAGACTTAAGCGCTTGGGATGTGCCTCTCACACACATCCTACACAATTAAATCTACTTTGCACTTCATTCATCAATTGGGCTTTTTCCTTTTTCTTCATCACTTTATTTTTCACCTTTTTAGTGCATCAACTATCTAATCTTAGTTAACCTACATTCAACTCAACGAATTCATTAGGAACTCATTTTTTTGTCATCAATCGTCCAAAACCCACAAGAGAATGCCTAGATGCACTTCCAATCTCCCCATTTTTGATGATTGATGACAACCAATTGAGACTTCACAATTAAGAGTAAAAATTGATTTTCATAAAGTGTGCATATATGAGAATGACAAATGAACAATAAAAACTTCTCACATATATGCACTCTTTATGGTGGGGTGCCTATAGAGTCTATGATCAAATATTATGACGTGCAAAAATAAGAACATAACAATGGTAAAAGCAACTATCATAGCACTATTGAATAAACATCATACATTCAGATTAAATAACATAGGCACATCCAAGAGATAACAATAATTTGAAATAAAGATACATGTCTTCGATCTCTAGTCCTTAAGGTTAAAAAATAAGGTACTAGTCTCAACCCCCCCCCCCTTTTGACATCAAGGCACAAAAAAAGGAAAATTCAGTGGAATCACTCTTCACTACTGCCTCCCTCACTCTCGGTCCTCTTTTCATCTTCCTCTTCAAGTCCATGCTGAGGAGGAAGAGCGGAGACACCTGCTAGTCCAAATGAGATCAACTCTTGCTCAGTGAGGGGAGCTATCTCAATGATATCTTCTTGTGAATCCTCTGAAATCTAAGGTGATCCCACTAGCTCAATTTCTAGATTCTCACAAATAGTTTTGATGTTGGCCTTCATGTATCTTTGATGTCTCTTCCTGTCCAAACTCTCCTTGTGCTGCTTAATTTCCACTTTGCGGCATGATGCAAAGATGGAGGAAAGCGTTTTTAGCACACCACTAGAAGACTCTCTGGAGGATGGAGGAGCAGGAGTAGTAGCTGGAGTCCTCGTGCTTTCATTTGCTTGCTTAGATCTCTGCTCCACTGCAGGTGCGGCAGGATCAGAAGGAATAGTGTATATTGTTGGCTTCTGGGGCTTGAGGCCGGTATGCTCAACATCTTTAACAAATTCAAGGTCGGTGACCTTCTCAATCATGAACATGATGCAAGGTGCATAGCCACATGACCTATTGAGAGTGATTGAGATGTTCACAATGTCATTGCAGATATATTCAGAGACATTGAAGGTCATTTTCTTGCTTATTACTTTCATCAAGGTTGTTAGATTTCCTTGAATTGTCCCTGCATCTCCATCCTTTAGAGCAATAGTCTTTGTCAGTACCCTGCATACCGGGTACCCTACTGTACTACAAGAAGTGCAAGAGATTTTTACTTGTCAGAGTTAAAGGTTTCCTCAGGCCCCACATGTCACATGGCACTGGACCTGCCTCCCTCATATGGGTAGCTTCAGGACTGCCACGTGTAATACAAGATCAGAGCTAGACTCCCTACTTAGGGAAGCTCCGGTGTTGACACGTGATTAATAACCCTGGATATAACCCCCCGTAGAGGGAAGCTCCGGTGCCGCCACGTGTATAAATGCACCGGACCCATCTTCCTACAGGGGGAAGCTCTGGAGCTGCCACGTGTGGAGCCTCCGGACCTACACCACCAACGGAAACACAGGCGGATCTCCCACAACACAGACATTCAAGGGACTATTAAAGCGGCAGTTACAAGACCTCATTACGTGTCATTAATGTTATATTAATGACACACGATCAGTGCACTGTTAATAGGGGTAACGTGGCTATTAAGGCACGTTATCACACTATTAATCATGCTTAATACCCATAGATAGTCTATTAGGTTAGTAAATACGCCAGGGCCACATGTCAGGCCAGGCAAATATTGTAACAGTCAGTCCTTACACTATAAAAGGACTGGTTGCGTGAGACATAGGGAGATAAGCTCATATGCGTCTGCCTACAAAAGAGAGATCCTCAATACAACAACACACACCCTGTGGAGTAGGGTATTACGCTCAGGCGGCCTGAACCACGTAAATCTCCCGTGTCACCATCTTGTTCTTGATCTCCGCGTGCCCAAACCAATACAAGAACCTCCGCGGGCTACATTTGGTAGTACCGGGGGAAGTGTCATTCTCACGTTTCGACATTTTGACGCGCCAGGAAGGGGGTACCCGAGATCTCAAGATGGTGAACTCCGTCGCAAGATCCTCCAACGGCAACCATGCCGAGCAGCCTGCTAGAGGCAATCCCTCTAACATGCAGCATCCAGCAGGCGTCGTTGTCCTGGCGGGCGTTATGCCACCACCACCACCATCTTCCCCAGCAAATAATGTTGGACAACAGGATGGGGTACTTGTGTCGGTCACAGCATCAGCAAACAATCCCAAGAACACGCTAATTGCTGCGTGAACCCTGTTGGAGCGCCCACTAGCGCCCGGAGCACATCAGGGTGCAATGGAGCAGTGGCGCGCTGATGTACAACATCTGGTTGCAGCTACAGCTGATGCCATCAGTAACCAAGGTCCTCCCCTTTCGGGGTAGGCAACAGCTCAACGTAGGACCTTGTCTGGAAGACTTGGTCCTCACGTGTCACAGCACCGACGTCGTGCTGCTTCTCAGCAGGTGACCTCATTGCCTTCCGGGGCACGACACACCCACACCATCACAAGGATTCCAACCCATGATCTACAGTCAGAACTTGATCGCCGTTACCGGCAGTAGGACGATCACGTCCATATCGAGTGTGCTCTCGAGAGGCAAGAGGCTCGGGACAACCCCGCTCCTCAGGGAGTAGGAGGAGGCTGTTCTGTCCTGGCCATGCACTTACGCATGGTCAGATGGCCATAGAGTTCCGACCTCATTTACCGGAGAAATTCAACGGGACTGTCAACCCTAATGAATTTCTTCAAATTTACTCCACTGCTATACTTGTAGCGGGGGGCGATGATGCCGTGATGGCCAACTACTTCCCAGTGGCCTTAACCGGAACCGCTAGGTCCTGGTTTATGATCCTCCCGCCTGACTCCATCAACAGTTGGGCAGAGCTATGCCAACTATTCACTGCTAATTTCGGGAGTTCATACACATACCTGACACTAAACTGGACCTTTTTGCTGTCCAGCAAAAAATGGGAGAGTCGTTGCGATCCTTCATCTAGCGATTCTCTCTTGTACGCAATACCATCCCATCCATCTCGAGCGCCTCTGTTATTGTTGCATTCAGACAGGGCATTCGGGACAAAAAGATGTTGGAGAAGCTGTCAATCAAAGAAGTCACCAGCGTCATGGAACTCTTCAGCCTAGTAGACAAATGTGCTAAAGCTGCGGAGGGGTGTGAGATGCACTCCAAGCCAGCTCCGGAGGCCAACAAGAAGTCCTCCCAAGTTGAAGACACTACATCCGGAGGTGGCAAAAAGAAAAAGAATCCCAACGGCAAAAAGAAGCCGTCGGCCGGCGCACCTACCGTTGCGGCTGCTGCAGCTCTGGGTGGCCGAGGGCCACACCCTGAGAAACGACCTCGACCATCGTCAGAAGATGGTGGCAGCTCCCAAGTATGGTGTCCAATCCACAATACAAACAAGAACAGTCTGGATGAATGCCGAGAGGTCCAGAACCTTGTCGAGCGCTACAATAAGCGCCGAGAAGAAGCTCATTTCCGTCAACGGGAAGGAAAGCAAAAAAGTCGACGAAGCGAGGAGTTAGGCTTTCAGGACCCCAAGGAGGTTTTGAAGGTTGTCTACAACACCGTCGACGACGACTCTGACGTCTCTGATAACGAGCGTCGAAAGACCCTAAACACCATTTATGGTGGTTCTTGGGACATCACCTCTCGCTGCATCCTCAAGACAATGCGGCGGGACATGGCCGTTGCAGCTCCCAACGCTAGGGCGGAGCCTCATCAGAAGTGGATGGATACTCCCATCATTTTCGATGCTTCGGACTGCCCCTGCAACATGATCGGAGCTGGTCAACTCCTGTTGATGTTGTCTACGACCATTAACAATATCCGACTTCACCACGTAATGGTGGACGGTGGTGCAGGGCTGAACCTCATAAGCTTTGAAGCCTTCGTCAAGCTCTAGCTCCGACCTTCGGACCTTCGCCCATCTCGACCTTTCTCTGGGGTAGGTCCGGGGGCCATTACCCCTCTCGGCTCCATCACACTCCCAGTGACCTTCAGGACTCGGGAGAACTAAAGAACTGAGAAGTTGGTCTTCGACGTCGCGCAGATCAGTCTGCCGTTCAATGCCATTTTGGGCAGGCCTGCCTTGTACAGGTTCCTGGCCGCCGCCCATTACGGTTACTTAGTGTTGAAGATGCCAACACCTGCGGGCGTTCTCCAGATCCACGGAGATCGCACTGCAGGAATCACTACATTGGAGGAATTATATGCGCTTGCTACAGCGCAAGAGGAAGCACTCGGTAAGGAGCCAGCTCCGAACCCTCCGAGCATTCATCATCGAGGCTCCACATCCGCACCTCGTGTGCAACCAAGCGGCGACACTGACGTTCCCGTCAAAGTCGTCCAAATTTGTTCCAATGCTGCTCAGACTACCCGTATATCGGGAGGTCTGAACAACAAATAGGAACTCATGCTCATCACTTTCCTCCGGGCTAATGTCGACGTGTTTTCTTGGCAACCGTCACAAATGCCTGGGATCCCTAGGGAGGTGATTGAGCACAATCTAAAGATTTATACCGACGCAGGGCCTGTACACCAGAAGCCCCGAAAGCAATCAATCGAGAGGCAAAACTTCATCCGACAGGAGATCAAGAAGTTGCTCAAAGCTGGTTTCATCCGGGAGGTGTTTCACCCAAAATGGTTGGCAAACCCAGTTGTGGTGCCCAAGGCTGGCGGGAAACTTTGGATGTGTATCGACTACACCACCTTAAATAAGGCATGTCCAAATGATACATTTCCACTACATAGGATAGATCATATAGTGAACTCCACCTCTAGGTGTGAGCTATTGTGTTTCTTAGATGCATATTCTGGATATCATCAAATCCAAATGTCTAAGCAAGATGAACAACATACTGCCTTCATAACAGTAGATGGATTATATTGTTATATTGCCATGCCCTTTGGTCTCAAAAATGCTGCTTCAACATTTGTGCGAGCTATGTACAAAACATTTGGAGAGCTAATCAAAGACTTGGTGGAGGTGTACGTCGATGACATCGTTGTGAAGATGAAGAACAAGGAGTCACTCATTGACAATTTACAAGCTGTCTTCGACAAGCTACACATCACGTGCACCAATCCGAACACGGACAAATGTATCTTCGGGGTTAGCTCTGGGAAGCTTCTAGGTTTCTTGGTGACTCACGGAGGAATTGAAGCAAATCTGGCGAAGTCCGGACCGTCCAGCGTCCAGTATACTTCAACAGCGAAGTACTCCATGAAGCCAAGACAAGATACATTGAGGTGCATAAGCTGCTTTATGCAGTTCTTAACGCCTCAAGGAAGCTTCTTCACTACTTCCAAGCCCACAGAATATCAGTGATAACTTCTTTTCCGTTGCGTGCTATTTTGCATAACCCTAGCTCTACTGGGAACATTGCAAAGTGGGCAGCGAAGTTGGCCGAGTTCGATCTAGAATTTGTGTCACAACAAGCAATCAAAAGTCAAGCTTTGGCTGACTTAGTGGCGGAATGGACTCCCTATCCATCAAACCCTGGGGGCCCCAGTGAGCCGAAACTGGAACCCAAGGTCCCGGTATTCACTGAGCCTCACTGGACTCTCTACTTCGAGGGCTCCGTGCAGAAGCAGGGAGCCAGAGCTGGAACCCATATCCTTGCTCCGACTGGGGAAAAGGTCAAGTACATGGTTCACCTTGATTTCAAGGCGACCAACAATATGGTGGAGTATGAAGCTCTCATCTACGGACTCAAGGTAGCACTATCTTATGGTGTCAAACAGCTGTTGGTGAAGGGTGATTCACAACTCATCATCAAACAAGTCAAAGGTGAATGCTGTTGTAACAATCCCCAACTAGCTGCTTATCTCCTTGAAGTACAGAGGCTCCAGAAGGACTTCAAAGTCCTGGATCTCCACCATGTTCAACGTCTTCATAACGCCGAAGCTGACGAACTCCTGATGAAGGCTTCAACCGGAGCTCCGGCTCCTGACGGAATCTTCATCCGAAGGTTGTCAAGACCAACATCTCAGCCTGCCAAACTGAGCAAAGGGTGCGATACCAACACCTCAAAGCTGGCAGTCCCGGTGGCCTTGTTACCAAGGCGTCAACCAAGGTTCGTAGGTGCTATCAGAAGCTCTAAGCAACCCAACACGCAAGACTCAGAAGCTCAAGTCAGGCCCGATGCATGGATCTCATAGATCTGGAGCTACTTGAAAGACATTATCCTTCCTGAAGACAGTGTATCCGCTGACCGGATTGTCAGATTGGCTAAAAGATACATGTTGGTAAAAGGGGATCTCTACCAGTGCAGTGCCAATGGCATCCTAATGCAGTGCATTGCAGGGAAAGAAGGTCGCGAGCTCCTCGCGGAAATCCATGGAGGCGAGTGTGGGAACCATGCTTCTTCCCGCACGTTGGTTGGTAAAGCCTTCCGCATGGCTTTTACTGGCCTACAACACTCTAGGATGCAGTTGAGCTAGTGAAAAAATGTGAAGTGTGCCAGTTCCACGCAAAAACAGATTCATACACCGACTCAATCACTACAAATGATACCTCCTACATGACCATTCGCTGTGTGGGGCATGGACATCTTGGGACCATTCCCAAAAGCCGTCGGAGGTTACAAGTTCCTGTATGTTGCCATCAACAAGTTCATCAAATGGCCGGAAGCAACTCCAGTTGTGACAATCAACAAGCAATCAACAATCAAGTTCTTGAAGTCCATTATATGCAGATTTGGAGTTCCAACAAAGTCATAACTAACAACAGAACCCAATTCACAAGTGTTGCATTTCAAGAATATCGCGAAGACCTCGGTATACAACTGAGCTACGCCTCAGTAGCTCACCTAGCAAGCAATGGTCAAGCCGAGAGAGCAAATGCGGAAATTTTAAAGGGACTCAAGACGCGCACATATGAGCGCCTGAAAAAGCATGGAGCCAACTGGATTGAGGATCTTCCATCCACATTGTGGGCAAACAGGACAACTCCAAACCGGTCAACTAGAGAGACTTTCTTCTTCTTGGTGTACGGAGTTGAAGCTGTCCTTTTTCCGGAGATCACCTTGGGGTCCCTCCGGGTCCGGACCTTCGACGAAGCCGCGCAGGACCAACTCCGGTGTGAAGACCTTGACCTCGTCGACGAGGGAAGGTGCCAAGCAGCTATTCGGAATGCACGTTATCGCCAGGCGCTCCGGCGCTATCATCAAAGGCATGTGCGCAACCGACAGCTTGAAGAAGGTGATCTGGTGCTTTGGAAGATACTAACTCGTGAAGGAATGAATAAACTTTCCCCAAACTGGGAAGGTACTTTCTAAGTGATCAAAGTATCCCGACCCGAATGCGTTCGCTTGGCAACTGAGGATGGGACTCCACTTCCTAATCCTTGGAATATCGAGTACCTCCATAAGTTTTATGCTTAGAATCACGGAGGTGAGTCTGTAATTACGCACGATGTATGTTATAGAGTCGCCACACAAAGATGGGTAGGTCCTCTGGGAGAACATCCGGACCCCTACGGGAGGGTCCGGGAAGTTCAAGTACACTTCATACAGTCATAGCACTAAAAGTGTAGCTACCTACCCGGGGTGAGTACAAGATGTATGATGCACTTAGCTTAGTCCTGTACCCTAAGTGTGTCCTTGTCTCCCCTGTAATCCGGACCTATAATGAAAGACATTGTTGTGTGAAAACAGACTCCACGTGCATTTATTTTTGTACAAGGCTTGATATATCAAATTATTGCTTTTACCCTGCTTGTCTATAATGAAGCTGTGCAATTCTTTTTAAGTTTTAGTCCAAGAAATTCATAAGTATTACAAGTTTTATTGATGGTCTCTGTGGATCCTAACATTGTTGCATAGTCTACTTGTCTGAACGCCAAGCCAAGATAGGTCCATAGTGTGCTATCAACTTCGCTTGGTCCTGCACCCTAAGTACGCCACTCTACCTACATCCCGGCAGGCCTCAGTAGGGTGAGTACTAAAAAAGGCATGCAGATCTAGAAAGATTATACCAATATGCTTGTTATCATGTCGAGTTTCTTCGGATCTAGAACTCAGATAAGAACAATAAGTCACAAACTATTTATATACAAGAGGAAGAATTTTACTTTTTTTCTTGTCTTTAATGTGCAGAAAAAACAGAAATTCATAGCGATAGTGGACGATGCCGGAGCTACTAAGCTCCGACATCCTCCAAGGGCGCCCGCCATCGACGTTTTATACGTTGACAGTGGGTATCGTCGGAGCTACTAAGCTCCGACAACCCCAGGGGGCCTACCTTCAATGATTCGTGCTTTGAAATTGGGAGATAACAGACCTAAGCCCCAGGGGACCAGCCGTCGATGTACCACAGATAAATACTTCGGATCTAAAATCTACAAGTTCGAAGCGTTCAAGTCATCAACATGCCATCAAATCCTTTTGGTACATGTACACATTCCAATTATGCACATATACCAGGGGGACAACAAGATACATCACAACATATTGAAAGACAAAGTGAAAGTCATGGCAGAAAGGAGGATCCATTAATCAAAAGTACTGGATTACAAAATTGGGGTTACAACAAGGGGAAAAAGGAAAAATATCCTAGCCACTGGAGGATCTAAGTCATGTGGAAAAACGAAGCAACCTTCTCAGCAACTTCTTGGACACTAGCTCTGGTGACATCCTCTTCTTCGGCAATGATTCCTTCAAAGACCGGATCAATAGAGAACTGGGGTCTCGGCTTTTGTAACACGCCAAGACATACTCAACGACATTCTTGGCCAGAGATTTACCCACTATCTCCAGCTGATCGTCGATGTCATTACCCATCCCGTAGTTTGCTGCCAGCAGAGCCAAGTGCCACCAGCGTCTGGTCCAGCTCTTGCGCTGGGTCCTCCAGGTGTATTGGACTGAAACCAAGAGGCACAAGGGCCCTATCCGCACTTCCCAAGAAGTCCCATACCATCAGGGACTCTGTTTCTTTCGAGCTCTACAGCTCCTCCAGTGACCTCCGAGCGACCGCTAGCTCCGAACTCTCCCGAGCAAGGCGTTCCACCACTTTGACATGTTGCTGCATACTTTCAGAACCTGCTTTTCGCGGTTGGTTAGCTCTGTCTCCCGGACGTGGATGCGATTCCGCCGTTCGGCCAGGTCCTTCTCTCGACCCCTCACCTTCCCTTCTCTGGCGGCAATATCACTCTCCCTCTTCGAGAGATCTTGCCCCAGCTGCCAGTACTTTTCTTTCTCCTCCTCACTCCATAGATCTAGCTTTTTGCTGCGATCTGCCAAATTCTGTTCACCCAGAGTTAATTTTTGGGTGACCTCTTCCCCCCTCTTCAAAATATCCTCCTGTTGCTCCAAGAGTTTTTCTTCCCTTGCATCAAGGTCCGCCCGACACTTTTGGAGAATCTCGTTCAGTACAGTGAGGTTCTCGTGACGCTCTTCAGCAACATCAATCCTCTCCTTAGCACGTTCGAGAATATCTCGAGAATTAGCGTCAAGGTCCCTGATGGCGGCTTCTTTCTCCTCCAGCAGCTTGCCCCAATACTCCATCCAGGTCGTTTCCCTCTTGACTCACTCCTTTTGGTCAGCAAGCCTTGTTTGAGCAAGTCTGGTCTCAAAATGTAGCCTGTTACGCCAACGCCTTAAGGTGTTGCGCTCCTCCTCTAGGGCTTTGCTCTCATGATCGAAGGCGAGTTGAACTTGTCGGAGGCTCGAGCAGGCGTTGTCTATGGACAACACCAAGGGAGTGGGCTCCGGACCCGCTGGGGTCAACTCCGCTAGCTCTAGGGGATTCTCCATAACAAAAATAGGGTCCCACTCTACAAGTGAGGCACCCTCGGCTCCCGCGGCACTAGGCCCACCCTCCGGAAGTTCTTCGGCTACAAAAGAGGAAGAACCTGCTAGGGGAACTCCTACCTCCGGGGCCGAAGCCGAAGGTCCTGCTGCAGGAACTTCAATCGCTGGCTCCGTGGGGGAAGAGCCTGCCTCTGCCTCTTCATGGCATTCTGCCAAGGGCGTGGGCACCTCCAGAACAGATATCTACGGGGTGGACATAAGGGTTTCACCCTAAGCCATATCCATTGCCGGCTCAGGTGCCGGTACTTCAGCTACTTCCGGCTCAACCGCCGGAGCTTCAACAACTTCTGGTCCGAGGACCGGAGCTTCAACTACCTTCGGCTCAGTGACCGGAGCTTCAATTGCCTCCGACACAACGGCCAAGGCTTCAACGACTTCTAGCTCAAGAGTCGGAGCTTCTGGCACCGCTGACCCCGCAACAACTCCTGGTGCAGAAATCGGAGTTTAGGTAACCTCCGGCTCAGATGCCAGAATTTCCAACATCTCCAACTCCTGCACAGGAGCTTCAACTTCTAGCACTGTCCCCAGAGGTACATCTTCAACTTTTCCCCCGTGGTCCAGCGCTACCACGAGAGCTTTTGGCGTCTCTTCTGGATCCAAGACCACGCCAGCTGGCGCCGGAGCTGCCGTGTCCTCAGCCACCACTTGAGGGGGCTTGATAGTTGGAGACGGAGCCTCAGCTTGTGCAGCCCCAGTCGCTGCAACAGAGGCCGGAGCCTTAGACCCCAACATTGACACCCTGCAGCCAAAGAATCGGAAGATTCAAAATATGATAAAAACAATAGTGGCAAATCAAGGTGAAAAAGCAAAGCTTACCTTGGGAAGCTACCACCCCAATAGGCACAGAACCTCTTTGCCGTAGGATTAGAGCCGGAGCTTGTCGTAATTGTCACGGAAGGAGCTCCAGAATGTGGCCCAGAGCCTGCCGTCATTGTTGGTGATGCCTCAGCCGAAGTCTCCCTCGATCGGGAAGAACCTCCTGACCTTGAGCCCCTCACTGGTACCGAGACCGGAGTTGACTGTCCGGAGCTAGCGCCTCTCGGAGACGCCTGCGCCGGAGAAGGTGTATCCGCAGAAGACCTCCCTCGCTGGGGAGAAGGGGCCGTTGTAGAGGGAGCAGGCCTGACAGACCTCTCATTAGCATGATTCAACTTCCTCTTCCGACTGGAGGGTTCAGCTGGCTCTTTGCCCTTGCCCTTGCCGATGTCTTCAATCCTGTGGCTCGAAGCAGGGGTGGCCACCTCCTTGGAAGCTTCGGGGATTACAACCTTGGAGGTCCGACATTGTTCTACCTCGCCAAGGTCGTCTAGCTCTGACATCTTCCTCCGGAGCTCCCTGCTGATCTCTAGAATCATGTTCAAGGGTAGGAAAGCAGCTCGTAGAGCCAAGTCATCGCCATCAACTAGCCCATGCTGAAATTTCTTGAGATGAAGCTTCAGGGCTTCGTCATCCAAGTTGGACTTCAGACCGGTTTCAATTCGGTCATCGTCCATCACACTGTTGAGAGCCCGCAGGCGAACTTCTCCCTCTTCCTCAGCGGAGCCCACCTGTTGACCAAGAAATTTTCAAAGACAATCTCAGGGGTCATTCTACCCTCCACACATTCTCGGATCCTAGTTAGGACAGGATTGAACGCATCCGACAACTTCGGAACTACATTCCAGGCCTCACTGTCGACGTTGGGGAGTCCCGGTGGTAGCTCCAACTTGTCGTGCTCATCCACTGCAATGACGATTCAATCTTTCTTCTAGTCGTCCCATTTGCCCGAGGGGAACGACTTCAAGTACTTGAAAAGGCAGTTCTTGTGATTCTTGAAGTAATAGAAGCCAACCAATTCTGTCCCCTTGCCGGTGGTATGAGCTGTGAAGAAGGTTCAGAACAATTCAACGCAGGGAGGCACGCCCACCCACATCTCGCAGAAGTGGACGAAGGTGGCAACGAGTAGAAGGGAGTGCGGGTTGAGGTGATGCAGTTGGAGACCATAGAAGTCCAGCAGCATCAGGATGAAGCTCGAGAATGGTGGGATCAGTCCCACTGTATGGATCGAATGCCCAAGAGGGGGGTGAATTGGGCTTCTTTTCAAAAATCAAAGTAATAAAACTTAATTACTAAAAACCCAATTCCCTACGCAAACAACCTATGCATTCAAGTAAATAGCAACTTCACGGTATATAAAATGCATAAGTGTAGCGTGAGAGGAAGAGAATGCAAACTCCCGAGGAGACACGGAGATTTATCCCGTGGTTCGGCAAGATCGTCAAGATCTTCCTACATCCACGTTGTCGCACCCACCAAAGGGTATAGCCACACCCAAGTCACCGAGACTAGGAATCTTCACTATTCTTCTCCATTCGCCAACCTCGGCAAGGTGGAGCTCAAGCCTTGTACAACTTGGATACTCCGGGCTTCCACAATCGTCTTGGCAAGCTCCGGAAGTCACTCTCAGTTACAAACACCAAGGGACACTCCATTACAGCTCTAACTACTCTAGAGATTCCAATCACCAAGAATGGAGGCACACAAGCACTATCTCTAGCTAGTTCTAGCCTATCTCTTGGTGTACAAGTGGTGAAAATGATATGGAAGTGGTAGCTCTATGTCTTGAATGCTTGAGGATGTGTAGAGTATGTCTGGTAGTCAAGACTTGTCGATTTGACAGGTTGAAGGGGTATAAATAGCCAGCCTCCACGAAATAGCCATTGGAAAAGTAGGCTGACATCACTGCTCTGCGAACACCGAATGATCTGATGTCTCCCCTTCAGTTATCATCGGTCAAGTTTACTTTAGCTGATGTCATTGTGTCAGATATGACCGTTGTTAGACCAATGTTGCACTTATCTTCTCATCGCATGATCCAGTGGCACTTCCTCCAGAATTGGTTCAAACTTGATGCTTACTGGAGTGATTGACCGATGTGTATATTGTTGTACATCGGTTGATCCGGTGCTACACTTGGTCCAAGGATATTGCATACTATACTGATGGACCGATGTAACACTGCCCTTAACATCAGATGATCCGGTGAGTACTCTGTTCTGAGGTCTTCTTCTTCTGCTAAATCAACTCGACCGATGTGTTGTTCTCTTGAAACATCGGTTGATCCGGTGAGTTGATTTTGTTTGCTTCGAGTTGATCTAAGTGATTCTTTTGGAATTTTCTCGATTGACCTCTTAGATACTTGTTGTAAATATTCTTCTGATGAATGTCAAGCATTGAGTGTTGTCAATTATGGTTGAATGACTTTGACATATGAGCTTTTACTTCTAGTCTTCATAACATTGATTGATCTCATAAAATGATTGTTTAGGGGTCTCCAATGATCATTAGTTGATGTTCATATTCATATAGATTTCATTTGATTGAGTGATATGGGAGACCTTGCATCCACAAATTCATTAGTAAAATTCAATGGTTGTCATTAATCACCGAAACCATACCTCATGGGGGCCTAGATGCTTTCAATCTCCCCCTTTTTGGTGATTGATGACAACACAACAAGTGAAGCATAATAATGAATTTGATAGTACGATACTCAAGAAGATATGCAATGAGTACAAGATATGGCATTTTAAACTTAAAGACTCAAAAGAGATTAACAACACGAGAGCTCAATCGATCAATAACTCAAGAGAATAAGTGCACATGAATATACACCAATAAGCTCGATCGATCAATATCTTACGAGTACCAAATTACAAAAGATATAGATAAAGACTCCCCCTGAGACTAAGACACTCCCCCTGAGGCTAAGACATCCTCCCCCTGACTCTACTCTAACTCTTCTCCCCCTTTGGCATCAAGACACCAAAAAGGGATCCAAGTACCTAAGAACCCTGAGTGCTCGGAGCGATGACGAACTGGTCGCCGTCGGGGGTGCTGTCATCGGAGTTGCTGCCTGCTGCTGCGACTGAAGCTGGAGTAGAAGTGGAGGGAGCTGAAGGAGCCGTACGACCCGCTGTCGGTGCCTGTTGTGTCGGAGCTGCTGGCAGCGGAGCACTGACAACGGATGCCGGCGTCTGCTGGAACAACGTCGTAGCCGACAGCGGAGAGTGGATCGGTGCACCGGGAGCCAGCAGTGGAGACATGCTGATCGTCGGGATCAGCGTGGTCGGCACTGGAGCGGCAGCTGGAGCAAGGACTGGCGGGGGTGGAGCAAAGCCTGGCAGCTGCGACGGCAGGGCAATCCCGGTCTGGGTGTAGAGGTTGGTGATCAACCCCAGGATGCCCATCATCGCCTGCTGCGTCTACTGCTGCTGGTCGAGGGAGCGCTGGTGCATCTGGTCTATCAGCCCCGTCAGCCGGTCAGTGTCCTCTCGCCTCTCACGGGCGATCTGGCGCTGCATCTCCTGCTGCTGCTGGAGCTCCAAAAGGCGTGCTGCCTGCTCAGCTCTGGCCCGCTCAGCTGCAAGCTGGTCCAGGCGCTGCTGCTCAACCATCTGCTGGAGGAGGGAGGTGAGCTCGGACGGCTGAGAGACCTGTGTCTCTGAGACAGAAGGTGGAGTAGGGGGTGGCACCGTCGAGCCTCCAGCCTCCGCGTCGTGCTGCCTGGGTGAGGGAGGAGGTGGGAAGTATTCCTCAACATTGTCGTCTGTGTCACTCTCGGACCAAATGTGCTGAAGGTCCTCACCCTGAGCCTCTGCCTGTGCAAGCCTCTCGTCTTCCTTCTCCAGGTCAGACCAATCCTCCTCTGATAGCCGAGCACGGACCTGACGCTCGACTAGACGGCCAAGGCGGCGGTCTCCAGGAGCTGGAGCACGGTAGTGGCTGAACCGTGTGACACTCTCGTCAGTGAGACGGTCATGCACGGCGGACTCCTCAGAAACAACCATGGAGAGTAGGTAGCTGATCCAGTGTCCAAACACAAGCTGCCTCATCATGCCAACTCCATCGGTGATCACGTCCTCCATCTCACATATGAGGATGTCCACAATATCAAACTCCATCCCGTTCATGATGTAGAACAGGAGGGTCTGCTGCAGGCTGGTGAACCCCTCTAGATATCCGGACCTCAGCAAGAGTGTGCAGCGCAAGGCAAGGTGCACTGTGCGCGTAGCTGGAGTCAACAGTGTCGGTACCCTCGGCTGTTCTGGAGAGAAGGACGGTGCAAACAGAGAGCGGATCTCCTCCAGTGGTGGTGCCATTCCTCCAGTGAGTGGCCTCCTCGATGGGTCTGCCTGTCCATACACTCTCGTGCAGGCAAGTGTCGTGGAGATCTACTCCTAGCAGCTGTGCCAAAGTCTATCTCGTCAAGTGATGGTGTTGGCCCATGAACATGAAGTCTATGGATCTGCGGCCCTCATAGACGTAGAGGGTGGCGTAGAAAACACGGACCTAGTCCTCCACGTAGGCACTCCTCTTATAGGACATCAGCTCCACCAGCCCTCTGTACCTCTCAAAGTAGGGGCGTATCTCCGTCTCGGCTGCTAGTGCAAGCTGATCCCAGTCCAGGAAGTTGTGCTGGAATAGCTTGTGGCCTCGGCGTCGATACATCTCGTACAGCGACGCCTGAGTCAAGGTCCAGAACCAGCTGTCCACAAGTGCCTCTCTGGGCTACGGGAACCACACCTCAAGCAACACGCTCCATCTGAGTCTTCTGAGCTGCTTGGCCTTCATCTTCCTGTAATCTGTCAACCGGACACCTTCACCAACACGGACGGTGGTGTCCATCTCGTAGACGGCTCTCTGGGACGCCCTGTCCTCTCGAAGCTCGGCAGCAGACGGTCTCGAACGAGGTACTGCCGGTGGATGACCCCCACGGGTCCTGGCTGAGCGCCGGCGAACAAGTGGTACTTCCGGCTCTTCTTCTGCCTCGGACTCATCTAGTACGGGAGGCTGCCTCTGTCGAGCCTCGCGGATCCTCAGTGATCCTCCTCGGCCACGCTCTCGCTCCTCGGCGGCGCGAGCGGCCATCAAAGCCTTCTTTTCCTCCTTCGAAAGCTTTTGCTTCTTTGCGGCCGGCTCCACAATGGCTTTGCCCTTGTTCTTTTTGTCACGAGCCATTGCGATGAGGCAATTCGCGTGAAAGAAGTTGACGATGTCACGTGCACGGAACGACGGCGTGAAGATTTGTCACGGCCGGAAACCCTAGCAGCGTAGTGGCGGTCGTAGAGGGAGGCACCACGACGGCGAGGGTGGCAGTGTGGCGCCTGAGCTTGGGGCGGCGGCGGTGGTGCTTGGGTGAAGTGGCTGCGGCGATGGAGGAGAGCGGCGGTGGCGGCGCTGGACAAAGCAGCGGCAGCGACGCTGCTGCGGAGGTGCGGCGGTGGCCGGAGGGCGGCGGCGGCCGGAGGGCAGCGGCGGCCGGAGGCGGCGGTGGCGGCGCTTGGGTGAGAGGAGCGGCGGCCGGAGGTGAGGGAGCGTCGGGGTCGAGGAGAGAGAAAACCGAGAGGTGAAGGGGCGTTTAAATAGTGGGTCCCAAACCCTAGACGAAAATTTAACACCGGATGGACCGACGTTACAAGATAGGAGCATCGGTCGAATGGCACAGTAAGGATATTCAAAAAGGTACCATTGACATCGGATGGACCGACGTGGAAAGGGATAGCATCGGTGGATTTTAGCACAGTTCCAGAAATGTGAACATCGGATGCACCGATGTTTCTCAAAATGAACTCGTCGATTGATTTGAGATACTGACTGAGTTGACCCTTGGCTGTTGAACACCAACTGATCCGATGATGGTCTGGCCTAAGCATCGGATAATCCGATGACTACAAAACAGCAACATCCCATATATGTCCTTTGACCAAACAAACAAACAATGAGAAACACATGACTTAGGACTTTTTGGGCGACCCCTTACCCCTCAAAAATGCTAATTGCCAATAGCTTGGCTAAGTCTTAAAGCAAATAGAACACCGAGAAAATAGGAAGGAAATTATCCAAATAAAATGTAAGGCCCATGCTTTGTGAGCTAGAGGATGAAGCCTTCTATCTCTTTAAAAGCATGTTCCTTTAGGCATTAACGCACCTAACATTTTGTTCTTCCCACATTATATGAGTTGAGATATTGCATTTCAAACAAGTCTCTTTCTCATGAGGTGGGTTCCCCTTTGTGACAATCTACCGTATGCAATGCCAAACAATTTATAATGCAGGAGATTTATGTATGAGTGCAAGTCTATATGGCAAGTATCATGCAAGACATAAAGTAAGTCTATCTTGCCAAGTTTGAACCTTTCAAAGGCTTCTTCAGGGAGAGCCACTCTCCAAGCCTTGGGGAAACCCAAAAGAACCTCCATCCCAAGCTAACCCTTGCTCACCCCTATCCTTTGAAAGTTATACAAGACCTATATGAGATGCATTCTTACATGATCATGGCAACTTACATGACGTTTGATGCATCTAGCACATTTAACTCACTTCTTAGTCTAGAAAAAGTTTTCTCATCAAGTGGTTTAGTGAAGATATCCGCCAATTGTTCTTCAGACCTAACACCTCGCAAGGAGATGTCTCCTTTAGCTTCATGGTCCCTCAAGAAATGATGGCGAATATCAATGTGCTTAGTGCGGGAGTGTTGAACGGAATTTTTAGCTATCTTAACCACACTTTCATTGTCACAAAGGAGAGACACACAACCAAGTTTAATAACAAAGTCCAAAAGGGTTTGCTTCATATAAAGAATTTGGGCACAACATGCACCGGCCGCAATATATTCTGCTTCCGCCATGGACAAGGCGACGGAATTTTGCTTCTTGCTAGACCAAGAAACTAGGGAACGCCCAAGCAAGTGGCACCCGGCGGAGGTACTCTTGCGGTCTACACAGCATCCGACAAAGTCCGAATCCGAGTAACCTAAGAGATGGAATTTTGCACCTTTAGGGTACCACAAGCCCACACTAGGGGTATGCTTAAGATACCTAAGTATCCTAAAGACCGCCTTCCGATGCGATTCTTTAGGTGCCGATTGAAATCGAGCACACAAGCATATACTAAACATGATATCGGGCCTAGATGTGGTAAGGTAAAGCAATGAACCAATCATAGAACGGTAGTTAGATTGATCAATAGGTTTACCGTCCTTATCCGCGTCGAGATGACAATTTGTTGCCATTGGAGTGCTTCTTGAGCTACAATCTCCCATCTCAAATTTCTTCAAGAGGTCCTTGGTATACTTCTCTTGATAGACGAAGGTCCCCTCTTGAAGTTGCTTGATTTGGAATCCAAGGAAGAAGTTTAGCTCTCCAATCATCGACATCTCGAATTCCCTAGACGTCATTTTGCCAAACTCATGGCTAAGAGCTTCGTTAGTTGAACCAAAAATAATATCATCAACATAGATTTGGCAAATAAATAAATCTCCGTTGATGTCTTTGGTGAAGAGTGTGGTGTCCACCCTCCCGATCTTGAATCCTTGCATGATCAAGAAATCCCGTAGTCGTTCATACCATGCCCTAGGTGCTTGCTTGAGCCCGTAGAGCGCCTTGTGCAACCTATACACATGATTAGGATTCCTCGGATCTTCAAACCCGGGAGGTTGTTCAACATAAACAAGCTCGTTAATGTAACCATTAAGAAAGGCACTTTTCACATCCATTTGATAAAGTCTAATATTATGATGTGATGCAAAGGCAAGAAGTATACGGATGGCTTCTAGCCGGGCGACCGGGGCAAATGTCTCCCCAATGTCTAGTCCTTCAACTTGCAAGAACCCTTTGGCCACAAGTCTTGCCTTGTTGCGGACCACTACACCATTCTCGTCTTGTTTGTTGCGGTACACCCACTTTGTTCCGATGACATTCTTGTCCTTGGGTCGCTCCTCCAACACCCAAACTTCATTGCGGATGAAGTTGTTGAGTTCTTCTTGCATGGCCATCACCCGATTTGGATCTTGGAGTGCTTCCTCAATGTGAGTGGGTTCTACACATGAAACAAACGAGTAGTGCTCACAAAATGAAGCGAAATGGCGAGAGCGTGTACTTACACCCCTTGACGGACTTCCGATGATTTGGTCCATCGGATGCGCCTTGGAGATGCGTCCATGCCTCATAAGTGGTTGTGAAGCACTTGGCGATGGTGATGCGTGTTGCTCCTCTTGTGGTTGGACTTGATCATGGACTTCTTCTTCTTCTTGATGTTGTGTGGCTTGTGTGTCTTGAGTTGGCAATGGATCTTCCTTCTCTTCTTCGTCAACTTGAGGCGCCATTGATGTGTTGATGTTGGAACTTGAAGCTCCCCCTTGATCATGGCTCTCCTCAACTTTCAGCTTGATGTCTCCAATGGTCATGTTCTTCATGGCTTCTCGTAGAGGCTCGTCATCTATTTCATCATGACCAAAACTCTCCTCCTGGGAGCCATTAGTTTCATCAAACTCAACATCACAACTTTTCTCAACTAAACTGGAGGTTTGGTTGAATACTCGATATGCTTTTGAGTTTGATGCATAACCAAGAAATATACCAACATCACATCTTCTTTCAAACTTACCGAGCCTTTTCTTGTGGTAGATGTAGCACTTGCACCCAAAGACTCGAAAGTAGGAGATGTTGGGCTTTCTCCCAATGAGAAGTTCATACGTGGTCTTTTGAAGTAGTCGATGTAGGTAGACCCTATTTGCGGCATGGCACGCCGTGTTGATTGCTTCAGCCCAAAACTTCTCCGACGTGTCGTAGTCATCAAGCATTGCTCGCGCAAGAGTGATGAGAGTCTTGTTCTTCCTTTCAACAACACCATTTTGTTGAGGAGTGTATGTGGCCGAAAACTCATGTTTCAAGCCTTCATGGTCACACCACTCCCCAATGTTGTAGTTCTTGAATTTGGTGCCGTTGTCACTCCGGACCTTGATGATGGGAAGTTGAAATTCCCGTTGAGCAAGGTTGGCGAAGGTCTTGAACACTTCCGGAGTTTCACTCTTGTAACCTAGAAATAAAGTCCAAGCATAGCGAGATTAGTCATCAACTATAACAAGACAATAGAGGTTACCACTAAGGCTTTGATATGTGGACGGTCCGAAGAGGTCCATGTGGAGTAGTTCAAGTGGCTTGGAGGTTGACACCATTGTCTTCATCGGGTGGTGTGAAGCAACTTGCTTCCCGGCTTGACAAGCGCTACAAAACTTGTTCTTCTCAAATGTGACATCCTTCACGCCGGTCACCATCCCAAGCTTGAATGACTTCTTGAGCTTGCTCATCCCTATGTGCGCTATGCGTCGGTGCCATAGCCATCCCAAACTTGTCTTAGTGAAAAGGCAAGTGGTCAAGCTAGCATTCTTGTTGGAGAAGTCTACTAGGTAGAGGTGTCCATGCCGAAATCCTTTGAAGACAAGTTCTTGGCTTGTCTCACTACTCACAACAACATCACTTTTTCTAAAGGTGCACTTTAGTCTAAGATCACATAGTTGTGCAATAGAAAGTAAATTAAAACTAAGTGACTTAACGTACAAAACATTGGAAATAGATAAGTCCTTTGAAATAGCAATTTTACCTAACCCAATTAACTTGCCCTTAGAGTTATCACCAAAGGTGACTTGTTCATGATTGCCAGAGTTTTCTATGGTGGTGAACATACCATCATTGCCGGTCATATGTTGGGTGCACCCGCTATCGAGTACCCAATGCTTTCCTCCGGCTTTGTAGTTCACCTACACACATGAATTCAATTTTTTACTTTAGGCACCCAAGCCAACATAGGTCATTGTATATGTGATAAAAGTGTCTTTGGGACCCAAAGTTGCTTGGGGAGCTTCCCCTTCATGCCCTTCATGTCTTTGCCAATGAACCTTGCCTTCACCTTGCCATCTACTTTACTCAAGAGATAATAACGATCATTGAAAGTAGATTTGTAATTAATGGGCAATTTTGGAGAAGGTCGGTTAGGAAGAGGACACTCCCTTGTGTGGTGACCGGTGACCTCACAATGTTGGCAATAAGAACCAACTTCCTTGATGAAGCTTGTTCTAAGCTCCGGTGAGGGCACCTTTCCTTTGTTAGGCACCGGGAAGGATCCAAGTCCTCTCTTGTTGAAGGCCTTTGCTTGTTGGAAGAGGATTTGCTTGTGTTTGACTCCCCCTTTTGAAAGTCTAGCCACACTAGTGCGGAGACTCTCAATTACTTCCAACAAGTCCTTCTCCCTTGCATTTTCTTTCAAAGGCAAAGACTTGTGCAAAGCATTAGTGGCATGAGAAGTAATGGATATCTTATCATTAAGAGTTTGTTTCTTTATATTTTTCAACTCTTGATCAAGCACTTCATTAGAAAGGTTAAGTGTTTGATGTTCTTGTATTAACTTGTTGTGCTCTCCCAAGAGTGTTTGGTGTGCTAAGTTAAGCTCATGATGATCTAGCTTGATTTTAGCTTTATCCTCCTCAATTTGCTTGACATGGGATTTGAGCGTGTCATGCTCTTTAAGTATGCTTTCATAATTGTCAAGCAAATCGAGGTTAGCACTCTCAAGCTTGGCACGAGTTTCTTTAAGAGCTTTAACCTTACTCTTCTCCCTCTTAATGATAGTATGATATTCATTTATTAATGAAGTTAAATCATCGGGGGAAAGCTCATCATCGCTAGAGTCATCACATACCTTGGTGTTACCTTTCGCCATGAGGCACATGGGTGGTGGATGAAGAGGTGAGTCATCATTGTTGGCAATGGCAAGGCCGGCCAAACTTTCTTCTCCCGCTTCACTCTCTTCATCACTTGTTTCTTCATCGGTGACCCATTCATTTGCCTCACACATGAACACCTTTTGTGGGCCATTTCTCTTCTTTGGGAAGAGTTTTGCC
Organism: Tuctoria greenei; assembly: GCA_036927565.1. Classification (NCBI taxonomy): domain Eukaryota; kingdom Viridiplantae; phylum Streptophyta; class Magnoliopsida; order Poales; family Poaceae; genus Tuctoria; species Tuctoria greenei. The sequence goes on from JAYESD010000011.1 coordinate 41,842,242, forward strand.
TTCTTGCCCTTGTCATGTTTCCTCTTCCCAAAGGATCTTGGCTTCAGTTTGGCCTCTTCTTCATCATCTTCACTATCTTCAAGCTTGTGATGCTTGCTCTTGGTGTTCTCTTTTCTTTTGTCCGGTTTTGGACAATCATAGGAGATGTGGCCTTGGTCACCACAATTGTAGCAAGTCTTGTGATCATCTCTCCTTGGTAGAAACGCTTTCTTCTTAGGATCAAATGTGTATCCCTTCTTAGTAATCTTGGAGTTCAAGCGTGAGAACTTTCTCATCATCAATGCAAGCTCATCATCGTCATCTTCACTTGATGCTTGCTCTTCTTCACTTGAGCTAGGCTCAACCACCTTCTTCTTCTTGAGGCTTGTTTTCTTGGTGGAGGCCTTTAGAGCAATTGTTTTTGAAGATGATTGCTCCATCATCCCAAGTACACTCATCTCATGAGCGTGAATTTCTCCAATGAGTTCCGAAACTTCAATGTGGTCAAGAGACTCTTTTCGAAGCATGGAGTTGATTATGTTGTACTTTAGCTTGGGAAGGAGCATGAGGATCTTGCGGTTGATGAGTCCCTTGCCAAGAGAAGCAATGTCAAGAGCATTAATTTCTTCAATAAGTACATTCAAGCGAGAGAACATCTCATTTACATGTTCATGAGATAGCATCTTAAATTCATCATATTTGGCTTTAAGCATGTGATATTTTAGTTCTTTGACACGAGACGAACCCTCATGTATTTCTATCAAGCAAGACCAAATTTCACATGCCTTTTCTTTGCTAGCAATTCTAGCAAATACATCTTGACTAATACATTCATAAATTGCATTCCTAGCTTTAGCATCCCATTTAATTTGATCACCAACATAATTGTGATCAACAAACCCCGCGTGGGTCGCTTCCCATACTTCGGGAGCAATAGCCTCTAGATAAGCGCGCATGCGTGCTTTCCAATAGGCAAAGTTCTTGCCCTCGAAGATAGGAACCGAACCCCCAACCTTGGCCATTTTAGCTCTCTAGCGGTGAAGATAGAATGATCCTATGAGCAACCTTGCTCTGATACCAATTGTAAGGATCGAATGCCCAAGAGGGGGGTGAATTGGGCTTCTTTTCAAAAATCAAAGTAATAAAACTTAATTACTAAAAGCCCAATTCCCTACGCAAACAACCTATGCATTCAAGTAAATAGCAACTTCGCGATATATAAAATGCATAAGTGTAGGGTGAGAGGAAGAGAATGCAAACTCCCGAGGAGACACGAATATTTATCCCGTGGTTCGGCAAGATCGTCAAGATCTTCCTACATCCACGTTGTGGCACCCACCAAAGGGTATAGCCACACCCAAGTCACCGAGACTAGGGATCTTCACTATTCTTCTCCGTTCGTCAACCTCGGCAAGGTGGAGCTCAAGCCTTGTACAACTTGGATCCTCCGGGCTTCCACAATCGTCTTGGCAAGCTCCGGAAGTCACTCTCAGTTACAAACACCAAAGGACACTCCCTTACAGCTCTAACTACTCTAGAGATTCCAATCACCAATAATGGAGGCACACAAGCACTATCTCTAGCTAGTTCTAGCCTATCTCTTGGTGTACAAGTGGTGAAAATGATATGGAAGTGGTAGCTCTATGTCTTGAACACTTGAGGATGTGTAGAGTATGTCTGGTAGTCAAGACTTGTCGATTTGACAGGTTGAAGGGGTATAAATAGCCAACCTCCACGAAATAGCCGTTGGAAAAGTAGGCTAACATCACTGCTCTGCGAACACCGGATGATCCAATGTCTCCCCTTCAGTTATCATCGGTCAAATTTACTTTAGCTGATGTCATTGTGTCAGATATGACCGTTGTTAGACCGATGTTGCACTTGTCTTCTCATCAGATGATCCGGTGGCACTTCCTCGAGAATTGGTTCAAACTTGATGCTTACTGGAGTGATTGACCGATGTGTATATTGTTGTAAATCGGTTGATCCGATGCTACACTTGGTCCAAAGATATTGCATACTGTACTGATGGACCGATGTAACACTGTCCTTAACATCAGATGATCCGGTGAGTACTTTGTTCTGAGGTCTTCTTCTTCCGCTAAATCAACTCGACCGATGTGTTGTTCTCTTGAAACATCGGTTGATCCGGTGAGTTGATTTTGTTTTCTTCAAGTTGATCTAAGTGATTCTTTTGGAATTTTCTCGATTGACCTCTTAGATACTTGTTGTAAATATTCTTCTGATGAATGTCAAGCATTGAGTGTTGTCAATTATGGTTGAATGACTTTGACATATAAGCTTTTACTTCTAGTCTTCATAACATTGATTGATCTCATAAAATGATTGTTTAGGGGTCTCCAATGATCATTAGTTGATGTTCATATTCATATAGATTTCATTTGATTGAGTTATATGGGAGACCTTGCATCCAAAAATTTATTAGTAAAATCCAATGGTTGTCATTAATCACCAAAACCATACCTCATGGGGTCCTAGATGCTTAACCCGGTAGAATATAGATTTCATTTTTAAGTCGAAGCGCAGGAATTGAGGATGGCCCCACCTCCGGTAGAATAACTTAACCCAAAGGGTTTCTCCCAGAGGTGGGCCCGGGGGACACTGTCGGTACCCTGCATACCGGGTACCCCACTGTACCGCAAGAAGTGCAAGAGATTTCCACCTGTTAGAGTTAAAGGTTTCCTCAGGCCCCACATGTCACATGGCACTGGACCTGCCTCCCTCATATGGGTAGCTCCAAGACTTCCACGTGTAATACAAGACCGGAGCTATACTCCCTACTTAGGGAAGCTCCGATGTTGACACGTGATTAATAACCCCAGATATAACCCGCTATAGAGGGAAGCTCCAGTGCCGCCACGTGTATAAATGCACCGGACCCATCTCCCTACAGGGGGAAGCTCCGGAGTTGCCACGTGTGGAGCCTTCGGACCTAACCACCAACAGAAACACAGGCGGATCTTCCACCACACGGACATTCAAGGGACTGTTAAAGCGGAAGTTACAAGACTTGATTACATGTCATTAATGCTATATTAATGACACACAATCAGTGCACTGTTAATAGGGGTAACTTGGCTATTAAGGCACATTATCACACTATTAATCATGCTTAATACCCATAGACAGTGTATTAGGTCAGTAAACATGCTTGGGCCACATGTGTGAGACCTATGTGTGCTGAATGCATTGGCTATGGTAATAAAAGTTTTGAATACTACCAAAACATCTTTTTAGCAAGGTCCGATTTTAGCTCCGGCATGTCTTTGATAGCTCTGGCATGTCTTTGTTAAGCTCCGATTTGTTTTTGCTAGGTCCAACTTATGTTGGTTAGCCCCGACATGTTTTTCTAGCTCCGACGCTAGGTTGTACTAGCTTTGGTAAGCTCCAGCTCAAGCTCCGGTTAGCTTTGACAAGATTCGGAGCTTGATCGCAATGTTCCTCCTTTTTTGTGAAATGTTTCGAACTTGCTTTACATTGTTGGAAATATTGCTTAGTATTAATTTTCTAAGTTTTTGGTGCGTTTTGGTTAATATGGTTGATATCATTTTGCTATGGTTTGCAACATGCTTATGTGAAGTGCTCACGTAAGATGTTGTAGTTTTGGAACTAACGAGAGTCAAGTAGAGGACTTGTGCTCGGAAGTATTGGTTGTTTGTTCATGTGCAGGTGTTGCTTGAGTTCAAGACATGGCTGGTGACGGGATCCATTGAACTAGTCTTAGGGAGAAGATGAGTTTCAACAACCAAGTTCAGGAGGAATTGTGGTTGAGTTGATCAAGAGGTTGCACAACATGTTTGAATCAAGAACAATGCATATGAAGGTATCGTGGACGTCATTGGAAGATGTTTGCACGTGTGCAAGGAGTTCATGGACGTTGTTGCATGGTTCCGAGGAGTGATGAAGAGATGTGGATGTAAATAATTGGTCGAAAAGGTCCAACCAACTAGGTTATGGACTCAGGCTGCGGCTGAGTCGGGTTTGACTCAAATATGGAAAGATTTGAGTTGGTTATGATAGGATTTCGTGTGGGTCACGAATTTGAGTTGTTTTAGGAATGTTGGATACGTTCCTAAGGTGTTTGGAAGTATTAAAATTGCTTCTATCTGTGTATAGAAGAGTCCTAAGCAGTTATGGAAAGTTTCGATTCGTGATTTGAGTAGAATTAGAGTCCTAGTTGAGAATGGGTTGGCCTAAGGGCTGGTTATATAAGCAAGGGAGGCTAGTGCTCATGGTAGACGACTTTGGGGCTGTTCCTCTTATGTTCTATTGAATAAATTCATAGTTAAAAGGAACTTTTGTGCCCTGTTCGTCCAACTTGTTACATACAAGTTTTTCTCGTTGAGTTTTCTGAACAGCACTACCTTTCTTCGGTAGTTTTATCATAACTCGAGTTTTACAGATCCAATTGACGTGATTCTTTTTAGGTTGTCTTCAAAACTTGATTATATATCATCTATGAAAATTACACGGTCATTGGATTTTTTGTTTTTAATCTACACGAGTTTCTTTGCAGTATTACAGATCTGTTTTTTTTCTCGGATAGGACAGATTGACCTTTGTTCGATCTTTCGATCGTAACTTGAGTTTATCTCAACGGATTTGAGTGATTCTTGTTGTGTCGTCTTCGTGACTTGATTATTTCTGATATCTATCACCTTTGTCACAGTGAAACACATTTAGATTAGTCTCACACATAATTTCTTTAACAGATCGTTTTTCTGCCGAATGGGTTGGGATTTAATTGTTTCCGCTGTGTAAGATTTTTAAATTTACCATTCGCTCCCCTCTGGTAGCTTTTCACGTGCTCTTCGATCCTACAACACGTCGGGCCAGGCAAATATTGTAACAGTCAGTCCTTACGTTATAAAAGGATTGGTTGCGCGAGACATAGGGAGATAAGCTCATACGCCTGCCTACAGAAGAGATATCCTCAATATAACAACACACACCCCGTGGAGTAGGGTATTATGCTCAGGCGGCCTGAACCATGTAAATCTCCTGTGTCACCATCTTGTTCTTGATCTCCGCATGCCCAAACCAATACAAAAACCTCCACATGCTACATTTGATAGTATTGGGGGAAGTGTCTTTCTCACGCTTTGACAATCTTCCTCAAAATTCTATTAAGTACGACAAAGAATGGCTTCAAGTACATGGTGGTAGGAGGCTTGTATGGCATTCTTGTATCATAGAAGAATTCTAGCTCATCCTTCTCCAAAGGCTTCAAGTTATGAATAATGAGCTCATTTTTCAAGGTATTTTGAAGATGAAGTATCCTGACAAATTCCTCATAAGTGACACTATACTTGGATCCATGTGTCATCCAAATCATTTTATCCCCATCATCACGGGCAAAGTAGAGAGTTGAGTAAAATTGGATGATGACTTTATCATTCTAATTGTACTGGAAGGATAGAAGATCCTTCAAACCATGCCTCTCCAATGCCTCCAAGACTTCATGATATGCTTGACAATTCTTGGATGTAAATAAGTCGTGTCCACTCATTGAGTAGCAACCACTGGATTTCACATCTTCATGTACACATGCTCATAGTAGTCACCATGAAAGCGGCTCCATAATCTTGGATCAGCAGATTGCTTTGGTTACTCATAAGCTTCAATCTTTTGAACTTATCAGCCAACTTATTTCCTTATCCCATGAAGTCATTTTCTGATGGCTACATGTTGCACTGCATAGGTGACTTCATCTTGAGCAGACCAATGGGACCACTAGCAAGTCCTTTCCCTTTGTTGGCACTCCTTCTAGGTATGGTTGAGCTGGCACCAGCACCATCCTTGCTCAATACTTTCTTTACTACCACTCTCCTCTTCTTAGGAAGAGCATCGTAGGGAGGAGAGGAGTGAGCACTGTAGTCATGCCTCTTCTTTGTGACTCTCTCTTTGGCTCTTTGTACACTTGCACAGTCACACTCGACTTCATAATCAAATGAGCTGTCCTCGAAAGCTGATGACATCGTGCCTGATAGGGGAATTCGAGTATTGATAAGAATTAATTGTAGACTTTGTGGACATAGGCATCTAGATGTTCAAATTTTCAGGGTACCGGACTTGTCCGTTTTCAAGGTGCAGACCTGTCTGGAGGATCGAACTTGTCCACACTAGACATCGGACTAGTCTGGACTGATGTATGAATCCTAACTTCCTAGTTCAACAAATCTAGCTCGAATTGATGCAAAAATGGGTAGGAATACAGTAGGAATACATCTATAAAGGTAATGTATGCCCTAGGAATCAAGAAAAATAAGCAAGATTGAAGGAAAGTTGAGAACTAGGACTGAGTGAGATTTTTACCGAGAAATTAACGGTTGGAGATGAAAGCGCGGAGCTTTGGTCCGGGTTAGTCTGGAGTGATGAAGCTTCGCACCGAGAAGAAGATTTCTCGTGGAGAAAACTTCGATTTTTGTGGACAAAAGAAAAAATCGCCTTGGGAGCTAGGTTTTGAGGAGAGAGAAAGCAAATGCGATTGTGAGCGGAGGAAGAAGAACTCTAGGCGTCGGGCTGGGTTTAAACCTAGGAATACAGACTAGTCCGGTATGGGGCCGGACAAGTCCGGTATGCTGGACCAGGGTCGGACTAGTCTAAAACAACAGACTAGTCCGGTGCTAACGTCGGACTAGTCTGGGCCAGCTGGACTGATCATAATAAGAACCAAGGTGATATTGGAAGTTTGTTCTAATAGTGATCTAAAGGACATCATTTCACAAATAATCTTGATGAACATGGCCAGTAAACAATTAACAATCATACAATTGTCATAATTCACCAAGATTCACTAATTTAAATAGTTTTCAAGAGAAAATCAAGATAAGTGATAGTTTTCAGCAAAGTAAGTAATTGAAGATTCAAGTAGGTATGCAGTGTTTCAAGGCACGTTTTGAGAGTCAAGTATATTTAGTTCATTTCTTAGCTCAGAAAATCTCTTTTCATCCAATGGCTTTGTGAATATATCTGCAAGTTGTTTTTCAGTTCTAACATGTGAAATTACTATATCACCTCTTAGTGAATGATCTCTTAGAAAATGATGACGAATGTCTATGTGCTTAGCTCTTAAGTGTTCTACTAGACTGTGTGCAATTTTTATGGCACTTTCATTATCACATAGGAGTGGAACTTGATTCATATTGTAACCATAATCCCTTAGAGTTTGTTGCATCCAAAGTAGTTGTGCGCAACAACTACCAGTTGCAACATACTCCGCTTCAGCTATAGAAAGAGCAATGGACTTTTGCTTTTTAGATGACCATGAAACTAAGGATCTGTCAAGATATTGGCAAGTTCTTGACGTGTTGTTTCTATCGACTTTCCATCCTACATAGTCAGCATCAGAATATCCTATTAAGTTAAACTTGGATCTTTTCGAATACCAAAGGTCCAAGTTAGGTGTGTGCACAAGGTTTCTTAAAAAAAATTTACAGCTATTAAATGACACTCTTTACGTGCAGCTTGAAACCTTGCACACATGCAAACACTAAGCATGATATCTGGCCTAGATGCACATAAATAAAGTAATGAACCAATCATAAACCAATATACCTTTTGATCCAAATTTGGACCATCTTCATTGAGATCGAGATGTACATTAGTTGCCATGGGTGTCTTGATGGGCTTGGCTTTGTACATATTTAACTTCTTGAGGATGTCCTGCGTGTACTTGGTTTGGCTTATGAAGGTGTCTTCTCTTAATTGCTTCACTTAGAATCTGTTGGTACCCTGGATACCAGGTACCCCCTGATACTGTGGATAAAGTCATGGAGTTCCGCCCTCGGATGTTGAAGACAACACGTGTCCCGTAGCACTGGGCCCTCCTCCCTCGTTTGGGTAGATCTGGAGCTACCATGTGTCCTGCAGGGCTGGACCTACCTCCCTTCATAGGGAAGCTTCGATGCTGCCACGTGTCCAGTAGCTCCAGATCTAACCCCCAGCAGAGTGAAGCTCTGGTGCTGCCACGTATCAAGTAGATTTGGACATGCCTCCCCGCAGAGAGAAGCTCCAGAGCTGCTACGTGTCAGACCTCCGCAACTAAGCATGCAACAAGAAGACATCTGGATCTCCAACAGCACGGACATTCAAGAGGCTATTAAACAACTGTTACAAGACCTAGTTAATGTGTCATTAATGTTGTATTAATGGCAAGGGCTATCAGGACTGGTAACACCGCAATTAAGGCACGTTATCACACTGTTAATCACTCATAACACCCGTAGATCATGTATAGGCTGTTTATGACAGCCGGGGTCACTTGTCGGGCCAGACATACACTGTAATGATCAATCCTTATCATATAAAAGGGTTGTGCCATACGGTAGAGGACAATCAATCTCAGACACTCGCTACGCAAACACACTCATACAATCAACAACCACCCCGTGGAGTAGGGTATTACTCTTAGGTGGCCCGAACCACGTAAAAACCCTCAGTGTTCACCTCTTGTTCTTGATCTTACACGCACCCCACCTAAATATGAACCTCCGCGGACTAGCTTTAGTAGTACCCGGGGAAGTGTTCTTGCTACACTTCGACATTTGGCGCGCCAGGTGGGGGGGGGGGGCTAAGATCTCAAGATGGTGAATTCCGCCGTTGCTTCGTCCAACATTTTGGCTGAGTAGCCTACTAGAGAAAATCCCTCCAACATGCAGCAGACAACCAACATTGTTGCCCTGGCGGGTATCGTTCCACCACCACCTCCACCATCTCAGCAAGATGGTGTGTTTGTATCAGTCACTACATCGACCAACCCAGAGAACACGCTGAACGCAGCGTGAACTCTTCTTAAGCATCCTCCAGCGCCCGGAGCTCCTCCAACCACTATGGAACAATGGCGTGCTGATGTGGAGCATTTGGTTATAGCTGCAGCCAATGCATCAGCAACCAAGGTCTGCGCCATGTTGGGCAGGCACTTTCAAGAAATAGGACCTTGTATGGTAGACTTGGTCCTCAGACGTCGCAGCACAGAAGACGTGCGCCCTCCTAGCAAGTGATGTCACTACCCTTCGGGGCTCGCCGCGCTCATACGGCATCGAGGCTCCCGATGCATGACCTCAGCTCGGAGCTAGATCGCCAGTACATGAGGCAGGACGGTCGCGTCCATATTGAGGGCGTTCGCGAGAGGCTCGAGAAAACCCTTCTCCACTAGGATTGGGGGCTTAATGTTCGACCCTTGCCATGCATCTTCGCATGGTTGATTGGCCATATAAGTTCCGGCCTCACCTGCTGAAGAAATATGATGGTACAGTCAACCCCATTGAGTTTCTTCAGATTTACTCCACTACCATCCTCACAGCTGGAGGCAATGAGGTTGTGATGGCTAACTATTTCCCTGTGGCTCTAACTAGGGCTGCAAGATCCTGGTTCATGAGTCTACCTCCTGACTCCATTTATAGTTGGGAGGAAATCTGTTGTAGTTCATCACCAACTTTAGGAGCTCCTACACCCGACTCACACTGAGTTGGATTTGTTCGCCGTACAACAGAAGGCGGGAGAGTCGCTGCGATTATTCATCCAATGGTTTTCTCAAGTATAGAATATGATTCCTTCTATCTCCAATGCCTCTATCGTTGTTGCATTCTGACAGAGAGTTAGAGACAAGAAGATGCTGGAGAAGCTGGCAACTAAAAATGTTAGCAGTGTCATGGAGCTCTCCAACCTAGATGACAAATGTGCTAGGGCTACGGAGGGCCGAGAGATGGACTCCAAACCAGCTGCAGAGGCTGGTAAGCCCTCCTCCAAGGCTGAAGCTACCGGCATGCCTACTACTGCTGCTGCTGCAACTCCTGGTGGCTGGGGGCCACGCCCCGAAAAACAACACCGACCATCGTTTGAGGACGGCGACGGTAAGAAGAAGTGGTGTACAATTCATAAATTGAACACCCATAACTTTGAAGACTGTCGCGAGGTCAAGCGGCTTGTTGAACGCAACAACAAGCGCCAAGAAGAAACCCCTTTCCGCCAACAGGGAGGAAAGCAAAAAGTCATAGAAGCTCCGTATGATCAGGAGCTAGGCTTCTAGGATGCCAAGAACTCATTAAAGGCAGTCTACAACACTGTTGATGATGACTCCGACACCTCCGACAATGATCGTCAAAAAACTCTCCATATGATATATGGAGGGTCCTGGGATTTTACCTCTCAGCGTATCCTCAAGACAATGCATCGGGATATGGCTGTCGTAGCTCCCACCGCCAAGGTAGAGCCTCATCGGAAGTGGATGGATACTACCATCACCTTCGATGCTTCGAATTGCCCGAAGAACATGATCGTAACTAGTCAATTGCCTTTGATGGTCTCTCCTACTATCAACAACATCCAACTCTATCATGTCCTGGTGCACAGAGGTGCGGCGCTCAACCTCCGCAGCTTCACAACTTTTGTGAAGGTCCAGCTCAGCCTATCGAACTTTAGGCCTTCACATCCTTTCTTCGGAGTAGGCTCGGGAGCTATCACTCCTCTCGGATAAACCTAGTGACCTCCGAGACTCGGGACAACTATGGGTCTGAGAAGCTGGTGTTTGATGTGGCACACATCAGCCTTCCCTTCAATGCCATCATAGTAGGCCAACCGTGTATAGGTTTATGGTCGTATCCCATTACGGCTATTTGGTGTTGAAGATGTCGACTCCTTTAGGTGTTCTTAGGATCCATTGGGATTGTACTGCTGGAGCCACCGCGCCGGAAGAACTTCATGCGCTCGCAACGGCGCAAGAAGAAGAATCTAACAAGGAGCAACAAACTCAACAACCTTCGATCTCGCGTCAGCATGACTCACCCTCTGCACCTCGTGTGCAACCAAGCGGCAACACTGACATCCTCGTCAAAGTAGTGCAAATTGGTTCCGATGTTTCCTAGACCACTCTTATATCAGGAGGTCTAGATGACAAATAGGAACTCACGCTCGTCACCTTCTTCCGGGCGAATGTCGACGTGTTTGCATAGCAACCGTCACAGATGCCTGGGATCCCTAGGGAGGTGATCGAGCACAACCTGAAGATATACCTTGATGCACGACTAGTACATTAGAAGCCCCGAAAGCAATCTGTCGAGCGGTAGAACTTCATCAGACAAGAAATCAAGAAGCTGCTCAATGCTGGTTTCATCTGAGAGGTTCACCATCCTCGATGGCTGGCAAACCCAGTCACTATATTAAAGGCCGGTGGGAAGCTTCAAATGTGCATTGACTACACCACCATGAATATGGCATGCCCAAAAGACCCATTTCCACTTTCTAGAATAGATCAGATAATGGATTCTACCTCCGGGTGTGAATTAATGTGTTTCCTAGACGCATATTTTGGATATCATCAGATTCAAATGTCTAGGGAAGATGAAGAGCATACTGCCTTCATTACAGTAGATGGGTTGTACTATTACACTGCCATGCCTTTTGGTCTCAAAAATGCTACTTCAACTTTTGTGCGAGCCATGCAAAAAATGTTTGGAGAGCTCATCAGGGACTTGGTGGAGGTCTACGTCGATGACATCGTCATCAAGGTAAATAATAAGGAATCACTCCTTGACAATCTGCAAGCCATCTTCGACAAGCTATGATTGACGCGTACGAAGCTCAACCTGGACAAGTGCGTCTTCCGGGTTAACTCCGGAAAGATCCTTGGTTTCTTGGTGACTCACAGAGGAATTGAGGCAAATCCAGCCAAAATCAAGGCCATTGAAGAATGCGGCCTCCAGCCCGCGTCAAGGACGTACAGAAACTAATTGGGTGTCTAGCTGCACTCATCTGTTTCATCTCATAGCTGGCAGAGTAGGCGCTTCCCTTCTTCAAATTATTGAGGAAGTCTGGACCATTCCAGTGGTCTGAAGAAGTGGAGAAAGCATTCCAGGAGCTCAAGAACCTCAACACACTACCAATTTTGGTAGCTCTATAACCCGCTGAGCCTCCTCTACTCTATATTTTGGCAACTACGGAGGTTATCAGCATGGTTCTGGCTGCAGAGAGACCAGAGCCATCATGAGCTCAGGAGCCTAGACCCCTCCGGGAGGGTTCGGAGCTACCTGAAGGTGAGTCTTCGTCCCAGCCCCCAGGCACAGATCCTAAAGGCAAGATGCCTGTGGATCAACCTCTCTCAACCGAGGGAGTTCCTGCAGTTCAAGAAGAAGGTTTGGACCCGTCCAGGAAGGTCCGGGCTGAACAAGAAGAAGCTCTGGATCCTTTCAAAAAGGTCCGGGTTGATGAAGAGGAAGCTCTGGGCCCCTCCGAAAAGGTCTGGACTGTCCAGCAGCCAGTGTACTTCATCAGCGAAGTACTCAATGACACCAATACTCGGTACATTGAGGTGCATAAGCTGCTATATGCAGTTCTTATTGCCTCACAGAAGCTTTGACACTACTTCCAAGCCATCAAGATATCAGTGGTAACCTCTTATCCAATGTGCGCTATTTTACACAATCCCAATTCAACGGGAAATGTCGCCAAGTGGGGCAACGGAGTTGGCATAATTCAATCTCGAATTCCTGTCGCGACATGCGATCCAGAGTCAAGCGTTGGCAAACTTTGTGGTGGAATGGACTCCATCTTCATAAAGTCTGGAGGGTCCCAATGAGCAGAAGACGGAACCCAAGGTCCCGGTCTTCACTGAGCCTCACTAGACTCTCTACTTCGACGGCTCCATGCAGAAGCAGAGGGCCGGAGCTGGAATACTTCTTCTCGCTCCAACCGGGGAGAAGGTCAAGTACATAGTGCATCTTGACTTCAAGGCAAACAACAACATGGCAGAGTACGTAGCTCTCATCTTCGGACTCAAGGTAATACTATCATATGGCGTACGACAGCTGATGGTGAAGGGTGACTCCCAACTCAACATCAAACAAGTCAAAGGTGAATGTAGTTGTAACAACCCTCAACTCGCTCCTTATTTACTTGAAGTTCAGAAGCTGCAAAAGGACTTCCACGTCTTGGTTCTCTGTCATGTCCAGTGTCTAAACAAAGCTGAAGCTGACGATCTCTCAACGAAAGCTTCAATCGGAGCTCAAGCACCCGACGAAGTTTTATTCAATAGATTGTCAGGATCTACCGCTTAGCCCGCCGATTTAGTGATGGGGGTGAGACCAGTATCTCGAAGCTGGCGGTGCCAGCGGCCCTGTTGCCATGGCATCCACCAAGGATCGTAGGCGCTGCAGGAAGCTCCGAGCAATCCAGTGTGCAAGATACAAAAGCTCAAGTTAGCTACGATGTATGGATCTCGGAGATATGGAACTACTTGATGGATAACATCCTTCCTGAACACGGTGCTTCCGCTGAGCGAGTCATTAGATTGGCTAAAAGATACACATTGGTAGAAGGGGATCTCTACCAACGTGGTGCCAACAGCGTTCTAATGCAGTGCATTTCCTGGGAAGAAGGCTGTGAGCTACTCGTGGAGATCCATGGAGGCGAGTGTGGGAATCATGCATCATCTTGCACGTTGGTCGGTAAGGCCTTTCAGCATGGTTTTTATTGGCCCACAACACTACAGTCGAGTTGGCAAAGAAGTGTGAAGTGTGCCAGTTTCATGCAAAACAGTTTCACACACCAGCTCAGTCACTACATATGATACCTCCCATGTGGCCTTCGCTGTGTGGGGGGTGAACATTTTGGGACCTTTCCCAAAAGCCGTCGGAGGTTACAGGTTCCTGTATGTCGCCATAGACAAGTTCACAAAGTGGTCAGTAGATACTTCAGTTGTGACAATCAACAAGCAATCGACGATCAAGTTCTTGAAGCCCATCATCTGCAGATTTTGAGTTCCGAATAGAGTCATCACTGGCAATGGAACCCAATTCACAAGTGCATCCTTTCAAGAGTACTAGGAAGACCTCAACATACAAGTAAGCTACGCATCAGTAGCTCACCCGGCAAGCAATGGCTAAGCTGAGAGAGCAAATGCAGAGATACTCAAGGGACTCAAGACGCGCACATACGAGCACTTGAAGAAACATGGCGCCAACTGGATTGAAGAACTTTCATCCGCTCTGTGGGCAAACAGGACTACACTTAGTCGGGCTACTGGAGAGACACCTTTCTTTTTGGTGTACGGAGCTGAAGCAGTCCTTCCTCCGGAGATCACCATGGGGTCCCTCCGAGTCTGGACCTTCGACGAAGCCGCGCAGGACAAGCTCCAGCGTGAAGACCTGGACCTCATCGATGAGGGAAGGTGCCAAGCGGTTGTTCAGAATGCACGATACCACCAGGTGCTCCGGCGCTATCACCAAAAGCATGTGCACAACCGGCAGTTTGAAGAAGGCGATCTAGTGCTGCAGAGAATATTAACTCGTGAAGGGATAAACAAACTCTCCCAAGGTTGGGAAGGTCACATCCTTGACGAAGGTCACGCCCGACACCTTCTCAATGAGATACATGATGTAGGGGGCATACCCGCAAGCACGGTTGGGGGTATGCGAGATGTTGAAAATGTCGTCGAAGATGTAATCGACGAGATTGAACTTCTCCTTCCCATCAATAAGAAGTAGCAGGTGCCTCAAGTTTCCTTGGATCACCCCTGCATCACCATCCTTTGGTGCTATTGTCCGCCCCAGGATCCTGTTCAGAATGTTGTAGAATGGCTTGATATTACGATCATGCCCGACATCATACTGAACATGACTCGGATACATGTTGGTCGGCTCGTCTCGGTCTACAGCCTTGAGGTTAGAGATGATGAACTCATGATCCAGGTGAGCCTCAAGACCTAGAATCTTGGCAAATTCCTCAAATGTGACTGAAAGTTGCTCACCATACGTCATCCATATGATCCGTCTATCACCTGAGGTGGTGAAGTAGATGGTGGAATAAAACTGCAGGATGACTTCAACGTTCCAGTCATACTTGAATCCCATGATCTTCTTGAGCACATGGCGCTCAGCTGCTTCAATGACCGCATCAAAAGCAGAATGTTGCTTCTTGGCCATGTACTCCCAGTCTACCCATTGTGCTTCAATCACAGGCTTCTTCATGCTTTAGTAGACAAGACGGTAATAATCACAATGAAAGTCACACCAAAACCGAGGGTCGGCGGTGATCCTTTCATACTTGTATACCTTGTCCGTCCGGAGCCTTCTTGCTTTCTCGGCTCCCTTTCCATGGAAGACATTTGCAGCTATTTCACGCTGTCTATTGGGATTCCTCTCGGGAGTGTGCACTTCCAAGGGGCCAATGGGTTTGTCTTTTCTTTTCTCCTTGATTATAGGGCCTGCGGCTCTCTTCGCCGGTATCTTCACTGTGGGCTTCCTTTTCTTGGGCTCTACTGGAGCCGGAGCCTTGCCCTTCTTCGGATATCGCTCGATCCGGCGTTCTGCAATTTCTTCTTGGGATGGCTCCTTGCCCTTGTCTTTCTCTCCAATTGTCACAAGTCTCTTCCTGTTGGAGACTTGTGCAATAGTGGCCTGAGAATTATGAGCCTCGCGCTCCTCTCTCTTCTTCTTCCGGAGTTCCTTGCGGGACTCCTCAATGGCCCGAGCCATTGCTTCATCCTCGTTATAGGCCAAAGCTGCGGCCCTAGCTTGTTGCTTCTTGGCTGCTTTTGCCCTTTCATGCTGATCGAGAAACTTCTCGACAGCCTCAACCTCGGCTCTTGCCCGTTCTTCGCCAAGGCGAAGCTGCTCTGCCTCCCACTCGGGGTCAGTGGGGGGAGAAGCGGAACAGCGAGGAGTGGCCATTTCAGCTAAAAAGAATAGAAGCCATAAGATAGGAGGTCAAGGAGTCAGAATAATGCGAAAGAAATATCGAGAAACAACTAAAGTTGGAGTTTGATTTGTGTACACTGGACTAGTCCGCCGGGTGGACTAGTCCGGTTTACACAGGTTAAACCCTAACTCTAACGGTTTTTCGCGAAATCTTGGAATCAAGTCGCAATATTCCTAGGCTATGATCACAAGGTCACTAGAAACAACTTTAATGAAAAGGCATCTATCAAAAACTCAATGAATCAAGAATGAGGCAACATTTTGAAAAGTGAGGGATACCTCTTCAAATCTTGAGAAAACGATGAAATCGGGGATGGATCGAGTCGCGAGTGATCGAGGAAAGTTTCCCACACCTCCGTGGCTTCCAATGCACGGATTGTAAACAATTTTTGGTGGTTGGAATCGAAAATCGCCGAAGGAGGGCGGTTTCGCGCGCGTGGGAGAGAGAGAGACAGCAAAAGGAGAAGTGGAGGGGTCGGCCGCCTCCTCGGGGGGTTTAAGTCCCCAGGGGCCGGACTAGTCCGGTAGAGGAGCCGGACTAGTCCGGTCAGCAGACCAGACCCGAACTAGTCCAGATCCGGACTTTCCGGCCAAAGGGCGGACTAGTCCGGTCCAAGGAGGCTGAAAACATATATATTTGAGTTTTAGCCACTATAGTTGATCCTTTTGGACATATTGCCACAACAAAACTTTATGAATATGGTCAGTAAGCAATCAACATTCAAACTATGACCATAACTCACAAAGTCACTAGTTTTTCAAATATTTTGAAGAAAATCGAGATAGAGATGAATTTCTCAACCACATGCATTCTTTTGAATAAGGCAAAAAGTAAACATTCAGATGTGCATGTTTCAAGCCACATTTCGAGAATCTAAGATATTGAGCTCACTCCTAAGCTCACAAAATCGCTTCTCATCTAGGGGCTTGGTGAATATGTCGGCTAGTTGGTTCTCGGTTCTCACATGGGAAATCACTATATCCCCTTTTAAGGAATGATCTCTCAATAAGTGGTGTCTAATGTCTATGTGTTTGGTCCTTGAATGCTCAACCGGATTATGGGCTATTTTGATGGCGCTCTCATCGTCACATAGGAGAGGAATATGGCGCAAGTTTATACCATAATCCCTTAGAGTTTGTCTCATCCAAAGAAGTTGTGCACAACAACTTCCGGCTGCGACATACTCCGCTTCGGCTGTGGAAAGACCAATGGAATTTTGTTTCTTAGAGGACCAAGAAACTAAGGATCTACCCAAGAATTGGCATGTCCCGGATGTGCTCTTTCTATCAACTTTGCACCCCGCATAATCCACATCGGAATATCCAATGAGGTTAAACTTGGATCCTTTGGGGTACCAAAGTCCTAGGCTAGGTGTGTGAACTAAATATCTAAGAATTCTATTCACGGCGGTCATATGACACACCTTAGGTGCAGCTTGAAAACGTGCACACATACACACACTAAGCATAATATCCGGTCTAGATGCACAAAGATATAACAAAGAACCAATCATGATACGATATACCTTTTGGTCCACACTTGGACCATCTTCGTTTAGGTCTAAGTGTCCATTTGTTGCCATAGGAGTCTTGATGGGTTTGGCCTTGTCCATGTCAAACTTCTTTAATATGTCTTGAGTGTACTTTGTTTGACTTATGAACGTGCCTTCTTTGAGTTACTTGACTTGAAAACCTAAAAAGAACTTCAACTCCCCCATCATGGACATCTCAAATATCTCCGTCATTATCTTAGGAAACTCATCACAAAACACTTGATCTCTCCGTCAGTTCTATCGAATTGGGGAGGCTTCCCCAATTGGATGGAAAGGTAGTGGTTGTTGGAGACAAGGCGTTCATAGTTGTAGCCTTGTTGGTTGTAGTTGATTGTGCCACTCGATGTGGAGGTTGAGGTTTCAACCTTGGGAATATTCAACTTCTCTTGAAGTTTCACCTTGAGCTGGCGAATCTCTTCGTCATCCGTTGATTTGTCTTGATAGAAGAGAATCTCTTCTGGGGTTGCTTGGACCTCACTGGTTGAGACTTCTTCGTACCCCACTCCGACCATCTTCTCTCTGAGTTGTTAGACTCTTTTGGGAGAGTCCTGCTCTGATACCAATAGAAAGTTGCCTAGAGGGGGGTGAATAGGCTAATCGACCTGAAATGACTTAATAAAACGAGATCAACACTCAAGGAGGCGGACTAGTCCGGTCCTCCTATAGGGAAAGCCTAAAAAGGTGTTTCTAACAAGTTTTAGTCCAATTCTTGTGATGCAAAGTATGTTAGAATGACTTAGTGAACCTTAACAAGTTATATGGCAAGTATGAAGCTAAGGATCACGATGAAACAAAAGTGATGAACAAAAACGACAAGACTAACCCTAGAAGCAATGAGCAATAATTGAAAGCAAAGTAAACAAGGTACACAAGGATTTTTCGCGAGGTTCGATCCCACGAAGGAACCTACGTCCCCGTTGAGGAGTCCACGAAGGACCGGGTTCAACAACCCTTCCCTCACCAAGTTTATCACACGGGCCTAACTTGGTTCTTCCACTATCACAAAGGGGTGAATAAAAGATTCGTTGGGGCTTCTCACAATCTGAGGCTCCCACCACAAATACAATCTCAAATCACCAAGATCAACTCAAGCCACAGATCACAAAGATTCACAAAGTGCAAGAGATCAAACTGAGAGCCAAAGAGTGGTGTTCTTCCTCTTCTTCACCTCACCAAACCCTAATCCACACAAGAATTAGTTTTAGAGGGAATGTAGGCAATAAGGAGGCTTTTTGGAGGCTCAAGGTTGTTGTGGCGGCGCTAGGGTTTCAACTTGATCAAAAGTTTTTTCAAATGAACCCAGGGGTCCTCTATTTATAGAGGTTCCCAACCCATACTGCTGACTTCAGCAGATGGTCGGACTAGTCCGACCTACAGCCCGAACTAGTTCGGCCTAGGGGACCACTGACGTCCCTGACAACTGTCGTAGTGCGCGGAAATCGTCACACTACCCGCCAAACTTCAAATTCAAACGGTCATTTCAACAACAGACTAGTACGATCCACACCGGACTAGTCCGATCTCACACAGAACCTTTTGTTCCATGTGAAAATGGACTAGTCTGAAGACCACGGACTAGTCCAGCTCCCAGGGCGGACTAGTCCGGCCTTCCAGACTTAGTCTCTGAAGCACCGACTTCTCTCAAACCCGGACTAGTCCGATCTCAGTCAGGACCTCTTGGTCCGGACCAAAACGGACAAGTCCGTGGTTTTGGGACTTAGTCCCCAAAACCCACTCCACTCCGTCCCACTACGGACTAGTCCGAACTCAGTCAGACCCTTCTGGTCCGGCTGAAAACGCACTTGGCCGGCCAGGAGCGGACTAGTCCGGCCACTACTGCCAGACTGCTTCCAATTCTTTTCTCTCAATAGGTTTGATCTCTAAACCACTTTGAGCTCCCAACTTGATCTCAATGCACTTTACACACACATCCTCACACATATTTAGCTAGTATAAACTCGACACACTAGAAACCATAGTTTCTCCTTTTAGAGTTGACATCGTTGTTTTCATCCTTTTCCTTTTTGAGGGATTGTGTTTCTACTTGAGTCCACACCTGTGCTTAAGATCACTGAGATCATTAGTCACTTAATTGTCGTCATCAATCATCCAAAACCCACCGGGATCCTAGATGCACTTTCACACGTGTCTAGTAGTTCCGGACCTAACCCTTAGTAGAGGGAAGCTCCAGTGCTGCCACATATTAAGTAGCTCCGGACCTGCCTCCCTGCAGAGGGAAGCTCCGGAGCTTCCACGTGTCAGACCTCTGGAACTAAGCCTGCAACAGGAAGACAGATGGATCTCCAACGGTACGAACATTCAAGAGGCTATTAAACAGCCTTTACGACACCAAGTTAACGCATCATTAATGTTTTATTAATGACGCACGATCAGAGCGCTATTAAGACTGGTAATGCTGCCATTAAGGCATGTTATCACACTTTTAATCACCCATAACACTAGTAGATCGTGTATAGGGTGTTTATGACAACCGGGGCCACTTGTCGGACCAGGCATACACTATAACGACCAGTCCTTATCATATAAAAGGGTTGCACCATACGGTAGAGGACAAGCGAACTCAGACACTCGCTACGCAAACACACTCATACAATCAACAACCCCCCCCCCCCCCCCGTGGAGTAGGGTATTACGCTTAGGCGGCCCGAACCACGTAAAAACCCTCGGTGTTCACCTCTTGTTCTTGATCTTACGCGCGCCCCACCTAAATACGAACCTCCGCGGACTACGCTTTAGTAGTACCGGGGGATGTGTCATTGCTACAGTTCAACAGAATCCCAAGAAGAACTTCAATTCGCCCATCATCGACATCTCGAATCTGTCTGTCATAATTTTGCTAAATTCTTCACAAAAAGATTTATTAATGGAACAAAAAATGACATCATCAATATAAATTTGACATACAAATAGATGATCATCAAAATGTTTTATAAACAAAGTATAATCAACTTTTCCAATTTTAAAACAATTTTGAGTTAGAAAATCTCTAAGGCACTCATACCAAGCTCGGGGAGCTTGTGAGGCCATAGAGAGCCTTATGCAGTTTATACACATGGTTGGCGTACTCTTGATATTCAAATCCCATTGGCTGCTCCACGTATACTTTCTCCTTAATAGGACCGCTGAGGAAAGCACTTTTGACGTCCATTTGATATAGCTTAAAATTATGGTGAGTAGCATATGCCAATAAAATAGTAATGGACTCAAGTCTAGCTACGGGAGCGAAAGTTTCGTCAAAGTCCAAACCTTCGACTTGTGAGTAACCTTTTGCCACAAGTTGCGCCTTATTTCTTTTTACCACTCCATGTTCGTCTTGCTTGTTCCGAAAGACCCATTTGGTTCCTACGATGTTCGCCTTTGGTCTTTCTACAAGCTCTCATACTTGATTTCTCTTGAAGTTGTTCAGCTCCTCTTGCATTGCAATCACCAAATCTGGATCCTTTAGTGCTTCATCTACCCTGTATGGTTCCAGAAAAGAGACAAATGAGTAATATTCACAGAAATTAGCTATGTGATATCTAATGGTTACTCCCTTAGCAATGTCTCTAATGATGTTGTTGACGGGATGATCTCTTTGTATACTCTAATGTACTCTTTGGTGAGGGACTTGTGAAGTTGCACTTCATTTTCTTCATTGACAATGTCTCCCCCTAGATCATTGCTTCCATGATTATATTGATCTTCCTAATCTTGATCTTGTGCATGAGCTCCCCCTTGATCATTACTTTCCTGTTGAGGTTCATCTTGAGCACTTGAGTCTTGTGGTTTCTCTTGAGGTCGAATATCACCAAGTGTCATCCTCCTCAACGCTTGGCATGAGGCTTCTTCTTGATCTAGCACACACTTATCAACTTGCTCCACTTGGGAGCCATTAGTTTCATAGAAAACTACGTCACGTGCTACTTCAACAATGCCAGAGACTTTGTGGAAGACACGATAGGCGTAGGCATTCGAATCATAACCAAGCAAGAACTCTTCATCGGATTTTGAAGCGAACATTGAACTCCTTGATTTCTTGTTCAGAATGAAGAATTTACTTCCAAAAACTCTAAAATATGAAACATTTGGTCTTTTATCGGTGAGGAGCTCATATGGCGTTTTCTTCAAAAGTCGGTGAAGATACAACTGGTTTGAGGCATGACAAGCGGTGTTCACCGCTTCAGCCCAAAACCGGTTTGAAGTCTTGTATTTGTCCAACATCGTCCCAGCCATCTCAATTAGCGTTATGTTTTTCCTTTTGGATACCCCATTTTGTTGAGGGGAGTAGGGTGCCAAAAATTCATGCTTTATTCATTCTTCATCTAGGTACTCCTCAACTTGAGTATTCTTGAACTCCGTTCCGTTGTCACTTCTAATATTCTTTACGATTGAGTAGAATTCATTTTGCGCCTTTTTTAGAAATTTCTTGAGGATTCCCTGAGTTTCTGATTTATCATACAAGAAAAATACCCATGTAAATCTAGAAAAATCATCAACAATAACTTATCCGTATTTGTTACTGCCGATGCTTATGTAAGCAATTCGAAGAGGTCCATGTGAAGAAGTTCCAGCGGTCTTGAGGTAGTCATCACGTTCTTGGCGGGGTGTGGTGCTCCAACTTGTTTTCCTGCCTGGCATGCGCTGCACTGCCTGTCTTTCTCAAAACCAACATCTTTTAAACCTCATATGTGACTACCTTTTATAAGATTCTGCAGATTCCTCATCCCAACATGGGCTAGTCGTCTATTCCACAGCCATCCCATGTTAGTTTTTGCAACCAAGCAAGTGTTGATTTCAGCTTTATCTTTGTTGAAGTCAACAAGATAAAGCTTTCCCATTAACATTCCCTTGAATGCAATCGAGTCATTGCTTCTTCTAAAACAGTCACACCCTCATTAGTGAATAAACAATTATAACCTTTGTCGCATAGCTGAGATAGAGACAAAAGATTATAATCTAGAGAATCGACATGTAAAACATTTGAAATAGTATGTTGAGAAGAAATTTTTATTTTACCGTTACCAAAGACCTTTCCTTGGTCGTTGTGTCCAAAGTTTATTCCTTCACTTGGATCCACGTTGCACTCATACTCCATGAACATACTCCTCTCTTCAGTCATGTGATTAGTGCATCCACTGTCCAACACCCATTTCGATCCATCGGAGGAGTAGGCTTGCAAAACATAGTTATTTCTTGGTTTTATGTACCCAAGCTTGCTTGGGTCCTCGTAGGTTAGTCACAAGAGTCTTGGGCACCCACACACAAGTTTTTGAGTTCTTATGGTGTGACTCTGCATATTTAGCAAAGACATGTCCATATTTATCTTTCATGAGTACATAGGAAGCATCAAAAGTACGGAACAATATTTGCAATTCAGATTCATGTGATATTTCCTTAACAAAAGTAATTTGCTTCTTAACCTAAACATCAGTGGACATGTTTTTATTTTTAGTAAGCCCAATACCATCTTTGATGTTAGGAGGTCTAGTGACCATATATGCACTACATGCATATTTAATCTTTTCCTTGTCAAAGATGCCACTTTGGGATGGATGTTTAGTGTGTGAAACAGAACAATCATCTTTAACAATATTTTTCTTACTAGAGCATGTGCAAGTTATAGTTGTTGTCAAATTTACACCTTTGGAAGCTGAGCTCTGTGAGACCTATGTGTGCTGAATACATTGGCTATGGCGATAAAAGTTTTGAATACTACAAAAACACCTTTATCATCAAGGTCCGACGATAGGTCCGACTTGTTTTGGGTAGCTCCGGCAAGGTCTGACGTAAGGTCCGACTTGCTTTGGCTAGGTCCGGCTTCTTTGTCTAGGTCTGACTAGTTTTGGTTAGCTCCAGCTCTAGGTCCGACTAGCTTTGATAAGCTCCGGCGCTAGGTCCGACTAGCTTTGGTAAGCTCCGGCGCTAGGTCCGACTAGCTTTGGTTAGCTCCAGTTCAAGGTCCAGTTAGCTTTGGCAAGGTTCGAAGCTTGATTGCAGTGTTTCTGCTTTTAACTTGCAATAATTCGTACTTGCTTTACATGGATGGAAAGTTGCTTAGTAATCTTTTACTAAGTTTTTTATGTGTTTCGGTGGTTATGGCTGATATCATTTTTGATATGGTTTGCAACATGCTTATGTGAGGTGCTCACATAAGGTGTTGTGGTTTCGGAACTAACGAGAGTCAAGTCGAGGACTTGTGCTCGAAAGTATTTGTTGTTTATTCATGTGTAGGTGTTACTTGAGTTCAAGACATGACTGGTGACGGGATCCATTGAACTAGTCTTAGGGAGAAGATGAGGTTCAACAACCAAGTTCGGGAGGAATTGTGGTTGAGTTGATCCAGAGGTTGCGCAGCATGTTTGAATCAAGAACAATGCATATGAAGCTATCGTGGACGTCGTTAGAAGATGTTTGCATGTGTGCAAGGAGTGCATGGACGTGGCTACATGGTTCCGAGGCATGATGAAGAGATTGGAGGTAAAAAATAGGTCAGAAAGGTATAACCGACTAGGTTATGGACTCAGGCCGCGGCTGAGTCGTGTTTGACTTAAATATGGAAAGTTTTGAGTTGGTTATAATAGGATTTCATGTGGTTCACGAATTTTGATTTGTTTTAGGAATGTGGGATACGTTCCTAAGGTGTTTGGAAGTCTTAAGATTGCTTCTATCTGCGTATAGAAGAGTCTTGAGCAGTTATGGAAAGTTTCGATTCGTGAATTGAGTAGGATTAGAGTCCTAGTTAGGTTTGGGTTGGCCTAAGGGCTGGTTATATAAGCAAGGAAGGCCAGAGCTCATGGTAGACGACTTTGGGGCTGTTCCTCTTGTGTTCTATTGAATAAAATAAGGAACTTTTGTGCCTTGTTCGTCTGACTTGTTCCAGACAAGTTTTTCTCATCGAGTTTCTGCACAGCACTACCTTTCTTTGGTGGTTTTATCATAACTCAAGTTTTAAAGATCCGATTGACGTGATTTTTTTGGGTTGTATTCAAAACTTAATTTTCTATCACCTGTAAAATTTTACGGTTATTGGATTTGTGGTTTCTGATCTACATGAGTTACTTTGCAGAGTTCCAGAACTGTTTTTCTCGGGTAGGACAGATTGACTTTTGTTCGATCTTTCGATCGTAACTTGAGGTTCTCTCGATGGATTTGAGTGATTCTTGTTGTGTCGTATTCGTGACTTGATTCTCTCAGATATCTATCACTTTTGTCATGGTGAAACACGTTTAGATTAGTCTCACACACGATTTCTTTAACAGATCATTTTTCTGCCAAGGGGTTTTCATTGCTTCTGCTGGAAAAGTTTTAATCTACCGTTCACCCCCCCCCTCTGGTAGATTTACACGTGCTCTTTGATCCTACAATTGCTATCAAAGCCACGGTGCTCTAATCTTTGTGATTTGCGTGTGTTTTTGACTAATCATCATGGAGAAATACTCCACCAAACCTTGTGTGTTTAGTGGTATTGATTTTTAGGTTTTGAAGGCACGTATGGAAGCCTTCATCCAGGCACAAGGCTTCGCAATATGGGAGAAGGTATACAAGCCTTACGAAGCATCGTCAAGCAATCAAGTTACATCTACAAATCTGAGAGATGTTGACAACAACAACAAGGCTCAGAACTTGATCATACAAGGATTAACTCAAAGTGACTTCGACCGTGTTGCACACCTCCGATCTGCATACAATGTGTGGAAAGCACTTTGTGACTACCATGAAGGATCCAACACAATCAAAGAGGTAAGGCAAGACATGTTCAAGAAAGAATGCATGCACTTCGAGATGCAACCCGATGAGTCCATTGATGATCTCTTTGCTCGCTTTAATAAAATTCTCAGCAACTTGCGTAGCGTCAATGTTAATTTTTCAAATGCTGAGAATGCAAGGCAATTACTAAGTGCATTAGACATGTCAATTTGGAAGATGAAATTTACATCTATTCGTGAATCTACTGTCATGAGTACACTTACTTTAGATGTTCTTTATTCTAAATTGAAAACTCATGAACTTGACATATTCTCACGTAAGAACCCCAACAAGTCTCTTGCATTTGTTTCTCAACATGATATGCCTAGCTCCGGCCAATCTTCATCTTGTGGTACACTTGCCTTGTTGTCCTCTCTAACTGTTGAACAGATTGAGGAGTTTTGAGAAGAGGAGCTAGTACTTCTCTCTACTAGATTCTCAAAAGTATTGCAAAATGTGAGAACTAGAAGGAGAGGAAGCTCCGGACCTCAACGATGTTTCGAATGTGGTAAGACAGGACATTTTAGTTCATATTGCCCTAACCTTTCCGGTCCTACTTTCCGGGATGAAAAGCAAACAAGGACGAAGCACTCCTCTGCAAAAGATACGAAGAAAAAAAGGGTTTTACGTGACGTCAATTGGTGAGCAGTTTTGTCGCATCACTTCAAGAACTTGGCTCAAGCGATGTGGACATTGGAAGTGATGAACATGAATATGATTTGGCAAACTTGTGCTTCATGGTGGGAAAGTCAAGATCAAGTATGGAGGAGGCTGAACACAACAACGACAATGAAGAGGTATGTCCTACTTGCGAAGAAATGTGTGATGCTATTTCTCGTGCCACTGTTATAGTTAAGAAAAAGGATAAAAAGCTTAGGGATAATGCTATTAAAATTGAGTCACTAGAATCTGAAATTAATCGTTTGAAATCCTTGATTCCTAGTGATGATTCTTGTTCCTCATGTGATTTAATATATGAAAAATTGTCCTCATTAAGAAGTGAGCGCACTTCCACACTTGATAAACTTGAGTTAGAAATTTAAAAGAACAGAGCTTGCTCCACTTAATGATAAAAACATGAAAGATTCTATGTGACGCCCGGTTCCAAAAAATGAACCAAGCTAACGCATATGTGTGCCCAGAATGTTCATCACACATACACGAGTGCAATCACAAAAGAGTATACAGAAAATTACCACAGAACAAGATTAATTAACCAAATTTTATTACACAAGCCAGATTATCCTCGAATACAAGCTCTAATGAACATTTATGACAAGTTCAACTAATGCAGCGGAAATAAACTAATTAAGCAACTAAACAGCTAGGCAGCATAAGAAATAGGGTATATATATGCGCAGCTCCAATCAACACCACAGGCAAAGCTGACGGTAGACACGGACTAGAACTCCGCATTATCACCATTAAACTCCCAATCCTAACCTGCAACTAATGGGTGGGGGATTGCAAGAGTGAGTACATGTCGTACTCAACAAGTGTGGAAGGTATGACATGTGGCTGATTCAAATGACAACAATAATAATGGCAAAGTGCTGAAAAGTACATTAAAACATTTGAAAAGCAATATATTATAATTATATGAATCAAACCCATCATAATCATAAGTAATACCATAATACCAAACTGAATTTACTACCATCATCCATAATTCCAGATTTCACCATTATCAATAACCATATTCAATACCAGAAATTAAATCCATAACCATTACCAAACCATAACCATTCCAATACCAAATTCCCTCTAATCATGGAAGTTGTCCAGGTGCTCATAACCGGGAGCATGGCTATCATGATAGTTTTATTTAAACTCTGCAGAGTTTGTACCTCTTTACCCACGTGTTCGTGATTTCATCACCTTTCGGCGACTAAGAATCTCCCTAATGCCCATGACCCATCGGTCATATTACACACGTCCATTGGTGTGTGGCCAAGAGATCACAAAATAGCCTTTACAAAGGGATTACTAGCCTATTTAGACTCCACTGAGGTTTCACCGGTGGCGATGTCTCCCGCAGAGCACATCTTCAACCAAGGGCCCCCTCTTGAGCCATTCGGATCCCAGGGTAGTCCCACCAATCATCAACAAACCCAATCCGACTACCCCTTCCCCAAGCATCCACAATGGTCCAAACAGCACTAGCAAAGCCCTAATTAATCAGCTACGCCGCACCCATACTTGGCCTTGTGGTGGCACTGTATTCCTGGCTTATTCTCGCATGAACCGGTCCTTAGATCTAAAGCAAGCAAACCACCATATCGTCCAACTCATCCACATACCAGGCTTGCTTAGATCACCCATTACCATACCATGTTTAACCATTTCTGGTTAACCATAGTCTCATCCATGCATAATTAAATTGAGTGGTATAGCTGTTCCCATCCCAGTTGATTAAGCGAAGCAAAAGGTAAAAAGCCCTTCCCGACTCTCTACCATAAATTCCAGGTGACAAGGGTGGTTAACAAGTCTAGTAAACTTCTTATCATAGGATTCCCATCAAAATTGACACAAGCATGCAGTTTTGCAAACAAAACATTTATTTAAAAAAAAACAGGATCAATATGCTTCAAGGACACTTGTCTTGCTCTTGCTGTTGATTAGGATCAAAGCCTTCAAACTCTTGGTGTTGTAGATCCTCCACGGCACTCTCTAGCGCAAATCCGTCTAATCCACACAATAAACATACAACACAAGAAACACAATCAAAGAGTGCACAAATATTACTCAATATGTCATGACATGCATGATTAATGCAAATGCAAGGTAGAACTTGTTACTAGATTGCTTTTAGTGATCACTAACTAGTTCTAATAGATTTTAACAAGTTTATACAGGTTTGGAATTGATTAGATCAAATTTTAGAATTAATTCAACACAATTTAACCAGGAAGATCGGACTAGTCTGCTAGGGACCGGACAAGTCCGCACTTTGCGAGATCAGCGGATTAGGGTTTTCTAGATTGACGTAAATTTGGAGATTAGGGGTTGAATTCACGTAAGAAAAAGATAATAGAAGGTATACCAGGTGTTTAGAACTCCAATGAATCAAAAAAACTTGGAGGTAGCACTTGGATCTTGGTGATCTAGGGTTGGTGATGAACTTGGAGATGAATTGGTGACGAAGAACGAAAGCTTGGTGAAGATCTTGATCCTCTTTCGTTTCCTCCTCTTCTTCTTCTTGCTTGGGATCTTCTCCTTCCTCCTTGATGGTGGCTCTCCACGAACTAGGGTTTGGGTGGGTGGAAAAGTGGCAAATAGATGTCAAACCAAGGGGTGGGGCTGTTTATATAGAGGTGGAGGCTAGGGTTAGATGGATTTCGAGTTTGGGATGAGTAGAGGTCGGTTTAGAGTCCCACATGGGCTCTAAAAGAGTTAGGCGCGACGTCCCTAGGCCCACTTAACGTGAAACCCAAAAAACAAGTCGTAAAACAAAAGATCAACTTGGAGTCACGAAATATCGGACAAGTCCGAACAGGACCGGACTAGTCCGAAGTCGTCCAGAGAGAAAATCGGACAAGTCTGGCCAAACATCGGACAAGTCCGACTTTAAACAGAGAGGAAATCGGACAAGTCCGCTGGAACACCGGACTAGTCCGGAAAAGTCCAAGTACTTAGCAATTTTTCAAGGATTCTTGGAATATCGGACTAGTCCGTACAAAATCGGACAAGTTCGAAAGTTTCCAGTGCCAAAAATCGGACTAGTCCGCAGCGAAAACGGACTAGTCCGCACTTTCCTGCGTTTTAAGTGCGGTTTTGCTCCAAATCAATTTTAAACTCGTTCCTCTTTATGTGGGTTAATGTTAAACATGTATATGAGTGTATGTAGGGCATGATGCATGAAAATGAGGGTGTTACATGCTAGCTGTTCTACAATTGATTTGCATTGTTCTACTTGTGATGATCTTGATAATAAAATACAAGATGCTATGAATGAAATTTCTATATTGAACAATGCTTTATGTTCTCATGAAGTTAAATATTGTTCCAATTGCAAATTAAAAGGAAAAACTTCATGTGAAAATTGCCTTGATCTGTCCAACAAACTTGATCACATGCATAGGACATTAGATCGGTTTTATAATGGGAATAAGAACCTAACTTGCTACTGAATTCTTTCAAGTCTTGCAATGATAAAAATGGTTTAGGTTTTGATTCTCATGCTCATGCTAAGGCACATCCACCTAAAATTGTAAAGTCATTAGGATGTGGTTTGATACAAACAGTTCCTAAACCAAAAGAAGTGGTTTTCAAATCTGCAGTAGTGTTGTCTCATTCGGTTTCAAATAAAAATGTTGCTTGCTCATCTAGACATGAACACAAAGTTAAATTTTATTGTACCTACTGTGGTAGAGATGGTCATGTCATAGATTTTTGTTATAGACTAGCTAAACAACAGAAAAAGGAAACAATAATTGCTAGATCTCATAACTTTCATGCAAAATTTGCTGCACTTCCTAAACCGAATGATAGGAACATGCAATCTGCTGTAATAAGTCGAAAACATGCAAAGTTTGCTCCAAAACCTACTGTTTTTCATGCTACGCATGTAACATCTCGTAGGACAGTAGTTGGCTACAAAAATCCTCAAGCTTTGGCTCATAAACCTGCTGTTTTATCTCAGCTTTCACGTGTTATTTCTGTTGGATGTTGTGTGACTCAGTACTGGATTCCTAAATGCCCTTTGACTAATTCCAGTATTGAGTCATCAACATATTGTGCTTCTATGTAGGTTACACGCTTGAGGAAGGAGAACATTTGGATTGTGGATTTAGCTTGCTCACGTCACATGACTGGTAACAAAGAATGGTTCTCCTCCCTCTCCTTTGTGTCACGTGTAGAGAATGTTACTTTTGCCGATAATTCTTCAACTTCTATAATTGCTAAGTGTTTGGTTAGAGTAAATGATCACTACACTTTGAAGGATGTGGCACTTATTAAAAATTTGAAGTACAGCTTGCTTTCTGTTTCACAACTACTAGATGGAAATCTGGAAATTATTTTCACTAAAAATTGTTGCAAAGTTGTAAATTCAAATAGTGAGCTTATTTTTAACATGTCTCGGTTTGAAAGAGATTTTAAAGCTAATTTTGATATGTCTTCATCTAAGCATAGGTGTCTAGTTGCTAATGATTCAAAGGACTTATATTTTTGGCATCATAGACTTGGTCACGTAGGCTTTGATCATCTAACACGTGTTAGTGCTCTTGATCGCATACGTGGGTTGCCTAAGCTTAAAGGGGACAAAGAAATTGTGTGCTCTTCTTGTAGACATGCTAAGATGGTTGCAGGTTCACATACTCCTCTCACAATGATCATGACAACTGAACCGGGTCAAATTTTGCACCTTGACACCGTAGGACCTTCACGTGTTCAATCCTTCGGAGGTAAATGGTATGTTCTTGTGATTGTTGATGATTATTCTAGATACTCTTGGGTTTACTTTATGGCATCTAAAAATGAAGCTTTTAGTCACTTTAGAATTTTACTTCTTAGATTATTAATTGATCACCCAACATCTTTAAAGGCAATTAGAAGTGATAACGGAACCGAATTTAAAAATCAATTTTTTGATCACTTTTGTGCTGGAAATGGAATAGATCATCAATTTTCTTCACCACATGTACCTCAACAAAACGGTGTTGTAGAAAGAGAGAACATAACCTTAGTTGAGATGACTAGGACTATGCTTGATGAATATCAAACTCCTAGGAAATTTTGGGCTGATGCGATTGTAACCGCTTTTTATGTCTCAAATCGTGTTTTCTTACGCGCTAAGCAAGGTAAAACACCATATGAGCTCCGGTTTGAATATAGGCCTAGTGTTATGCACTTTCGGGTCTTTGGTTGCAAATGCTTTGTTAAGAAACATGGTAATCTTGATAAATTTGAACCTAGATCCGTTGATGGCATGTTTCTTGGTTATCCATCTCATACTAGAAGCTACCGTGTGCTTTTACTTGACACTAAAAAAAATTGTGGGGACTTGTGAGGTGTCTTTTGATGAAGCTAGCCCAAGTACTAGCTAAAACATTGCAGGTCTGGATCCGTATCCGCAGAGGAAGAGCATTTTCGTTGAAGATGAGGAAGAGGTGGAGCAGCTGCCCGAAAATTCAGCAGCTAATGACATTGTTCCAGTTCCTGATTTTGATTCACAGCCAGCACTGACGACCACCATTGTTGGTCCAGATCCTCCTCAAGTCATAAGATCATCGATTTGTGATGAACATGAAGAAGAAGAAGCTTGTGAAGTGTCCATTCCCCTCTGGGTTCTTAAAAGTCATCCTCCACAACAAATTATTGGAAGCTTGCACGAATGAGTCACACGGTCCAGGTTTTGCGATACGAACTCTCATGCTCATTCTGCTTTTGTTGCTTCTTTTGAACCCAATGATATATCACACGTACTCACTAATGAATCCTGGATTATTGCCATGCAATAAGAGTTAGAAAATTTTGAAAGAAACAATGTTTGGAAACTTGTACCTCCACCTCAAGGTCACACTTTAATTGGAACAAAATGGGTGTTTAAAAATAAACAAAGTGAGGATGGGGTTGTGGTTAGGAATAAGGCTAGGTTGGTTGCTCAAGGTTTCACTCAAGTTGAAGGTCTAGATTTTGATGAAACTTTTGCTCCTGTTGCTAGATTAGAAGCCATAAGAATTTTGTTAGATTTTGCTGCATCTAAAGGTTTTCAGCTATATCAAATGGATGTTAAAAGTGCTTTTCTTAATGCTACATAATTAAGGAGGTTTATGTCAAACAACCACCAGGTTTTGAAAATCCAGATTTTTCTAATCATGTTTACAAACCGTCCAAAGCCTTGTACGGTCTCAAACAAGCCCCTAGAGCATGGTATGATAGGTTAAAAACATTATTACTTGAAAATGGGTTTACATGTGCAAGGTTGATAAAACTCTTTTTGTGCTTAAGCATGGCAATGACTCATTATTCATTCAAGTGTATCTGGATGATATTATCTTTGGTTGTGCTTCTCATGATCTTGTGTACAAGTTTTCAGCTATGATGAGTTTAGAATTTGAGATGAGTATGATGGGAGAACTCACGTACTTTTTGGGGCTGCAAATCAAGCAAACCAAGGTGGGTACCTTTGTGCATCAAACGAAGTATACAAAAGACCTCCTAACGCGCTTCAATATGGACAAAAGCAAGCCTCTTCGGACACCATTGGAAACAACAACAACACTTGAACTTGATGAAGATGGTGAACCCGTGGATCAAAAAGAATATTGAAGCATGATCGGATAACTTTTGTACCTCACGGCATCAAGACCGGACATACAATTCAGCGTATGCCTTTGTGCACGGTTTCAAGCCTCCCCATGTGCTTCACATCGTCAAGCCCTCAAAAGAATTCTCAGGTACTTACATGGAACTCAAGAATTTGGCTTTTTCTTCCTTCTTCCTCAACTGTTACTTTGAAAGCTATTTCGGATGCTGATTTTGGGGGTTGTAGGATTGATAGGAAAAGTACTTACGGTGCTTGTCATTTCCTTGGTAATTCACTTGTTGCTTGGTCCTCTAGAAAACAAAACTCAGTTGTACAATCCACAACTTAATATGAATATGTAGTTGCTGCTAGTGCTTGATCACAAATTCTTTGGATTGTTCGAACACTTAAGGACTATGAGGTTGATCTAGATAGTTTTCCACTATTTTGTGATAACACTAGTGCCATTTACATTGCTAAAGACCCCGTGCAACATTCAAGAACAAAGCACATTGACATTAGGTATCACTTTCTCCATGATAATGTTGAAAAAGTAAATATCGTGCTTCACCATGTAGATACCGAACAACAATTGGATGAAATTTTTACAAAACCTTTGGATTTCACTCGTTTTTGTTTCATTCGTAGTGAAATAGGGGTTATGCATCCTCATGGCTTAAATTGAGGGGGGGTTTTGAAACTTGAGAAGTCTTTGTGTGAATATGAAATTAAAATAATATGAGCATAGTATTTCATACATATATGACTTTGTGATTCCTTTTACATGCTGAAAGTTCTTACTACATTACTCGTGTTATACATTTTGTAGTTTTTGTCATGTCTAGTAATTGGAATAATTACTTACACTAAATCTGGTCATGGTCGAACTTTCTTGCTGTTTTGAACTTGTTGCATGCTCACAAGTGCTTTTAATCATAAAGAATTAATCAAGTAATCAACTCACATGTTGAGTTTTTATGAACAAATAGAAATGAGAAAAGATAAAGAGAATATGCATGCATCGCACTTCTTCTTCTGAGATGGCTTATCATTGCACTTAGATATACACTTGCAGAAAAAGTTGTGCATGACTAAAATCATGTCCTTAAGCTTCTGGTTCTCAAATGACATAGGCTTGGCTTGGTTGGTTAGAATAAGGCAGATGCGGCATATAATTTCTTGCAAATGTCATATGTTAAAAATTTGTGCTTTAAAAAAATTGCAGCAACAAGTGTCATGCTTTCAAGTATTGAAATAGTTAAGTTTGTGAGATCACGACTTGCTTAAATTGAAAATTACATTTGATCTCTAGCTATGGCCTACACTATTTTATGTATCTCATTGTTGTGATAGTGCAAGTTACTTGATAGTATGACTTGGATGAACTTTGTTTTATATGTATATATTATAATATGCTCATAACAATTAAAATTTCTCTTTTGTACCTTGCTGAATACATTGTCAAAGGGGGAGAAATTGATCACACCTTGCACATATTCACAAGTGTTTTTGGCACGATTCTTCTCAGGGGGAGAAGTATATATAGGGGGAGAAATTTTATTTCTATCGATTTTCAAAATGGGGGAGAAATTGTTTTCAAAACTTTTCATTCCAATGTTCGGATTTTAAGTGGTGTTGCCAATGCATTCATCAAGAGGGAGATTGTGAGACCTATGTGTGCTGAATACATTGTCTATGGCGATAAAAGTTTTGAATACTACCAAAACACCTTTATCATCAAGGTCCGACGATAGGTCCGACTTGTTTTGGGTAGCTCTGGCAAGGTTCGACGTAAGGTCCGACTTGCTTTGGCTAGGTCCGGCTTCTTTGTCTAGGTCCGACTAGTTTTGGTTAGCTCCGGCTCTAGGTCCGACTAGCTTTGGTAAGCTCCGGCGCTAGGTCCGACTAGCTTTGGTAAGCTCCGGCGCTAGGTCCGACTAGCTTTGGTTAGCTCCGGTTCAAGGTCCGATTAGCTTTGGCAAGGTTCGGAGCTTGATCGCAGTATTTCTACTTTTAACTTGCAATGATTTGTACTTGCTTTACATTGATGAAAAGTTCCTTAGTAATCTTTTACTAAGTTTTTGATGTGTTTTGGTGGTTATGGCTGATATCGTTTTTGCTATGGTTTGCAACATGCTTATGTGAGGTGCTCACGTAAGGTGTTGTGGTTTCGGAACTAACGAGAGTCAAGTCCTCAAGTCGAGGACTTGTGCCCGGAAGTATTGGTTGTTTATTCATGTGCAGGTGTTACATGAGTTCAAGACATGACTGATGACGGGATCCATTGAACTAGTCATAGGGAGAAGATGAGGTTCAACAACCAAGTTCGGGAGGAATTGTGGTTGAGTTGATCGGGAGGTTGCGCAGTATGTTTGAATCAAGAACAATGCATATGAAGGTATCGTGGACGTCGTTGGCAGATGTTTGCATGTGTACAATGAGTGCATGGACGTGGCTATATGTTTCTGAGGCGTGATGAAGAGATGTGGACGTAAAAAATTGGTCGGGAAGGTATAACCGACTGACTCAGGCTGCGGCTGAGTCGTGTTTGACTCAAATATGGAAAGTTTTGAGTTGGTTATAATAGGATTTCGTGTGGGTCACAAATTTGAGTCGTTTTAGGAATGTGGGGTATGTTTATAAGGTGTTTGGAAGTCTTAAGATTGCTTCTATCTGCGTATAGAAGAGTCTTGAGCAGTTATGAAAAGTTTCGATTCGTGAATTGAGTAGGATTAGAGTCCTAGTTAGGTTTGGGTTGGCCTAAGGATTGGTTATATAAGCAAGGAAGGCCAGAGCTCGTGGTAGACGACTTTGGGGCTGTTCCTCTTGTGTTATATTGAATAAAACTCGTAGTTGAAAGGAACTTTTGTGCCTTGTTCGTCCAACTTATTCCAGACAAGTTTTTCTCGTTGAGTTTCTGCACAGCACTACCTTCTTTTGGTGGTTTTATCATAACTCGAGTTTTACAGATCCGATTGACGTGTTTATTTTTGGGTTGTCTTCAAAACTTAATTTTATATGACATGTCAAAATTTCAATGTCATTGGATTTGTGGTTTCTGATATACACGAGTTTCTTTACAGTGTTACAGAATAGTTTTTCTCGGGTAGGACAAATTGACCTTTGTTCGATCTTTCGATCGTAATTTTAGTTTCTCTCGACGGATTTGAGTGATTCTTGTTGTGTCATCTTCATTACTTTATTCTCTTGTATCTATCACTTTTTTCATGATGAAACATGTTTAGATTAGTCTCACACACAATTTCTTTAACAGATCATTTTTCTGCCAAAGGGTTTTCATTGTTTCCGCTGGAAAAGTTTTAATCTACCATTCACCCCCCTCTGGTAGCTTTACACGTGCTATTCGATCCTACAAGATCTTGAAGGAGGAGGAGTCACTTTGATTGAGTGACTCAACTCGCACTTCAAGGATTTTGTTAACTTTTGACAAGTTAGCGAGTTCATCCTTGATTGCAATGTGTGAGTCTTATAGTTTTGAGTAAGTTTTCTTACTCAAGGCTAGCTCATCTCAAGTGACTTGATCTTCTCCTTCTCAAGCTCAAGGAGTTTCTCAACCTCTTGATATCTCTTCCTTTCGCGGATGAGCATATCTTCTTGTCAGTTAACAAGCTCATCCTCAAAAATTTCATCCGACAACATTTTCATTTTCTTTAAAGTGGTTTTACTTAAGCCTTTAAGCATTTCCTCATTTTCAATAGAGCTATCAAAATCATAAATGGAGGAATTAAGTGAGGGAGGTGTAAGTCGAATCTTTTTCTTGCCTTCCTTAGCCATGAGGCAAGTATTATTATGAGTCTCCTGTCCTCCCATGTTCGGGAAGAGCGTAGACTTCTTGGTAGGCTTCTTGATGGCAATGGTAGCCATCTCCTCTTCTTAATCGGAGGAGGACATGTCGTTTGGGTCCCACTCCTTGCCAACATGCGCTTGGTGAGCTTGCCTCTTTTTCTTGAAGGTCTTCTTCTCTTGTGGCTTCGCTTTCTTATTCTTCTTCTTAGTTTCTTCATATGTTCAATCAACCATAAAGTGATCGTACTTGCCACAGTTATAGCAGGTACGTCGTACCTTGGATTTTCCTTTCTCTTTGCTATTCCCATCACTTGAGTTGCTGCCCTTCCTTCTTTGCATCATGCGCTTGAATTTCTTGATGAATAGCACCATATCTTCATTATCCATATCGGTGCTCACATCACTTGTGTCTTCTTCATCTTGTGCTTCACTAACTTCCTTTCCTTTAGGCTTGCAAGTTGCTTTGAGGGCAACTTCTTTCTTCTCGGAGGAGGTAAGTTCAGCTAAGTCTTTGACATATTGAGCCTCCTTCTCTATCATCTCATGGTTGATAATGTTGCCCAACATTTCATCCGGAGTCATTTTGTGAAACCCTAGGATTTCTCGGATCATAGAGCACAAGGTGATATTTCTGGGCATAAATGCTCTAATCATCCTTTTGACCACCTCATGATCAGTCCACTTGTTGCTTCCATAGGCACCGATCTTGTTGATGAGCACCTTCATTTGGTTGTACATCTCTTGAGGTGATTCACCCTCTTCATTGGCAAACCTCCTCAATTCTCCTTCAAGCATTTCAATTTTTGCTTCACGAACTGAGCGATTTCCTTCATGTGCGGTCTTGAGTGTATCCCATATTTTCTTGGCACTTTCCAGTCTATCAATCTTGGTAAAATATTCTCGGCTCAAGGAAGAAGTTATCACTACAACGGCTTGTGTGTTGCGATGAATTTCTTGCTCTTGCTTCTGTAAGGATCGAATGCCCAAGAGGGGGGATGAATTGGGCTTCTTTTCAAAAATCTAAACAATAAAACTTAATTCTCAAAAGCCCAATTCCCTACGCAAACTATCTATGCATTGAGGTAAATAGCAACTTCGCGGAATATAAAATGCATAAACGTAAGGGAGAGGAAGAGGATGCAAACTCCCGAGAAGACACGAGGATTTATCCCGTAGTTCGGCAAGATCGTCAAGATCTTCCTACATCCACGTTGTGGCACCCACCAAAGGGTTTAGCCACACCCAAGTCATCGAGACGAGGGATCTCCACTATTCTTCTCTGTTTGCCAACCTTGGCAAGGTGGAGCTCAAGCCTTGTACAACTTCGACCCTCCGGGCTTCCACAAATTCCTTGGCAAGCTCCGGAAGTCTCTCACAGTTACAAACACCAAGGGGCACTCCCTTGAGGCTCTCACTATCCTAGAGATTCCACTCACCCAGAATGGAGGCACACAAGCTCTCTCTCTAGCTATTTCTAGCCTATCTCTTGGTGTGTAGGTAGTCGAAATGATGTAGAAGTGATGGCTCTTGGTCTTGAACGCTTGTGGATGTGTTGAGAATGTCTGGTGATCAAGACTTATCGAAATGACAGGTTTAGGGGGTATTTAAAGCCAGCCTCACCGAAATAGCCGTTGGAAAAGTAGGTTGACAGAACTTTTCTGCGAACATCCGATGATCCGATGTCTCCCCTTTAGTTATCATCGGTCAAGTTTACTTTAGCTGACGTCATTGTGTCAGATATGACCGTTGTTAGACCGATGTTGCACATGTCTTCTCATCGGATGAGCCGGTGGCTCTTCCTCCAGAATTGACTCAAACTTGATGCTTACTGGAGTGATTGACCGATGTGTATACTTCTGTACATCGGATGATCCGGTGCTACACTTGGTCCAATGATATTGCAAACTGTACTGATCGACCGATGTAGTTGAGCCCTTAACATCGGATGATCCAGTGAGTGCTTTGTTCTGAGGTCTTCTTCTGCTGAACCAAGTTGACCGATGTGTTGTTCTCTGGAAGCATCGGTTGATCCAGTGAGTTGATTTTGTTTGCTTCGAGTTGTTTCTAAGTGATTCTTTTGCGTCTTGCTCAATTGACCTCTTAGACTTTCGTTGTAAATGTACTTTTGATGGTTGTCAAGCATTAAATGTCATCAATTGTGGTTGAATGACTTTGACATAAGAGCTTTCACTTCTTGTCTTCATATCATTGGTTTGATCTCATAAAGTGATTGTATATGGGTCTCCAATGACATATAGATTTCATTTGATTGAGTGATTATGGGGACCTTGCATTCACAAATTCATTAGTAAAATCCAATGGTTGTCATTAATCACCGAAACTGTACCTCATGGGGGCCTAGATGCTTTCAATCTCCCCCTTTTTGGTGATTGATGACAACACAATAATTTAAAGCACAATAGTAATGAATTTGATAGTATGAAGATTAAGAGGATATGCAATGAATACAAGATTATTACACTTAAAATTTGAAAGCTCAATCAAAGAATAACTCAAGTGAATAAGTGATCATAAGGTAGGCACCAAATAAGATCAATCGATTATATCTTAAGAGTACTCAATAAACACCAAATGAGTAGCAAAAGTATCGAATTACAAAAGATGATAATATTGAATTACAAAAGATGATATAGGTAAACTCCCCATAAGGCTAGGATACTCCCCCTGAGACTGAGCTATCCTCCCCCTGACTCCTCTAACTCTTCTCCCCCTTTGGCATCAAGACACCAAAAAGGGATCCGAGTGCCTAAGGACCCTGAGTACTAGGCGCGATGACGAACTGGTCACCGTCGCTGTCGTCCGAGCTGCTGCCTGGAGTAGAGGTAGAAGGAGCTGTCAGAGCCGTAGGAGCCGTAGGAGCCGTCGTCGGTGCCTGCTGGGTAGGAGATGCTGGAACAGGGGCACTGACGACGGATGCCGGCGTCTGCTGGAACAGTGTCGTGGCCGGCAGTGGAGAGTGAATCGGTGTGCCGGGAGCCAGCAGTGGAGACATGCTGATCGAAGGGATCGGTGTGGTCGGCACCGGAGCGGCAGTTGGAGCAAGAATAGGTGGAGGTGGAGCAACTCCTGGCAGCTGCGATGGGAGGACAATCCTGGTCTGGGTGTAGAGGTTGGTGATCAACCCCAGGATGCCCATCATCGCCTGCTGCGTCTGCTGCTGCTGGTCGAGGGAGCGTTGGTGCATCTGGTCGATGAGCCCAGTCAGCCGGTCAGTGTCCTCACACCTCTCACGGGCGATCTTGCGCTGCATCTCCTGCTGCTGCTGGAGCTCCAAAAGGCGTGCGGCCTGCTCCGCTCGGGCCTGCTCAGCTACAAGTCGGTCCAAGCGCTGCTGCTCAACCATCTGCTGTAGGAGGGATGCGAGCTCGGACGGCTGAGAAACCTGTGCCTCTGAGACGGGAGGTGGAGTAGGGGGTGGCACTGTAGAACCTCCAGCCTCCGTGTCTTGCTGCCTGGGTGAGGGAGGAGGAGGGAAGTACTCCTCGACACTGTCATCCGTGTCACTCTTAGACCATATGTGCTGCAAGTCCTCACCCTGAGCCTCTGCCTCAGCCAGCCTCTCATCCTCCTTCTCTAGATCCGACCAGTCCTCCTCAGATAGTCAAGCCCTGACCTGACGCTCGACTGGACGGCCAAGGCGGCGCTCTCCAGGAGCTGGAGCACGGTAGTGACCGAACCGTGTGACACTCTCGTCAGTGAGACGGTCATGCACGGCGGACTCCTCAGGGACCATCATGGAGAGCAGGGAGCTGATCCAGTGTCCATACACGAGCTGCCTCATCATGCCCACTCCGTCAGTGATCACATCCTCCATCTCGCATATGAGGACGTCCACTATATCAAACTCCATCCCGTTCATGATGTAGAACAGGAGGGTCTGCTGCAGGCTGGTGAACCCCTCTAAGTAACCAGACCTCGGCAGGAGTGTGCAGCGCAAGGCAAGGTGCACTGTGCGCGCAGCTGGAGTCAGTAGTGCCAGTACCCTCGGCTGGTCTGGAGAGAAGGTCGGTCCAAATAAAGAGCGGATCTCCTCCAGTGGTGGTGCCACTCCTCCAGTGAGCGGCCTCCTCGGCGGGTCTGCCTGACCATACACCCTCTCATGCACGCAAGTGTCGTGCAGGTCCACTCCCAGCAGCTGTGCAAGCGTCTGTCTCGTCAGGTGATGGTGTTGTCCCATGAACATGAAGTCAATCGACCTGCAGCCCTCAGAGACGTAGAGGGTAGCGTAGAAAACACGGACCCAATCCTCCACATATGCGCTCCTCTCATAGGACATCAGCTGGACCAGCCCTCTGTACCTCTCAAAGTAGGGGCGTATCTTTGTCTCTGCAGCCAGGGCGAGCTGATCCCAGTCCAGAAAGTTGTGCTGGAATAACTTGTGGCCTCGGTGTCTGTAGGTCTCATAGAGCGATGCCTGTGTCACAGTCCAGAAACGGCTGTCCGCAAGAGCCTCTCTGGGCTGCGGGTACCACTCCTCAAGCAACACACTCCATCTGAGTCTTCGGAGTTGCTTGGCCTTCATCTTCCGGTAATCTGTCAATCGGACACCTTCACCGACACGGATGGTGGTGTCCATCTCGTAGATGGCTCTCTGGGCCTCCCTGTCCTCACGACGATTGGCAGCCGTCGGTCTCCGATGTGGTGCTGCCGGGGGATGCCCCCACGGGTCCGGGCTGAGCGCCGGCAGACGAGTGGCACTTCTGGCTCTTCTTCGGCCTCGGACTCATCGATCACGTGAGGCTGCCTCGGACGAGCCTCGCGGATTCTCAGTGATCCTCCTCGGCCTCGCTCTTGCTCCTCAGCGGCACGAGCGGCCATCAACACCTTCTTCTCCTCCTTGGATAGCTTCTGCTTCTTTGCGGCCGGCTTCGCAATGGCTTTGCCCTTGTTCTTCTTGTCACGAGCCATTGCGATGAGGTGCGATGATGTCAAGCGCGCGAAACACGACGATCCACGCGGCCGGAAACCCTAACGGCGAAGAGACAGGACCGTTTCGGGGGAGGCACCACGGTGATGATGTGCACGGGAGGAGGCGGCGCTTGGGTGCTGTGGTGATGAGGGAGAGTGGCGGCGGTGCTTGGGTGGAGCGGCGGCGGCGGCTGGGTGGAGCGGCGGCGGCGGCTGCGGTGGAGGCGAGTGGCGACGGCACTAGATGGTGCAGCGGCGGCGGCGGTGGTGCGGCGGCCGGAGGCGGCGGGCGGCCTGAGGCGGCGGCGGCGGCCGGAGGGCTGCGGTGACGACCGGAGTCGACGGTGGCGGCGCTCGGGCGAGAGAATTGGC
This sequence comes from Tuctoria greenei, assembly GCA_036927565.1. Classification (NCBI taxonomy): domain Eukaryota; kingdom Viridiplantae; phylum Streptophyta; class Magnoliopsida; order Poales; family Poaceae; genus Tuctoria; species Tuctoria greenei. The sequence continues at coordinate 41,883,590 of JAYESD010000011.1, forward strand.
GGCGGATGAGTCAGGATTGGGGAGAGAGAAGACCGGGAGGTGAGACGGCGTTTAAATAGTGGGTCCCAAACCCTAGCCGTAAATTTAACACCGGATGGACCGATGTTGAATGTTAGAAGCATCGGTCGAATGGCACAGTAAGGGTATTCAAAAAGGTGCCGTTGACATCGGATGGACCGACGTGCAAAGAGATAGCATCGGTTGAATATCACAGTAAGGGTATTCAAAAAGGTGCCGTTGACACCGGATGGTCCGACGTGGAAGGGAATATCATCGGTGGAATTCATCAAAGTTCCAGAATTGTGCACATCGGATGAACTGATGTTTTTCAGAATGAACTCGTCGGATCATTTGAGATACTGACTGAACTGGCCCTTGGCTTTTGAACACCAACTAATCCGATGATGGTCTGACCTAAGCATCGAATAATCTGATGACTATAAAATTGCAACATCCCATATATGTCCTTTGACCAAACAAACAAGCAATAAGAAACACATGTCTTAGGACTTTTTGGGCAACCCTTCACCCCTCAAAAATTCTAATATGCCAATAACTTGGCTAAGCCTTAAAGCGAATAGAACACCGAAGAAAATGGGAAGGAAATTATCCAAATAAAATGTAAGGCCCATGCTTTGTGAGCTAGAGTATGAAGACTTCTATCTCTTTAAAGCATGTTCCTCTAGGCATTAAAGCACCTAACATTTTGTTCTTTCCACCTTATATGAGTTGAGATTGCATTTCAAACAAGTCTCTTTCTCATGAGGTGGGTTCCCCTTTGTGACAATCTACCGTATGCAATGCCAAACAATTTTATAGTGCAAGAAATTACAAGTCTATATGTCAGGCATCATGCAAGGCATAAAATAAATCTATCTTGCCAAATTTGAACCTTTCAAAGGCTTCTTCAGGGAGAGCCACTCTCCAAACCTTGGGAAAACCCAAAAGAACCTCCATCCCAAGCTAACCCTTGCTCACCCCTATCCTTTGAGAGTTAGGCAAGACCTATATGAAGTGCATTCTTACATGACGTTTGACGCATCTAGCACATTTAATTCACTTCTTAGCCTAGAAAAAGTTTTCTCATCAAGTGGTTTAGTGAATATATCCGCCAATTGTTCTTTGGACCTAACACCTCTCAAAGAGATGTCTCCCTTAGCTTCATGGTCCCTCAAGAAATGATGGCGAATATCAATGTGCTTAGTGCGGGAGTGTTGAACGGGGTTTTTAGCTATCTTAACCGCACTTTCATTGTCACAAAGGAGAGGCACACAACCAAGTTTAATACCAAAGTCCAAAAGGGTTTGCTTGATATAAAGAATTTGGGCACAACATGCACCGGCCGCTATATATTCCGCTTTCGTCGTGGACAAGGTGACGGAATTTTGCTTCTTGCTAGACCAAGATACTAGGGAACGCCCAAGCAAGTGGCACCCACCGGAGGTACTTTTGCGATCCACGCGGCATCTGGCAAAGTCCGAATCCGAGTATCCAAAGAGGTGGAATTTTGCACCTTTAGGGTACCACAAGCCCATACTAGGGGTATGCTTAAGATACCTAAGTATCCTAAAGACCGCCTTCCTATGCGATTCTTTAGGTGCCGCTTGAAAGCGAGCACACAAGCATAGACTAAACATGATATCGGGCCTAGATGCGGTAAGATAAAGCAATGAGCCAATCATAGAATGGTAGTTAGATTGGTCAATAGGTTTACCGTCCTTATCCGCGTTGAGATGACAATTTGTTGCCATTGGAGTGCTTCTAGAGCTACAATCTCCCATCTCAAATTTCTTCAAGAGGTCCTTGGTGTACTTCTCTTGATAGGCGAAGGTCCCCTCTTGAAGTTGCTTGATTTGGAATCCAAGGAAGAAGTTGAGCTCTCCAATCATTGACATCTCGAATTCCCTAGACATCATTTTGCCAAACTCATGGCTAAGAGCTTCGTTAGTTGAACCAAAAATAATATCATCAACATAAATTTGACAAATGAACAAATCTCTGTTGATGTCTTTGGTGAAGAGTGTGGTGTCCACCCTCCCGATCTTGAATCCTTGCATGATCAAGAAATCCCGTAGTCGTTCATACCACGCCCTAGGTGCTTGCTTGAGCCCGTAGAGCGCCTTGTGCAACCTATACACATGATTAGGATTCCTCGGATCTTCAAACCCGGGAGGTTGTTCAACATAAACAAGCTCGTTAATGTAACCATTGAGAAAGGCACTTTTCACATCCATTTGATAAAGTCTAATACTATGATGTGATGCAAAGGCAAGAATTATACGGATGGCTTCTAGCCGGGCAACCGGGGCAAATGTCTCCCCAAAGTCTAATCCTTCAACTTGCGAGAACCCCTTGGCCACAAGTCTTGCCTTGTTGCGGACCACAACGCCATTCTCGTCTTGTTGGTTGCGGTACACCCACTTGGTTCCGATGACGTTCTTGTCCTTGGGTCGCTCCTCCAACACCCAAACTTCATTGCGGACGAAGTTGTTGAGTTCTTCTTGCATGACCATCACCCAATTTGGGTCTTGGAGTGCTTCCTCAATGTGAGTGGGTTCTACACATGAAACAAACGAGTAGTGCTCACAAAATGAAGTGAAATGGCGAGAACGTGTACTTACACCCCTTGACGGACTTCCAATGATTTGGTCCATCGAATGCGCCTTGGAGATGCGTCCATGCCTCATAAGTGGTTGTGAAGCACTTGGCGAAAGTGATGCGTGTTGCTCCTCTTGTGGTTGGACTTGATCATGGACTTCTTCTTCTTCTTGATGTTGTTGTGCTTGTGGGTCTTGAGTCGGCAATGGATCATCCTTCTCCTCTTCGTCAACTTGAGGCGGCATTGAAGTGTTGATGTTGGAACTTTAAGCTCCCCCTTGATCATGGCTCTCCTCAACTTCAGGCTTGATGTCTCCAATGGTCATGTTCTTCATGGCTTCTCGTAGAGGCTCATCATCTATTTCATCATGACCAAAACTCTCCTCTTGGGAGCCATTAGTTTCATCAAACTCAACATCACAACTTTCCTCAACTAAACCGGAGGTTTGGTTGAATACTCGATATGCTTTTGAGTTTGATGCATAACCAAGAAATATACCAACATCACATCTTCTTTCAAACTTACCGAGCCTTTTCTTGCGATAGATGTAGCACTTGCATCCAAAGACTAGAAAGTAGGAGATGTTGGGCTTTCTCCCAATGAGAAGCTCGTACGGGGTCTTTTGAAGTAGTCAATGGAGATAGACCCTATTTGCGGCATGGCACGCCGTGTTGATTGCTTCGGCCCAAAACTTCTCCGACGTGCCGTAGTCATCAAGCATTGCTCTCGCAAGAGTGATGAGTGTCTTGTTCTTCCTTTCAATGACACCGTTTTGTTGAGGAGTGTATGTGGCCGAAAACTCATGTTTCACGCCTTCACGGTCACACCACTCCCCAATGTTGTAGTTTTTGAATTCGGTGCCGTTGTCACTCCGGACCTTGATGATGGGAAGTTGAAATTCCCTTTGAGCGCGGTTGGCTAAGGTCTTGAACACTTCCGGAGTTTCACTCTTGTCACCTAGAAATAAAGTCCAAGCATAGCGAGAGTAGTCGTCAACTATAACAAGACAATAGAGTTTACCGCCAAGGCTTTGATATGTGGACGGTCCGAAGAGGTCCATGTGGAGTAGCTCAAGTGGCTTGGAGGTTGACACCATTGTCTTCATTGGGTGGTGTGAAGCAACTTGCTTCCCGGCTTGACAAGCGCTACAAAGCTTGTTCTTCTCAAATATGACATCCTTCACACCGGTCACCATCCCAAGCTTGAATGACTTCTTGAGTTTGCTCATCCCTATATGCGCTATGCGTCGGTGTCATAGCCAACCCAAGCTTGTCTTGGTGAAAAGACAAGTGGTCAAGCTAGCATTCTTGTTGGAGAAATCTACTAGGTAGAGATGTCCATGCCGAAATCCTTTGAAGACTATGTCTTGGCTTGTTTCACTACTCACAACAACATCATTTTTGCTAAATGTGCATGTTAGTCCAAGATCACATAGTTGTGCAATGGAAAGTAAATTAAAACTAAGTGACTTGACATACAAAACATTGGAAACGGATAAATCATTTGAAATAGCAATTTTACCTAACCCAATTACCTTTCCCTTAGAGTTTTCTATGGTGGTGAACATACCATCATTGTCGGTCATATGTTGGGTGCACCCGCTATCGAGTACCCAATGCTTTCCTCCGGCTTTGTAGTTCACCTACACACATGAATTCAATTTTTAACTTTAGGCACCCAAGCCAACTTAGGTCCTTGTATGTGTGATACAAGTGTCTTTGGGACCCAAAGTTTCTTGGGGAGCTTCCCCTTCATGTCCTTCATGTCTTTGCTGATGAACCTAGCCTTCACCTTGTCATCTACTTTACTTAAGAGATAATAACGATCATTGAAAGTAGATTTGTAATTAATAGGCAACTTTGGAAAAGGTCGGTTATGAAGAGGACACTCCCTTGTGTGGTGACCGGTGACCTCACAATGTTGGCAATAAGAACCAACTTCCTTGATGAAGCTTGTTCTAACCTCCGGTGAGGGCACCTTTCCTTTGTTAGGCACCGGGAAGGATCCAAGTCCTCTCTTGTTGAAGGCCTTTGCTTGTTGGAAGAGTATTTCCTTGTGTTTGACTTCCCCTTTTGAAAGTCTAGCCACACTAGTGCGGAGACTCTCAATTTCTTCCAACAAGTATTTCTCCCTAGCATTTGCTTTCACAGGCAAAGACTTGTTCAAGGCATTAGTGACATGAGAAGTAATGAATATCCTATCATTAAGAGTTTGCTTCTTTATATTTTTCAACTCTTGATCAAGCACGTCATGAGCAAGGTTAAGTGTTTGATGTTCTTGTACTAACTTGTTGTGTTCTTCCAAGAGTGTTTGGTGTGCTAAGTTAAGCTCATGATTATCTAACTTGATTTTAGCCTTATCTTCCTCAATTTGCTTGACATGGGATTTGAGCGTGTCATGCTCTTTGAGTTTGCTTTCATACTTGTCAAGCAAATCGAGGTTAGCACTCTCAAGTCTAGCACGAGTTTCTTATAGAGCTTTAACCTTACTCTTTTCCCTATTAATGATAGCATGATATTCATTTATCAAAGAAGTTAAATCATCGGGGGAAAGCTCATCATCACTAGAGTCGTCACATACCTTGGTGTTACCTTTCGCCATGAGGCACATGGGCGGTGGATGAAGAGGTGAGTCATCATTGTTGGCAATGGCGAGGCCGGCCAAACTTTCTTCTTCCACTTCACTCTCTTCATCACTTGTTTCTTCGTCGGTGACCCATTCATTTGCCTCACACATGAACACCTTTTGTGGGCCATTTCTCTTCTTTGGGAAGAGTCTTGCCTTCTTGCTAGTCTTGTGATCATCTCTCCTTGGAAGAAACATTTTCTTCTTGGGATCAAAGGTGTATCCCTTCTTGGTAATCTTGAAGTTCAAGCGTGAGAACTTTCTCATCATCAATGCAAGCTCATCATCGTCATCTTCACTTGATGCTTGCTCTTCTTCACTTGAGCTAGGCTCAACCACCTTCTTCTTCTTGAGGCTTGTTTTCTTGGTGGAGGCCTTTAGAGCAATTGTTTTTGAAGATGATTGCCACATCATCCCAAGCACACTCATCTCATGAGCATGAATTTCTCCAGTGAGCTCTGAAACTTCAATGTGGTCAAGAGACTCTTTTTGGAGCATGGAGTTGATGATGTTGTACTTTGGCTTGGGAAGGAGCATGAGGATCTTGCGGTTGATGAGTCCCTTGCCAAGAGAAGCAATGTCAAGAGCATTAATTTCTTCAATAAGTACATTCAAGCGAGAGAACATCTCATTAACATTTTCATGAGGTAGCATCTTAAATTCATCATATTTTGCTTTAAGCATGTGATATTTAAGTTCCTTCACACGAGAAGAACCCTCATGAATTTCTATCAAGCAAGCCCAAATTTCACATGCCTTTTCTTTGCTAGCAATCCTAGAAAAAACATCATGACTAATGCACTTATAGATTGCATTCCTAGCTTTAGCATCCCATTTAATTTGATCACCAACATAGTTGTGTTCTCCAAACCCCGCATGGGTCGCTTCCCATACTTCGGGAGCAATAGCCTCTAGATAAGCGCGCATGCGTGCTTTCCAATAGGCAAAGTTCTTGCCCTCGAAGATAGGAACCGAACCCCCAACCTTGGCCATTTTAGCTCTCTAGCGGTGAAGCTAGAATGATCCTATGAGCAACCTAGCTTTGATATCAATTGTAAGGATCGAATGCCCAAGAGTGGGGGTGAATTGGGCTTCTTTTCAAAAATCTAAACAATAAAACTTAATTCCCAAAAGCCCAATTCCCTACGCAAACTATCTATGCATTGAGGTAAATAGCAACTTCGCGGAATATAAAATGCATAAACGTAAGGGAGAGGAAGAGGATGCAAACTCTCGAGAAGACACGAGGATTTATCCCGTGGTTCGGCAAGATCGTCAAGATCTTCCTACATCCACGTTGTGGCACCCACCAAAGGGTTTAGCCACACCCAAGTCACCAAGACGAGGGATCTCCACTATTCTTCTCCGTTTGCCAACCTTGGCAAGGTGGAGCTCAAGCCTTGTACAACTTCGACCCTCCGGGCTTCCACAAACGCCTTGGCAAGCTCCGGAAGTCTCTCACGGTTACAAACACCAAGGGGCACTCCCTTGAGGCTCTCACTATCCTAGAGATTCCACTCACCCAGAATGGAGGCACACAAGCTCTCTCTCTAGCTAGTTCTAGCCTATCTCTTGGTGTGTAGGTAGTCGAAATGATGTAGAAGTGATGGCTCTTGGTCTTGAACACTTGTGGATGTGTTGAGAATGTCTGGTGAGCAAGACTTATCGAAATGACAGGTTTAGGGGGTATTTAAAGCCAGCCTCCACGAAATAGCCATTGGAAAAGTAGGCTGACAGAACTTTTCTGCGAACATCGGATGATCCGATGTCTCCCCTTTAGTTATCATCGGTCAAGTTTACTTTAGATGATGTCATTGTGTCAGATATGACCGTTGTTAGACCGATGTTGCACATGTCTTCTCATCGGATGATCTGGTGGCTCTTCCTCCAGAATTGACTCAAACTTGATGCTTACTGGAGTGATTGACCGATGTATATACTTATGTACATCGGATGATCCGGTGCTACACTTGGTCCAAGTATATTGCAAACTGTACTGATGGACCGATGTAGTTGAGCCCAACATCGGATGATCCGGTGAGTGCTTTGTTCTGAGGTCTTCTTCTTCTGCTGAACCAACTCGACCGATGTGTTGTTCTCTGGAAGCATCGGTTGATCCGGTGAGTTGATTTTGTTTGCTTCGAGTTGTTTCTAAGTGATTCTTTTGCGTCTTGCTCGATTGACCTCTTAGACTTTTGTTGGAAATTTACTTCTGATGGTTGTCAAGCATTAAATGTCATCAATTGTGGTTGAATGACTTTGACATAAGAGCTTTCACTTCTTGTCTTCATATCATTGGTTTGATCTCATAAAGTGATTGTATATGGGTCTCCAATGACATATAGATTTCTTTTGATTGAGTGATTATGGGGACCTTGCATTCACAAATTCATTAGTAAAATCCAATGGTTGTCATTAATCACCGAAACCGTACTTCATGCGGGCCTAGATGCTTTCAGCCGGAGTGAGTTCATCGTCGGTATACGGGATATCTACCCTGTACACACAACATGTCAAAGACTGGGGTTTAAGGAGATAAGATGCATTTTCATATTATACTTCCACATTGTATAGTCATTTCCATCGAAATGAGAAGGTTTTCCCATAGGAATTGAAAGATAAAGATGGTTACAATTAAGACGATCGTAATTATAAGGATATCGATAGTAGTCGTGATGACCACTTCTCGTCGTCTTCTTGTCTTCTTCCTTGCCCTTTTTGTTTAGAAGTTTCTTTCTCAGAATCGCCTTGAGTAGACACACTTATTCATCATCGTGTTTGTTTTTCTTGACTACATCGAATGCCTTTGTGTCATGTTCATCTTCGGTGTTGGGCACCTTTGGGATCTTGTTGTTCTTGTCAGAGGCCATTGATCTCTCCGAGCAGTGAGTCTTGTAAATGGAGAACCTTGCTCTGATACCAATTGAATGTGGCCTAGATGGGGGTGAATAGGCTTTGAAAGTTTTCCTGTACACTTAATCAAATCATTAAATACTTGAGGGACCGGACTTGTCCAGTGTGACTGCGGACTAGTCCGGTGTGCCGATGTGTTGTGAACTGATCAAGTGTTGATGTTGAAATTGTAAATGTTATAGCAGTGGAATTTAAACAACTATTTAGAACACTTGATTGAACAATTAGTATTGCAAAATTGTACGTTGAATACAATGTTAATTCATATTACAAGTTTGATCAACTTAATGCTCTAAATAATGGTAATTGCAAAAGTAAAGAGATGAGCACACGGGACATAGATTTTTACCGAGGTTTGATCTCACCAAAAAGATCTATGTCCTCATTGAGGAGGCCCACATAGAGTCGGGTCTCTTCAAACCCTTTTCCCTCATCACGTCACCACACAAGACCGACTTGGTACCATTATCATGGGTAATCATCGACTTGGTGGGGCAACCTCACACGTTGAGGGCTCCCACAAAATTTACAGCAGAAAAGTGATCTAATACACTCGAAAAGATTACAAGTAATGCACGAATGCAAAGAGATCAAATCCCAAGAGCTCAATAACGCGTAGACAACGATCTCCCAATCCCAAATCTGAATACTCAAAGAATTTCATTTTTAAGGACCTTAGATGTGTGGGGAGATGTGTTTTTGTGCTCTTGGGATGGGTGGCGACGCTAGGGTTTCAGTTCTCGACAGTAGAATACAAGAGTTGTGTTTGTGGGGTCGTGGATCTTCTATTTATAGTGTTTCCAAAATTATTACCGTTAGGGATCCTGACGACCGGACTAGTCCGCTCTGGGGACCGGACTTGTCCAGTGTGCTGAGTAAAATCCGCGTGAAATGAGCAGCAAATTAAAAACCTTAATATGTGTGAGGTATATCGGACTAGTCTGGTAGGAGTCCGGACATGTCCGGTGCCCTGTGTATTCGAACATCAGAAATTTTCTCGGACTAGTCCGATCCATGAACGGACTTGTCCGGTGCATAGTGTTATGAAACATCAGAGAGTTTCTCGGACTAGTCCGATCCATGAACGGACTTGTTCGATGCACAGTGTTATGGAACATCAAAACGTTTAACGGACTAGTCCGGTCTATGAACGGACAGTCCGGTGCACTGTGAAGTGATACTACAGAAAGTTGAACGGACTAGTCCTGTTTGTGAACGGACTAGTCTGTTTGTGAACGGACTAGTCCGGTGCTCAGTGAATTATTAAGGTTGATTTTAAGCCATTACCCCTACGCAAAGACTTGAGCTCTTGGGATATGCCTCTTAACACACATCCTATACAATTAAGTCTATTTTGCGCTTCATTCATCAATTGGGCCTTTTCATTTTTCTTCATCACTTCATTTTTTACCTTTTTGAGTGCACCAACTATCTAATCTTAGTTAACATGCATTCATCTCAACGAATACATTAGGATCTCATTTGTTTGTCATCAATCGTCTAAAACCCACAAAGGAATGCCTAGATGCACTTTCAAACATCTGGCAGGTTCGTAGCCCACCTCTGAGGAGAGACAGGGTCCGGCTCCGCGGGACACATGGCAGCATCGTAGCTTGCCTCTACAGGGGAGGAAAGGCCCTTAGCCGTTTCATCATTTGCGCGGGGGTACCCGGTACTGAGGGTACTCACAGTGTCCCCCAGATCCACCTCGGGGGAGGTGACGATCCCGCAGGTGGGGCCTTCATTTTGCCTTGTAGAAGTGACACCAGCGGGCCCCCTAGGGCTCTGGTGGTTGGAGAAGCGATGTTGGTGGCCCCCTGGAAGGCGCTGGAGCTCGGAGAAGCGATGCGGGCAAGCCCCTGGGAGGCATCGGAGCTCGTAGAAGCGACGCCGGCGGCCCCCCGGGAGCCGCCGGAGCTCGGAGAAGCAACGCCAGCGGCCCCTGGAAGGCACTGAAGCTCGAAGAAGTGACACCGGCGGCCCCCTTGGGGGGCGACGAAGCTCGAAGATGCGACGTCGGCGACCCCTGGGAGGCGCAGGTGCTTGGAGAAGTGACACCAGCGGCCCTCTGGGAGGCGCCAGACCTCTGAGAAGCGACGCCGGCAGCCCTCTGAGAGGCGCCGGAGCTCGAAGAAGTGACACCGGCATCCCCCTTGAGGGGCGCCAGAGCTCGAAAAAGCGATATCGGCGGCCCCTGGAAGGCGCTGGAGCTCGGAGAATCGATGCTAACAGCCCCCTCGAAGGCGCCGGAGCTCGAAGAAGCGACATCGACGGTCTCCTTGGGGGGCATTGGAGCTCGAAGAAGCGACGCCAGCGGCCCCTGGAAGGCGCAGGTGCTCGGAGAAGTGACGTCGGCGGCCCCTGGGAGGCGCTGGAGCTCGAAGAAGCGATACCGGCGTCCTCTTTGGAGGTGCCAGAGCTCGAAAAAGTGACACCAGCGGCCTCCTTGGGGGCGCATGAGCTCGGGGAAGTGATGCCAACGACCCTCTTGTGGGGCGCCGGAACTCAGAGAAGTGACGTCAGCGGCCCCCTTGGGGGGCGCCGACGCTCGGAGAAGTGTCGACGGCGCCCACCGCAGACGTGTAGAACCCATGCACCTAGGGAATGCGCATGTCTTTAATGCGTGAGTGGACAGAGCACGCTGCTCTTAACTCCTGCAACCTACCGCTGAGAGAGAAAGCCGTTGGCCATGTGGTGGGTCCAGAGCCCACCACTGTGGAGAGGCGGGTTCGGCTCCGCGAGACACATAGCAGGTCTGGAGCCCACCTCTGAGAAGAGGCGGGGTCCGGCTCTGCAGGACACGTGGCAAGTTTGGAGGCCACCTTTGTAGAGAGATAGGCTCCGACTCCGCGAGATATGTAACAGCATCGGAGCTCGCCTCTGCGGGGGAGGCAAGGCCCTTAGCCATTTCATCCTGTGCGCGGGGTACCCGGTACTGAGGTTACCAACACTTTTTTTATGTTGTATTTTATTTTTTCACAGAATACAGAGTATTTAGCATCCATACACACAAAATAATAATGTATCATAAGTCTATAAAATCATAAAATAAAGTATCATCAGAGGAAAATTAACATAATTTTTTATGCATCTAAGTCAAAATGATCTATACTACAGTATTATCAATATCCTTCTACCAAGCCTGCAACAATAGCATGAGTCTCTAAGATCATGTAATAAAATTTCATCAAAGAGATAAAATAGTTTCAAAATAAGAATACATTCTTGAACATTCTCTAAGATCATAACAATACATGAATATTCTTGAAAAGTGATTGCATTCCTTCACCAGTTTTATTTTCATCTCTTTACATTAAAAATAAATTAGTTTCATACATATCATTAGACAACGTTAAAAGGTTTGACTTTGATGAAACATAGAAATGATTGTATATTCTTGAAGAGAGAGTACGTTCCTTCGCCAGTACAATTCTTTCTACAAGGTTTGCAATGTCATTCAACCTCAAGCAAGAGACCCTGGTTCAATACAAAAGATGGTTCCAGCAATGCAAGGCATCCATTTCGAAGGAAGGAATTTAGCATACACATTAGCAATGTAATGTACAATGATTACAATAAATCCGTAGCACGACACATGCTACCATATCCCATTAACTGGACTTCAATAACCAAATTATCCAACTCGATGATACAAAAACAGGATCAGTCACATTTTCAGGGCTTAGTTCCCCTCGAAACCCACCACAGCTGCTGACAGTCTTTGCTTTCTGCTATCAACGTCTGTGGCCTGATCTTTATCATGGTGCACTGTTTTGTAACGCCAAGAAAACGAGCAGTCAGCATAGAAAAGCAGAATCAAAGATTGGACATCCTGCTGAAATAGCTGCAACCAGGCTAAAATAGCTAGCTACATGTTACATGTTACAGCAACCAAATAGTATTCAGAAAAAATAAGACCTTGGAACTTGTCAGGGAGAGCACATGATCTGCATAAGCTTGCATAGCCTGCTAATAACCTGCATATGGTTCATAGCGTCAGTCCGTCAGAACAACTCAAGTTGCTTGATGAAATGCATATCAGCTGGCCTAAATATCACATCCAAATAATGATCACAGAGATAAAATAATAGCAAGTTTTAGCTGAAACAATAGCAGATTCAACTTATTTTCAACATCTAATCCAACCCTAACAATAGCAGGTTCAATAGAAAATTCGCGAAGCCCAGATCAAGAATGCGTGGTGCGCAGGGGCCGATCAGACAGGACCCCACCAGGGTGGCGCCTCGTCCAGGGCTTCTGCCAGGTGAGGGGCGGGCAAATCTGCAGCTGCTGGAGTTGGAGGGCCTCAGCATTGGCCGCTGGGGCACCGGGGGTGGGACGTACCGCGCGCCAGGACGTGAGCTCCCGCGGGTGCACCGCGCCGCCATGGATGTCTGATCACAAGCACTTGCGGAGAGAACGACTGGACGAGCGAGGAGACGAGGAGGTCCGGCAGAGGTGGACGAGAGAGAGAAGGAACCGGAGGCGGAGGCGAATGGGCCAGGAGAAGCGACGGCAACCGGTTCTTATAAGATGGCAACTGCAGGTAAATACCAGTGAAGTTTAAAGCTATTTTCGTATTAAGGTTCCGCAGAAGCGGCAAGAAGCAGGTCTGAGTCGGAGGCCACTTTTCCCTCCGGCTGTCTACTAGTTCATTTTGAGAAGGGCTTTTCAAACAAGCTGATCAAAAGCTATGCGTTAAGGTCCAAGTGATTAAATTTATTGAAAAACAAGGCAGCCATCAATTTGACGGATCAGTGTGCTCGGCAAACATGACCTTTCAATTGCAGTTCGATATTGTTTCATACTAACAGCATATGAAGCACTAGTTCAAAGTAATTACAGTTTTTTTTTTGACTCAAAAAACAATCACAGAATAAAAAGTTGCCAACAAACAGATGGTGAATGTGATCCAACGATGTAAAAGTAGCGCCGACAAACTTTGGTCTCTGAGAGTCATCTAAATTTGGTTGATCTGCCTCTGCAATAAAATGAAGAACTGCATGGTTAAGGAAATTACCACCATATAATTCAGATTATGACAGGAAGCAAATAATAAGGCCAAAACACTCTGACAGGAAGCCTTGCGAGTGTTAAGTTTAACAAGGGTTCACTTCATCCACGCTACATATAAGAGGAAACTAACTGGAAACAACAAAAACTTCCTGCATGTGTCCTGCAGAACATGTTCAATCCAAGAAACACTCCAATGATTCAGCATCCAGAGAGATCACCAAATCAACAGATTTAGCGTCACAGCTCACTGCTGCAACTGAATGCAGAACATGTTCAAAAAATACTACAGGACTGAACCAAAATATGTATGATTAATATTTAAGAATGATTCTAAGATTTTTTTTTCCTGTGTTTCACACTACATACAAAAGTGAGGTGCGCTATGAGGGACTGAACCGAGTACTTGTGACCTGTAAGGCAAGTCTTCGGCCTTGCTCAGATGTGGAGATGTTTTTATTTCATAGCAGTTAGCTGTTAGCAAGGCACAGACTTGTGAACTAAGAAAAGTTAACAGCATTTCCTATGAACTAAGCATGTTAGAGCTAACCTGTGAGAGATACTTCAGAAACTGGAGTATAATCATGCAAATCCTCTGCTGGATAATGCTAAGTCAGCTTAAGGCCAAGGAACAACTGAATTTTGCAAGCATTCAAGATATACAAATGCTTCTAAAGCAGCTCAAGTCCAAGTATCAGCTCAGTTTGTTGAGCACTCATGGTCTAAGGATGACAACGGATAAATTGCAGACAACTCTGAGGCCTTAAAAAATAATGGGCAAGAACGGGCAGACACAAACACAACCAAAGCATACATATGTACGTCCAATAATGCAAGCACAGTATAGAAAAACAATCAAGACGCAGAGAGGAGGGGGGGGGGGGGGGGGGGGGAGCAGGCTCACCGGGCTCCCTTCCTTATAGGAGCACTGAAGTCGGGGATGATCACTATGGGGAAGCATCACAACCGTCGTTGGAAGTGCCGCCGCCGTCGCTCTGCTGTAGGGAAGCGCCGCCACGGTCGATCTGCCGAAGTCAGTGCTTCAGAATGGCATAATGTTTCGTACTTTCTAATAAAAAAGAGCAAAAAGTCATTAGTCTAAAAGCATGATAGAATGTTCAGTTACAGCTTCCAGATTCTTTTAGCATTAGCATCCATTCATTCAGGCATGGCACAGAATTAAGGTTAGGTAGATGCTTCCAGATTCTTTTCAGCATTAGCATACGTTTTACAGAGAAGTTCAAATTTCACGGTAAACATGAGCAACTAAACCTGAAATGTCACTTCTGGTTACTTATGGTTTAATTCACCTATTGGGACATTTGATTCATTACCAAACTTTGATATGTTATCAGACTTTTTTGGCAGCTGTTTGGTGTGACAATCTATGGTAGTGAACCAAGCAAGCCCTAAATTTCAAGATAAACTGTGCATTAGACTCTGGAAATCGATCTTATTTTGAAACTAACTAGTTCATGCACTTACAGTTGAATAATCAGATACCAATAACTGGCAATCGAACTAAACTGAACTTTTTACGCGCTTAGTATTAGCCTACATTCAATCAGGCATGGCACAGAATTAAGGTTAGGTAGATGCTTCCATATTCTTTTCAGCATTAGCATACATTTCACAGAGAAGTTCAAATTTCATGGTAAACATGACCAACTAAACCTGAAATGTCACTTCTGGTTACTTATGGTTTAATTCACCTATTGGGACATTTGATTCATTACCAAACTTTTATATATTATCAGACTTTTTTGGCAGCTGTTTGGTGTGACAATCTATGGTAGTGAACCAAGCAGGCCCTAAATTTCAAGATAAACTGTGCATTAGACTCTGGAAATCAATCTTATTTTGAAACTAACTAGTTCATGCCCTTACAGTTGAATAATCAGATACCAATAACTGGCAATCGAACTAAACTGAACTTTTTACGCGCTTACGTCTGAAGAAAAAAAATATTGCTACAAAAAACAATAGATGAGCAAGTAAGCTTCGAGAGGGTTTCCAAAGGCCATTACCTCCTCCACCCCCTCCTCGGCTAACTCTTCTCCGTACCCTCCGAGCGACTCCTCTGTCTCGACCGCATCGGCAGCGGCGAGGCTCCGGAGTGGCCTCCTGCTATTGAAGCTGACGATCTGGGTGCAGCTGGAAGAGGCAGCGACAAGGGAGAGGAGGAGGTTAGCGGCAGCGGAGTCGGGAGAGGAGTAGGTTGGCGGCGGAGGCAGAGTCGGGAGAGGAGTAGGCTGGCGGCGACATGAGTCGCGCGAGGATTGTCGTCCTGGATCGAGGAGTCGGTAGATTTCTACTCCTACTGACGTGGATCGGAAGTCTGATGATGGATCCACTCTTTATTCAAATGCAACTTCGGTACACGGCAAGTATTTTGAGTGGATGTATATTTCAACTCACGAGTGGAGTGGATTGGGCTGGATCCACTCTAATACTGCTCTTTTCAAACGAAGCCTTAAAAAAAAAGATTCCACCTATAAAACTTTTAAAGCTGAGAAAGCTTTCCCCTAAAACTAAGTTTGATGAGGACATAAGCTTATGAATGATCGGTTACGCACTCATGCTATGAAACTCCAACAAGTAATTTACATATGAGGCTACCACGAAAAACATTAATATTATTATAAATGCCAGGAATATTCTTTTAGAGTGAAAATTTAAAGTACAACAAGTTTAAAATGCTTTAGGCTATCCACACTCATGTCCTCTAAACCATACTCTACTCTTTCAGTAATATCCTCTATACTTTCAGTATGTTCTCTCTGCACACATACTTTATACTTTTAACATATCTACAGTTCAGTACACTTTACAGTACACCACTACGAATAGTCTTAGACTCTAATTTTAGCTACCAAATTACTATTTGTGATATCTAGAGTTAATTTTTTTGTAGAAGCTTTGCTATATATTGATAGTGATATCCGTTGAGCAAATCGAAGATTTAGGTGTTATGACTATTATTTTGGTTGTATTTATTTTATTTTATTATCATACAATAGTGAACGTACCAGGCTCGAGCGTGCAAGTAATTACATATGATTTTTAGTAGATAACAATAGAATGGTAAATTTTAATTTGTTTTACACTATAACTATGATCTAACAATATTAATTAGGATTAAGTCTAACTTTAGTCCCCTAATTGTTTTCTTGGTTCATTTTTGGTCCCTTATCTTTTATATCGGCTAGATTTGATACCTCATGTTTTAATAATTCACAATCAGTCCCCTAAATAGAGGTTACTGATAAAGCTGAAATCCCCGAAATTTCAGATTCGAATTCAAATAAATTGAATAAAATTCAAACAAATTTAAGCGATAAGAGCAAAATGTTTTTTTATCGGATCCCATCGGTAAAAACGAAATTCCTTATCATTTCTTGGTGGAGACCTTTAGAGCAATTGTTTTTGAAGATGATTGCTCCCAGATCCTATCGGTAAAATTCAGAATAATGGAGATGCCAATAAAGGTATGCAGACGCTGGTAGCTGCTTCGATTCTAGCCCATTCATTATCATTTCAGTGTTACCGATCGTTGTTTTAAAATAATGGACCGAGTCCTCATTCAACAAGTATAGCGAAGTAGCATTGCAAAGTTCCTCATGAAACAACCAACTGAACGACCATGCAGACATACATGGAATGGACTCAGAGACACGAAATAAATTTAAGGGGCTAGGATGCAGAAATCAATTGACAGATGCGTCACACAAGCTGCAAAGAAATAGGTGCAATTGACCAGTACCACTGTTCACAAGCAACCGTCCGCTTCTACACATTAGCAGTCAATTTGTCATGATGACAGCCTGAAAACTGATCTGATCCTGAATAGAGGCGGGTTCTTCTACAAATTAGCGATCGTCTTGAATTGAGGCCGACGCGTGCTCCGCCTGCAGGCCGGCGAAGGTGCGGTCCTGCCACACGAGCGAGTCTTGGAACGTCGAGGACGCCTCGCCGCTCGCGCCGTCCGCACCGTTGTCGTGGCCACCCCTTCGGCTGGGAGGAGCCTGCGCTTGGCGAGGGTGAACCGCGCTGTGGACCGCCGCCGCAGAGCGGGTACAGGTTGTTGTCACCAGCGAGAAACAGGTAAGAGAGAGAGCCATGATTCTAAGCCGATCAGGAAACATCGTAGGCAGAGCCGATCGGGAAAGCAGGAGACGGAGCCGAACAAAAATGAAAGGCCGACCGGGAGAATGAGCTGCAAAACTGCTTTGAGATCGGAAAAACTGTCACGTGGCGCAAATCAAAATGGGTATGCACTGAAGACATCAGAGGTGCGGAAGCTGGGTAGAACCGGATGTCGCAAACTCGGGATCAATCCGGGTTACCGTGGCGTACATATATAGGCGAACGTGACCAAAGTTTGTTACACAAGTGTTATTCCTAATACAGGATCTAAACTGCTTCTAGTCTAACTCGGTCACATTCTGTTTACATGTGATTACGATTATATCCTACGATCCTATCTAAAAGTGCATCTAGGAATTTCTTGTGGGTTTTGGATGATTTATGACGAGCAAATGAGATCCTAACCTCTTTATTGAGATGAGCACATGTTTTAATAGCAAAATAAGCAAAGTGTCAAAAAGAAGTGAGAATGAGGAGCAAAATGGAAATGAGCTCAAGTAAGAATAATAGTAGATCATTGTGTATAGAGTGTGTAAAGGAAACACACCTCAAGAGCTCAATCACAAATAAACACATACACTGCACAAAGTTATACAGGACCGGACTAGTCCGACTGACACCGGACTAGTCCGATATCCCTTCTGCACAAGATCGGATAAGTCCGATATCCATCGGAAATAAACACATACACTGCACAAAGTTATACAGGACCGGACTAGTCCGACTGACACCGGACTAGTCCGATATCCCTTCTGCACAAGATCGGACAAGTCCGATATCCATCGGACTAGTCCGATATCTCTCTGACTAGAATCAGACTAGTCCTCTCTAGTGCGGACTAGTCCTCAAAACACTTCACAAGTCACACAAAATCGGACAAGTCCGATCACACACCAGACTAGTTCGATATCTTTCTGATGTCAATCGGACAAGTCCAATATTAGCACGGACTAGTCCGAAAAACTCTCTGACCTAAATCGGACAAGTCCTCCAAGTGCGGACTTGTCCTCATAACCACTTAGGGTTTCACTGCTCGGACAAGTCCGATCACTATCGGACTAGTCTGAAGATTTCCAGAAGCGAAATCAGACAAGTCCGCTCCTAGCCAGACTTGTCTGATATTTCGGGACACTTAGGGTTTGCTACACATAGCACACCGGACTAGTCCGGTGTCCACCACGGACTAGTCCGATCTTTCTATACCCTAACGGTCACTTTTAGAAACCCCATATAAATAGAGGTGCACGGCCCAACTTTAAACTCTCTCGAATCCTAGCGTCGTCACACCTTTCAAGAGCCTCAAAAACACATCTCTCCACAAAATCTAATGCCAAAAAGATCAATCCCTTGAGGATACACATTGGAACATTGGAGCGACACGTTTCATCACACTTGAGCTCTTGGTTTGATTCTCTAACACACTCCTATGATTTTCACTTGAGCTCTTGGTTTGATTCTCTAACACACTCCTGTGATTTTCATTGTAATCTTTTGAGTGTGTTCTTGGTGGAGTTGTGATTGTAATCTAGAGGATCCCTCAACGTGTGAGAAGACCCTCTTGAATTCGGTAATTTACCCTTTGTGATAAGAGAAGATGATTGGCCTTCGTGGTGATCCGACGAGGGTAGGGTTGGAGAAGACCCGATCCTTTTGTGGACTCCTCAACGTGGATGTAGGTTGCCTCTGTGGGGGCCGAACCACGGGATAAATCTCTTGTGTCTTGCTTTGTGTTCATCGTTCTTATTCATCACAACAATCTAGGGTTTGAATCAATATTGTTTACTTTACATTGAATTATTAAGTATAAGATTGAATTGTGATATATTCTAGTACATCATCTCGTAACACTTCAATTAACTGTATATTTCCGTTGCATACATCATAGAATCAAATTAATCGATCAAACTTAATCAACATAGTCGGTACACACCGGACTAGTCTGCACTTTATCGGACTAGTCCGATGTCTCAAGTTTTGATTTGGTGATTAAGTGTTGCAGGTTTCGACAAATTTCAAAAAGGCCTATTCACCCCCCTATAGGCCACATTCAATTGGTATGAGAGCAGATTCTTCAAGAAAGAGACTAATCGCTCGAAGAAGATCATGTCGGACATGAAGGACATCCACAAGAGCAACAACCAAGAAAAGGTTGATGATGACAAGAACCTAAAGGTGGAGAAGCTCCTCGAAGCTATTCAAGACTTCGAGGACGACGATGAGGAGACGCTAGAACTAAAGGAGCTCCTAAGAAAGAAGACACTTTCCAAAGGGAAAGTGAAGATTGAAGAAAAGAAGAAGGGGAGTAGTCACACCGACTACTCCCGATATCCTTTCAACTATGATCATCTCAATTCCAACAATAATCATTATTTGTCTATCCCACTTGAAAAAGCCTCACATTTTGACGGAAGTGATTAATCAATGTGGAGGCAAAATATGAAAATGCATCTAATCTCTCTCAATCCAAGTCTATAGCATATTGTGTGCACAGGAATAGATATCCCGGACGACGACGAAGAACTCACACCAAGCCAAGAGCAAGCAATTCACCGAAATGCTCAAGCCGCGGCAGTAATCACCTCTTCGCTCAGTCAGGATGAGTTCACCAAGGTGGATGGACTCGAGATTGCTAAGGAGATATGGGACACACTGCAAACTGCACATGAAGGTGACCGACATGTGCGTGAAGCAAAGATCGAAATGATCGAAGGCGAATTAGGAAGATTCACAATCGAAGAAGACGAGTCACCTCAAGATATGTACAACCGATTAAAGACACTCGTCAACAAGGTTCGATCTTATGGAAGCAAGAAGTGGAATGACCACGAGGTGGTGAAGCTCATCCTTAGAGCTTTCATGCCTCGCAACATCACTTTATGGTCAATGATTAGAGAAAGACCCGGATACAAGAAAATGACTCCGGATGAATTACTTGGAAAAATCATCAATTTCGAGATGATGGAAAAACAAGCGAAGCATGTCAAGAAAATTGCCGACCTCACCTCGGCAAAGAAGAAAGGGGTTGCTTTGAAGTCCACCCTCAAGCCACTATCTAAAGAAGCTCGAGAAACTCAGCTGGAAGAAGACGGTGATAATGAGAGCAGTGAATTAGATGAATAAGACATGGTATTGTTCATGAAGAAATTCAAGAGAATAATGAAGAAGAGACAAGGCACTAAATCGAGCGAAGGAAGCTACAAGGATAGAACAAAAGCAAAGTTGAGGCGGGCATGCTATAATTGTGGTGAGTATAGCCACTTTATAGTTGATTGCCCATATGAAGAGAACAAGAAGAAGACTAAAGAAACCAAGCCTCAGCCCAAGAAATTCTTCAAGAAGAAGAAACAAGCCGAACAAGCGCACATAGGGAAAGAGTGGGACTCAAATGATGAGTCCTCATCATCCGAAGAAGAAAAGATGGCTAGCATAGCCATCGAAAAGACATCCAAGAAGTCTACTCTCTTCCCTACACTCGGCGCATGGAAGGGAAATGACACTTGCCTCATGGCAAAGGAAGGTAAACGCAAGGTAAACACCAAACCCCCTTCTGTGCATTCCTATTCTAGCGATGATGAAGTCAATAGTGATAATGAGGATATGCTTATTGGACTAGATAGGAAAACTGCCACAAAAATGAAATTTTTACTTGATCAACTTGTTGAGAAGGAGATGTTGATACATCGTCAAGAGGACATGATTATCTCCCAAAAGGAGGAATATGTCGAACTTGACAAACTTCTAGAATTTGAAAAGGAGCGAAGCAAATCACTAGAGCTTTAGTTAGCTTCAAGCAAGGAAGCTTGCTTGGAGTTAACCGACTCAAATGCTGCAATCAAGGACCAACTTGCTAACCTGATCAAGGTTAACAATATCCTTGAAGTGCAAGTTGAGTCACTCAAGCAAGATGAACCTTCATCCTCTTCAAGTTCACCTTCTCAACAAGACCACCAAATGTCAAATATGGCATTGGTTACTCTTATGGTGAAAAGCAACAAGCTAGAGCCCATAAGAATAACAGGGATATCAATGTCTTTGTAAAGGGAGGAGTCTTTCAAACTGGAAAATCAAAAATTAATGAGTACAACACGCATGACCGCCGAACTAGTCTGGTGAGTGTCCGGACAAGTCCGGCCTCCCAGACTAGTCCTGTATATAAACAACAAACGTTAATTTTCAGTACTTTTGATGCATCGTATGTCCTAATGAGAAATAATTTTGGAAAGGTTTATGATCATTATGTTGGGCCACGCCATGAGAACACCAAGTCTCATGTGTGGGTGCCCAAATCTCTTGTGACTAACCTTCGAGGACCCAAGCAAGCTTGGGTACCTAAAACCAAGGCATAAATTGCTTTTGCAGTCCTATTCTTCCGGTGGATCTAAATGGGTGTTAGACAGTGGCTGCACCAACCATATGACCGGAGAAAGAAGAATGTTCGTTGAATATGAAGAGAATGAGGATCCAAATGAGGGCATCTATTTTGGAGATAATAGTCAAGGGAAGATGCTTGATACCGGTAAAATTGCCATATCATCTAAGCATACACTTTCTCATGTATTACATGTTGATTCCTTAGATTATAACCTGCTGTCCATATCTCAATTATGTGACAAAGATTATAATTGCTTGTTCACTAACAAGGGTGTGACTGTCTCTAGGAGGAGTGATGGTTCCATTGCATTCAAGGGTATGTTAAAGGGAAAGCTTTATCTTGTTGACTTCAACAAGGATAAAAACGAGCTTGACACATGCTTGATTGCAAAGACCAACATGGGTTGGCTGTGGCATAGACGGCTAGCGCATGTTGGTATGAGGAACCTTCAAAAACTCCTCAAGGGAGATCACATCCGAGGTTTAAAGGATGTTGTGTTTGAGAAAGACGGGCCTTGTAGCGCGTGCCAAGCCGAGAAGCAAGTTGGAGCACCTCACCCCGCCAAGAACGTCATGACTACAACAAGACCGCTTGAGCTACTTCACATGGACTTATTTGGTCCAATTTCCTACATAATCATCGGCGGTAACAAATATGGTTTAGTAGTTGTTGATGATTTTTCTCGCTTCACTTGGGTTTTCTTTTTGCATGACAAGTTAGAAACACAAGGAATACTCAAGAAGTTCTTCAAGCGAGCTCAAAACAAATTCTCATTGACTATCAAGAACATTCGAAGCGACAACGGCATGGGGTTCAAAAACACACAAGTCGAGGAGTACCTAGATGAAGAAGGCATAAAGCACGAGTTTTCAGCTCCGTACTCCCCTCAACAAAGCGGAGTTGCCGAAAGAAAGAACCGAACTCTCATAGAGATGGCAAAAACAATGCTCGATGAATACAAGACCTTGGATCGATTTTGGGCGGAAGCGGTCAACATCGCCTGCCACGCCATAAATCGACTTTACCTTCATTGACTACTCAAGAAGACATCCTATGAGCTACTTACCGGTAACAAGCCTAATATTTCATATTTTTGAGTTTTCGGTTCTCCATGTTATATCTTGAACAAGAAGCCTAGGACTTCAAAGTTCACTTTGAAGTATGATGACGGTTTCTTGCTTGGTTATGATTCGAACACTTACGCCTATCGTGTTTTCAACAAGACCCCCGGACTTGTTGAAGTAGCACGTGACGTAGTGTTCGATGAAACTAATGGCTCACAAAAGGAACAAGTTGATCCATGTGTGCTAGATAAAGAAGAAGCTCCTTGTCAAGCATTGAAAAGAATGGCCTTAGGTGAAGTTCGACCACAAGAGTCACCTCTACACGTGCATGAGGAAGATGAACCACAAGAGGAGGTCAACGATCAACGGGGAGCTTCCACACAAGATCAACCACAAGAATACGAAGATGATCTACGAATCAATGAGGACAACTATTTAGGGGGAGAAGAAGATGATCGTGAAGATAGAACACCTCAAGTGCCACACCCAAGAGTACACCAATGCGTCCAAAGGGATCACCCAATCGACAATATCATCGGTGACATCCAAAAGGGAGTAACCACTAGATCTTGCATAGCTAACTTTTGTGAGCACTATTCATTTGTATCCTTTTTGGAACCACGCAGGGTTGAGGATGCATTGAATGATCCGGACTGGGTGGTGGTAATGCAAGAAGAATTGAGCAACTTCAAGCGGAACGAGGTGTGGGAACTCATGGCAAGACCCAATGCGAACATTGTCGGCACCAAGTGGGTCTTCCACAACAAACAAGATGAACACGAGGTGGTCACAAGGAACAAGGCACGACTTGTGGCAAAAGGGTATTCACAAGTCGAAGGCTTGGATTTCGATGAAACCTTTGCTCCCGTAGCTAGACTTGAATCTATTAGAATATTACTTGCATATGCTACTCACCATGATTTCAATCTCTATCAAATGGATGTGAAAAGCGCCTTCCTCAACGGACCAATCAAGGAGGAGGTGTATGTGGAGCAACCCCCGGGGTTTGAAGACGAAGAGTTCCCCGACCACGTATTTAAATTGTGTAAGGCTCTCTACGGCCTCAAACAAGATCCTAGAGCTTGGTATGAGTGTCTTAGAGATTTCTTAATTGAAAATTGCTTTAAGATTGGCAAAGTAGATTATACACTATTTACAAAGAATTTTGACAATGATCTTTGTTTGTAAAATCTATGTTGATGATATAATTTTTGGCTCAACTAACAAATCCTTTTGTGAGGAGTTTAGTAAAATTATGACAGACAAGTTTGAGATGTCCATGATGGGAGAGCTAAAGTACTTCTTGGGATTCTAAGTGCGATAAAAAAAGGAAGGGACGTTCATAAGCCAAACCAAGTACACTCCAGACATACTAAAGAAGTTTGGAATGGACAAGGCGAAGCCTATAACGACTCTCATGGCAACAAGTGGCCACTTGGATCTCAATGAAGATGGACCTAGCATCGACCAAAAGGTATATCGCTCTATGATTGGATCTCTACTCTATTTATGTGCATCTAGGCCAGCCATTATGTTGAGTGTATGTTTGTGTGCAAGGTTTCAAGCCAATCCTAAGGAGTGTCACTTGACAGGCGTAAAAAGGATATTGAGATATTTAGTTCATGCACCCAACCTTGGTCTTTGGTACCCAAAAGGCTCAAAATTCAATCGGTTACTCCGATGCAGATTATGTCGGATGCAAAGTAGATAGAAAAAGTACCTCCGGTACATGCCAATTCCTAGGGAGATCTTTAGTTTCTTGGTCCTCCAAGAAACAAAATTCCTTTGCCTTATCCACAGCTGAAGTGGAGTATGTTGCAGCCAGGAGTTGTTGTGCACAACTCCTTTGGATGTAACAAACTCTAAGTGATTACAGTTACAATATGAATTGTATTCCACTCCTTTGTGACAATGAGAGTGCCATTAAAGTTGCCCATAATCCAGTTGAGCACTCTAGAACCAAACACATAGACATAAGGCATCACTTCTTGAGAGACCACTCCATGAAAGGAGATATAGCCATTTCCCATGTCAACACCCAAAAGCAATTGGCCGACATATCCACCAAGACACTTGATGAAAAGCGCCTTTGTGAACTCCAAAATGAACTAAATATCCTTGATGCTCGGAGTGTGGCTTGAAAATTTGCATACCTGTATGAATTCTTCAAAATATGTTGATTGGATTATGAAAATCATCTTTCTCAATTTTCTCCGAAAACTATGTTAATTATTAGATCTTGGTGAATTATGATCATTGGTTGATTGTTGTATGCTTACTGATCATATTCATCAAGATTATTTGATTTGATTTGCCTCCCTATTTTCTAAATATGTACCTTCAAATATATATGAATGGGCTAAGAAATTCTTGCCTGGTGACCACGGAATAGTCCATGGTTACCCGGGCTAGTCCGTCCATGCAGACTAGTCCGCGGAGTGTCGGTTAGGCCGGACTAGTCCGGTAGACCACGGACGATATAGCCTCTGGAAAAGTTCGGACTAGTCCGGTCTCCTCAATACATGTCTGATTTTTCATGTCCATAACCCTAGCCGCCACCAAACCCTAATTCTTTCACCTCCACTCTTGCCTCACGCGTTCTCTCTCTTCGCGCTCGAGCTCCCAAGGCGATTTTGCATCCCCTCCACCAAAAAGCTTCGCATTTGGGTGGAAATCAAGCTTCCTCTCTCGAAGATTGAAGTTATCGGACAAGTCCAGACTTCAACACCTCCTTCTTCGAGAATCAAAAGAATTCCTTGGTAATTTTTGCCAAAACCCTATAAATCCCAATTTTCTTCATTGTTGATCGAATAGCCTAGCATTCCTCTCTATATACATGCCTCCTTGATGTATTATGTTTATGCTAAGCTAGTTGTGCATTAGGAATCACCATTTGTCTAGTTGCCTAGGTTTTTGAGGATGAATACCGGACTAGTCCAACGGACAAGTCCTGTCACCCCGGACTAGTCCGACGGACAAGTCCTGTCACCCTGGACTAGTCCGTGCCTGTACACTAGACAAGTCCGATTTTTCTGAACTCAAAACCTAGCCTGCCAATTCCTCAATGCAATGCCTTGTTATTCTTTCTCACCCATGCCTTGAATCATCAATACTCATTCATGCCTTACACAATTCATTCTTAGGACATGTCGAGCACAAATGATGAGATTTCTGATTTCGAGGCCGAGATGGACCACGAGGTGGCACCTCGGCCCTCGACGAGCCTTGGCAAGAAACGCCAAGAGTGACCTTCCGAGCCAGCTCCATCTCCTCCTCAGGCTCGGAGGAAAGTGCTTGCCAAGAAGCCAGGCTCCAAGGCAACTGCAGCAACAAGTGGCCCTCGTCAAGCTAAGGGCAAGGACAAGGGAATAGCAATGGGCCCGGTTGGCCCCCTGAGGCTGCATGCTCCAAGGGAAGGGGTCAGGGACCCCACTGAAGACAGATTCAATGGAAAGGGCAGTGACTCAGCGGTGAAGTTCAGAAGCATTGATTGGTATGGCGTTCGAAGCAAGCTGCCGATGGCAGATTTTGGAGCAATTTCCATGCAGATTTCTACAAATCTGTGTACCTCCCAATGAAGACACCGGTAGTGCGCAGTCAATGGATTGATTGGGCACATTTTGAGAAAAAGGGCTGCTCCTCGTTCATTGAAGTGGTGGAAGCAATTGAGAGGCATGGACTGAAGGACCTTTTTGCCTTCAGAAACAATTGGAATGACGAGGTCATAGTGCAATTCTTTGCGACATTCCACTTCTCAAGTGAAGATGAGGAAAGTGTTACTTGGATGACTCACGGATCCAAGTACAATATAACTCAAGAAGATTTTGCAAGCCTGCTCCACCTTGACACCTCAAGACCTGACTGCTTAATCATCCAATACATAGGTGTCATTGAGAAGGATTGGATGAAGTTCCTATATGAGCCAAACTCAAAGTTCAACCCTCCCTCCACAAAGAAAATGAAGCCTTTCTTTGTGGTTCTGAACAGAGTCTTGAGGAAGACTATTGCTCCCAAGGATGGAGATGCTGGGAGTATGCAGGGTTATCTCCGGACCCTGATGATAGTGATAAGCAAGGACCATCAGTTTGATGTGGCTGACTACGTTTGGAATGACATGGTGAACACTTCCTGCACACCCAACAAGTCATGTGGATATGCTCTCTATCTTATGTTTATGATTGAGAAGGTCACCGGGATTGAATTTGTCAAGGATGTGGAGCACCTACCATTGAGGCCTCAAATGCCTCAGAAGCCAAGCATCCAGGCTGCTCCTTCTCCGGCCTCTAGTCCTGAGGCTCCGGCGAGAAGAAATGAAGATGCAAGGGTTGCCCCCGCTACTAGGGCAGCTCCTCAAAGGGGATCTGCAAGTGGGATCCTCAAGTACTTGACTGCTATCTTCGCCTCCTGCAGAAAGGCTGAAGTGAAGGCCCGTAAGCTTAACAAGAGAACAAAGGAAGATATGAAGTATGTCAAGGCCAATGTGAAGCAAATATGCCAGAAACTGGAGATTGAGCCCATTGGATCTCCAGTGATCTTCGATGATTCCGATTCAGACTTCACCGAGCACGGGCCCTTGACCCCCTCCGAGCTTGCCTACTTTGGCATTCGGGGCTCGAGTGGCTCCCCACCACCTCCTCCTCCTCCTCATCAGCCCGAAGATGACGATGAAGACGATGAGAGGAACGACAGCGAGGAGTGAAGACTTTAGGTCCCTCATCTCCTTATTTTTGGTGTCTTGATGCGAAAGGGGGAGAGATTGAGGGGGAGTCTTAGTCTCAGCTGTAGGATGCGAGGAGAGAGCTCTCTTTTATGCTTTTTGACTATTTTGTGGGTTGTAAAGCTTTTACTATGTTCTTATGATGATTATGGTCCTGTGATGCATTATTTTGATCTACTTGAGAAGTAATTGTTGAAAATTGTGTTATTACTCCTAGAATGACATATATGCTTGGTTTTGGTTGATTAATGTCAATATGTCATTCTCATTGTTTCAATGTACTTAGTCATGCATCCCACCATAAAGAATGCACATATGGATTATGTTTTCATTGCTTGATGTATGTTAGACTCATATGTGCATACTTTATGAAAATCTCAATTTTTATCATATTTTGTGAATCTCAATGGTTGTCATCAATCACCAAAAAAGGGGGAGATTGAAAGTGCATCTAGGAATCCCTTGTGGGTTTTGGATGATTTATGACAAGCAAATGAGATCCTAACCTTTTTATTGATATGAGCACAGATTTTAATAGCAAAGTAAGCAAAGTGCCAAAAATAAGGGAGAATGAGGAGCAAAGTGGAAATGAGCTCAAGGAAGAAGAATAGTAGATCATTGTGTATGGAGTGTGTTAAGGAAACACACCCCAAGAGATCAATCACAAATAAACACACACACTGCACAAAGTTATAGAGGACCGGACTAGTCCGACTAACACCGGACTAGTCCGATATCCCTTCTGCACAAGATTAGACAAGTCCGATATCCATCGGACTAGTCCGATATCTCTCTAACTAGAATCGGACTAGTCCTCTCCAGTGCGGACTAGTCCTCAAAACACTTCACAAGTCACACGAAATCGGACAAGTCCAATCACACACCGGACTAGTCCGATATCTTTCTGATGTCAATCGGACAAGTCCGATATTAGCACGGACTAGTCCGAAAAACTCTCTAACCTAAATCGAACAAGTCCTCCAAGTGCGGGCTTGTCCTCATAACCACTTAGGGTTTCACTGTCCAGACAAGTCCAATCACTATCGGACTAGTCCGAAGATTTCCAGAAGCGAAATCGGATAAGTCCACTCCTAGCCGGACTAGTCCGATATTTCGGGACACTTAGGGTTTGCTACACATAGCACACCGAACTAGTACGGTGTCCACCATGGACTAGTCCAATCTTTCTAAACCCTAACAGTCACTTTTAGAAACCCCATATAAATAGAGGTGCACGACCCAACTTTAAACTCTCTCGAACCCTAGCGCCGTCACACCTTCCAAGAGCCTCAAAAACACATCTCTCCACGAAATCTAAAGCCAAAAAGATCAATCCCTAAAGGATACACATTGGAACATTGGAGAGACACGTTTCATCACACTTGAGCTCTTGGTTTGATTTTCTAACACACTCCTGTGCATTTCATTGTAATCTTTTGAGTGTGTTCTTGGTGGAGTTGTGATTGTAATCTAGAGGAGCCCTAAACGTGTGAGAAGGCCCTCTTGAATTCGGTTATTTACCCTTTGTGATAAGAGAAGAGGATTGACCTTCGTGGCGATCCGACGAGGGTAGGGTTGGAGAAGACCCAGTCCTTTTGTGGACTCCTCAACGTGGATTTAAGTTGCCTCTGTGGGAGCCGAACCACGGGATAAATCTCTTGTGTCTTGCTTTGTGTTCATCGTTCTTATTCATCACAACAATCTAGGGTTTGAATCAATATTGCTTACTTTACATTGAATCATTAAGTATAAGATTGAATTGTGATATATTCTAGTACATCATCTTGCAACACTTCAATTAACTGTATATTTCCGTTGCATACATCATAGAATCAAATTAATCGATCAAACTTAATCAACCTAGTTGATACACATCGGACTAGTCCACACTTTACCGGACTAGTCCGATATCTCAAGTTTTGATCCGGTGATTAAGTGTTGCAGGTTCTGACAAATTTCAAAAAGGCTTATTCACCCCCACTCTAGGCCACATTCACTATCCTCTAACACTCCCTCTCAATCTAATATTTCTAGATTAGTAGCACACTGGATCAACAAGTCTTCATCAAAAATGGCGCTCTCGACCTGCTCCCACGCCCTCACCACCCCTGCCTGCCACCACTGCTCGTCGCCGTCGTGATGCCGTCCCTGGTTATCCCATGTGGACCCACCCTCGCCCTCGCGCCATGGACGACGACCGTCTACCTCTCGACGTCAGCGGATGGAGCTTTTCGAAAGGCAGAGACTTCCAGTTGAAGGTGTTGCACCTATTCTCCTCCTCTGTCCACCACCCCTCCTCCTCCACTGTGGGCACTTTCTTCATGTTGGCGGTTTTCCGCCGCTTCACCTTTCGACTCACTGAGGAGTCTGTTGGTTGGGCGCTCATCGCCGCCCTAGGGGCACCCCTGTTGGCTTCCATGTCTTCATGGCTCGCGACCGTCACTTCCGGTCTGCGGTTGTGTCATGCCATGTTGGTCAGTTAGTTCGCTCCCTCAGAAGGGTGACCACTGCGCACTTCGATGTCTGCTTCTTCCTCTCACATGACGGGAGCCCCAACTGGGTGCAAGATCTACGCTCCTGGCGACGTGAAGAAGATGCGGACTGGCAGACTGTCCCCTCACGTTCCCAACGCCCCCACCATTGCAAGATAGTTTCCTTCGCCTCCCCACCCCGTCAACCCTCCCCCCTCCAAATTCATCAACCACCACCACTGCATTGCACCCCCATCTTGCCTCAACGCCCGTCCAACACCATCAAGGTTGGGGGCATCAACTGTCCGATTCTCCCAGAACATGTGGTTTCGATGGCTCAGGTCTTCAATTCTCTCTGACATGATCTGTGCCAGTGATCCTCCGACTAGGCCCAGGCCCCCATAGTTCATCGCCTTGCCGCTGACCGCTTTTGGGCGAACTCCGTTGCCCCCTCCATCCTAGGCAAGGGCCCACATCTAGTTCAAACTCTTACAAACCTAGGGCCCGCCAACCTAGAGTTTTGAATTCCAAATCCGGGAGACAACTGCACTGTATCTGGGCGGTTAGATTGCCTCCCTCTCACAGAGAGGACCCAACATTTACTCGTTCCGTAGACTTTGGCCCAGCCAACTCACCACAAAATTGCCCCCCTCTCAATACTCTGTAGGCGATATTCCCGCCATCATGAGCGTCCCTGACACACCCAATGCCTCCGCCAACTCTCCCCTTCCCAAAACTGCATTGTCACATCCTTTTACCACCCGAAGTAACTCCACCCGGCGCTGCCCCCCCCCCCCCCATTAATCCCTCACGGCTGCTGTTTCTGATGCTTAAGTCCCAACCACTTTGCCAAAACCTGCCGAGCTAGTCCTCGATGCTTCTGCTGCCTTCAACCGGGCCACAGAGCAGCCACCTGCTCCTCTCTCTACGCGCGCCGTCTTGTCTGGAAGCCCAAGAGCTCTAAGACCGCCCCCTCCCAGGCTCCTCTAATGGGTCTGCCTCACACTGATGAAATCCAACAGTCAGTCTGCTCCCCCACTTCCAACATCAGTTCCGTCCCCCACATACGCCAGCATGCCACCACCTCGCCTTGCCTGGCTCTCCGCCTCCTTGATCCCCTTATAGCTCACGAGCAGGCACCGCAACCCACCCCCTTGGATAACAACGAACAACACCTCGTACTTCGCAAAACCCCTCCACCAACAATGGCGAACTTCCCCATTGATCTGCATCACTTCCTCCCCCACGACCACATCTTTGTGCTCGATGGCAGTCCGGCCAGGATCCCTCGCCTCTGCCACCACCTCTTGATGGTAGCACTCCGCAACCATGAGCACTACATCATCACTGAGGATCGTGATGGCCACATCAACCAGGCTGAGTACGACTAGTTTTGCAACTGCATTTCTCATGTTCTTGATTAGGAGTTTGGGCTCAAGGTCCGCTCCTTCTGCACCACCCCCTGGGCATCAGCATCTTCCAGCTGGAGTCGGGCTACCACCATGACATCCTCCTTCAGGAGGATCCCATTGTTGTCGACAACCACCAGATCACCTTCTCCCGCCATGACTTTGGCATCAACCATTGCACCGCCAACTACAGCCATTGTGCTTGGATCCTTATACTCGGCTTCCCTCTGGACTACCAGTCCGTGGAACATGTTGATGCGGTTGTGGCCACCTCCGGCCACCTTCTCTCCTGGCACACAACATACCGGGGCAACTTGGGTATGTTCCTTGCAAATGCCTCTACAATGGCACTAGGTTCGCCCCCTGTATCCTAGTGCTTCGCCATGGTGATACCAGGGGATAGGCCTGGTCCTGGACCTGTTCTATGGTCATCCTTAACGAGGCATTTATCTTGCCCCATCACCCTCCGGGTGAAGGACGTTCTGCCTGGGGGGGGGGGGGACCCTCACCATTTTTCCCCCGTCGGTGGATATGGACACGATGAGGAGGAGCCCGAGGAGAAGGCTTTCGACCTACCACCGCCCAACCCTAACCTGGATTGGGATGTTGCGGTGGCAGCGGCCAAGACCAACGAGGCCATCGATAACAACAATAGCTGGGGAGCCTGGCACCAGCCGCAGCAAAACCCCCTCTAGGCTCCTCAGGAGATCAACATCGGCTCTGACCTCACCCGCTTTGAGAGCTCTGACTCCTCCAACGCCGGTGCAATTGTGCGCCTGCCCCCTCCTATCATGGAACCCCTTCTACTCTTCAGGGCTCACAGGAAAGTCCAGTCGGACTGGGTCTGCCTATTTGACTCTGGCGCCCTACGCCGCCTCCTGGCGGTCGCCCTTCCTAACAAGAACTCCGCCTGGTAGTTGGCACCGACAACGCCTGATCACCCCCCTGCTCGGCCTCGACTTGGACCGCCCGGAGTCCTCGGCGATGGGTGCTCGCCGCGGCCGCTCCACCTCCGCTAGCCTTAGGGCGCTATCATCTCTTGCGACCCCGACCAACCCTTCCTCTGCCGACGGCTTCGACAGGGTCCTTGGTTGCCATTCGCACTCTGATCCGGTCCAGGTACCCCAACTTGATTCCCACTTCAATGACGCTGCCCCCATGCTCACCAGGCGCACCTCGCGTTGACCGACACCCATATCGCTGGACACCCTCATGAGGATCCCCCGTATTGCTACTGTGTTGAACGGGCATCAGATGCCCCCACATTCTACTGGGAGTGCCACCTCTCCTGCTCGCTCTACACCAATCGGTAATACCCGGAGAACTCTCTTCCCCGGTCCTACCAAATTCCCCACCCCCGCTGCTATTGAATCTGCGCCTGCTCCGTATCCTCACCTCCCAATTGCGGTTCTTTAGGACCTAGAAGAGTGATGGAGCATTGAAGCGACGATAGTGATCGCCATGCTTAGCTCACATTCTGGGGTGGCGGGCACGACTCCACCGTCTGATCAATGAGTCCCCGTCTCTTTTGGCACAGCGCCATGCAGGCTGATTTTGTTTTTTACCTCCGCATATGTAATCCCTGCATGTACGATACTCGCGTTGGGTGCTGGCTGTCGTGGACACCCACTGTATTTGGGAACAAAAATGCCTTTTGCCTTGCTCCGAGAGGGATCCTCCTGATTTGGATACATTCTGGTTTATGTGTGCTTACGTCAAGATTATGTCTTGACCCACCATTCACCACTAGTTTTCCCAATGGATAACACACCGAGGAAAAATTGGACATTCCTAAAATGGAATGTGTGCGGTCGAAATGACCCCACTAAGCACCAAGCAGCCCGTGCGAAAATTGAAGAAAGTGGTTGCATAATCTATTGTTTGCAAGAAACCAAAAAAGCCCTGATTGATCGCCACTTCATCAAGCAGATTGGCCCGAAGAGATTTGATCAGTTTACTTTTTCACCCTCTCTGAGTGCTTTGGGTGACATACTTGTGGGTTGGAATAGCGGTCTCGTCAAAGGCGTGGTGGCAAAAATCTTGCCATTTGCCATCACCATCAACTTCACATCCACCCTCAATGGAAAGCACTGGACCCTCTCCACGATCTACGACCCTTGTGCAGGCCAACCCCGCATAGACTTCATGACCTGTCTTGGCTCAATCCAGATTGCAGAAACTCAGGATTGGATCATCATGGGAGACTTCAATTATTATAGATCACCAGACAATAGAAACAGATTAGGAGCAAGTACAGAATACATGCAAACATTCAATGAGGTAATCAATCTATTAGGGTTGGTGGAAATCCATTGAAGGGCAAAAAATTCACATGGAGCAACATGCAAGCCTCCCCCTACTAGAGCAGCTTGACTGGTGTTTCACCTTAGCTAATTGGTCCCTCTCCTTTCCGCTCAGTCTCATGCTCCCACTTGCCAAAACAACCTCTGATCACATCCCTTGCATGACCCAACTGGGCACTGACATTCCTAAACCAAAAAATTTCAGAGTGGAGAACTACTGGTTTGAGATGCTGGGATTCAAAGACTTAGTCTACCACGTGTGGAATGACACCCCATCTCTCAATACAGACCCGGCAAGAACCATCTCAAACAAATTCAAAGCCCTCAGATTGTCAATCACACAATGGAGCAGGTTAGTGGGTTCCCTAAGCCTCAAACTACAACTCTCCAACCAATCGGTCCAAGTGATGGACTGCCTAGAGGAACAGAGGCAACTCAGACCACACAAAGACGCATTTAGAACACTCATCAAAGACTACATTCAGAAGCTCCTCCAAAATCAGAACGAATATTGGCGTCAAAGGTACAATGAAAGATGGGTGGTCCTAGGTGACGAACCCACAAAGTTCTTCATGTCGGCAGCTACAGACAGATACAGACGCAACATGATCACCAGTCTGAAGGATCTCTCTGGCCGAGTAGTCTCGGATCACGGCCCCAAGGCGGACCTTCTATGGAAAGATTTCAAATCAAGGCTCGATAAAACCAATGATCACTCTGGCCAGGTATTGAAAACATTGTGACACCATACCCGGACCTTATGGCACTAACGGACCCTTTCACGACTAAGGACATAGATCGGACTATAAAAGAAATGCCCAGTGCCAATGCTCCTAGCCCAGATGGTTTCAACAATAGATTCTATAAGAAGTTTTGGGACATCATGAAGCACGACATATACAACCTCTACAACACCTTCTTCCAGCACGGCTGTAGTCTGGAACCCATCAATAGTTCCCTGATCACCTTGATCCCCAAAATCCCCCCCCCCCCCCCCCCCCCCGGAGACAACCTCAGATTTCAGGCCAATTTCCCTTCTCAACTCAAGTCTGAAGCTCATTATCAAGCTCATGGCTGACAGACTACAACTTCTTCTATGCAGAATGGTACATTGCAATCAGTATGGTTTTATCAAAACTCGCACCATCCAAGACCGTATAGCTTGGAACTATGAGTACATCCACCAATGCAAAAGATCTTGACGTCTGCTGCTTCTACTCAAACTCGACTTTGAAAAGGCTTTTGACATGACAGAACATGAGGCAATCTTAAGGGCCCTTCCGCAGAAGGGATTCCTCCAATAGTGGGTCAGCTGGACAGAGAACGTTTTTTCAACCACCATCTCAGCAGTCCTGCTCAATGGGGTCCCTAGCAAATTCTTCCACTGTCGCCAAGGGGTCCACCAAGGTTGTCCCCTATCACTGGTTCTATTCGTCCTGGCAACAGACCTTCTACAGCAGCTCGCAAATTCAGCGAAATCCAGAGGTCTTCTAATCCTCCACCTTGTAGACTTGGACTTCCTTGTCGTCCAATATGCAGACGATACACTGGTGCATTACAGGCCTCCCAACAGCAGATTTTCTTCCTCAAAACCCTGCTACAAGCCTTCATAGCATCAACTAGACTGGAAGTCAACCTAGCCAAATCCTCCCTCATCCCAATCAACCTGGACCACCAACAGACCACGGTCTTGCAGCCACCTTTGGATGTTAGTTGGGATCCTTCCCTTTACCTTACCTCCGAGTTCCACTTGGCTCCACCAGACCCAAAGTGGCAGACTTCATCTCGCTCACCACCAAAATCGAGCGCAAGCTGGCGTCAACCTCTACATATCTCTCTATGGCAGGCAGATGCATTGTAGTGGACTCCCTGCTGACTGCCATGCTTTTCTACACAATGTGTACTCTTAAGCTCAAGCCAACGATCATTCAAGCAATTGACAAATCAAGGAAAACTTGCCTATGGAGAGGATCGGATATTGCAGGCAAAGGAAAACCCTTGGTTAAATGTGAAAGAACTACCTCGCCGAAGAACCGTGGGGATATTGGCCTCAAGGACCTTCGATTCATGAACGAGGCCCTACTCCAGAAGTTCTTGGATAAACTCTACAATAAGAGAGGCACCCACTGGGTTCATATGGTATACCGAACTTACTACTTAGCAGGTAACTCTCCTCATAACCAGACAAACAGAGGATCCTTCTGGCTCAAGGATGTCCTAAGTCTTTGGGGAAACTTCCGAGAACACTTAGAAGTCAAAATTGGTCATGGTGACACCGTGCTCATGTGGAATGATCAGTGGATCAACACCACTCATTCAACAAGGTTCCCAAATATGTTCTCCTTTCAAAACATCCACAGATTTCGGTTACTCATTTTGCCGCCTCGCATGGCATTCATAGCAACTTTTACACACCAATCTCGATCCAGACACTAGATGAATACAACATGCTGACAACCATCATCCAGGGGGTTCAAAGAAACAACAATGACATTTGGTCCTACAAAAACTCACCAAAAGGATTCTCCTCAAGCAAGATATACAACAACAACTTCAACTAAATCAGCCCACCAAGCCCTATTTGCTGGATTTGGAAGACAAAGCTATCAAAGAAGCTGAAAATCTTCTACTAGCTGCTTTTCTTGGATAGGCTAAACTCCAGAAACCTGCTGAAGAGGAAGAACTTCAAAATAGAGAACAGCGACTACTCCTGCATGCTCTGCATGATAGCCTCAGAAGAACTCACATATAACCTTTTCTTCCAATGCAAATTTAGCAAAGCATGCTGGGAAACCCTACATATTGACTGGGATCATGATCTAGCATTCTTCACCATGATCCAGGAAACGAAGAGAAGCTGGACAGGACCACCATTTATGGAAGTTTTCATCACAACGGCCTGGGAAATATGGAAGCAACACAATGAATTCATCTTCAGGAGCACCCAACCATCACTCCCTAACTGCAAAACAGAATTCTCCTCCTGCCTAACCCTGCAATGTAATAGATTCCCCCCTCCCCTAAATTTTGCTGTGCTGGACTGGATCTCTTGACTGAACTTCTCCATTCCTAGCTCAGGAATGCCAAGAACTCTTCCGGTCCCAATCCAAACACTCAGTTGTAACTCTTTTGTAACTCTTTCTCCGTTCATTACTTATATTAATATAACACATTCAGGGCTTCCCCTACTGTCCTTTGCTCAAAAAAATATTTCTAGATTAAGATTGTTTCAGAACTCTTTCATCTGCCAAACTATGATGGTTTTCATAAAACCATCTGCCACTTGGTCCTTGGAGGAGATGTACTCAATATCTAGCAGTCCCTTTGATACTCTCTCGCACAAAATGGAAATCAACTTCAAGGTATTCTGTACAAGCGTGAAACACAGGATTGGCTTAGAGATACTTTTCTCCAATATTATCACACCATATTTTTGCCTTTCTGGGCGCTTGAATTCCCAATTCCTGCAATAAGGTTTGTATCCACATAATTTCGGCTGTTGTGTTGGCTAGAGCTTTATATTCTGATTATGTACTTGATCTCGAACTGGTTGCTTGCTTTCTGACACTCCATGACACAAGATTG
Organism: Tuctoria greenei; assembly: GCA_036927565.1. Lineage (NCBI taxonomy): Eukaryota > Viridiplantae > Streptophyta > Magnoliopsida > Poales > Poaceae > Tuctoria > Tuctoria greenei. The sequence goes on from JAYESD010000011.1 coordinate 41,920,807, forward strand.
GAACCTAAAAATATTGTGAACCCTCCCGTGGACTTTCTGTCATCAAGACTTACCGCCCAATCCGCGTCTGAAAAACCACTGACAAGCATAAATGATGACTTAGGGTCTGTTTGCTTTGTTGCCAATGGTTACCTTACCATAATTTGGTAGTTGACCGTAAAAGGAGTGTACGTTTGGATTGAAGCCAAAATTTGGTAAGCCAATGGCCTTATGTGTTGATTTAGTTCATTTTTGTTGCCAACGTTGGCCAAAGTTTGGATGACAAAATCTTTTACCAAAGTTTGGCATTGCCAAATTTTGGTAAGGTATCTATTGGTTGCAATCCAAACAAGCCCCTACTAATTGTTAGTCCAAGTTTGATTCAAAGCTTGACATACCTTAAGATCCTCTTAATCGTAGCCCAATGTATTGTTGTAGGAGCATGTAGAAATTGACAAACCTTATTTACTGAAAAAGAGATGTCTGGCCTTGTTAATGTTAAATATTGTAATGCTCCAACCACACTCCTATACCGAGTTGCATCATTTTGTTCCAACAATACTCCTTCATGGAACAAAAGTTTTTCAAAGGTAGATAACGGTATACTTACTGGCTTACAACAGGTCATTCTCGTTCTCTTGAGTATATCATTAGCGTATTTTTCCTCTATCAAGGCAATACCTTATTTTGTCTTTCTCACCTATATACCAAGAAAATAGTGCAACTCCCCAAGATCCTTCAAAGCAAAGTCTTTATTCAAGTCTTGTAGTAGCACCCTTGTTGCCTCTTATGTAGAACTAGCAACAATTATGTCATCCACATAAACTAATATGAAAATACTGACCTTGCCTTGATTGTAGAAAAATAGAGAGGTGTCGGCTTTAGATGCTTTGAAGCCAAACTCATGTAATTTTGTACTCAATCTTGAATACCAAGCTCTAGGAGCCTGTTTTAATCCATAGAGAGCTTTATCAAGCTTGCAAACATAGTCTGGTCGAGTCTGATTTTCATAGCCAGGGGGTTATTTCATATAGACATCTTCCTCAAGATATCCATGTAAAAAGGCATTTTGTACATCCAACATTCGCAAGCTCCATCCTCTAGAAATAGCAATAGAGAGAACAACTCTAATAGTGGCTGATTTCACAATAGGTCTAAAAGTGTCCTCATAATCAATGCCATATCTCTGTTTGAAACCTTTGGCCACTAAATGAGCTTCATACCTGTCAAGACTCCCATATGCCATTCGTTTGATTTTGTACACCCACTTACAATCTATGATATTTATACCTTTTTGAGGAGGTACTAGATGCCATGTCTTGTTGTCAATTAGTGCACTATATTCTTTATCCATTGCCAGTTTCCAATCTTTATGATTTAATGCTTCTTCTATATTTTGTGGCTCTCCAGAAGATGTAAAACAAGAGTATTTAACAGTGCCATTAGTGTATACATTCTCTTTTCGGATGCCAATTTGAAGTCTGGTTCTTGGGCAATCAACATTTTCTGTTGAAATCATCATCTGATTTTGTGCTGGCATTGGATCTGGTGTCTGCGCTCTATCTGGATGTATTGGATCACATGCCGAATCTGGTGCAGCAACTGCTGCGGGCGCAGTTATGCCCCCAGGTGCGGGCGTGCCACCTGGTGGCGTGGCAGACGCACCGATTTCTCCTTCCGCAAGCTGACCAATGACAGGGCATGTCAACTCGTCGAGTCTCGGCACGTCAACTCCACCAATAGTGCGCGAGCCATAGCAGGTCCTGCGGGTCCTGCACTTGTCTCCCCCTGGCGCGCATGGGAACTAGTGCCACCAATCCCGTGCAGCGGGCACTGCGCCGGCCCTGGCACAGACATAGGTGCGCACGGGGCACGATGAAGATGCTCCTCGGGTTCAGCCTCCACCTGATCAGGTTACTCTGCCGGATCTTCTGCATCAACAAAGCTGCATGAACTATCATCACATGCATTAGTTTGATCAGGAGAATTAGCCAGAAAATCATTAAATTGTCCCGGGTCATCATGAGGGTTGAGGAGGTGTGAGGGCAGAAGGAAGGTCTCTGTTCTAAGGAGACGCCCAGCATTAGGATGGAGTTTTGAAAAAGGAAACTGAGCCTCATCAAAAAATCTCGATATATATATATATATATATATATATATATATATATATATATATATATATATATATATATATATATATATATATATCAAGATCTAGACACTTGAACCCCTTGTGCAAAATGCTATAGCCCAGGAATACACACTGTTTTGACCAAAACTCATTTGTGTTGGTTGTATGGTCGGAGATTTGGCCAACATGCTCATCAAAAAATGCGAAGAGATGAATAGTCTGGTTTTCAATTGTATAGTTGTTCTAAAGTTGTGTCAAAGTGGAGGACCTTGCTGGGAACACAGTTTATGAGATGTGTGGCTGCCACAAATGCCTCATCCCAGAATTTGAGGGCCATGGATGCATGTGTGAGGAGAGATAATCCAACTTCAACTATATGCCGATGTTTTCTTTTGGCAGACCCATTTTGTTGATGAGCGTGTGGACAGGAAACTCTATGGATGATGCCGATCCTATCAAAGAATTCATGAAGTTTTTGATGCTCTCCTACCCAATCAGTCTGCATACTAATTACTTTTCTATTAAATTGGCGCTCAACTTGCTTCTGAAATTCATGAAATTTTCAGAACACCTCAGATCTAAGTTTAAGAATATAGATCCAGGTATATTTGCTATACTTATAAACAATGAAGCTGACATTGTATTTTTTTTCTACCAACAGAGCTAGGTGCCAACCCCCAAACATCTGAGTAAACTAGCTCAAGAGGATAACTAGACTCACTCAAGGACTTAGAATAAGGAAGTTGATGACTCTTCGCCTTTTGACAGGCATCACAAACTGACTCTTCACTGGACTTACTAGAGCACGACAGATTATTCTTGCTAATGACTCTACTAACACTGCTAGATGAAGGATGACCCAATCGACAGTGCCACTTCTCAAGTGACGGCTTGACAGCTCCAAAAACTTGCTTTATTGACTCTTTCGAAGGAAGTGGGTAAAGGCCATTACAACATCTTCCTCTAAGAATTGTGCTCTTCATGTCCTGGTCCTTGATCAAAAAATAATTTGGATGAAACTAAAAAAAAGCTGAATTATCTCTAGGAAGACGGTGCACGGAGATTAGGCTTTTTAGCTTTTGGGACATATAAAATGTCGTTTAGATGCAAATTGCGAGAATGACCAGGAACAATAGAATGACCGACATGGCTAATTTCCATATCTGCTCCGTTTGCTGCATGTATTTGTTCGTTGCCTTTGTACTTGTCACATACGGACAACTTCTCTAGTTCTCCAGTCATGTGATCTGCCACTCCCGTATCGGCATACCAGTTGGGATCCACCCCATATGATTGATATGCTGTGGCAGCAAACTTGTCTCCAGGAGTGTAGTTCTCCTTGAAGTGGTACCAGCAATTTGTTGCAATGTGGCCTTTTTTTTGCTGATCTGGCACGTAGGGCGATCATCTTTTTCTCCACTGGTGCATTGCTGGTTGGTGTGGCCCTGAGTGGTACGGCCACCCTGACCAGAACCACGCGAGCGGCGGCCACATCCTCTGGTAAAGGATCCACGTCTTCCCCTCGTCGCAGAATTTGCTGTGGAGGCTGCTTCACCCTGTTGCAGATTCAAGCGGGTTTCAAAGCTAAGGAGTTATGCATATAGCTCACTCATCAAGATGGATTCCACCCTGGTTACGATTGCTGAGACAATCGGATTGAAGTCAACATCCAATCCATTAAGTATGAATGCCACGGGTTCTTCATCATCTAACGGCTTGCCTGAAGCCGCCATCTCTTCTCCCAACGACTTCATATTCCCAAAATATTCCGACACTGTCATGTGTCCTTTTTGCGTAGTGGCAAGTGCAAGCTGAACATTGATTGCTCATGCACGTGTCTGTGAGGAGAACATGCCCTCAATTTGCTTCCATGCGTCTGTTGAGGTTCTAGCCGCAGCTACTTGACCCATCAAGTCTCTTGACAGGGAGGTAAGCAGAAAACTCAAGACCTGCTGATCTTGTGCATACCCCTCTTCATATGTCGGGTTCATCACTTTGCTTCCATCAACTTGGCTGATCTCACGACCTAGGGCCATGGTTTTACCGTTGACGTAGCCTTCAAGACGAGCGCCCCATAGGGAAGCAAGAACCTGCGCCGCCCAGACGGCATGGTTCTGCTTGGTGAGCTTTTCTGTCACCTGGACTCCAAGAAACGGGTTGGAGACCGCCGAGCTTGAAGTCATGATTGAACCTCTTGGCTCTGATTACCATGAAGAAATCAGAGGTACAGAAGCTGGGTAAAACCGGGTGTCCCAAACTCAGGATCAATCCGGGTTACGTGTTTATTCGATGGGTAAAACAGCCTTGCCTGTGGTGTACATATATAGGAGAACATGACCAAAGTTTGTTACACAAGTCTTATCCCTAATACAGGATCTAAACTACTTCTACTCTAACTCGGTCACATTTTGTTTACATGTGATTATGATTATATCCTATGATCCTATCCTCTAACATGCACGATCACATATCTGGATACCGTATGCAGACAATTTGCTTTCAGGATAGAGGAGGGAAGGTAGGCCATGTTGAGATGAAAATGAGAGAGAGACAACAACATTTGACAAAATCCTTAATTCATTCATTCATTCATTCATTCATTCATTCATTCATTCATTCATTCATTCATTCATTCATTCATTCATTCATTCATTCATTCATTCATTCATTCATTCTTCTATTATATATGTTTTTATGACCGAACGTGACCGACCGGCAAGGAGACGCGACCGCCGGTGAGGGGGCGCGGCGAGGAGGCGCTTGGGTGCGGCAACCGTCGTTCGGTTGATCATATGATTCTCAACACTCTCCCTTGAGCAATCAAACTCCGTGTTGAATGAAAAATTATCTTCGAAAAACCCAGTAGGGGAAATCTGAAGATGTATATTATTAAGTGCTTGTGAAAAAAACTCCTAAAACTTTAAAAAATAGGAGAAAACACAGCATGAAATGTTATGTCGTTTAAAAAAAACCCATGTGCGGAAAATAGGAAAAACGGACATTATCTTACATTGTCATTGCCTCATTAAAAGTAAAACTCACATAAGAAAAAGAATACAATTTGATGCTTAAGTGTCAGGTGGCTTTAAACGAAGCTCCCCATAAACCTTGTAAATTTCTAAGTCGACGCATACCAATATCAACGACACATTTAGAAAATGCGGAGTATGGTAAGAACTTAGTGAATAAATCAGCCAAATTATTACATGACTTAGTTTGTAGGAGATAAATTTCTCCATTTACTTGAAGTTCATGTGGGTAGAATAGTTTAAGTGTTATGTGATTAGTAACGTTAGTTTCCACATAGTGTGACTGCATCTGAGCAATGCAATTTGCATTATCTTCATCGATAATGGTTGGTGACTCAATGGGCTCAATGTCACATGAAACTTGAGAATGTGGTTCATCACTCTACGTAGCCATGGACATTCACGTGCAACTTCATATAATGCTATAATTTCAGAGTGATTTGAAGACGTAACAATTAAAATCTGTTTACAAGACTTTCATGATATTGTCGTCAGTCCGTGTAAGAACACGAATCCTGTCTGAGATTTACCATTACGGGGATCACTTAAATATCCAACATCAACATAGCCAATGAGGTTAATATCTTGATTTTCTGAAATAAAAAGACCTAGATTTGTTGTGCCTTGAAGATATCTAAAGACATCTTTAACTCCTTTTGCAATGACGCATGGTTGGAGTGACACTGTATCTTGCTAGTAGATTTACTGCAAATGCAATATCGGGTCTTATATTATTAGCAAGATACATAAGTGCTCCAATGGCACTTAGGTATGGGTATTCGGAACCCAACACTTCTTCTGTTTCTTGGTGTGGCTGTAGTGGACCCATATCCTTTTCTAAGGTTGTAACCACCATAGGAGTTTTAGATGGATAGACTTTATCCATATTGAATTTTTCCAATACTTTTTGGAGATAAGTCGATTGATGTACGAGAATGCCCGTATGAAGATGCCCCAGTTGTAAACCTAAGCAAAATTTAGTTTTACCTAAATCCTCCATCTCGAATTCTATCTTTAGATTATTGCGAGTTTCATTAATGTCAAACTCAGTGCCAATGATATTTAAATTATCAACATATACAAAAATAATGCAAAATTAAGTCAAGGATTTGCGAGTGAAGACACAAGGACAATCATCATTAGTAGATTAGCCTTTGTTTAGAAGGAACTCCTTCAATTGGTTATACCACATCCTTTTACACTCAAGTCATATAATGACTTGTTGAGCTTGACATAGTACTTGTTGTGCCCTACATTTTATTCGGTACAAGTATCCCATTATTGACATTCATGTATATATCCAAATCTAGTGACCCATATAAATATGCAGTCACGACATCCATCAACTGCAAAGATAGATGCTGCTTTTGTGTTGCCAGAGATATAATATATCAGAAAGTTATTCCATTCATTACTGGATAATATGTTTTATTGAATTCAATGTCGGGTCTCTGCGTGAACTCTTGTGCAACTAGCCTTGTCTTGTACCTCACAATCTCATTGTTTCCATTCCATTTGCGGACGAAAACCCACTTGAACCTGACAGAGTAGGTTCTAGAAGGTGTAGGTATTACATTACCGAATACCTCTCTTTTTCAGTAAGTCAAGTTCTGTCTTGATAGCTTCATTCTATTTGATCCAGTTCGATCGTTGTTTACACTCTACCATGGTCGTAGGATCAGGATCATTGAGAAGTTTAGCTATCTTTGTTGAAAAGCATGAGTTGACAATCGTTGTATTACAGTCAAGTAATTCTCTAAAACTAGTATAATTGACGGAAATTTCTTGTACCTTGTGAAACACATCATGATTTCCCAACATGTGAGGATTAGGATATTCCGATCCTCCAACCTGCTCTATAGTGCGCATGTGAGGCTGAATCTTGTATTTATCACATACATTTGATGTCCATCAACATTTTGTTGACTTGCATTTACTTGATTTGAGTATGATATTGTCCTCGTAGTCTTTGGACGCTTATTTGAAACATCTTTCTGCTGAATTGCTCTCCCAGGTGGGGTAGTTTTTGTTGGTACCTCCAATCTACAAGGCACATTTACATCAGAATTGAAAGACTTTGTGACACCTTTGTAATCAGTAAACGCATCTTGCAGATTACTAACAATTTGCTGTAACTCAATAATTTTTTGAACTTGTAGTCCAGTCTCCTTTATATGTGGATCAGAGGTTAGGATGGATTTAACAACCCAATTAATTTCTCGGCTATCATTGATAAATTTATTATCTCCTTCTAAAATCAGAAAATGATCCTCATTAAAAATATAATCAGCAAACCAGGCCGTGAATAAATCATCCGTTAAGGGCTCTAAATATTTTTAAGATAGACGGGGATTGAAATCTGACATAGATCCCCAATTTTCTATGAGGGACCACAAATGTTCGCTTAGGTGGTGAAATTGGTGTGTACACAACACATCCAAATTTCTGCAGATGGGAGATATTTGGTTGATCTCAACGCCCAAGTTGGAGTGGGGAGGTGGTATGGTATGCAGTTGGTCGTAGTTGTAGAAGATTAGCAACGTGTAAAACTGCATGACCCCAACAAGATGTTGGGTAAATTGCAACCTTGCAATAATGGCCTAGCTATGAGTTTTACTCTCTTTATGAGAGATCCCGCCAAACCATTTTGTGCGTGTACATATAGAACAGAGTGATGTACTTTAATACCTTGAGACATACAATAATCATTGAAGGCCCTAGATGAAAATACAATAGCATTGTTTAGGATAATTCGCTTTTAATCTTAAGGACTTGTATCATAAATTTAGCGAAAGCATGGTTACGTGTAGATAGTAAAGACATGTGTGACCATCTCGTAGATGCGTCAATTAATACCATGAAGTATCTAAAATGAACTCATATTTGTTGTATGAGACCACAAATATCTCCTTGAATGCGTTCAACAGACTTTAAAGGTTCAATATGGGTCTTAACCAGAGAAGACCGCAAGATCAACTTGCCCATAGCACATGAAGTGCACACAAAATAATTAGATTTTGGAAATTTTGCATTTTTTAATTCTTGGTCGGTGCAATTCCCAATAATTTTCTGCATCATCCCTATTCTACAGAGGTCTAGGCGTGAATGTCAGGTCTTTAATGTATCAACATTCTGGAAAATCACCTTGTATGCAACATATGGTACGGGTTTAATATATGTATAATATAATCCATTTGGAGTAGAATGAATTCTTTTTAGAACCTCATGGCCATATCTGGAATTATTGGAAATAAGAAGAAATTCTTCTTTGTTATCTTCATGGGTACATACATGTAAACCATTTTTCGGATATCTCTAAAACTTATGAGAGTACGTGAAGAATAAGATACAATAAAGCATCCTCGATCATAACTTGTGTACCATTTGGAAACATTATAGTGGCTCGACCAGAACCAACTATTGTTGCATCGCGTCCATCGGTGGTTAAAATATTTTTTGACCTTGGGTCTGGAAATATTATGTTTCCCTAAGTATAGAGTTTATGATGCAACTATCCACAAGACATATTTCTTCTTCCATCTGAAACTTCCCGTGAGATCTAACAATTAAGAATTGTAATAATTCAATTAATTGCATTGACATAAACATTTACAAAATTTAAGTATTGAATAAATATAATAAAAGAGAAGAAATATTGTTCATTACAACATACTTTTTTACATAAAAATAGTATTTACAAATTTCTATAGTAAGCGATGTAGATTAGATCGCCTAATATGTCATCTGATTTATATTCTATCATAGCATTATCCAAGTGCATGTAGTCATCGACGTTCAATATTGGCTCGTTTTTGCTTGGATTTTCCACATCCTTGCTTGAACAACCGATTTAAAATGTTGGCTTTGTTGGATACTGAAGTGAGTTTCATATTTATTCCCCAACCTTGAGCTTTCTTGACTTTTACCAGTGATTTCTGGTACAAGGCCACAAGGTATTTAGGAGTGCGACACTTGTCAGTTGTATGCTTGAAAGTGTCTGTCGGTGGTTTGGATCCGGTAGATCTCCCGACACTACTAAAGTGTTGGAGGAGTTTGATGTTTGGTGTGGGCGCGAGGAGATTCAAGAACGTGAATTGTAAATGGCACAGGAGACACGGAGATTTACGTGGTTCGGGCCGCCTGAGCGTAATACCCTACTCCACGGGTGTGTTGGTGTTGTATTAGCTGTATCAGCTTGTGACGAGTATCAATGGCGTGTGTGTAGCATCACTGAACGTGTAGAGTCCGTCGTCGGCCTGTCCTTTTGTAGTACAAGGGCAGGCCGTTACAAGTTAGCCTGACCCGACATGTGGCCCCGGCGGTTACTAGTATTGACACTCATTCAACACGTTTAATTGTCTTTAATGACTAGGTAATGGGCTTCAACAGCTCTGTTACTGGTAATTAAGGTCATCCGATCGTGTGTCATTAATATGGTATTAATGACACTTAATCGGGTCTTGAAGTCCTTGATTCCCCTTTGAAAATCCGGAGCCATTGTGGAGTCTTCCAGAGGTTAAAGGCTGAAGATCCGACGGTTGGACACGTGGTAGCTCCGGAGCATACTGTGGGAAACAGGTAGCTCCAGAGCTACCTGACACGTGTCAGGTCCGGAGCTTCTCTCGGTCTGGGGTTAAGTCCGGAGGTGCCATTTCGGTACATAGCCCGGAGCTTCCCCCTTGTGGGCGGTAGCTCCGGTTTGATAGTACACGTGACGACCCGAGATTAACCATGTTGGAAAGCGGGTCCAGTTATATCTGACATGTGGGCCTCCAAAGGTCTTCAAATCAAGTAGATGACTTTCCTTTGAGATCTTTGTAACCTCAAGGGGTGTACGGTTTCCAGGGTACCGACAGTGGCCCCCTGGACCCACCTCTGGGGAAGATCCTTTGGGTGAAGTCATTTCGCCGGAGGTGGGTCCATTCTCGCGACTTTTGAACTGAGTCTTCAAAGGTCTCCGGATGTGCCGTTGGCGATGGTTTGGAGTTAAATCCTCGCCGCGTGGCGTATCCTGCGTGCGGCAGATGAGATCTTTGGCGTGCGGATCTCACGCAATTGAAGGGCACTGGTCCCCGATCGAAAACCGTATCGATTCTGCGTGCCTTCAGGCCGCCGCCTTTGGGCTTCCCGCCTCATGATGACAACCGTTCGCCTGGGTAAGAACCTTGACTTGATCGTCGGGGTGGTCCTGGGCCCCCTTGTCATCGGCTGGGTGGAATTTTTGAATGGTATCTTCAACTTTCTTGCGGTTTCCATCCAAGCATTGCCAGGTCTTACTTAAGAAGGAAAGCGCGCACCGTCTGGAGTTCTTTACGCCTCTCATCTGATCTTGCGCTCAAACTCCCGACTTGTGCTTCGCTTTTCCTCTCTTGCCTTGCTGTGCTGCGATGGAGTTGGGTCTTCGCGAGAGTCGTTTGAAGACCGACGGCGACCTGAAGATGGTCCGGACCCTCATGGGATGGTCCTCGGACTTCTTCAACCGCTCGGTCCGCGCTGGGGGAGAGCTCCCGTTTGAGAAGGAGCACTCCGGCGAAATGGTGTACTTCTCCTCGTACGCCATGGTGGGGTTGATCCCACCTTTTTCCTCCTTTTTCTTGATGCTGCTGGACTTTTATGGTGTGCAGCTATACCACCTTGGCCCTCACTCCATTCTCCTCGTGTCTATCTTCGTCCACTTCTGTGAGATGTGGGTGGGCATCCCCCCTGCATTGAACTCTTCCGGACCTTCTTCACCGTCCATACCACCGGTAGGAGCAATGAGTACCTTGGCTTCTACTACTTCGTGAAGCGCAATAAGTGCCCATTCAAGTACCTCCGGTCGTTTCCCTCTGGGAAGTGGGATGACTGGAAGAAGGACTGGATAGTCATCCGGGTGGAGGAGCACGGGAGGCTGGAGCTGCCCGAAGGCCTCCCCAACATTGACACGACGATCTGAAGTGAAGCTCCGGCGCTGGCGGACGCCTTCAACCCTGTTCTGACCAGGATTCGTCAGTGTGTGGAGGGTGGGTAACCCCTCAGGCGGTGTTTTGTAACTTCCTGGTCAACAGGTGCGCACCGCTGAAGAGGAGAGAAAAACTCGCTTGGGCCCTCAACAGCGTGATGGACGATGACTGGGTCAAGATCGAGCTGAAGTCCAACATGGTGGGGACAGCCCTAGAGTTTCATCTCAAGAAGTTCCAGCACGGCATCGACATCGAAGGTGATGATCTGACTCCGCCATCAGCTTTTCTTACTCTGAACGTGGAAGTTGAGTTCAGCAGGGAGCTCCGGTGGAAGATGCCCGTACTTGACGACCTTGGTGTCGTCGAGAGAAGATCAACCACTAGGGTGGCGATCCCTGGAGTGTCCGAAGGTGGCTCTGTCCCTGCCCCGAAGCCAAGGGCCGAGGTCGTCGGCAAGGGCAAGGAGTCGGCGGACGAACCCCTGAGACGGAAGAGGAAGCTGCAGCATGCCGACGGAAAGTCCGTCAGGCCTGCCACCTCTGTATCGGCTCCTTCTCCCCAGAGGGGGAGGTCTTCTGCAACCGTGGCGACTGTACCCGCAGTGGGTTCCTCCCGGGGAGCTAGCTCTGGGCATGTGACTCCAGCACCGGGGCCGGTTGAGGCCTCCAGGTCCGGAAGTTCTTCCCGATCGAGGGGATCCTCGACCAGGGAGACGCCCGTGGCTGCTACGAGTTCTGGGGGGCCTTCCGGAGCTTCCACGCCAACTATGACCAGCCCAGAATGCCCGGGAAAGAGGTTCCGCGCAAGCTGGTGCGGAAGCCTCCCAAGGTAATTTTTAATCATTACCTTGGACAGTTGTTTTGTTGTAGTAACTATTTTTTTAAGTTTTTTCATCCATCATCTGCAGCGTTCCCAAGAAGAGGAGTGAGGCTCCACCCTCAGCTACAACAGCTGAAGCTGTGAGGGCGGGGGCTCCTGCTCCTGTCCCGGTGCCGCCCCAAGTGGTGGCTGAAGCTGCGACAGCTCCGACGCCGGCTGTCGTGGTCATGGACCTCGATCATCCCCAGAGACTCCCGTGGTAGCGCCGGACTGCGGGAGAGAAGATGCGCCAGCGGCACCTGTCCCGGAGGCTGAAGCTCCGGGTCTTGGTGCTGAGATGATGGGAGCTCCGACTGTTGAGGTGGAGGAAGCAGTAATTCCGGCCCCAGAGCCAGAAATTGTCGAAGCCCCGGCGATTGAGCCGGAGGTGGTTGAAGTCCCGGCATGCGCGCCGAATGCTGAGGAAGTTCCGGTAGTTGGGTCGGCTACCTCTGAAGCACCGGTCGCAGAGCCGGTCATTGTTGGAGCTCCGGCCGCAGGGCCGGTCGATGTTGAAGGTCTTCCGGCTCCCGAGTCGGTTGTTGAAGAGGCGTCGGAGCTCGAGCCTCCATCGGAGGAGGTGCCCAGACCGGAGCCAGCAGCAGCCCCTGCTCCGGAAGTGACGACATCGGAGGTACCCGCGGCTGAGCCGGAGTGCCCTGGTGAAGTCGCTGGCCCCCTGCCTGAGGGGGTGAACGAAGACCTGGCGGCGGGGCCTTCCTCGATGGCGACAAAGGCCATCCTGGAGGACGGCCCTAGTGCCATGGAGACCCAGGGGACCACTCTTGTGGAGTGGGACCCAATTTTTGTATCTAAAAACCCGCTGGAACCAGCGGAGAAGACCCCAGCAGGTCTGGAACCTATCCCGTTGTCACTGTCTATTGACAACGCATGTTCCAGTCTGCGTCAAGTTCAACTGGCCTTCTTCTACGACAGCAAGGCTCTTGAAGAGGAGCGCCAAACCCTTAGGCGGTGGCGTAACCGGCTCTACTTCGAGGCCAAGCTGGTGTAGTCGAGGCTAGCGGACGACAAAGAGTGGATCAGACGGGAGAAGGTCCGCCTGGAATATTGGGGCAAGTTATTGGATGATAGGGGGAGTATGACTCGTGCCCTCGACGCTCAATCCTGGGAGATCTACGAGCAGACCAAAGCAGCTAACAGTGCGGCCGATGAACGCAAAGAAAGGCTTGAGGCTATTAACACTACACTCATCAAGCGCCGGGAGGCACTTGAAGAGAGGGAGAAACGGCTCGAAGATGAAGAGCAGAAACTCCTAGAGCTGCGGGATGACGTCCTGAGGAGGGAGGAGGAGCTCACCGAGAAGGTGGCTCTGGCTGATAAGGGCCTCGAGGAGCGCGCCAAGAAATTGGAAGAGCGCTGCCATGAGGAAGAGGAGAAGGCCTGGGTGCGAGGGCAGGAACTCTACGAGCAAGAGTGTGCCCTTACTGCCAGGGAGAAGAAAGTGAGGGGCAGGGAGAAGGACCTGGTCGACCGCCGGAACAAGATCCACCTCCGGGAGGAGGAGCTCGGAAAACTCGAAAAGCGGGTTGCTGAAAAGATTCAGCAAAACGCCAAAGAAGTTGAGCGCCTCGCTCGCGAGAATTCTGAACTGGTGGCGGCCAGGAGATCCTTGGAAGAAATAAAGGGCTTGAGGACTGCAGACTGCCTACAGATTTGGGAGTTCCTGGGCAAGGCCAACGACGCGCTGACACCGATGGGCTTCAGCCCCGTGCGCCCGGATGATCCAGAGCCGGAGCCGGACCTGGCGTTGCAGGCGTTGAGCTCGGCAGGCAGCAAACTCTCCAAGGTGGGCGATGTCATCGCGGACCAATTGGAGGTTGAGGGGCAATCCCTGGCAAAGAACGTCGCAGAATATGTGCTGACGTGCTACACCAGCCGGAACTCCCAATTTCCTCTGGACCCGGTGCTTGAAGGTCCCGTTGAAGGAGAAGGCGAAGCTGCCAGTGCCAACGTGTCGGAGGTTGCCCAGAAGGTCGCCCAATTCTTCCATAGGGTCTAGGACCATCTTTGTAGTTCCCTCTTGTATTCTCTCTTCTTCTTCCTCAATTTTGTAATCCCTTGTCTCCAGATGAATGAAATCCCCAAATTTTTGAGAATTTCACTTTTTCTCTTCAACACTTTTGTCTTCACTTGGCCCCCTGGTAGATGTACACAATTTGATTGTGAACATGTACCAAGACGATATTGCGTTTTGTTGAAGACTCATTCGCTCCGAACTTGTAGAGTGTAGGTCCGAAGTCTTCGATAGTGAAGGCCCCCTGAGGTTGTCGGAGCTTAGAAGCTCCAGCATTGTCTATCGTCGGAGCTTAGTAGCTCCGGCAATAGTCCTTATAAACGCGTAGAGCATCGATAATTAGTCCTCTGGGGTGTCGGAGCTTAGTAGCTCCGGCAGTGACCTTTGCCAACACTTAGTTTGTTGGCAGCAGACTCCGTTTGCGGGGTCTTCTCACCATCTTTTATTTAGCGTCGATGGCTAGCCCCCTAGCTTTACCAGAGCTTGATTACTCCGGTGATGCTCGTTTTCAATGCGTAACATCGATTACAAGCCACCTAGGAGAGTCAGAGCTTTGTTAGCTCCGGCTTTTCTCCATCAACGTAGATTTTATTTTTCCTGCACACTTAAGCCAAGAAAAATAGTAAAATTCTTTTCTTGTCTATAACTTCGTAGTGGCTTACGATTCTCAAGAAGATTTTAAGTCAAACGCGATTCTAAATACAACCGAATGCGTTGTCTTTTCTTCCAGATCCAACTGTACATGGACCCGCCTTACTTCGGCCTGCCGGGGTGTAGGTAGAGTGGCGTACTTAGGGTGCTTGACCAGGCTAAGTCGATAGCACACTCCAGCCCTAGATTGGCTTGGCAGCTTTCAGGCGAGTTGACCATGAACAATATTTGAATCCAAAAGAATTGACAATACAACTCGTATCGTATATGAACCGGTCGAACTAAAATTTCTTAAGAATTGCACGTCTTTGTTATAGACAAGAAAGAGAAAAATAAAAAATGTTGAGCCTGTACAAAATAAATGCACATGGAGTCTGTTTCACATGAAGATGTCTTTCATTATAGGTCCGGGGTACAGGGGAAACAAGTACACTCTTAGGATACGGAACCAGGCTAAGCGTGTTTCATTTCTCGTTTGACCCAGGGTAGCTAGCCACACTTTTAGTCCTGAAACTGTGACAAGTGTTGCATGAACTTTGCGGACCTTTCGGGAAACGTCCGGCTGTTCTCCCAGAGGAACTAACCGACCTTGTACAATGACTCTATAACATACACCCCAAGTTACTACAGACTCACCTCCGTGATATTAAGTGTAGAACTTACGGAGGTGCTCAATGTTCCCAGGATTTGGGAGAGGTGTCCCATCCTCGGTAGCCAAGCGAACGCTCCCGGGATGGGATAATTTAATCACTCGGAAGGGTCCCTCCCAGCTGGGGGGGGGGGAGTTTGTTTAACCCTTCTCTAGATTGTATTCTCCGTAGCACCAGGTTGCCTTCCTCGAGCTGTCGGTTGTGTACATGCCGCTGATGATAGCGCCGAAGGGCTTGGCGGTATCGGGCATTCCGAACAGCTGCTTGGCACCTTCCCTCCTCAAGGAGGTCTAGGTCTTCACGCCGGAGCTGGTCCTGCGTGGCTTCATCAAAGGTCCGGACCCGGAGTGACCCCAAGGTGATTTCTGGAGGAAGGATTGCTTCAGCTCCATACACCAGGAAGAAGGGTGTCTCTCCAGTTGACCGGTTTTGAGATGTCCTGTTGGCCCATAAAGTGCATGGAAGCTCTTCAATCCAGTTGGCTACATGTTTTTTCAAGTGCTCATAGGTGCGCGTTTTGAGTCCTTTAAGGATTTCAGCATTTGCTCTCTCGGCTTGGCCATTGCTGGCTGGGTGAGCTACGGAGGCGTAGCAAACTTGAATGCCGAGGTCTTCACAATATCCTTGAAATGCAGAGCTTGTGAATTGGGTCCCATTATCAGTGATGATTTTGTTTGGGACTCCAAATCTGCATACAATGGACTGCAAAAAGTTGATAGCAGATTGCTTGTTGATTGTCACAACTGGAGTGCTTCCGGCCACTTGGTGAACTTGTCAATGGCGACGTACAGGAACTTGTAACCTCTGACGGCTCTTGGGAAAGGTCCCAAGATGTCCATCCCCCACACAGTGAAGGGCCATGTAGGAGGTATCATTTGTAGGGGCTGAGCCGGTGTGTGAATTTGCTTTGCATGAAATTGGCATGCTTCGCATTTCTTCACCAGCTCAGTTGCATCCTGGAGTGTTGTAGGCCAGTAGAATCCATGCCAAAAGGCTTTACCAACCAGCGTGCGGGAAGACGCGTGGTTCCCACACTCGCCTCCATGGATTTCTGCGAGGAGCTCGCAGCCTTCTTCCCTTGTGATGCACCGCATTAGGATGCTGTTGGCACCGCGCCGGTAGAGATCTCCTTCTACCAACGTGTATCTTTTAGCCAATTTGACTACCTGGTCAGCGGATACATCATCGTCAGGAAGGATGTTGTCTTTCAAGTAGTTCCGGATCTCCGAGATCCATGCATCGGAACTAACTTGAGCATTTGAGTCTTGCGTGCTGGGTTGCTCGGAGCTTCCGACAGCACCTACGACCCTTGATGGCTGCCATGGTAACAGGGCCATCGGGACCGTCAGCTTCGGGATGCTGATCTCGCCCCCTTCGCTCAGTTCGGCAGGCTGAGCTGTGGGTTTTGACAACCTCCGAACAAAAGTTCCGTCAGGAGCCGGAGCTCCGGTTGACGCTTTCGTCGAGAGTTCGTCGGCTTCAGCGTTGTGGACACGCTGAACATGGTGGAGATCTAGGACTTCGAAGTCCTTCTGAAGCCTCTGGACTTCAAGGAGGTAAGCAGCTAGCTGGAGATTATTGCAGGAGCATTCACCCTTCACTTGCTTAATGATGAGCTGTGAATCTCCCTTGACCAGCAATTGCTTGACACCGTATGACAGTGCCACCTTTAGTCCGTAGATGAGTGCTTCGTATTCCGCCATGTTGTTGGTCGCCTTGAAGTCAAGGTGTACCATGTATTTCACCTTCTCCTCGGTTGGTGCGAGGAGAAGGATTCCAGCTCTGGCCCCCTGCTTTTGCATGGAGCCGTCGAAGTAGAGGGTCCAATGAGGCTCAGTGAAGACCGGAGCTTCGTGTTCCAGCTTTTGCTCACTGGGCCCCCCAGGGTTTGATGGAGAGGGAGTCCATTCTGCCACGAAATCCGCCAATGCTTGACTCTTGACTGCTTGCCTTGAAAAGAATTTGAGATCGAATTCAGCCAATTCCGCTGCCCACTTTGCAATATTCCCAGTTGAATTGAAATTATGCAAAATTGCTCGAAGTGGGTAAGAGGTCACCACTGAGATTTTGTGAGCTTGGAAATAATGGCGAAGCTTCCTGGAGGCAATAAGAACTGCATAGAGCAGCTTATGCACCTCTAGGTATCGAGTCTTGGCATCATGTAGTACTTCACTGATGAAGTACACTGGGCGCTGAATGGTCCGGACCCTCCCGGAGGGGCCCGGAGCTTCCTCTTCACTGACCCGGATCCTCCCGTAGGGATCCGGAGTTTCTTTGGGGACCTCTGGGTTCTGGCTGGAGGAACCCGGAGCTTCTTCAGAAGTGACCTGGACCCTCTCGGAGGGGTCTGGGTCTTCTAAAGTGGTTTCTTGTGGATTCGAATCTGGGATCTGGGACCCAGACTCACTTTCAGGAACCTCCGGACCCTCCCGAAGGGGTCTGGATTCCTGGGTATGGGGTAGCTCTGGTCTCTCCGCAACCAGAACCATACTGACGACTTCGTCAGTAGCTGAAATGTAAAGCAACAAAGGCTCACCAGGGTTCGGAGCTACCAGAGTTGGTAGGGTGGAGAGGAACTGTTTTAGCTCCTGGAACGCCTTTTCTGCTTCTTCAGACCATTGGAATGGTCCGAACTTCCTCAATAACTTGAAGAAGGGGAGTGCCCGTTCCGCCAGTCTTGAAATGAACCGGCTGAGGGCTGCTCCAGTTAGCTTTTGGACATCTTTGATGCGGGCTGGTGGTCACATGTCTTCAATGACCTTGATCTTCGCCGGATTAGCTTCTATGCCCCGGTGACTTACCAGGAAACCAAGAAGTTTTCCGGAGCTAACCCCGAAGACACACTTGTCTGGGTTTAGCTTTGTGCGCGTGGCCCGCAGCTTATCGAAGACAACCTTCAAGGTGTCGAGAATTGACTCCTTGTTCTTGACCTTGACCACGATGTCATCAACGTACACTTCCACTATGTCTCTAATGAGATCTTCAAAGGTTTTGTACATAGCTCGTACAAAGGTTGAAGCTGCATTCTTGAGACCAAAAGGCATGGCTGTATAACAGTACAATCCATCTACTGTGATGAAAGAGGTATGCTCTTCATCCTCCCTAGACATTCTGATTTGATGATACCTAGAATATACGTCTAGGAAACACAGTAATTCACACCCGGAGGTGAAATCCACTATCTGATCTATTCTAGGTAGTGCGAATGGATCTTTTGGACACGCCTTATTTAGTGTTGTGTAGTCGATACACATCCGAAGCTTCCCGCCGGCCTTGGGCACAACGACTGGGTTCGCCAGCCATTTTGGATGGAAGACTTCTCGGATGAATCCAGCTTCGAGCAACTTCTTCACTTCTTATCGAATGAAGTTATGCCGCTCTACAGATTGCTTCCGAGGCTTCTGGTGCACAGGCCGAGCGTCAGGGTAGATCTTCAAATTGTGCTCAATCACTTCCCTGGGGATCCCAGGCATTTGTGACGGTTGCCAGGCAAACACGTCGACATTAGCCCGGAGGAAAGCGATGAGCGCGAGTAGCTATTTGTCGTTCAATCCTCCCGATATACGGGTGGTCTGAGCGACATCAGAACCGATTTGGACGACTTTGACGGGGATGTCGGTGTTGCCGCTTGGTTGCACACGAGGTGCAGATGTCGAGCCTCGTTGACGAATACTCGGGGGTTTTGGAGCTTGCTCCTGCCTGGAGTCCTCCTCTTGCGCCATGGTAAGTGCATGAAGTTCTTCCAGAGTAGTTACTCCGGCAGTACGATCTCCGCGGATCCTGAGAACGCCTACTGGTGTTGGCATCTTTAACACCAGATAGCCATAATGAGCAGCTGCCATGAATTTGTACAGGGCAGGCCTACCCAAGATGGCGTTGAAGGGTAAGTTGATCTGAGCAACGTCAAAGACCAACTTATCGGTGCGATACTTCTCCCGTGTCCCGAAGGTATCGGGGAGAGTAATAGCCCCGAGTGGGGTAATAGCTCCCGGACCTACTCCGCAGAAAAGTCGGGAGGGGTGGAGATCCGAAGGTCGGAGCTGAAGCTTGGTGAAAGCTTTGAAACTTATGAGGTTAATCCCCGAACCTCCGTCTACCATGACATGGTGGAGCTGGATGTTATTGATGGTAGGAGATACCATCAAAGGCAGCTGACCTGCCCCAACCATGCTTCGAGGGCAGTCCGAAGCATCAAAAGTGATGGCTGTGTCCATCCACTTCCGATGAGGCTCCGGTCTGGCTGTAGGGGCTACAACAGCCATGTCCCGACGCATAGTCTTGATGACGCGACGGGAGGTGATGTCCCATGATCCACCAAAGATAGTGTTCATGGTCTTCTGACGCTCGTTGTCAGAGACGTCGGAATCGTCGTCGACGGAGGTGTAGACGGCCTTCAGGACCTTTTTGGGATCCTGAAAACCTAACTCCTCTTCAGCCGGAGCTTCATCGACTTTTTGTTTTCCTTCCCTCTGTCAGAAAGGAGTTTCTTCCCGGTGCTTGTTGTAGCGCTCGGCAATGTTTTGGACCTCCCTGCAGTCTTCCAAACTGTGGTTGCCCGTTTTGTGAATTGGACACCACACCTTGGGTTTGCCACCGTCTTCAGAATCTTCTTATCCCGCACACCCTGTCTGAATGCCACAATGACAGAGGCGCTGGAGATAGAAGGGATAGTGTTTCGTACCTGAGAGAACCTCTGGATGAATGATCGCAGGGATTCTCCCCGTTTTTGCACGACTGCAAAAAGGTCTAGTTCAGTGCCTGGTCGGGTGTATGAACTCCCGAAATTGGCGGTGAACTGCCGGCACAACTCCTCCCAACTGTTGATGGAGTTGGGTGGAAGGCTCATAAACCAGGACCTGGCGGTCTCAGTTAAAGCCACTGGGAAATAATTGGCCATTACGACCTCATTTCCTCCAGCTGCCAAGATAGCAGTGGTGTAGATCTGAAGGAATTCAACAGGATTGACGGTCCCGTCAAACTTCTCCGGCAGATGAGGCCGGAACTTCTGTGGCCACCTGACCATACGCAGATGCATGACCAGGGCTGAACAGCCTCCTCCTACTCCTTCAGGAGCAAGAACGTCCTGAGCTTCTCGTCTTTCACGAGCACGCTCAATATGGACTCGGCTGTCCTGTTGGCGGTATCGGCGATCAAGCTCCGCCCGGAGGTCATGAGTTGAAAGCCTGGATACCGTGTGAGTGCGTCGTGCCCCGGAGAGCAACGACGTCACCTGCTGTGATGCAGCTCGTCTCCTGTTGTTGGAGACGTGTGGACCAAGTCTGCCAGACAAGGTCCGTCGCTGCGACGGGGCCCGTCCTGAAGGAGGAGGGCCCTGGTTGCTGATGCGGTCGGCTGCTGCTGCAACCAAATGTTCCACATCAGCTCTCCACTGCTCCAGTGCATCCCGGGATGCATCCGGAGGTGGTGGGCGTTGGAGAAGAGCACGCGCTGCATGGAGCGCGTGTTCCGGGTTGTCTTGATTTCCCGACGCAGTGACTGTCGCCGATGCACCATCGCGTTGTCCAGCTTGATTTGCTGGTGGAGGCGGCGGTGGTGGCAGTGTGACTCCTACTGGTGCTGAAGCCCCTGCTGGTGGCTGCATATTGGAGGGATTGCCTCCGGCAGCTTGAGCAGCAGGATGACCATTGGATGATCCAGCAGCTGAGTTCACCATTCTCGAAATCTCAGGCACCCCTACTTGGCGCGCCAACTGTTGGTGGTTTGGATCCGGCAGATCTCTCAACACTACTAAAGTGTTGGAGGAGTTTGATGTTCGGTGTGGGCGCGCGGAGATTCAAGAACGTGAATTGTAAATGGCACACGAGACACGAAGATTTGCGTGGTTCGGGCCGCCTGAGCGTAATACCCTACTCCACGGGTGTGTTGGTGTTGTATTAGCTGTATCAGCTTGTGACGAGTATCAATGGCGTGTGTGTAGCGTCACTGAACGTGTAGAGTCCGTCGTCGGCCTGTCCTTTTATAGTACAAGGGCAGGCCGTTACAAGTTAGCCTGACCCGATATGTGGCCCCGGCGGTTACTAGTATTGACACTCATTCAACACGTTTAATTGTCTTTAATGACCGGGTAATGGGCTTCAACAGCTCCGTTACTGGTAATTAAGGTCATTCGATCGTGTGTCATTAATATGGTATTAATGACACTTAATCGGGTCTTGAAGTTCTTGATTCCCCTTTGAAAATCCGGAGCCGTTGTGGAGTCTTCCGGAGGTTAAAGGCTGAAGATTCGACGGTTGGACACGTGGTAGCTCCGGAGCATACTGTGGAAAATAGGTAGCTCCGGAGCTACCTGACACATGTTAGGTCCGGAGCTTCTCTCGGTCTGGGGTTAAGTCCGGAGGTGCCATTTCGGTACATAGCCCGGAGCTTCCCCCTTGTGGGCGGTAGCTCCGGTTTGATAGTACACGTGGCGACCCTGGGATTAACCATGTTGGAGAAGCGGGTCCGGTTATATCTGATATGTGGGCCTCCGAAGGTCTTCAAATCAAGTAGATGACTTTCCTTTGAGATCTTTGTAACCTTAAGGGGTGTACGGTTTCCAGGATACTGACAGTGTCAAATGCCTTACACTGCATATTTTTCCCTTTGTTGGGAGTACCATCTCTTTTCATTGTCTTTGAGTACTTTTTATTTTTCTGCCTATTACGGCGGCGTCTAGCAGATATATCATTCTTCTTTGGTACTGAATCATTAGAAGCATTTGCTTTCTTCTCATTATGATGAATCTCAGGAAGAGGAGCAGCCCCAACACGACGTTGGTGATGATCCTTAACAGTAAGTTCATCATGCTTCTCTGTCTGGAGTAAATCACGAATGAGATCAGCATATCGCTGGTAGTTGTGAGTCCGATATTGATGTTGTAAGACCCGATCTGAGGGGAGCATTGTTTGAAGTGTATTTTCAATTTTGTCCTTCTCTGATGGTTCTTTCTCATAAAACTCTAATTTGGCGTAGACCTTATGAACAACATGATTATAGTCTTCTCTAGACCTAAAGTCTTAAAGACAAAGTTTAGTTCATTCATGGTTGGTTTCTGGCAATAAAATTGTCTTTTGTTGTTCATAACGGTCTTTAATGCTACCCAAAGACTATGAGGTTCCTCCTCCATCACATATTCTGACTTTAAGTCGGGGTGAAGGTGGTTGCGGATGTTATAAAGTGTCTGATAGTTGTATGTATTCAAAAATGTTGCATCTCTTTATGCAGGAGGAGTAAGTGCAGACATGATTCTACGAAAAGCCAACCTTATCTTGATGTCAAGAGCCCATGTAAGGTAGTTGTGACTATGAAGGACAAGTTCTTCAAACTCGCGAGCCATTGATTCCTACATACAGGAAACTAGAGATTGTATTAACAAAATCATGATGGTGTTGTTGTAATAAGTGTGTTAATCATAAAGATAACACTTAAATATTCATTTGTGTCCAGCCAATTCTAAAAATTAGTTTAACAAAAAGAATAAACCTAGGTATATATCATATTCAAGAATAATTGATGAATATGACCTATACACTTTGTGTTTACATGAAAATAGATGGTTTTCACTCATATTAGGTCAAATCATAAGAAATAGCTGAATAGAGATGAATCGAGCCATTTTATTTTATGTAATCACATTGCCAAATGATAAACCATATTTTGGCTTAAAAATAGCATATGTTAAATTTCTGAATATAGTGAACAAAATTATGTGTCTTTGGGCCAATTTTCTTCAAAAAAATAGCCTATGCAAAGAAAAATATAGATATTGTGTCATTGATAAAATTCATATGTTTTTGGCCAAAATTTTAAAATTAGCCAAAATAGAATTTCTCATCACATTTGCAAATAAATATAATATTTAAATGCAATATACACTTGCCATATGAACACATATATTGATCACAAATATATTATAGAAATTCACTGGATTACACAAGTTTGCAGGAATTAAAACTAAATTCTAATTAAAATTTAAACTAAATTAAACTGCAACTTAAATAAATATAAATTAAAAGAGAAAATAAAATAAACTGGCCATGTAGGTTGGTCTGCTAGGCGGCCCACCTTGGGGTGTGGCAGCAACCGGTCTCTCAACCCGCTTTAGCCCATGTGGCGCATGGCCTTGCGCCCTTTTTGAGAGCGCGGCCTGGCGGGGTAAAAAGGCGGTTAGGGTTAACCCTAGTTGCACTCCCCACCTCGGCTCTATCGCCTCCTCCTCGGTACCTCCGTCGCCGCCGCCCTTGTTTCGTGTTGTCATCGCTCCACTTTCTTCCTTCTTCTATTGGCCATAGAGACCTCCTCCCTCTAGCGCCACTCTTATCTTCCTCTTCTTGTCGGCTTCGTTGTCCCTCAACCCCCACCAATCAATGGCTTGAACCTGCGGCCGAGGCCCGAGATCCGGGCACTCGGGCTCTTCCGATTGGGGCAGCGAGGTGCGCGAAGCGTCCGAGGACTCAGTGCCCACTTGGGCTTGTAAGCGCTGGTTCGGATCCGGATCTTGAGGGTTTGGTTTTGCCTTGAGTTGTTTCTGGTGGTCGGGCTTGCGCGGCCGTGGTTGCCGCCATCGGTCTGTGTGCGGCTGTGGTTGCCGCACCCGGCAAAGAGGCCTGTGGTCCATGCGGTGGGCCTCTCGGTCCGACTCATATTCTCGCCATTTGCCTCCTCGCCGGTGGCAACCTTGTTTTGGTTACCACTTGGATGTCGCGGTTGCCTCCTTCCTCCCCTCCTCCTTCCTCCCCCTCACAGTTCAATGACGATGGATCTTGGGCCGATGCAACCCGGTCTACACCGTGGATGGCATCAGACCCCTCTTGACAATCCATGTAGAGGGCATCGGGATTCGAGGGCCATTCAGGGAAAAGAGGAAGAGGGCGTTTGTGTCTCTGGTGGAATTGCGCGGTGAAGGATGGCGGCGATGTTGGATCCACGGGGACAACTGCCTTCCCGCGGAAATGGGGACGGCACCGGCCGGCACGGTGGCTTCGGCCACCATACCAATTATGCACTGCATAGTTGTGTCGGTGGCGACGACGGCGGTCTCCATTTATTCGGTGGGAAGGATTGTCTTGAAGGATGATCAAGATGAAATCGGTAAGTCCTTCTCTCGGCATCTTACCCTTGAATCCGTTCTGCTCTCTGAATTTTCTCGGTAGAGCGTGCTGGTAACGTGTTGAGATGAAAATGAGAGAGAGACAACAAAGTTTGACAAAATCCTTAATCCATTCATTCATTCTTTCTTTTTTTATACATGTTTTCATGACCGAACGTGGCCGATCGGCGAGAAGACAGGACCGTCAGTGAGAGAGCGCGGCGAGAAGGCGCTTGGGTGCGGCAACCGCCATTCGGCTGATCATATGATTCTCAACAGGCCACAAATACGTAAATCATGGTGGCGGCTTTTGCTTACTTCATTCCTCATCTGTACAAATGAATGTTGCTGCAATACTTGTACGAATGGATGCTGCTGCAAGCTCATGAGCCATGGCTAGGGGTGAGCGCGGTTAACAGAAAAACTGTTAATCAAATTAACCAGAAATTGTGGGTAATTCGCATTTTTTTATCGGTTCAGTTATGAATTGTCTTCTATTCGGTTTTCGGTTCGGTTTTGAACTCATATTAACCAAAGTAACCGCATTAACCGATTTTTTGGCCCACATTCTCAGCCCAAGAGCACCCAGCGGCCCATGGCGCCTCCCCCGACCCACATCGCCATTCTAAGGCTGTCTCCAACAACACAGCCCAAACAAGGAAGCTGATTGGGCTGGCTATAAGCATATTTATGTAGCCCATTTTATTAGATCTCCAAGAATAGAAGTAAAATAGGATAGATCGAACAGAATTTAGCGGGAACTCTTCCGAAAGAGGCACACAACCTCCTCTTGGATTCCTTTCAGCTGCACCTCTTGGCCCCGCTGCGGTAGGACAGCATGCCTGCCCACACCTCTTGCCCAGCAGGCCTGGGCGGTCTTCGATATCCTTGCTGCCTCCGTCGCCACTCCGACCGCTCCTCTCGCCTGGCGAGGGCGTACCTTCCCCCATCAGCGTTCCGGCGGAAAGATCCTGCACTTTTCTTTGGTTTCCGGAGCCGAGCAAGTCCGCAAGAGAGGTACAGGCGGCTGCCTCGCGGTCGATGCGTTCGGTCGACGCGACGAGGGCGGATAGGTCGGATCAGCACAACAGCAAGAAGCTGCGGATGGAAACCGGGATGCCCCTCGCGGACGCTGTGGTGGCCGACAACACGAAATGTGCAGCGGGTGTCGAGTGCGGCAGCATGCCGGTTGAGGAGATCGTGCAGCACCCGCTGCCGGGCTACAAGGCGCCTATGTCGCTCAGCTTCAGTCCAGATGACCGGCGGGTGGCCTTCTTGTACAGCTCCGACATCACGCTCCACCGGAAGGTGTTCACCTTCGACCTCGCTCAACGGCGCCAGGAGCTGCTCTTCAGGCCACCAGACGGCGGGGGGCTCAAGGAGGGCAACCTCTCC
The DNA here is from genome assembly GCA_036927565.1 of Tuctoria greenei. Taxonomy (NCBI): domain Eukaryota; kingdom Viridiplantae; phylum Streptophyta; class Magnoliopsida; order Poales; family Poaceae; genus Tuctoria; species Tuctoria greenei. Next base: position 41,946,565 of record JAYESD010000011.1, read on the forward strand.
GCTGAGGGGCGCCTGCGACGTGAGCGCACCAAGGAGCGTGGCATTGGTGTCACGCGGCAAGGCGACGAGGGGTAGATCTGGACCGGTAGAGATGGGAGAGATTCGCCTGTTCCAATATTTTTTTCACGAGTGTGGCAGTTGATTTCAGCAACGTCGCTCGACCGCCTATCTTTGGGTTGCGTACGGGAGCACTCGTCCGATGGGCTTGGTAGATGCGATAACTGTTGGAGGGTGTTTTAGAGCCCAAATAAGATTTGGGCTGCCTAATAAGATGTATGTTGAAGACATCCTAACCCGTGTGCTCCTCGACCCTGCCACCCCCCGTCCTCCCCTCCTTGCGCCCCAGCACCCCACTCGCTGATCCCAATCTCATGCCCTCACGCGTGACAGACGACACGCTCGCGACGGCGCAGCCTGACCCTACATTCCAATCCACGTGTGACGCGTCCAACTGGGCACACCCGACGACCAGCCCTCCGCCGGTTCGCGTCACACCAGGCAACGGCTCCGGTGGCCTGACTCCGCCTCGAGCCTCCACCTCATGTCACCCTCCCAGCGGCCAGCTTCGTGACTCCTGCAGCCAATGCTCCGCCTCGCCCTCGCACCTCCACTCCCACCCGGAGCCTCCACCTCATGTCACCCTCCCAGCGGCCACCTTCGTGACTCCTGCAGCCAATGCTCCACCTCGCCCTCGCACCTCCGCTCCCACCCTTCCGGCTCCGCCTCACTCCACGTCTGTTTTGCGGTTAACGGATAATCATAACCGAAATGTGTGATTATTGTTATTTTAGAACAATTACGGTTATTGATTCTCATTAACCGAACTTTTACTTTGATCAAATTAACCGGCCCACCCCTAATAGCCGACCTAAGAACGTACTATACATCAGAAAGATAATTTAAGTGACTCGTTTTTGCTTCTAAATTGTTCTATACTGCGGAGACTAGAGACTACCTAGCAATTGATTATGCTTATGCTCACCTTCCCACATTCATGAACAGTATATTCTTATTGTAATGTAAGGTGGGAATAAAAATTGCTGCTTTAAGCTCAAGGATGACTATTGACAAAATAGTGAACATTACAACATCCTAAAAGGACATCTATGAATCCATGCATAATTTGCTCATAAATACATGACCAACAAGATAACCTATTTGTCCATCTGGGCAAAGTATAACTGCTCTGAAGATGGGTGTCCGTTAAACTTGGAAAAAAACTGTACCTAAGGACCTGGACCTCCCTGCCTTACTCCAGAGCCATGTTTCTCTGCTCATTTGTTGCAAATGACAGATGGTTAAATCTGTGAACGTTATACAATGCCAGATGGCCTGAACTGGTGCTTATAGTGGCATCTAGTTAGATGAGTCTGTGCCATAGTCAAGCATTTCTTTAATGTTTAGCTTGATTGAAGGTCCCATGGATGAGCACAGGTAAGCTGTTTTCCAGTATATACCCTTTGCACCAGATGGCTTGTTCCTTTCAACGGAGCGCTACAAAGGAACATTGAGAATTAATTAGTCAACTAAATTATCAGTAATATGTATGAAGATGCTTACAGAATCAGATATCTTACTACGACAGCCATGAAGTTTGCAATAAGATCTTCCTCAGGAAAGTCAACCTTGCCAAAGGGAATATGAACAATCCCTGTTTTATCAACTCTGTATTCGACTTTACCTTTCTTGAACTCGTCGATAGCCTGGAACCATTTGCATAGTTAACACAGTACCTCATCCATCTTGTTTGATAATTTATAGCTACAAGCATGAGACTGAAACGGTTTGATTCACACTGATACATTATTTTCAGATTCAATAAAATTATGCCCAAAAACAATGTTGTCATTGGATCCTGCTTCAACTGCCCCTAAGCCGTTTGTATGATGTGGTATTAGAAGTCATAAGGAAAAACAAAATATGAAAGTATATATTTAATGATGTAGTAATACAGTGATACCAATACCAATACCACTTTTAGCCAATCAAGGTACTTATATTTGCATATTGATGGTTAAACCTGAAAATATTTGCCCAATACACATTCTAGCACGACTTATATTTGGAGTTTGAGGGCATAGCGTGTGACATTTTGCATATGAAGACCTGATGATGACACCACAACAAATTCAGCAACCACTTACTCTGGATGCCAACTATGGGACAGAACTAGTACCACATGATGCAAATTAGGTGACGATTCAGCAACATGATGGAACCAGTAACTTTATAGTGACATCTGTTAATGGTTCAGTTATGATAATTCACCATGAGAATTTATAGACGTTTAAAACAACAATTTGCATCAAGTTTAGATTTACACCACGGTACTGCATCAATTAATGAGCCTAAAGTCTTAGCAAGGATGCATGCATACAAAAACCTTTCATGTGATCAGTAAAAAAGTTCATGCACTCAGCCCACTGTCCAAAGGAATAATTATATGAACAGTCAGTAGTCCTTCAAGGAACTTTTGGTACTTTGAGCCGTGCCTATCAAAAAATCTGAAAGAATGTACATCAAGCTAGAATTTCAGTCATGGTCGACCCTGTCAACTGCCCGGCTCTGCTCTATTGTTGTTACTAAGCGTTGTGCAACTATTATCAAGGAGATTTATTGAGACAGGAGTGAACTGATATTATCACCATCCACAAGTTTTCTACCCTAGACCAACAACTCTCCACATCCTCCTTAAATCCACAAAACCATGTTTACTCCAATTCAGTCATTGGCAATGCCTTTTCCTACTTTCTGAGCCTTTCACTAGGCATGATTACACTGCAATACTTGTTCTACTAATGTGCCTTTAACAATAGTATACAGGAATGCAATGACATCTGACAAAGGTAGAATGATGTCAATATGGAAATCCCACAAGTCCATCTCGGTACTGCAATACTGTTAACTTTTACTCTTGTCGCGATACCCAAGCTAAGCAACACAAGCATTTAAGTAAAAGAGTCACACAGTTAATTTTGCTGAAAATTTTGGGAAAACAACTTGTTGAACTTCCATAATACCTGAGTAATGTTTGGAGAAACGGTACCAGCTTTGGGGTTAGGCATAAGTCCTCTTGGTCCTAGAATTTTACCCAAGCTGGCAACCTGAAAAGTAAATACAAATAAATCAACTTGAGTGTGACACATGTTGAAACTTGAAAGAATCCATGAGCAGTGAGACAAACTAATGCAGCACTCCAAAATTTATTTTCGGGGCCGGTTTTTTTAAAGAATGCAACACCTCAAATACGTATTCCGGTATTTAGAACTTACTTTGTTATAGCTAGTCCATTTAATCCGAACAAAACGTATTAGATTTCTTTGTTATAGCTAATCCATTTTACCCAAACAAAAAATATTTGGTTATTACTAATTCATATAAGAACTACAGTAGAACTGCCTCAAATATTTATACTTCTAGCCAAACTCACCGCTAGCATCCAAAACGATATAGAATAATAGCAGAACCTTTTCAGAGTGAGGAAAGAAAACCATTTTTTTCATTTTGTGTTTCTAAAAAGAAAAGATGTCTAACCAAACAATGCTTCTGCATATTGTTCCATGGAACACAATGTAAAATTTTCTATAGGTGGAAGGTGCACAATAAGTATTTGACCAAACCTTAGCAAGCAAATATTTCAACCATGACTTTCAAAGCTAGTTCCTTGTCATGGTTCATACCTTAGGCATCATATCAGGTGATGCAATCAACTTATCAAACTCCATATAGCCTCCCTTTATTTGTTCAATCAAATCATCTCCGCCAACAATATCAGCTCCTGCAGCCCTTGCTTCATCTATCTTCTCACCTGCAAGGAGATCCAATAGTTACTAATGCATAGTAGTCATGATTACTAGGCCTACTTCAAGGTCTCTAGTCTAGCTTTATGAGAAAGAGAAGAAAAGTATGACTATGTAAAACAAAGGAGTGTGAAAGAAAAATTCCTTTCATTCAGGGATATGCTCCACGACCAGCACAAATTCAAGGATATGCTGCCCAGATCATAATCTTCATCGTTACTAGTTTAAACTCTCAAAGAAGAGTATGATGCATTGATACCTTAAACGGAACAATCAGGTTGATGCGAGCAATATTTAGTCCTTAACATCAGCAAGCAAAAATACAGATAAGCATGCCCCTCCAATTAAATCAAGTGTCACCGTTGAGGAAGGAGGTATTGCCAAACAGAACAGCTAGCACAGTGATGCAATCAAATCATGCATCATAGGACGCCCCCGATGAATGATGTACTAGCAACAATATCCAAACATTTCTCAAGCAGCACCCACCTTGCGTGAGAACGGCAATCTTCACGGACTGACCCGTCCCCTTAGGCAAATTCACCTGCGCACACCAATACCAACACAAATCCAAATCAATCAACACAAAAGAACGAAATAAACATAAAAGAAAAGAAGGACGGAAGGGACAGAATGGTACTGTTGCGCGGAGCTGCTGGTCATTGTACTTGGGGTCGAGGTTCATTCGGAAGTGCGCCTCCGCCGACTCGACGAACTTGGCGCTGGCAATCTTCTTGATGAGCGAGATGGCGGTGGGCACGTCGTACTCCTTCTTGCTCTCCCGAAGCTTCTGTATCTCGAGGAACCTCTTGGACCGCGTCTGCACACCGTCAAAAGTAGCACAGCGTCACCGACCATCCAAACCACCGAAGCAATTGCAAGCAATCAGGGAAAACGGAAGGAAATGGACGGCATACGCGGTCTCGTTTGAATGGGAGGGCGGCCTTGCCGGTGCGCGGCCTGGTGGGGGGCGTGAAGGCGGGGCCGCGGCCGCCCTCGTACCCGTCGCCATCGTCGTCGTACCGGCCGCCCTGATCGATGACCACCACCTCCTCTTCGTCGAGGAGCGCGGCCCCCTGCGGGTCGGCGACGGCAGCCACGGCGGGGCGGCGGAACGCGAGGAGCAGCCGCGGGTAGGCGCGCAGCGACGGCACTGACGACGGGAACAGCACCGCGTTGTGCGCGCTGGCAGCGCCCGAGGCCGGCGCGACGAGGGAGGTGGACGCGGCCGCGCCTGTGGCTATGGCCATGGTGAGGGGAGGGAGCGAGGAGGACGGAGCAGATAAGAGGGAGTGGAGGGAGGATAGAACGAGAGAGGAAAGCCGAAGTGGCAGCGCGGGCGCGGGTTATAGCAGCCGATGGGGTTTGGGTCTGCCGGATCGGGTTGCGGCTTCGGTGCGCCACGGAAACGCTCTGGTTTGGGCTGGCTCGACCGAGCCGTGGCGCGGTGGCGTCGGCAAATCTCCTCATCGTGCGCGCGTTGGGTTCGTGTCCGCGGCCGGGCGCAGAGACGCGTGCCGGTGTTCGGGGCGTGGGAACTGGGAGGACGCCCCTGATTTGCGTCCGGCTCCGGCCCTAGCGCGCTGCCGATGGGACAGGTGTGTGGCCGCGCGCGGGGTTGGAGACCGCCCAGATGTGTGGCGTCGAACGAGCTGGCGTACTGCAGCTTCTGGACTTCCGGTACGGCGATTTGTGTGCGTTGATTTGAATTTCAGGGCCTAGTTTGTGCTACAACTTGCAGATGATTCATTTCACTGCCTGGCGAAGTTTTGGTGTTTGGATTCGGGTGATTCCAGATCGAGCTTAGGCTATCCACACTCATATACTTTAAAGCTTATTTTATACACTATTCTATTTCTACTTTTTCAGTATTTTACTTTAAATCCTCTAAATTTACACTATTCAATATGATTTTCAGTATCCTCTCCGCGGATAGTCTTATACCTGGTCGGTTCTTCCCGTTCCGAGTCGTGGAGCTGCTTATCACTTGTTTCATTGTTTGTCTCGTGCATTGTTTTTTTTATGCTGAAGTGCTCATTCCCTAACTATGCTTTCAAGAATAGGATGGCAATGGGTCTCCATCGAGAGAGAATCTGTAAATGATGCAAATGGTTCGGGAAATATATTCAGTAGAATTCAATCAAAATTACAACATTACAGAAATATTAAAACAACAATGCATGTACAGCCGAACAAAATTACAACATTAATACTAAAACAACATTAATTTTACTATTTCACATTTGAATCCACAGTTCTAGTTCCAGTAAACATTACTCGTCATCAACAATGGTGGATAAGGATCATCCTACAAAAGAGCAAATAAGTGGAATTAAAATAGGACATAATTATCACAAAAAAATTACAAAAACAATAAAGAGTATGTTACCATTTCTTCTTCTTCTTTTTTCATATAAGTCATTTGTTCACTAATATGCAGTAATGTAACAAAAACATTAAATTACTACAACATGGTAACAAAAACAAATAATATTAAGTTCCTAATCCTACAACAAGATAATGTACAATAAGACTAAGGAACGGAAGATGAAGTACCAGGTTGCTGGTTGCCTCTTGCGTTTTGCCTGCTAGGGCCTAGGGGAGCACGGACGACAGAGTTGCCGAGTTGTGCTTCAGGAGGATGGAGGTTGTTGGAATTTGGCCTACCAGTTCAGCAGCCCATTTCGTGAGCTGATTTTCTTTGGGTCAAATCTACTGGTATAAAGTCAAGGTGTAGTGTGGAGAGGTGGCTGGAATGTTTAGTCCCACATTGCTTATCTAGATGAGTGTTCTCCAATATATATTGGCTCTTGGAGTAGTTCTCAATATGAGAATAGTGAGAGAGATGAAGGCTTTAGTTCCGATGGAGTAGTTCGCACGCGTGTTGCCATTTTATGCATGTTTATCGCGTGACTTTGTGACTTACGATGTTGCACGTTCGCGTCATGTCGAGTGTGTTCCACTAAGCCTTTGTTTTTGTCATATATATAATTTAGAATATTTCATTAACACCTAGACTGCCAGGTCAACATGAGGAATAATTAGAGGTGTAACTGCAGGCGCACGTTATCGGTGCGTAATGACGCATTATCACTCCTATTAGTTGCACGTTGAGGAATTTCAGGGGGCGGTTTACTGAAATCATGGCAGATCGAATCTGAGGCGGTTGGCAGACTCGAGTATATGGGAGGCGTCCTAGATACTGGAGAACTGACTCACAAAAACTCGTCTTCTCGTCTTCAAAGAAACTGCTCTACGATCAGATTTCTAGAAAGTGCGCTCGCAGAACTTCCTTTGTCCTCAACTTATCCGTCGAGTTCGTCATCTGATCATCTACTTCCTAGCGGATTTTTTTGTAAGTAATTACTCGAACCATGACTAATTCGATGTTTTTGATGAGCTATCTGTTCGCATATGTTTCAATTCATTTTATGAAATACTAGTACTGTTCAAGTTGATTGCTAGTATATTTGTTCTTATTATTTCCCTGTTCTGATTCGTCAAATTAATTGCATGTCATGTCTATTTTCCAACAATTCAGAAACCTAATCGAATTAACATATTGGACTTACTGATGCGCTGAAACTTGAGCGATTTATCGGGGGTGACAATTTTAAGAGATGACACGAGTCGAGTTCTAGCTCATGTCAATGAAGATCTAGTGGGTAATTTTCCAGTTCTTCCTCTCATTGAGGAGTAGAACTGTGACTATGAACTGGACAATTTAACTTGTCTTGACTGCTTATTGTCACTCCTATCAAATCAGCTCTGTGATATTTACATGAACCACACCTTGGCTAAAGAATTATGGGAGGCATTAGACCGCAAATATGTGGAATCAGATACTGGACATGAACTATATGTTAATGACTAGTACCACGAATATAAGATAGTCGATGACCGATCTATCATGGAACAGACTCATGAGATCCATCTTCTGATGGGGGACTTGCACATTTTGATATTGTCTTTCCTAACAAATTCGTGGTTGGTGGAATTATTTCCAAACTGTCTCCATCTTGGAGAAGTTTTTCCACGAGTCTTAAACACAAGAAAGAGGTTATGACTATTTAAAGTCTGATCTCAACTCTTGATGTTGAGTAAAAAGCAAGATCCGAGGATATGCCTCGTTTTGTTCTGTAAGAAGGAACTCCCTCTAATGTCAATGTAGTTGAAGGTAAATCTGATGGTTGCAATAAGAACAACAAAAATTGGAAAGGAAAGGCCAAACAAAATACTAGCTTTAAGAAGAAGAAGAAAGAAGACTTGACTTGCTTTGTGTGCGGTGAGCTTGGCCACATAGTCAGGAAACGCCGCAATAGAAAAGGCAAGAAAGGTGGTGGTCAGAAATCTGTAAATGTCACTATTAGCAAGGCTGGTGGAGCATCTGGATCAGGATATGTTTCAGAAGTTCTTCTAACATGTCATTCCATCGATTGGTGGTTAGACACAGGAGCTAATGTGCATATTTGTTCGCTTTGTCTTGATGGGCAATGGATCTAGGACTGTTGTACATGGAATTGGAAGAGTCGATCTGAAGTTGACCCCCCGAAAAGACTCTCTCTTTGAGGAACGTGCAGCACATCTTTGGAATAAATAGGAACCTGATTAGTGGTTCTCTTTTATGTCGTGATTGTTATAAGTTAGTATTTGAGTCAAACAAAGTTATTTTTTTTGAAATTTGGTTTATTTATTGGAAATTTCTAACCAACCAAGCCAAGCCTATGTTATTTGATAATCAGAAGCTTAAGAACATGATTTTAGTCATACACAACTTCTTCCAAGTTCATATCTAAGTGCAATAATAAGCCATCTCAAAAGAAGAAGTGCGATACATGCATATTCTCTTGATCTTTTCTCAATTTTTCATTTGATCATAAAAACTCAACGTGTAAGTTGATTACTTGATTAATTCTTTATGATTAAAAGCACTTGTGAACATGCAACAAGTTCAAAACAGCAAGAAAGTTCGACCATGACCATATTTAGTGTAAGTAGTTATTCCAATTACTAGACATGGCAAAAACTACAAAATGTATAACATGAGTAATGTAGTAAGAACTTTGTGCATATTTGTTCGCTCCGTCTTGATGGGCAATGGATCTAGGACTGCTGTACATGGAATTGGAAGAGTCGATCTGAAGTTGACCCCCGAAAAGACTCTCTCTTTGAAGAACGTGCAGCACATCTTTGGAATAAATAGGAACCTGATTAGTGGCTCTCTTTTATGTCGTGATTGTTATAAGTTAGTATTTGAGTCAAACAAATTTATTTTTTTGAATTTTGGTTTATTTATTGGAAATTTCTAACCAACCAAGCCAAGCCTATGTTATTTGATAATCAGAAGCTTAAGAACATGATTTTAGTCATACACAACTTCTTCCAAGTTCATATCTAAGTGCAATAATAAGCCATCTCAAAAGAAGAAGTGTGATACATGCATATTCTCTTGATCTTTTCTCAATTTTTCATTTGATCATAAAAACTCAACGTGTGAGTTGATTACTTGATTAATTCTTTATGATTAAAAGCACTTGTGAGCATGCAACAAGTTCAAAACAGCAAGAAAGTTCGACCATGACCATATTTAGTGTAAGTAGTTATTCCAATTACTAGACATGGTAAAAACTACAAAATGTATAACATGAGTAATGTAGTAAGAACTTTGAGCATGTAAAAGAAATCACAAAATCATATATGTATAAAATACTATGCTCATATTATTTTAAATTCAGATTCACACATAGAGTTCCTAGGTTTCAAAACTCCTCTCAATTTAAGTCATGAGGATGCATAACCGCTATTTCATTACGAATGTAACAAAAATGAGTGAAATCTAAAGGTTTTGTGAAAATATCAGCCAATTGTTGTTCGGTATCTACACGATGAAACACAATGTTTCCTTTTTCAATATTATCACAGAGAAAGTGATATCTAATGTCAATGCACTTTGTTCTAGAATGTTGCACGAGGTTTTTAGCAATGCAAATGACACTAGTGTTGTCACAAAACAGTAGAACACTATCTAGATCAGCCCCATAGTCCTTCAGTGTTTGAACAATCCAAAGAATTTGTGAGCAAGCGCTAGCAGCAGCTACATATTCAGATTCGACTGTGGATTGTGCAACTGAGTTTTGTTTTCTAGAGGACCAAGCAACAAGATAATTACCAAGAAAATGACAAGCACCCGAAGTACTTTTCCTATCAATCCTACAACCCCCAAAATCAGCATCTCAAAAAGCTTTCAAAGTAACAGTTGATGAAGAAGGAAGAAAAATGCCAAATTCTTGAGTTCCATGTAAGTACCTGATAATTCTTTTGATAACTTGATGATATGAAGCACATGGGGAACCTTGAAATCGTGCACAAAGACATACACTAAATTGAATGTTCGGTCTTGATGTCGTGAGGTACAAAAGTGATCTGATCATGCTTCTATATTATTTTTGATCCATGGGTTCACCATCTTCATCAAGTTCAAGTGTCGTTGTTGTACCCATTGGTGTCCGAAGAGGCTTTCTTTTGTGCATATTGAAGCGCTTAAGAAGATCTCTTGTATACCTTATGTGATGCACAAAGGTACCTTCCTTGGTTTGCTTGATTTGCAGCCCCAAAAAGTACGTGAGTTCTCCTATCATACTCATCTCAAATTCTAAACTCATCATAGCTGAAAACTTGGACACAAGATCATGAGAAGCACAACCAAAGATAATATCATCCACATACACTTGAACGAATAATGAGTCATTGCCATGCTTAAGCACAAAAAGAGTTTTATCAACCTTGCCCATGGTAAACCAAAAAAAGTAAGAATGTTTTTAACCTATCATACCATACTCTAGGGGTTTGTTTGAGACCGTACAAGGCTTTGGACAGTTTGTAAACATGATTAGGAAAATCTGGATTTTCAAAACCCGGTGGTTGCTTGACATAAACCTCCTCAATTATGTAGCCATTAAGAAAAGCACTTTTAACATCCATTTGATATAACTTAAAACCTTTAGATGCAACAAAAACTAACAAAATTCTTATGGCTTCTAATCTAGCAACATGATCAAAACCTGGACCTTCAATTTCTGTGAAACCTTGAGCAACCAATCTAGCCTTATTCCTAATCACAACCCCATCCTCATTTTTTTTTAATTTTAAACACCCATTTAGTTCTAATTAAAGTGTGACCTTGAGGTGGAGGTACAAGTTTTCAAACATTATTTCTTTCAAAATTTTCTAACTCTTTTTGCATGATAATAATCCAAGATTCATTAGTGAGTGTGTGTGATATATCTTTGGGTTCAAAAGAAGCAACAAAAGCAGAATGAGTGTGAGAGTTTGGATTGCAAAACATGGACCGTGTGACTCGTTCGTGAAAGCTTCTAATGATTTGTTGTGGAGGATAACTTTTGAGGATCCAAATGGGAGTAGACACTTCACAAGCTTCTTCTTCTTCTTCTTCTTCTTCTTCACAAATCGATGAGCTTGTGACTTGAGGACGATCAGGACCAGCAATGGTGGTCGTCGGTGCCGGTTGAGAATCAAAATCAGAAGCTGGAACAATATCATTAGCTACTGAATTTTTGGGCAACAACACCACTTCTTCCTCATCTTCAACAAAAATACTCTCCCCCTGCGGATAAGGGTCCGGACCTGTAATATTTGAGCTAGTACCTGGGCTAGCTTTATCAAAAGACACCTCACAAGTCGCCACAATTTTGTTAGTGTCAAGTAAAAGCACATGGTATCCTCTAGTATGAGATGGATAACCAAGAAACATGCCATCAACAGATCTAGGTTCAAATTTATCAAGATTACCATATTTCTTAACAAAGCATTTGCAACCAAAGACTCGAAAGTGTGTAAGCTAGGTCTATGTCCAAACCGAATCTCATATGGTGTTTTACCTATCTTAGTATGCAAGAGAACACAATTTGAGATATAACAAGCAGTTGCAATTGCATCAGCCCAAAATTTCCTAGGAGTTTGATAGTCATCAAGCATAGTACTAGCCATCTCAACTAAGGTTTTGTTCTGTCTTTCTACACCACCATTTTGTTGAGGTACATATGGTGAAGAAAATTGATGATCTATTCCATTTTCAGCACAAAAGTGATCAAAAGATTGATTTTTAAATTCGGTTCTGTTATCACTTCTGATTGCTTTTAAAGATCCTGGGTGATCAATTGATAATCTAAGAAATAAAGTTCTAAAGTGACTAAAAGCTTCATTCTTATATGCCATAAAGTAAACCCAAGAGTATCTAGAATAATCATCAACAATCATAAGAACACACCATTTACCTCCGAAGGATTGAACACGTGGAGGTCCTACGGTGTAAAGGTGCAAAAGTTGACCTGGTTCAGTTGTCATGATCATCGTGAGAGGAGTATGTGAACATGCAACCATCTTAGCATGTCTGCAAGAAGAGCACGCAATTTCTTTGTCCCCTTTAAGCTTAGGCAGCCCACGTATGCGATCAAGAGCACTAACACGCATTAGATGATCAAAGCCTACATGACCAAGTCTACGATGCCAAAAATATAAGTCCTTTGAATCATTAGCAACTAGACACCTATGCTTAGAGGAAGACATATCAAAATCAACTTTAAAAACTCTTCCAACCCGAGACATGTTAAAAATAAGCTCACTGTTTGAATCTACAACCTTGCAGCAATTTTTAGTGAAAATAATTTCCAAATTCTCATCTAGCAATTGTGAAACAGAAAGCAAGTTGTATTTCAAATTTCTGACAAGTGTCACATCCTTCAAAGTGTAGTGATTATTTACTCTAATCGAACCTTTAGCAATTATTGGAGTTGAAGAATTATCGACAAAAGTAACATTCTCTACACATGACACAAAAGAGAGAGAGAGGAGAATCAATCTTTGTTACCGGTCATGTGGCATGAGCAACCTGAATCCACAATCCAAATATTCTCCTTCCTCAAGCGTGTAACCTACGTAGAAGCATAATACATCGACGACTCAATATTGGGGTTAGTCAAAAGGCATTTAGGAATCCAGTACTGAGTCACACGACGTGCAACTGAAAAAACACGCGAAAGCTGAGACAAAACAACAGGTTTATAAGCCAAAGTTTGAGGATTTTTGTACCCAACTACTGACCTATGAGGTGTTACATGGGTAGCATGAGAAACAATAGGTTTGGGAGCAATCTTTGCATGTTTTCGACTCACTACAGTAGGTTGTAAGTTCCTAACATTCGGTTCAACATGTGCGGCAAATTTTGCATGAGAGTTATGAGATCTAGCTTGCATTCTTTCCTTTTATGATATTTAGCTAGTCTATAAAAAAATCTATGACATGACCATCTTTATCACAGAAGGTACAATGAAATTTGATTTTGTGTTCATGTCTAGATGAGCAAGCAACATGTTTATTAGCAACCGAATGAGACAACACTCCTGCAGATTTGAAAACCACTTCTTTTTGTTGAGGAGCTGTTTGAATCAAACCACCTCCTAATGACTTTACAATTTTACTCCTAATGACTTTACAATTTTAGGTGGATGTGCCTTAGCATGAGCATGAGAATAAAAACCTAAACCAGTTTTATCATTGTAAGATTTAGAAGAATTCAACAACAAGTTTAGATTCTTATTCCCATTCCAAAACCGCTCTAGTGTCCTATTCATGTCATCAAGTTTCTTTGACAAGTCTAGGCAATTTTTACATGAAGTTTTTCCTTTTAGTTTGCAGTTAGAACAATATTTAACTTCATGAAACGTAAAGCATTGTTCAATATAGAAATTATATTCATAGCATCTTGTAGTTTCTTATCAAGATCATCACAAGTAGAACAATGCAAATCAAATGGAGAACAACAAGAATCTTTCAAGTTTTTATTATTAAGTGCAGCAAGCTCTCTGTTCTTTTCAATTTCTAACTCAAGTTTATCAAGTGTGGAGGTGTGCAACCTTATTAATAAGGACAGTTGTTCATATATTAAATCACATGAGGAACAAGAATTATCACTAGGAATCAAGGATTTCAAACAATTAATTTCAGATTCTAGTGACTCAATTTTAATAGCATTGTACGTGTCGGTACCCTGGGAACCGTACACCCCTTGAGATTACAAAGATCTCTAGGGAAAGTCATCTACTTGATTTGAAGACCTTCGGAGGACCACATGTCAGACATAACCGGACCCGCTTCTCCAACATGGTTAGTCCCAGGGTCGCCACGTGTACTATCAAACTGGAGCTACCACCCAGGGTCAGCCTCTAACCTTCGGAAGACTCCACAACAGCTCTGGATATTCAAAGGGGAATCAAGGACTTCAAGACCCGATCAAGTGTCATTAATACTATATTAATGACACACGATCGGACGACCTTAATTACTAGTAACGGTGCTGTCAAAGCCCATTACCCAGTCATTAAGGGCAATTAAACTTGTTGAATGAATAGGACAGTAACCGCCAGGGCCACATGTCGGGCCAGGCTAACTTGTAACGGCCTGCCCTCGTACTATAAAAGGACAGGCCAACGATACATAAGACACGTTCGGTACACAATCTATACACGCTCCATACACACGCTTGACACGCTCATTCTACACCCTGAACTCACTTTGAGCTCAGACAACCAATACAACACCAACACATCCCGTGGAGTAGGGTATTACGCTCAAGCGGCCCGAACCACGTAAATCTCCGTGTCTATGGTGTCATTTACAATTCACCTTCTTGAATCTCCGCGCGCCCTCACCGAACCTCAAACTCCTCTAAAACTTTAGTAGTGTCGGGAGATCTCCCGGATCAAAACCACTGACATTACCTAAGCTTTTTATCCTTTTTCTTAACTATAACAGTGGCAAGAGAAATAGCATCACACATTGCTTCGCAAGTAGGACATACCTCTTCATTGTCGCTGTTGTGTTTTGCCTCCTCCATACTTGATCTTGATTTGCCCGCCATAAAGGACAAGTTTGACAAATCATCTTCATCTTTGTCACTTCCAATGTCCACGTTGCTTGAGCCAAGTTCCTGAAGTGCGGAGATAAAATTGTTCACCAGTTGGCGACATGTAAAACCCTTCTTCTTTTTATCGTTGGCAGAGGAGTGCCTGGTCCTTGTTTGTTTTTCTTCTCGAGAATTAGGAATTGAAAGGTTAGGACAATCCAAACAAAAGTGTCCTGTCTTACCACATTCGAAACATCGTTGAGGTCTGGAGCTTCCTCTCCTTATAGTTCTCATATTTTGCAATGCTTTTGAGAACCTAGTAGAGAGAAGTGCTAGCTCCTCCTCTGGAAACTCAATCTGTTCAAGGGTTAGAGAGGACAACAAAGCAAGTGTACCACAAGATGAAAATTGGCCGGAGCTAGACATGTGATGTTGAGAAACAAATGCAAGAGACTTGTTGGGATTCTTACGTGATATTATGTTAATTTCATGAGTTTTCAATTTAGAATATAACACATCTAATGTAAGTGTACTCATGACAATAGATTCACTAATAGATATGACTTTCATCTCCCAAATTGACATGTCTAATGCACTTAGTAATTGCCTAGCATTCTCAGCATCTGAAAAATTAACATTGACACTGCGCAAGTTGCTGAGAATTTTATTAAAGCGAACAAAGAGGTCATCGATTGACTCACTGGGTTGCATCTCAAAGCGCATATATTCTTTCTTGAACATGTCTTGTCTCACCTCCTTAATAGTGTTAGGTCCTTCATGATAATCACATAGAGCTTTCCAAACATAGTATGCAGATCGAAGGTGTGCAACTCGATCGAAGTCGCTTTGAGTCAATTCTTGTATGATCAAGTTTCGCAACTTGTTGTTGTTTTCGACATCTCTCATGTTTGTAGTGGTGAATTGATCGTTAGGCGGCACATCGTAAGGCTTGTACACCTTGTCCCATATTGCAAAGCCTTGCGCCCGGATGAAAGCCTCCTTACGTGCCTTCCAAACCTGAAAATCAATGCCACTGAATACACAAGGTTTTGCAGAGTATTTCTCCATGATGATTAGTCAAAAACACGTGCAAATCACAAAGATTAGTGAACCGTGGCTCTGATACCAATTGTAAGATCAAAGAGCACGTGAAAAGCTACCAGAGGGGGTGAATGGTATATTAAAACTTTTTCAGCGGAAGCAACAAAAAAACCCTCAGTAGAAAATCAAACTGTTAAGAAATTGTGTGTGTGATTAATCTAAACATGATAAATAGTAAAAAAAATAGTATAGATTGTGGAGAAGAAAATTACAAAGACGTCACAACAAGAATCATGAAAATCCGTTGAGAAAAACTCAAGTTACGATCGAAAGATCAAACACAGGTTAATCTGTTCTACCGAGTAAAAACCAGATCTGTAACACTGCAAAGAAACTCGTGTAGATTAGAAACCACAAATCCAATGACTGTGAAACCTTCACATATGACATATAATCAAATTGTGAAGACAACCCAAAAATAATCACGTCAATTGGCTCTGTAAAACTCGAGTTATGATAAAACCACTGAAGTGAGGTAGTGCTGTGTAGAAACTCGATGAGAAAACTTGTCTGAAACAAGTCAGTCGAACAATGTACAAAAGT
The DNA here is from genome assembly GCA_036927565.1 of Tuctoria greenei. Lineage (NCBI taxonomy): Eukaryota > Viridiplantae > Streptophyta > Magnoliopsida > Poales > Poaceae > Tuctoria > Tuctoria greenei. The sequence goes on from JAYESD010000011.1 coordinate 41,962,930, forward strand.
TCCTTTAAATTACGGTCTTTATTCAATAGAACACAAGAGTAACAGCCTAAAATCCGTGCATCACGAGCTCTGGCCTCCCTTGCTTATATAACCAACCATGAGGCCAACCCAAACCAAACTAAGACTCGTATCCTACTCAGTTTCCATCAAAACTTTCCATAAATGCTAAAGAATATTCTATACGTAGATAGAAGTGTAGGATCGAAGAGAACGTGTAAAGCTACCAGAGGGGGGTGAATGGTAGATTAAAACTTTTCAGCGGAAGCAACAAAAACACCCCTTGGCAGAATACTGATATGTTAAGAAACCGTGTGTGCGACTAATATAAATGTGTTCAACTATGACAAAACTAGTATATATTGTATAGAATCAAGTCACAAAGATGTCACAACAAGAATAACAAAAATATGTTGAGAGAAACTCAAGTTACGATCAAAAGATCGAACAAAGGTCAATCTGTCTTACACGAGAAAAATAGTTCTGTAACACTGCAAAGAAACTCATGTAGATCAGAACCACAAATACAATGACCGTGAAATTTTCACAGATGATACAAAAACAAGTTGTGAAGACAACCCAAAAAGAATCATGTCAATTGGATCTGTAAAACTCTAGTTATGATAAAACCACCGAAACAGGGTAGTGCTGTGCAAAAACTCGACGAGAAAAACTTGTCTGAAACATGTCCGACGAACAAGGCACAAAAGTTCCTTCCAACTACGAATTTTATTCAATAGAACACAAGAGGAACAGCCCAAAAATCTTCTACCATGAGCTCTAGCCTCCTTTGATTATATAACCAGCCCGAAGGTCAACCCAATCCTAACTAGGACTCTAATCCTACTCAATTCACGAATCGAAACTTTCCATAGTTGCTCAAGATCTTCCTATTTGCAGATAGAAATAATCTCGAGACTTCCTAACAAACCAGGAACACATATCGTATTCCTAAACAGCTTGACTTTCATGCAGTACATGAAAACTACCATAACCAACTCAATACTTTCCATATTGAGCCATAACCGACTCAGCCAGCAGCCGAAGTCATCATGCGATACAATCCGATCCTTCAGATCTTCCTTCCATAACCCATCTTCAGAACCATGTTGCCACGTCATGCACCACATGCATACGTGCGAACCTCTTCCTTCGACATCCAGTAACCTTCACATGCACCGCCCTTGATTCAGTTATCCTGCGTGACCTCCTGACCCATTCAACCACAATTCCTCCTAAACTTGGTTGTTGGAACCTCATCTCCTCCCTGAGACTAGTCCAAAGGATCCTGTCACCAGCCATGACTTGAACTCAAGCAACACCTGCACATGAACAAACAACCAATCCGTACGAGCCCAAGTCCGCGACTTGACTCACGTCAGTTCCAAAACACAACACCTTACTAAGCACTTCACATAAGCGTGTTGCAAACCACAGTAAAACGATATCGACCATATCCAACCAAAATGCACCAAAAACTTAGCAAATGAATACTAAGCAATCTTTCCAAGAATATAAAGCAAGTTCGAAACATTTCACAGGAAAACTAGGAACATTGCGATCAAGCTCCGAACGTTGCAAAAGCTAACCGGAGCTTGAACCGGAGCTCACCAAAATTAACAGGATCTAGCACAGGAACTTACTAAAGCTAGTCGGACCTAGCGCCGGAGCTAACCAAAGCTAGTCGGACCTAGCACCGGAGCTTACCAAAGCTAGTCGGACCTAGTGCCAGAGCTTACCAAAGCCAGTCAGACCTAGCGCCGGAGCTTACCAAAGCTAGTCGAACCTAGCCAAAGCAAGTCAGACCTTATGTCAGAACTTGCCGGAGCTACCCAAAACAAGTCAAACCTATCATCGAACCTTGCTGGAGCTCGGACCTAGAGTCGGACCTTGATGATAAAGGTGTTTTGGTAGAATTCAAAACTTTCATCGCCATAGCCAATGTATTCAACACACATAGGTCTCACAATAAGCAATCTTAAGACTTCCAAACACCTGAAGAACGTATTCCACATTCCTAAAACAACTCAAATTCATGACCCACATGAAATCCTATCATAACCAACTCCAATCTTTCCATATTTGAGTCAAACCCGACTCAACCACAGCCTAATTCCATAACCTAGTTGGTTGGACCTTTTCGACCAATTTTTACGTCCACGTCTCTTCATCACGTTTCAGAACCATGTAGCCACGTCCATGCACTCCTTGCACACGTGCAAACATTTTCCAACGACATCCACGATACCTTCATATGCATTGTTCTTGATTCAAACATGTTGCACGACCCCCCGATCAACTCAACCACATTTCCCCCCGAACTTGGTTGTTGAACCTCATCTTCTCCCTAAGACTAGTTCAATGGATCCCGTCACCAACCATGTCTTGAACTCAAGCAACACCCGCACATGAATAAACAACCGATACTTCCGAACACAAGTCCTCGACTTGACTTTCGTTAGTTCTGAAATGACAACACCTTACGTGAGCACCTCACATAAGCATGTTGCAAACCATAGCAAATTGATATCGGCCATAACCACCAACACACACCAAAAACTTAGTAAAAGAATACTAAGCAAGCTTTCCATAATCTAAAAATCAAGTTCAAAACATTACAAGTTAAAAGCAGAACAATTGCAATCTAGCATCGAACCTTCCCAAAGCTAACGGGACCTTGAGACGAAGCTTACCAAAGATAGCAAGACCTACCGTCGGAGCTTACCAAAGCTAGTCAGACCTAGCGCTGGAGCTAACCAAAGCTAGTAGGACCTAGCACTGGAGGTTACCAAAGCTAATCGGACCTAGCGTCAGACTTAGCAAAAACATGTCGGACCTAGCCATAGCAAGTCAGACCTAGCCAAAAATGTTGGACCTAGACAAAGTAAGTCGGACCTAGCCAAAACAAGTCGGACCTTATGTCGAACCTTGCCGGAGCTAGCCAAAACAAGTCATACCTATCCTCAGACCTTCAGGAGCTCGAACCTAGAGTCGGACCTTGTTTAAAAGGTGTTTTGTTGTATTCAAAACTTTTATTGTCAAAGCCAATGTATTAAACACAGATAGGTCTCACAAGAGTTTACTGACAATGGAACCCAATTAACAAGTGCAACTTTCCAAGAGTACTGTGAAAACCTCGACATAATAATCAGCTATGCATCCGTAGCTCATCCGGCAAGCAATGGCCAAGCTGAGAGAGCAAATGCAGAAATACTCAAAGGACTCAAGACACACACTTATGAGCACTTGAAGAAACATGGCACCAACTAGATAGAAGAGCTTCAGTCTGCATTGTGGGCAATCCAGACAACACCCAGCAGGGCAATAGGAGAAACACCCTTCTTCTTGGTGTACGAAGCTATTGATGTTTCTTACGTCACTGATAAAAATCCACAAGCACACGAAAACTGTCGTGTAGCACTTCTCCTTAAGAGAGTATTCCAAGGGTATCGAATCCAAGGAACGTGTGTGTAATCTTACAAACTAATTCACCCAAGGACACAAAGTTGTTTGGTAGGCAAGGAAGAGAGAGGAATTCAAAGTATTGATTCTAATTCAAAATAATTTGCAATAGCTGCTTTCTTCGGGCACGGGTTTACCACTAGCAACACTAGGATGACTCTCACCAAGAGCGTATGGCATAGCCGAACGTGGAGGTTTACTAAGGACAGATAGGGCCGTCACCACCTACTGCCTACCTCTTCAATCTGTGGGTCTACGATATATTCACCGGTGATTTCTAACCTAAGCACCACACTTATGTTCTAAATCACAACTCTAGTTTTTTCGAGCACAAAGCTACAACTAGGGCCTCTAATAAATTAAAGCAATGAACCCACAAGTAACTACTTGTGCAAACTACTATGAATTGAGAATCAAACTTGAATTGAATTTATAAAGGGCTTACTTGATTTGAGTACACCTTTGTAGGGATACAAGTGTAGACGAGGGACTTGACAAGCCCAAGCCTCCTTCTCCTAAACTCTCACCACACTCTCCTTCTACTTGGCAACCTCTAGGACTACTCTAAACCTTTGGAGTGGTATTCTATTTACAACTTTTGGTGTGTGTGTGAAGTGAGGTGTGGGGTTCTATTTATAGGGGGAGAAGGGTCGGTTCCCTCCACAAAATGCGCGCAAATCAGTCTTCATCGTGATTAGGGCATCGCAGGGAGTCAACACGTGGAAGCTGACCGAGTTTGGCGCCAGGACGGGTACAGCCGAACCCCCTAGTCGGCCAAACAGAAAAGTTGACCATTTCTTATGTGATTCCTCGGGGTGACTTACAGGTGGGTCCCATTGACTGATATGGGTGCTACACTGTTGGATGGCCTCAGATACTTCTGTTTGTGGGCCATTTGATCCATGTGGTGCCATGTGGCATTGCCGGATTCACCGAAATCCAATTTTATAGGTTACTCCTTGCATGTCTTGGTATTTTGGGGTCTAAATTCACCTGCATACAAATAAACACCGACACTTGTGGAATTGGTTAGTTTTTAACCCTACCACTATGTTGTGTTTCCCTTTTATGCACATTATGAGGTGAATTGACGGTCTAAATATAGTACTTAAGGACCGTCAACAAACTCCCCCACACTTAGTCCTTCACTCGTCCTCGAGTGAAGGAAAAAGAACTAAGGTGCTGTTAAATTTGCTATAAGTTATAAAAAGAGAATACTAGATATTTCAACTCATACCTCAATTCATGAACTCCCTTTGTGGAATGTGGCTGCCACATCAACCTTGGGTGTTTGAAGAGTGGAATGGTTGGAATGTAATTCTCTTGGAACTTCCCCTGCCAAAATGATCTGATGATTTGCTATATTCGAAAAGTCAAAGAAACAATTGCCCTTATCTCTCATTTGGAATCTCTTAAGTCTCTCAAAGTGTTTTCACCCTCACCTTGGCATGTTGTGCCAATTTTATCCCTGTACTAAATATGGCTATATCTGGAGCTTGGTAGGGATAAATGTAGAACACATTGCAATTCATATATTACTAAGTCAAAAACTTGATCCTATGAGAGACTTATGCAACAAACAAATTGACAAAGAAAATTCTTGTGCACATGAACGGAATGGATATTTTGTGGACTCTATGGTTTTCTCTCTTTAAGGATGAAACATGGCTACTTTCTTTCTCTTTCTCTCTTTTTTTGTAGCCATGTCTTCTACTCTTTTTTATTTTTTCTAGAGAGAATTTGATGACCAAAAATGTATGGAGTTTCTTTATTGGATGAATGAATGGTGGATGCAAATTCTCAATGTGAGAAATTTTGCATGAATATGGTGCACAAGAGTTTCTAAGTCAACAGATCCATGCATGCACTCAATTGGGTCATGAGTTTGACAAAGTTCAATGAAAAAACAAGTGGCATATGCATGTGATTTTCAGGAATTTGCATCATATGGTCATGGTGGGTATTTAAATTTCTAATGAGAGAATCAGGCAAAGTTCAAGACCCCAAATTGTGCAAACATCAAAATCAATTTCAAGCAAAAAGATATCTCCTCGAATGACTCATTTAGCATATCACACTAATCAAATACTTAGATGACGTATTTTTCCTATTTTGCTTGTGGGAATCATAAACAAGACAGTAAATTGAAATGTAAAGTATTTAAATTTTCAGCTTAAGCAAATTTTGACTACCAAGTTTTAACTTTTTAACTGTTGAGTTGAATTGATTTCACATATTCAATATTAAATATTAAATCAACTCAAACAGTAACGTAGCATGCATATTCAAGGGTAAGAGATCCAAACTGAATTTGTGGAACGAAACGAAGCCGTGTGAGGCCCATAATAGGTCGGCCGACTAGGGGGTTCGACTGACCCCCTTCTGGCCTTTGTGCTGCTCTATTTCGACATGTCGATTCGTATGTTCGGTTGCGACGTGTTTCGAGATGCAATGCTATTTTTGCACATCGGGATTCCGTGAATTTGGGGTACCTCTCCCACACTTGTTCCCCGAATTCTTTTTTCAACACAAATAAACTAAAGGGAGAACTTAAATGAACCGGTAAGTTCACTTTATTGAACTCAAAATATGGGGATGCTTATATTATTTAATCTAAATTTAATGAAATAAAAATTTGGAATAAAATTAAACTAAGCTAGTAAGCATCCTATGCGGCCGGGACATCTAAACTATGGAGCGTTGTAGATGTTGGGCTTCCTGACGGCATTGCATATGCGTCACAGCTTGGCGCCCATGCCACGGCGAACAACATCAATCTCCTCCTTGAGGGATATGAGTTCATCCTTCAATTCTGCCCTTTCAATGTGCGCCATTGAACCACTAAGTCTGGTAGCTTCTTGTTCTCCAATCGAAGAGAAGCTACCTCCTTAAAAAGCCGTGCCACTTTAGGGGCACAAGGAGATTTCCTATCGCTGTCCTCAAATTGGCCAGGTGGCCCTCTGATGGCAAGTGGCGATTGGCCAGGTGGCCCTCTGATGGCAAGTGGTGAGAGGTGACGCCTAATCTTGGAGGGTGACGAGCCCGTCGATTCCTCCATCGCCAAATTATCCATTTGCTTGAAAAAACCTTTTGCATAACCTCCTTCAGGCTTGCGAACCCCATGAATAATAAGGCGGTCTCCCACACGCTCAGGCGAGGTACACGTCAGTGACTTGTAGTGGTGGCTCACTACGTCACCGTCCTTGGTCTTTAGAGTGTACATGAACTCCTCGCCAGGCTGCAGCGTTGGGAGAGACTCGTCTTTTTTCAGGAAAAAAGCGGGTCTTGACTGACTTAAGGCCAACTGTAGTCGGACAACGTGCAGGTGTCGTTGATTTCATGGGCAACCTCTGAGGGGAGAGCAACCGTGCAGCACCACGAGGTGTGGTGCTACGCCCACACGGAGTCATTGTCGATGGCGGGATCATGGCAAGAGGTAAGGAATCTAATGCCATGACGGACTCCAAAGCAAGGAGGGACTTGTCATTGGCCGGCATGATGTCTCCGCTCAGGTTGAAGGTTCAGCTAGAGTGGGGATGAGACACAATTTTCTTGTCGGCCATGACTTGGATGGGAGGAACAGGAGATGTGTTTTTTTTGGATGGTGCAAGTTTCTCCTCTCTGTTCCTGTCAATATACAAGCGGGGAAAGCACGATAGCACCGAAAGTCTTGTTGGGATACGTTGGGAGAGTCCACACGAGAAAATAGAAAGCTGATGATGCAAGGGGGAGGTCAGCCGAACCCTTGCTGGCTCCATTCGGGCTAAGTTTCTGTGGGTCATTTTAATGGGCTCCATAGATGAATAATTGGATGGGCCCATTGATTGGATGCGGAGAATTTAGACAGAATTTCAAGAAACGACGTGAAAATCAATAAGATTTATCACGTCAATTTCCTTTTCCGCCTCCTCTTGGGATTCAAGAAATAATTTGAGTCGGTGTCCATTCACTTTAAATATCTGGTCATCATCACCTTGGAGTGTGATTGCTCCATGGGATGAGGTTTCTACTATAGTGAAAGGTCCTTTCCATTTACTTCTGAGCATCCCATGTTCAAAGAGTTAGCGCTCGAATTAAAGAGTAGAACTTTATCTCCGAGTTTGAACTCTTTAGGCGTAATCCTCTTATCGTGCCACCTTTTAGTTCTTTCCTTGTAAATTTTGGCACTATGGTACGCCTTATCTCTCCACTCTTCCAACTCGGAGAGTTGCTTCAATCGGTGTTTTCCTGCTTTGTGAAGGTCCATGTTCCACCGCTTGATGGCCCAATAGGCTCTATGTTCCAATTCTACAGGAAGATGACAAGTCTTCTCATAGACAAGTTGGAAAGGAGACATGCCGATGGGAGTTTTGTAGGTAGTACGGTATGCCCACAATGCGTCAGGTAGCTTATGCTTCCATCTTGTTCCCATTTCCAAGACAGTATTTTGCAGAATATGCTTAATTTGCTTATTAGATGTTTCTGCTTGACCACTTGTTTGTGGGTGGTATGGGGTAGCAATGTTATGCTGGACACCAAGCTCCCTCAAAAAGTTTCAGAAGGTCTTATCTATGAAATGAGACCCTCCATCACTTATGACCATACGGGGAGTGCCAAAGTGTGGGAAAATGATCCCATGAAACATTTTCCTAGCTTGCTTGGAATCAGTAGTTTTGCATGGCAAAGCTTTTCCCATTTTGACACATAATCTACAGCCACCAGAATGTACTTGCAATCATAGGACCTAGGGAAAGGTCCCATGAAATCAATAGCCCACACATCAAATAATTCCACTTGGAGATTATAAGTTAGGGGCATCGCATTGCGAGCTGAGATTCCTCCATGCTTTTGGCATTTCCAGCATCTGCAAATGAATTCTTTTGTATCTTCATACATAGAAGGCCAATAGAATCCACTTTGCCAGATCTTTGCCTGGGTTCGGTAAACACTGTAATGGCCACCATAGGGCCTGGCATGGCATTTCTTAATAATATTGGTGCCTTCAATTGATGGGATGCACCTTCTAAGAAGGCCATCGACACAAACTCGATAGAGGTATGGGTCATCCCAAAGTTGTCTACGACTCTCATAGATGAGTTTCTTTTTTTTTCCCCTGGTGGTACATATCCCGTGACAATGAAGTTCATGATATCCGCATACCAAGGGTGAGAGTCAGTCACCTTGAGAAGCATATCATCTCGTAGGAAGTCATTGATAGAAATGTCCATGGTTTGAGTGACTTCCATACGTGAGAGATGATCTGCCATGAAATTCTCTACTCCTTTCTTATCCTTGATTTCTAAGTCAAATTCTTGGAGTAGGAGAATCCAACAAATTAGCCTTGGTGTAGCATCCTTTTTGGTGAGCAAATACTTCAAGGCAGCATGGTCTGTATAGACTATGACCTTGTCTCCAACCAAATAGGACCTTACTTACCGATAGCAAAAACTACATCCAAGAGCTCTTTTTCAGTTGTGGCATAATTGAGTTGAGCTCCTGTTAGAGTTTTGCTAGCGTAGGCTATTGCATGCTGCTTTTTATCTTTGGTTTGGCCTAGGATCGCACCAACGGCAAAATCACTAGCATCACACATGATTTCGAATGGCAGCGTCGAATTGGGAGGTTGGATGATTGGAGCTGAGATGAGTGCCTTTTTGAGTGTTTCAAATGATTTAGGGCATTCATCATCAAAATTAAAGGGTGCTTCCTTAGCTAATAGGTTAGTGAGGGGTCGAGCGACTTTTGAGAAGTATTTGATGAATCGTCGATAGAACCCCGCATGACCTAAAAAGCTATGGATTCCCTTAACATGGATAGGAAGTGGAAGTTTTTCAATGACTTCTATCTTTGCGTTGTCCTACCTCTATCCCTCTCTCGGAAACTAAGTGTCCAAGATAGATGCCTTCACTGAACATGAAATGGCACTTTTCATAATTAAGTATAAGGTCCTTCTCTTGGCATCTTTGTAAGACCTTGTCTAAATTTTCTAGACAATGATCAAAAGTTTTCCCATAGACAGAGAAATCGTCCATGATCTCCCCTATCATGTCGGAAAAGATAAACATCATGCATCTTTGAAAAGAGGCAGGAGCATTGCACTATCCAAAGGACATACGCCGGTAGGCATAAGTTTCATATGGACATGTGAATGTGGTCTTACTTTGACCGTCGGGGTGGATGGGGATTTGATGATAACCCGAATACCCGTCAAGGAAACAAAAGTAGGAGTGTTTTGCCAACCGCTCTAACATCTCATCGACGAAGGGCAGTGGAAAATGATCCTTCCTTGTAGCCTTGTTAAGTTTTCGGTAATCTATGCACATCCTCCAACCCGTGACGGTTCATTGAGGAATTAATTAATTTTTCTCATTTTGAATGACCATCATACCTCCCATTTTAGGCACTACTTGAACTGGGCTGACCCATTCACTATGAGGGACATGGTAGATAATCCCGGCATGCAGAAGTTTCAAGACTTCCTTCTTGACAACTTCCCACATCGCATTATTCAATCGCCTTTGAGGTTCCCTATAGGGGACACTCTCGGGGTTAATGGGAATGCGATGGGTGCACAACGTTGGACTAATCCCCTTGAGATCCTCTAATTAATAGCCAGAAACAACCTTATGCTTTTCTAACATGGCAATGAGTTTGAGTGTCTCATCGTCTGAAAGCTTCTCACTTATGATGACAGGGGCTTCAAAGTCGCCATTTAGAAAGGCATAACGTAGGTCTGGAGGTAGAATTTTTAGCTCAACGGGAGGTTTTGGGAAGAACTCTTCTTTTGGCAATTCAATTGCCTCCTGAAATTCATCCTCATCTTGGATGAAATCTTCTTCTCCTTCAATTTCAGGGGGTGCTAAGAATTGAAGAGTTCTAACCTTCTCTAAAGGCTCATCTTGGATGGGAGATTCTGCTGATGCGTTCTTGGAATGCAGGATAGGAATAGAGAATTTCCTCCCTTCAAGTTTCACATTAAGGCTTCCTTCCAAGGGAATTTCCATGAGAAATTTCTCAATGGGAATCCCAATCATAATGTCAAAATCTTGAATTTAGAACACATGGAAGTCTAAGATTGTCTCAATATCTTTGTGTCTGACATACACCTGTTGTAAAACCCCGCATCCTTCAAGGATGTTTCCGAAAGAATCTTGGAAGGATTTACATATTGGTGCCAACAGCACATCGCCCAGAATGGCGAGAGCACAAGAATCAAAAATAAGATTTGCTCCAACAGTGGGGTTGTATAGGACATTCATTGGTGTTCCTCTAATAAAACATAGAGTAGTTGCCAAAGGTGAGGTCATCTGAAGAATTTCGGGTGACTACTCAACTTCTGCAGTCCATTCCCTATGTAGAATAGAGGTTAATTCTTTAACTGTCTGTTGGATGAACACTCCATCAGGTGGGTCAGGTGGAGTTAATATCCATGATGGTTTCCTATGGCAACAATACCTCGAGGTATTTCCAAAATCTTCAAATATCTCTTCCTCGAAGTAGAAGAGAAACTCCGAAGGTTGAATTTCTTCTTCTTTCATAGTTCCTGGTTCGAGAGAGGATTCCTCCGGCAAGGGTTGAGATAAGAAGAGATAGGTTCTTCCTTGTCCATGGATTTATCCTCGGATCTTGACACTGCTTCCTCTTGAGGGGGCTCATTAAGACCCATAATGAAGGAGGAATTTTCTAGAATTCGGTATGGAAGATCCTTGCCTTCTTCTGGCGTCTTATGGAGGAAATACCCTCCAGCTGTAATGTAAAGATGTAGGGCAGACTCTTTGTTCAATCCCATATAGAAGTGTTGCAAAAGTAACATATCAGGGATAGACAAATCTGGGCTGGAATTTCTCAAAAGAGAAAATCTATCCTAAGCTGCACCTATGGATTCCCCCTCCATCTGTGGAAGCATAGTACTTCCTTGTGTAAGGAAACAATTCGAGCAATTGGAAAGAAAGCAGATAAATTTTTTTCTCGTAATCCATTCCAATTTCCGTTTGTCTTCCCAACGTTGTGGTCATACCATTGTTTGACTTTTTCCTTGAGAGAAAAAGGAAATAACTTCCATTTGAGAGTCTCTTGTGTCATACCCTTGATTATAAGGCATGAACACAATTGTTTGAACTCTCTTAGATGGTTGTAAGGGTTTCATAATCCGTTCCTATGAAGGATTGCTCCCGAACTATGGCTATAAAGCTAGAGCGAAGTTCATAACTAGTAGAACAAATGGGTTTCGCCAAAGGCGGTGGCTCACAGAACTTGCCCTTTGGGGCAGAATATGAAAGAATGGTGGGCTTATCCATATATGTGGTGGTGGTAAGAAAAGGAAAGATGAGATAGATAGATACGAGGGTGAGCAAGGTTCGAAGATTAACAACAACCATTCCCTGACAACGGCGCCAGAAATGCTTGTTGACGTTTCTTACGTCACAAATAAAAATCCGCAAGCACATGGAAACTATCGTGTAACACTTCCCCTTAATAGAGTATTCCAAGGGTATCGAATCCAAGGAACGTGTGTGTAATCTTACGAACTAATTCACCCAAGAACACAAAGTTGTTTGGTAGGCAAGGAAAAGAGAGGAATTCAAAGTATTGATTCTAATTCAAAAGAATTTGCAGTAGATGCTTGCTTCGGGCATGGGTTTACCCTTAGCAACACAAGGATGACTCCCGCCAAGAGCCTATGGCATAGCCGAACGTAGAGGATTACTAAGGACAGATAGGGCGGTCACCACCTACTGCCTACCTCTTCAATCCGTGGGTCTACGAGATATTCACTGGTGATTTCTAACCTAAGCACCACACTTATGTTCTAAATCACAACTCTAGTTGTTTCGAACGCAAAGCTACAACTAGAGCCTCTAATAAATTAAAGCAATGAACCCACAAGTAACTACTTGTGCAAAATACTATGAATTGAGAATCAAACTTGAATTGAATTCACAAAGGGCTTAATTGATTTGAGTACACCTTTGTAGGGATACAAGTGTAGAAGAGGGACTTGACAAGCCCAAGCCTCCTTCTCCTAAACTTTCACCACACCCTCCTTCTACTTAGTAGCCTCTAGGACTACTCTATACCTTTGGAGTGGTATTCTATTATCAACTTTTGGTGTGTGTGTGAAGTGAGGTGTGGGGTTCTATTTATAGGGGGAGAAGGGTTGGTTCCTGCCACAAAATGCGCGTGAATTAGTCTTCATCGTGATCAGGGCATCATAGGGAGTCGACACGTGGAAGCTGACCGAGTTTGGTGCCAGGAAGGGTTCAGCCGAACCCCCTAGTCGGCCGAATAGAAAAGTTGACCATTTCTTGTGTGCTTCCTCAGGGTGACTTCCAGGTTTGTCCCATTGACTAATATGGGTGCTACACCATTGGAGGGCCTCAGATACTTCTATTTATGGGCTATTTTATCTATGTGGTGTCATGTGGCATCGCCTGATTCGTCGAAATCCAATTTTGTGGATTACTCCCTGCATGTCTTAGTATTTTGGGTCAAAATTCGCCGGCATACAAATAAACACCAACACTTGTGGAATTGGTTAGTTTTTAACCCTACCACTATGTTGTGTTTCCCTTTTATGCACATTATGAGGTGAATTGACGGTCTAAATAAAGTACTTAAGGACCGTCAACAGGAGCCGATGCAGTCCTTCCTCCGGAGATCACCATGGGTTCTCTCTAGGTCTGGACCTTCAATGAAGCCACGCAGGACTAGCTCTGGCGTGAAGACCTAGACCTCGTCGACGGGGTAAGGTACCAAGCAGCTGTCTGAAATGCGCGCTACTGCCAGGCGGGCTATCACCAAAGGTATGTGCGCAACCGGCAGTTGGAAGAAGGTGATCTGGTGCTGCGGCGAATACTTACTCATGAAGGGATGAACAAACTTTCCCCCAGCTGGGAAGGTCCTTTTCGAGTTATAAAAGTTTCCTGTCCCGGATGCGTCTACTTGGCAACAGAGGATGGGATACCACTTCCCAACCCGTGGAACATAGAGCACCTTCGTAAGTTCTACACTTAGTTACACGGAGGTGATTCTGTATTTGCATAAAATGTATCTTATAGAGTCTATGAATAGAGTCAGGTCGGTCTTAGATCAAAAGCACACTTAACTTGGTCCTGTACTCTAAGTGTGTCTTTACCTATCCTGGATTAGTACAAGATGAATAGCACACTTAACTTGGTCCTGTACTTTAAATGTGTCCTTGTATCCCCTGTTATTCGGACCTATAATGAAATACATTTATGTGCAAATAGACACTATGTGCATTAATTTTGCGCATGCTCATTATTTTTATCACCTTTTACCTTCTTGTCAATAGCAATGTTGTGCAATCCACTGGAAATTTAGTCCTAGATACTCACATGATATATAAGTTTTGTTGGTAATCTTCTATCGGATCTTAGTATTGCTAGATAGTCTACTCGTGTAAACCAAAGCCAATGATAGGTCCGGAGTGCACTATCGACTTAGCCTAATCCAGTACCCTAAGTACGCCACTCTACTTATTCTGGTGGGACTCAGTAAGGCGGGTCCGGAAAGCATTCAGATCTAAGGAAGTTTATTCAGTATACTTATGTTGTCACAGTGAGTTTGTTAAGACCTAAATTTCAATTAAGGACAATAAGCCGCAATTAAGATATTAACAAGAGGATGAATTTTACTGCTTTTCTTGTCTCTCATGCGTAGAAAAAATGAACAATTGACAACAATCAACATGGCGATGGTGGATATTGTCGAAGCAACAAAGCTCCAACAACCCCAGGGGGCCTGCCGTCGACGTTTTACGCGTTGATAGTGGGCCCCGTCAAAAAAAGTAAGCTTCGACAACCCCAGGGGCCCGCCGTCGACGTTCTACGCGTTGACAGTGGGCGCCGTCGAAGCAAGTAACCTCGGACAACCCCCAGGGGGCCCGCCGTCAATGTTTTACGTGTTGAAAGTAGGCACCGTCGAAGCAAGTAAGCCCCGACAACTCCCAGGGGGCCTGCTATCGATGTTTTACACGTTGACAGTGGGCGCCGTCAAAGCAAGTAAGCTCTGACAACTCTGAGGGGGCCTATCATCGATGTTTTACGCGTTGACAGTGGGCACCATCAAAGCAAGTAAGCTCTGACAACTCCCAGGGGGCCCGCCCCATCGATGTTTTACTCATAGATAGTGGGCGCCGTCAAAGAAATTGAGCCCCAACAACTCCCAAGGGACCCCCGTCGACGTAACATAGGGTCCTTGGAGATTTCGGAAGTAAGCCTCGAACCTCAGAGCTATCATACTGGCTACGAGTTCAGAGTAATCAAGTTTTTAAGACATTGTCAAATTCCTCATGGTAGATGTCCTCAATCAATTGAACACATCTACCAGGGGGCCAACAAGATAAAGGACAATGTATTGAAGAAAAAAAATATAATTTGAAAGATTCCATTCATTCAAAATTGGAGATTTAGAAGGTGAAGGTACAAAAATAAAGGTCCTAGCTACTAGAGTTCCTCATGAAAAATGAAGCAACTTTCTCAGCGACTTCTTGTACGCTGGCCTTGACAACTTCTTCTTCCTTGGTGATAGGTCCTTCAACCACCGAAGCTAAAGACATCAAGGGGTCTCAGCTTTGGAAACACGTTAGCACCTATTATACGACGTTCCTAGCCAGAGACTTCCCTTCAGTATCGATCTGGTTGACGACTAAGTCTCCCAGTGCATCCAGCTTAATGCCAGTGGAGTTCAGCACCACCAGGGCCTTGTCCATCTATGGCTCCGGATCAGCAGGTCGGACCGGACCAGCCATGTTTCATCCCTGCAAAATAAGAGAGTCCACTAAAAAAGGATTCCCAGATGCACTTCATTCTATCACACATGCACAAGTCTTGAATCAAATTGTTATGAAATTGATTTATCCTAAGGCTTGCTCTTTTGACTTAGCAATATTATGTGTTGCAAATATGCCTACCATATTCCCTACCAAGCTCCACATACAAGCCTTATGTAGAGGTATGATGAATTTAGGCAAAATGCCTTGGTGAGGATATATTTCCACTACACAAAAAGGAGAGACTTGAGAGAATCATTTTGAGATACTTAAAATCTAAAGTGAACTCTCCAAAATTTGAGTGGAACTTGATTTCTAGGGTATGTGTGCTCAATTTGCTGTTCTATCTTTCAACCACCCATGAATAGGAGATGACATAGGCCCTGTTTGGCACAGCTGGAACTTGTTACAAAAGAAGCTTGTTTGAAAAGCTGGTGGAAAGCAACTTATGCTTATATCCTGCTTTTAGTTCATTCTGAGAAGCAGCTGAACTAATAAGCTGTTACAGAAGCTTCCTATTTGGCACACCCTCAGCTTATTTTTATGAAGAAGCTATTGTAGAAGCTGTGCCAAACAGGGCCATAAGCCCTATAATAACCTAAGATGGGTGAAGTACCATGCCAATTTTTGCAATACTAGGTAGAGTATTTTGTTTTGCACATGGTACTTTTGAAAAGTAGAACATAGTAGCAACTCCTGATCATCAACTTAAAGTCTTGACTTTGCTCGGGACGAGCAAAGGATAAGCTTGGGGGTGTTTGTTGACGGTTGTTATACACCAATATTACCTATCAATATAACTCAATTATGTGACATAATTGTCATTTCTTGCACACATCACCTTTCTATTTAACCTATTTTGACTTGTCCTTGGAGAAAGTAGTGCATGCAGGGATTCTATGCAGAAATGAAGTGAAACAAGGAGATGGATCCTATAAAATATCATTCCAGGCAATCAAACGCACACGTGGCACCACATGGATCAAATGGCCCACAAACAGAAGTATACAAGACCATCCAACAGTGTAGCACCGATATAAAAGGAATGGGACCCACCTGGCAGAGACCTGGAGGAAGCACAACCCCAAAAGGGCAAAGACCAGGTTGGCCGACCCCCCTAGTCAACCGACTTGTTCTTGCCCCCAAACACGGTCAAACACCATGTGTTGGCTCTTCTCGGCTTGAAGAGGTCATGGATGATTGATTCACGTGCTTTTGGTGGTAGGAATCGACCCTTCTTCAAGCTATAAATAGGACCCCTCACCCCTTACTTCAACACACACCACTTGAGTATTCTTTCTTTTATCCACTACTCTCCATAGGTTTAGAGGAGTATAGGCTGTAGAGAGGAGAGTCTCTAGTCCATAGTCCAAGTAGGAGAGGAGTAGAAGGAGTCTCTTCCCAATTGGGAAATGTATGTCTCCCATATTCCTATTTGTATTTGTGAGTTTATTTATAATAAAAATGTTATCTTTAGTCTACTATTGTTCATATACTTGGATGAAGCGTTTCTTGTTTGATTGTGGATTCCATGTATGTGGTAGGAATAATATTTATGATTGTGCTATACCATTCTTATTACATCATCATAAACACTATAAACCTCCACTATTGTGACGCCCGGTTCCGAAAAATGAACCAAGCTAACACATATGTGTGCCCAGGATGTTCAACACACATACACGAGTGCAATCACAAAAGATATACAGACAATTATCACAGCTCAAATTATTAAATAAGTACTTTTATTACACAATTCAAAATATTCTCGAATACAAGCTCTAATGAAGATTAATGACAAGTTTGACTAATGCAGCGAAAATACTCTAATTAAGCAAACTAAGCAAAAGCGATAGTGCAGCTCCATGCAACACCACAGGCAAAGCTGGCGGTAGACACGGCCTAGAACTCTGCATTATCGCCATTAAACTCACAATCCTGACCTGCAACTGTTGGGAGGAGGGATTGCAAGAGTGAGTACATGTCGTACTCAGCAAGTGTGGAAAGTATGATGTGTGGCTGATTCAAATGACGAATGTAATAAAGGCTAAGTGCTGAAAAGTACAGTAAAACATTTGAAAAGCATTATATCATAAGTATGTGAAGTAAACCCATCATATCCCAAAATGATTATTAGATATCTATATTTCATATCCATCATCATTAAACCAGATTCCACCATTGCTAATAACCATATTCAAAACCAGAAATAAATCCATAACCATAACCATAATATCAACCATAACCATTACCAAACCATAACCATCCCAAATCCCAAGTTCCCTATAATCATGTGAGGGTCCAGGTTGCTCATAACCGGTAGCACGGCTATCATGATAGTTTTATTACTCTACAGAGTTTTTATCACTTTACCCACGTGTTTGTGATTTCATCACCCGTCGGCGACTAAAGAACCTCCCTTATGCCAAGTACACTTCCTTTGGTGTATAGCCAAGAGATAACAAAATAGCCTTTACAAAGGGATTACTAGCCTATTTAGACCCCACTGAGGTTTCACCAGTGGCGATGCCTCCAACTGAGCACATCTTCAACCAAGGGCCCCCTCTTGAGCCATTCGGATCCCAGGGTAGTCCCACCAATCATCAACAAACCCAATCCGACTACCCCTTCCCCGAGCATCCTTAATGGTCCAAATAGCACTAGCAAAGCCCTAATTAATCAGCTACGCCGCACCCATACTTGGCCTCGTGGTGGCACTGTAAATCCTGGACGGTCGCTCCATGAACCGGTCCTTAGATCTAAAGCAAGCCAAAACCACCATACATCCAACCCATCCACATACCAGGCTTGCTTAGATCACCCATTACCATATCATATTTAACCAGTTCATGTTAACCATAGTCTCATTCATGCATAATTAAATTGAGTGGTATAGTTGTTTTCCCATCCCAGTTGATTAAGCGAAGCAAAAAGGTAAAAATCCCATCTCGACTCTCTACCATATATCCCAGGTGAGAAGGGTGGTTAAACAAAGCTAGTAAACTTCCTATCATAGGATTCCCATCAAATTGACACAAGCATGCAATTTTGCAAACAAAACATTTATTTTAAAACGAGATCAGTATGCTTCAAGGACACTTGCCTTGCTCCGGAGGATAGGGTTGCTCAAGCGCTTCGAAGTCTTGGTTCTCGAAATCCTCGTACACGACTTCTTGAGCACTTCTCTCTACTCGCGATCACACATACAAGAAAACATATACAAATCAACATGATGCACACACATTAATCAACATGCGATGATATGCATGCATACAAGGTTCAATTATTAATTAACTATGGTTGTTAATTAATTAGATGTAACTAGTTCATACGTGTTCATATGAGTTTACGGGGGTTTTAGCGAGAATTAATGCGGCTGAAAATAAAAAGATGATGCAACTAAAATAAATTTACGTCTATCAGATCTAATACGTCGCTAAAATTCGCATCGGAAAAACGAATCCTACTGTAGATGTGATGGCTTTGAAGATCGCGGGATGATGGCGACACGTAGACGAAGTGGACAACACAACGGTCCTCCGGCGGCACGACGACGGCGACGACGATCTCCGGCGGATGACGGCGCCCTCCTCTTTTTCTTCCTCTTCCTCCCTTTTTTCCTCTCTTTTTCTTCCTGGCGGCACCTCTGGTCTCCTCTATTTTTTTCCTAGGGCGGCTAGGGCTTTCTTTCACTTCTTCTGGCGGTGCTGCGATTTCTTGAGTCCCGAAAAACGTCGGAGCCTTCGACTCTTTTTATAGGCGGGCGACAACGAGAGTCGGTACCGACTCGGTCGGGCACGGACGCAGGGCGCTAGGCTAGCGCGCGGCGCGGGAGCGGGCGGGAGGCCAGCGTTGGCTGGCGCGCGGGGAGGCGTGCTGGGACGCGCGGGCGCGGGAGCAGGCCGGCTGGGGCGGCCTGGCCGGTCGGGCGGGTTGACTTCTTTTTCTTTTCTTTTTTTCTTTTACATATATACTGTTATTATGTATTATTATTTATATATATTATTTATATTATTAATTAATATTTATTTCTCTTTTTATGTATATATATATATTTATCTTTTATTTTCCTATTATTTGTTATTCTTTTATTTTATTTATTTAGTTATTTACTTAGTTAAAGTTATATATTTTTTTCTTTCTTTATGTTTGTTATTTATTAAATTATTCTTAGCAACTTATTGTTTCTTCCTTTCATAATAAATTTTCTTTTCTTTATTTCTTTCATTCCATATTCATTATGCCAATTTAATTTCTTTTAATGTACTTACTCTAGTAAATAAATTTCTTTTAGCTTATTTATTTTGATAATAAATTTCCACTATATGAGAATGAATGCAAGATGCAAGATAAGATGCATATATTTTATATTGTTCTTTATAAAAAAATTCCTTCCCATTATTAACTCTAAATTCCTATTGAAAATTTTAATTTGCCGAAACTCGAAAATCAAGGTGTTACAATTCTACCCCCCTTAAAATGAATCTCGCCCTCGAGATTCGGATAGGTTGAAGAAGAGTTTTGGAAAAAAAATTTAAATTCCCTTTCATATTTAAATTAGCCAAGTTTGAAAATTTTGGTATGTTACAATCTACCCCCCTTAAAGGAATCTCGCCCTCGAGATTCGGACGGATTAGAGGAGAGATGAGAAAACTCTTGATAAGATCTTCATGCTTCCATGTAGCTTCATCCGGGGTTATGAATCTTCTTGTAGTGCTAATCTTCCACAGAAGTAGAGACATGAATGAAGATAGAAGAAATCCCAACCTATATACATGCATCAAGGGATATGAAACTAAACAACTAACTATACTAGCCTATATGGATATGGCAATGCTAAAGCATCCCAAAATCCTCTATTAAGCACACAAGCAACCAATATATATAGCAACCAACACACCAAGCAAAAACACATCGATTCCTAAGTGCTCCTATGTGCTCTAAAGTGTCCATTCTATCTAGGCTGCGTCCTATGGTCAACCTGTGGCTCTGATACCAATCTGTGACGCTCGGTTCCGAAAAATGAACGAAGCTAACGCATATGTGTGCCCAGGATGCTCAACAAGCAGATGACGTGGTCATTGGTATGTTTCTCGCCAACTCCAACCACGCGACTATGTTGTTTGATTCTGGATCATCACATTCATTCATTGCATCAAAGTATGTTGCCAAGTATAATTTGCATATCTCTCATATGAAGTTTACTCTATTGGTTAAGTCTCCTGGAGGAGAGATGAGGACAAACATAATATGTCCAAAAGTAAGCCTTAGAATAAGGGGGGTATACTTCTCCGCCAACCTCATTGTTTTGGATTCTCAAGGATTGGACATTATACTTGGTATGGACTGGTTGAGCAAGCACAATGGAGTTATTGAGTGTGCCACGAAGACGGTGAAGTTTACTAATGAGGAAGGGATCATCGTAGAATTTGAAGCATCTCAAACCGCACCGAAGCGATTGGAGCTGAATCATATGGACGGTGGCGCAATTGAGGAGACTCCGGTGGTGTGTGAATTTTTGGATGTTTTTCCGGATGAGTTGCCAGGTATGCCACCTGATCGAGACATTGAGTTTGTTATTGATTTAATACCTGTCACTGCACCTATAGCTAAAAGGTTGTATAGGATGCCTCCTGTGGAATTAGCGGAGCTCAAGAAGCAGATTCAAGAGCAATTAGAGAAGGGTTTTATTCGCCCGAGCTCTTCACCTTGGGGAGCACCCATTCTATTTGTGGATAAGAAGGATGGAACGCAAAGGATGTGTGTGAATTACCGAGCTCTCAACGAGGTGACAATCAAGAACAAGTACACCTTGCCCCGTTTAGAGGATTTGTGTAACACCCACAATTTTAGAGAGGAAAAAAAATTTGTAAAGTAAATTTTTCAAGAAGAAAAATCATTTTATTGGAAATAAAATTCATGTAAGGCAAGGTGCATCATAATTGAATGATTGTGTGAATTTTTGAAAATTCAAATTCGCTAGAAATTGATTTACAAAACTCCAAACATAAAACAAAAGAAAAAGAAAACAGAAAAGAAAAAGAAAAGGGAAAAGAAAAAGGAAAAACGCCCCTGGGCCGAATTCCCCAATCCGGCCCAACTTCTCCCTCTACCCCGCGCCGGCCCGCACCTTCTCTTCTCTCTCTCTGCCAGACGGGTCCCGCGCGCCAGCCTCACCCCGCGCCGCACTCTCTCTGGCAGCCGGTCCCGCTTGTCAGGCCCGTCGCCCACCTCCCGTCGCGCCCGCGCCGTAACGGCCACATGCGATAATACCGCGCCGCCCCACTCACCCCCCCTTCAATGTCGACCGTTTCCATCTCAATCAAGGGGCGCGTCGTGCTCATCATGGCCGCCTTCAGTTTCTACCCCGAACGCCTATAAAAGCCGGCCATTCCCCTCAAGTTTCTCACCCCGGCGATCAAAACCCTAGCTTCGACGAGCTCGGTAATGGCGCCGCTGTTCCCGACTTTCCACCCACTTCCACTCCTCGGGAGTTTGTCTAACATCTTCCTCGTGTTGTTAGGAGTCTGCCGGACATCATCGTTGGGGTGGAACGTCGCTGCTTCACCGTTTCCATCGTCGCCGACGAGCTCCACCGCCGTCCATCGTCGCCGACCACCCTCCATCCAATTTCCGGCCGTGCGACAACCTCTGGTGAGTTCCCCTCGCTTCCACCTTTCGTTTAAGCCTTTTGGATGTACCCCGTGGCCTCCGTGGCGCGTTTTTGGAATTCTCCGGCGAGCCCGCCGCCGCGCGCGCGTCACCGCCGCCGCGCGCCGCCGCCCGACCCTAATCGGGGCGACGTGGCTCAATGCCTGTCGTCCATTATGTTTCAACGGCCAAGATTAGAACCCCCGTACCCCTTCGGTACATTAAATCTGGGCCGTCCAATTTTAAATCAACGGCCCATGTTTAAATTAGTTTTCCCGCCTCTGGAATTTCACCCAGACCCCTGGAAACTTGCGGGCTACCCCCTGGGTTTTCCGAGAATTCAAATCTAACCCCTAGAATTATCAGACTAGCCCCTGGACCTTTTGGAAATTAGAAAAATACTGGTAAATTGAATAAAAAGTGTTTCTAAGCCCCTGGAAAATTATAAAATGGCAAATAAAATCCGGAAAAATTGTAGAATAATCCCTGGACTTAATAAAAATTATTTTCAACCTCTGGAACAGTTCTGTATTTGCAGAAAAACCCCTGTTAGTTCTAAAAATTAAATAAAAGTCCTTAAATTGTATAAAATAATTATAAAAACAGATTTAATTATGTTTTATTTATTTTTATTTCTATTTCTGTATTATTTTATAAGTTTATTTAAATTGCTGAAATGGTCATAAAAATACTTTTTAGTATAATTAATTCATAAAAATTGTTTTACACACTTAGAAATAATTAATAAAAATAACGTAAAAATTGTAAAATTTATATTATTGATTATAAATATGTTTTAAGCTTATTTTGAAAAATAAAACTTCTAGAAAGTAATTTTAGGGTTCTAATAAGTATAAAAATGGTATAAAAATCTAAAAAAATATGTCTTACTCACTAAATTTCATTTAAACTTTAAATTCTCATCAATAAATATATGTCTATAATAAAAATCAACCCTAAAATCACTTTTGCGTAGGAATTTGCGTTTATTTGAGTATTGTGCATTTTACTATGTTCTTATGGTATGTTATTTTTCGTGCATCGTCGTAATTTAGAGTCGGGGCCAGAACCCATCCTTGACCTTCAAGAGCAGCAGTTTCCCGGCGATCCCGAGACACAGTTTGGAGGCAAGTTCCTTGACCATCCTGCACCCTTTTTGTTAAGTTTTAGTTAGTTGCATGCTAAATTAAGATATGAAACCTATGTTATGTTTTCCTAGATCTTCCACAGTATTCCTTGTCAACATGATTTGGGCATTATATTAATATTTAGAATACGCTTAGCCATGCTTAATTGAAATATGATCTATTAATTTACAAGTTTACATTTGAAGTATTTTGATTCATGAATTGGTGGCTAAACGGAAATTAGTAGATAGGAATCTGATAGGGGGTTTTGTTTGGATTGGTGCATGCGTGCACAAGACCTTGGTTTGGGGTTTGACACCTATCGGATTCTAAGGACCGGTTTATGGAAGAAGTTGCTAAGCCATTTAGTATCACCACAAAATTGTATATGGGACAACTTGGTTTAGTAATTTGGTTCCTCCCGATGTAGCATAGGTATTTGATCGGGCGGGGAATGGGCTTTGCCTTGGGATCCGCATGGCTCAAGAGGGGGCTTCTCCTGGCGGAGGGAAAATAGACTCCAGGTGCCGGAGCGGTGAAACCTTAGAGTACCCATTGCAAGTCGGGAGAACCATCGGAAACACCTCGTAGTGATCTCCTGGCCACACACCTACGGAAGTGTGTATTGTGGTTGGCTACCACGGGCATCAGGGAGGATTACCTTAGTCCACCTGGTAACAGGGGACAAAATCACGAACTGTGGGTAAAGGATACACACTCTGCAGAGTTTTGTCAAACTGTCTAGACAGCCGTGCTCACGGACACGAGCGGCTTGGAAACCAAATTCATAATTAGCACATGGTCACTAAATGAATGGTTTGGGATGGGTCTTACCTGAATTAATTTTGGGATATTGGTTGGGATTTCACCTAGTTGTAGGTGCTTATTAAACAATTAAGATTAGGTTGTTACTGCAATAGTGCTTAACTTAATAATTGCCTACCTTGTCGTGAACCACACATGTCATGACTTCCCAACTTGCGAGTACTGTTGGTACTCAAACTTGTTAGTTGCATATTTTTCTCCCCCAGCCTATGAAGACTCAGAGGTGGAGAACCAGGCCTTCTACGGAGATCCCGAAGAGATGTTCTAGGCTAGCGCTCCCCCGTGCAACGCCTGTGTTTGGAGCCCTTGTTATGATATTCCGCTGCTTGTGTACTTTTATTTTAGACCTGGTTGGTCATTTATGTAATAAGGTGATGTACTCGAACATGGTATTATTTTTGGTATTTCACTTTCGTCTACACATGTATGAGTTGAACTGATCCTGGCATACATGTGGAAAGCATCTGGTTGTTTTCTTAATACCAGGTGTGACAAAGTGGTATCAGAGCCGTGTTGCCCGTAGGACGCAAGCCTAGATTTCAAATATTATTAGTTGTAAAAATTTCTTTGTATTCCTTACCTTGCACTCGTTTCACTTATTCTTTAATTTGATTTATTACTGACACTCTCCTGTTTCAAAATCTTAGATGGCCAACGTCAGGAGAACCGCTCGCATGTCAACTGGAGGCTATGTTCCCAACCGAAGGATTGCTGCCCGCCGTACCCCACTCAATGATCCTCGACGTGCGGTGGTGATTCGTACTGATGGAAGAGCTGCAGGCCGGCTTCGATGACGACTTCAAGCCATACTACTCGACGCCGGCTACAGACATGAGAGACTGGCGCTCACCTACCACTCTATTGGGATGCAGCGTCCCTACCGGATCGAGTGGTCATGCAAGCTATTTGTCTACTATGGGGATGAACTACTCAAGGTGCACCGTACCCCTGCTGCAAGAAGCTACCGACGCCACGCTGAGCAGGATGACAGCTGGGAGGCCATCACCTATTGGAGCCATACTTACCGTTACCAGCTGCGGAACTCTGTACACGCCTACATTCCCCAACGTCCCAGCGGCACTGGCAACTTCGTCACCAGGTACGTGGAGGGGCCCCTGACCCTTCCACAGACTCACCAGACAGTTGATGATGTGGAGCGCCTCAGCATTCGCCTCCACAAGGCTCAGCAAGAAATTCAGGATGTTCGCGACCTGGCAGCACATTATGAGAGGCAAGTGAGGAGGTACCGTCGGATCACCGACGAGGATCCAGATGGGTATGCTTCAGACACCTCCACTTGGATTCCGGACTCTCCTGACCGTCGTATTGGTCGTGGCGACACCGACTCGATGGATTACTCTTCAGACGAGGAGCCAGACTCAAGGGAGCCTTCTGTGCCGCAGCAGCCAGCCAACTCTCCTCCGCATGGCAACGAGTCCCGTGGCAGCAACTCGGGATATGATGGAGATGACGATGAAGACCCAGACGAGGAGGAGGACCCCGAGGAGCGAGAGTAGACTCTGGCCTGCCCTACAACTCAAGATTAAGACACTTACCCATGAGTTGTAATAAGAGCGATGTAGTGACGATTTGTGTAATCTTGAGTTGTATGATTTTGTTTTGAGAACTTGATTATCCATGGTTGTGTTTGCTTATTGAAAGTGATCTTTATTTCTCTATCTCCTTATTGATGCATATAGTGGGAAAGACGTATAGACTAGTTTCTATCTTATCTTTTTGTTCTAAAGCAACACCCCCAATCTCAGATGGCAGGAAGAGGAAGAGGACGTGGACGTGGTGTGCCACCCAATCAAGATAATGAAGTCCCACTACCTCAGTGGAATGGAAGAGGTGCTCGTGGGGCACCAGCTGCAAACCAAATGCAGCATATGATGGCTATGCAACTTCAAATGATGCAAAACTTGACACAAATTGTGAACAATATGCAACAGGTTCATCAAGCACCACCACCCCCTCCGCCACCACCACCACCCCCACCTCCAAGATTTTGCTTAAGAGACTTCATGAACACTCAACCCCCACGCTTCTCCAACGCCACGGAACCCATGGATGCAGATGATTGGATCAATACTATTGAAAGTAAACTAAGGATTGTACAATGTGAAGGAAGGGAAAGGGTGTTATTGGCATCACACCAACTCCAGGGACCTGCGGCTGATTGGTGGACCGCCTTTACTGCTGCTCATGGCAACCCAGACAATATCACCTGGGAAGAGTTTAGAGAAAACTTCCGCAATCATCATGTACCGGCAGGAGAAATTCAAGCCAAGCGTATGGAGTTCCTAGCACTAAAGCAGGGGAACATGAACATAAGGGGGTATTTGAACAAGTTTACACAATTATCTCGGTACGCCCCTGGAGATGTTGACACTGATGTCAAGAAACAATTCTGTTTCAAAGAGGGACTGGATAAAGAAATACAGTTGATGATGTCTTCCAGTGACTATGCTAGTTTCCAACATCTGGTGGATAAAGCTTTCACGGTAGAACGAAAGAAGAAGGAGTGTGAAGGAGAAGACCGCAAAAGGAAGATGATGATGGGGCAGACTTCAAGTAGCAATCGTCCTCGCTTTAACCCACAGCAGTCGGGACACCTGAGTCGTCCCATGGGCAGTAATCAAGGACAGCGATACCCTAATAACTCCTCATACAGACCTCAATCTCAGTATGCACGGCCCCAGTACCAGCAGATGCCATCACAACGCCCTCAAATGTATCAGCAACGTCCTATGACTTCAAACCCTCGTCCAACTGGGCAACCACAGCAAAGTCAACAAAGAAACAAGGCTCAAGACACCAGTACTCGGGGAGCTTGTTATATATGTGGTGACAAGGGGCATTACTCCAACAACTGCCCAAAAAAGCATTCGCAGCATAACCAGTCAAGAGGAAGGGTCAATCATGTTGTTCTGGAGGAAGCTCAAGACGCATCAGATGTGGTGATTGGTACGTTCCCTGCTGCTTCCCATCCTTCTACAGTATTGTTTGATTCTGGTGCAACACATTCGTTCATAGCAAAAGAATTCATAAGAAGACATGGAATGAATGTTACATTAATGAATCAAGTATTAGTTGTCAACTCTCCTGGAGGAGAGATGTTGACAAGGCAAGTATGCCCTAATGTTAGTATAAGCATTAGGGGGGTAGCATTCTTAGCAAACCTTATAGTGCTGGAGTCACAAGGAATAGATATTATTCTCGGAATGGATTGGTTAACCAAGTACAAAGGAGTGATCCACTGTGCCACGAGAACAGTATGTCTGACTCACACGGATGGCACAAACGTGGAGTTTCATCCTGATCAAGCACCGATTCAGAAAATACGACTCAACCAGATTGAAGGAGAACAAGAGATCAAAGTTGTCTGTGACTTTCCAGATGTGTTTCCTGATGAACTACCGGGTATGCCCCCAGACAGAGAAATTGAGTTTATCATTGAATTAGTACCTGGTACAACACCAATTTACAAGCGACCATACCGGATGGATGCTAAACAATTGGCAGAATTGAAGGATCATATTAATGAGTTGTTAGCAAAGGGATACATTCGTCCTAGTTCCTCACCTTGGGGAGCTCCAGTGATATTTGTGCCCAAGAAAGATGGTACACAGAGGTTGTGTGTGGATTATCGAGCACTCAATGCCGTAACTATCAAGAACAAATATCCTTTACCAAGGATTGAGGATTTGTTTGACCAGTTGCGAGGTGCATGTGTGTTCTCGAAAATTGATTTGCGATCAGGGTATCACCAATTGAAGATACGACCCTCGGATATACCAAAGACAGCATTTGTTTCAAGATATGGATTATATGAGTATACAGTCATGTCTTTTGGATTAACTAATGCCCCAGCTTATTTTATGTACCTTATGAATAAGGTATTTATGGAATATCTTGATAAGTTTGTCGTGGTGTTTATTGACGATATTTTGATATTCTCCAAAAGTGAAGAGGAACATGAGGAGCACCTAAGATTGGCTTTACAAAAACTTTGGGAACATCAGTTGTATGCAAAGCTAAGTAAATGTGAGTTCTGGTTAAAGGAAGTGTCATTTCTGGGACATGTTATATCACAGGGAGGAATAGCAGTAGACCCCAGTAAAGTGAAGAATGTTTTGAATTGGAAAACACCAGAAAATGTAGGGGAAATCAGAAGTTTCTTGGGCATGGCTGGCTATTATCGCCGGTTTATCGAAGGATTCTCAAAAATATCGCGTCCGTTAACCAAGTTACTTGAGAAGGGAGTTGCGTACAAATGGACACCAGAGTGTGAAGCTAGTTTTACAGAGCTAAAGAAAAGGTTGACTACTGCTCCGGTGTTGATTATGCCGGATATGCAAAAAGAATTTGCAGTTTACTGTGATGCATCCGGACAAGGACTGGGATGTGTACTAATGCAAGAGGGGCACGTAGTGGCTTATGCATCACGACAACTCAGAAAGCATGAAAGAAATTACCCTACTCATGACTTGGAGTTAGCAGCAGTAGTTCATGCATTGAAGTTATGGAGACATTATCTTATAGGAAAAAGAACTGAAATTTATACGGACCACAAGAGTTTGAAGTATATCTTCACCCAACCAGATCTAAATCTCCGACAACGCAGATGGTTGGAACTTATCAATGATTTTGATGTCGGAATCAACTACCATCCTGGGAAAGCTAATGTGGTCGCAGATGCATTAAGCCGATCAGCTCAGTGCAATAGCTTGGCACTGCAGGGTCAACAACCGCAATTATGTGAGGAATTAGCAAGACTAAACCTTAGTATTGTAGCTAATACTGAGGTAGTGTCTATGGAAGTAGATTCTACTTTGGAAAAGGATATTCGTGAAGGGCAAAGGAATGATAAGTGGATCCAGAAGACTAAGCAACTAATGAAAGAAGGAAAAACATCGGACTTTAGAGAAGATGAACAGGGAACTTTATGGCTAGGAAAGAAAATATGTGTACCTGATATCAAGGAGATTCGAGAGCTGATACTGAGAGAAGCCCATGATTCTTCATACTCTATTCACCCGGGGAGCACAAAGATGTATCAGGATCTAAAGGGTCGATATTGGTGGCATGGAATGAAACGAGATGTGGCGGAGTACGTAGCCCTGTGTGACACATGTCAGAAGGTTAAAGCAGAACATCAAAGACCCGCAGGATTACTTCAACCCATTAAAATTCCTGAATGGAAATGGGAAGAAATAAGTATGGACTTTATTGTGGGATTGCCGAGAACTCAGTCAGGGTACGACTCTATATGGGTCATAGTGGATCGTTTAACCAAAGTGGCTCACTTTATTCCAGTAAAAGAAAGCTATTCTGGTTCAAGGTTGGCAGAACTATATATGACAAGAATTGTATGCCTGCATGGAGTACCAAAGAAGATAATATCAGACAGAGGTACTCAGTTCACTTCCAGATTTTGGCAAAAGTTGCATGAGTCTATGGATACCCGACTCAATTTTAGCTCGGCATATCATCCGCAAACTGACGGTCAGACAGAGCGAACTAACCAAATTCTTGAAGACATGTTGAGAGCATGTGCTTTGAAAAACAGTAGGAGTTGGGATAAGAACCTACCATATGCTGAGTTCTCCTATAACAATAGTTATCAAGCCAGTTTGAAGATGTCTCCGTTTGAAGCTTTGTATGGACGAAAGTGCAGAACACCGTTATTTTGGAATCAAACTGGGGAAAGCCAAGTATTTGGGCCCGAAGTATTAAGAGATGCTGAGAGACAAGTACAAGAAATCCGGAAGAATTTGAAGACGGCTCAGTCAAGGCAAAAGAGTTATGCAGATACTCGACGACGAGATTTGTCATTTGAGGTTGGTGATTTTGTGTATCTCAAGGTGTCACCTGTGAGAGGGTTAAGACGATTCAAGGTGAAGGGTAAGTTATCACCCCGATACATTGGTCCCTTCAAAATACTGGAGAAAAGAGGAGAAGTAGCCTATCGGCTCGAGCTTCCATCTCATTTATCAGATGTGCACGATGTATTCCACGTGTCACAATTAAAGAAATGCTTAAGAGTACCAGAAGAACAATTGCCCTTGGAAGCAGTAGACGTGCAAGAGGACTTGACCTATGCAGAACAACCTGTTAGGATTCTCGAGACGTCAGAACGAGTTACGAGGAATAAAGTTACTCGGATGTGTAAAGTCCAATGGAAGCATCACTCAGAAGAAGAGGCAACATGGGAAAGAGAGGAAGACCTCAAGGCAGAGTTTCCCAGTCTATTCTCTTAGGACGTCCAAATCTCGAGGGCGAGATTTCTTTTTAGGGGGGTAGAATTGTAACACCCACAATTTTAGAGAGGAAAAAAAAATTTGTAAAGTAAATTTTTCAAGAAGAAAAATCATTTTATTGGAAATAAAATTCATGTAAGGCAAGGTGCATCATAATTGAATGATTGTGTGAATTTTTGAAAATTCAAATTCGCTAGAAATTGATTTACAAAACTCCAAACATAAAACAAAAGAAAAAGAAAACAGAAAAGAAAAAGAAAAGGGAAAAGAAAAAGGAAAAACGCCCCTGGGCCGAATTCCCCAATCCGGCCCAACTTCCCCCTCTACCCCGCGCCGGCCCGCACCTTCTCTTATCTCTCTCTGCCAGACGGGTCCCGCGCGCCAGCCTCACCCCACGCCGCACTCTCTCTGGCAGCCGGTCCCGCTTGTCAGGCCCGTCGCCCACCTCCCGTCGCGCCCGCGCCGTAACGGCCACATGCGATAATACCGCGCCGCCCCACTCACCCCCCCCTTCAATGTCGACCGTTTCCATCTCAATCAAGGGGCGCGTCGTGCTCATCATGGACGCCTTCAGTTTCTACCCCGAACGCCTATAAAAGCCGGCCATTCCCCTCAAGTTTCTCACCCCGGCGATCAAAACCCTAGCTTCGACGAGCTCGGTAATGGCGCCGCTGTTCCCGACTTTCCACCCACTTCCACTCCTCGGGAGTTTGTCTAACATCTTCCCCGTGTTGTTAGGAGTCTGCCGGACATCATCGTTGGGGTGGAACGTCACTGCTTCACCGTTTCCATCGTCGCCGACGAGCTCCACCGCCGTCCATCGTCGCCGACCACCCTCCATCCAATTTCCGGCCGTGCGACAACCTTTGGTGAGTTCCCCTCGCTTCCACCTTTCGTTTAAGCCTTTTGGATGTACCCCGTGGCCTCCGTGGCGCGTTTTTGGAATTCTCCGGCGAGCCCGCCGCCGCGCACGCGTCACCGCCGCCGCGCGCCGCCGCCCGACCCTAATCGGGGCGACGTGGCTCAATGCCCGTCGTCCATTATGTTTCAACGGCCAAGATTAGAACCCCCGTACCCCTTCGGTACATTAAATCTGGGCCGTCCAATTTTAAATCAACGGCCCATGTTTAAATTAGTTTCCCCGCCTCTGGAATTTCACCCAGACCCCTGGAAACTTGCGGGCTACCCCCTGGGTTTTCCGAGAATTCAAATCTAACCCCTAGAATTATCAGACTAGCCCCTGGACCTTTTGGAAATTAGAAAAATACTGGTAAATTGAATAAAAAGTGTTTCTAAGCCCCTGGAAAATTATAAAATGGCAAATAAAATCCGGAAAAATTGTAGAATAATCCCTGGACTTAATAAAAATAATTTTCAACCTCTGGAACAGTTCTATATTTGCAGAAAAACCCCTGTTAGTTCTAAAAATTAAATAAAAGTCCTTAAATTGTATAAAATAATTATAAAAACAGATTTAATTATGTTTTATTTATTTTTATTTCTATTTCTGTATTATTTTATAAATTTATTTAAATTGCTGAAATGGTCATAAAAATACTTTTTAGTATAATTAATTCATAAAAATTGTTTTACACACTTAGAAATAATTAATAAAAATAATGTAAAAATTGTAAAATTTATATTATTGATTATAAATCTGTTTTAAGCTTATTTTGAAAAATAAAACTTCTAGAAAGTAATTTTAGGGTTCTAATAAGTATAAAAATGGTATAAAAATCTAAAAAAATATGTCTTACTCACTAAATTTCATTTAAACTTTAAATTCTCATCAATAAATATATGTCTATAATAAAAATCAACCCTAAAATCACTTTTGCGTAGGAATTTGCGTTTATTTGAGTATTGTGCATTTTACTATGTTCTTATGGTATGTTATTTTTCGTGCATCGTCGTAATTTAGAGTCGGGGCCAGAACCCATCCTTGACCTTCAAGAGCAGCAGTTTCCTGGCGATCCCGAGACACAGTTTGGAGGCAAGTTCCTTGACCATCTTGCACCCTTTTTGTTAAGTTTTAGTTAGTTGCATGCTAAATTAAAATATGAAACCTATGTTATGTTTTCCTAGATCTTCCACAGTATTCCTTGTCAACATGATTTGGGCATTATATTAATATTTAGAATACGCTTAGCCATGCTTAATTGAAATATGATCTATTAATTTACAAGTTTACATTTGAAGTATTTTGATTCATGAATTGGTGGCTAAACGGAAATTAGTAGATAGGAATATGATAGGGGGTTTTGTTTGGATTGGTGCATGCGTGCACAAGACCTTGGTTTGGGGTTTGACACCTATCGGATTCTAAGGACCGGTTTATGGAAGAAGTTGCTAATCCATTTAGTATCACCACAGAATTGTATATGGGACAACTTGGTTTAGTAATTTGGTTCCTCCCGATGTAGCATAGGTATTTGATCGGGCGGGGAATGGGCTTTGCCTTGGGATCCGCATGGCTCAAGAGGGGGCTTCTCCTGGCGGAGGGAAAATAGACTCCAGGTGCCGGAGTGGTGAAACCTTAGAGTACCCATTGCAAGTCGGGAGAACCATCGGAAACACCTCGTAGTGATCTCCTGGCCACACACCTACGGAAGTGTGTATTGTGGTTGGCTACCACGGGCATCAGGGAGGATTACCTTAGTCCACCTGGTAACAGGGGACAAAATCACGAACTGTGGGTAAAGGATACACACTCTGCAGAGTTTTGTCAAACTGTCTAGACAGCCGTGCTCACGGACACGAGCGGCTTGGAAACCAAATTCATAATTAGCACATGGTCACTAAATGAATGGTTTGGGTTGGGTCTTAACTGAATTAATTTTGGGATATTGGTTGGGATTTCACCTAGTTGTAGGTGCTTATTAAACAATTAAGATTAGGTTGTTACTGCAATAGTGCTTAACTTAATAATTGCCTACCTTGTCGTGAACCACACATGTCATGACTTCCCAACTTGCGAGTATCGTTGGTACTCAAACTTGTTAGTTGCATATTTTTCTCCCCCAGCCTATGAAGACTCAGAGGTGGAGAACCAGGCCTTCTACGGAGATCCCGAAGAGATGTTCTAGGCTAGCGCTCCCCCGTGCAACGCCTGTGTTTGGAGCCCTTGTTATGATATTCCGCTGCTTGTGTACTTTTATTTTAGACCTGGTTGGTCATTTATGTAATAAGGTGATGTACTCGAACATGGTATTATTTTTGGTATTTCACTTTCGTCTACACATGTATGAGTTGAACTGATCCTGGCATACATGTGGAAAGCATCTGGTTGTTTTCTTAATACCAGGTGTGACAATTTGTTTGATCAGATGAAAGGTGCATGTGTGTTTTCCAAGATTGCTTTGAGTTCAGGTTACTTTCAAATGAAGATTAGACCGTCGGACATACCCAAGACAACTTTTAGGACACGGTATGGATCTTATGAGTACACCGTGATGTCTTTTGGATTGACAAATGCACCGTCCTACTTTATGTACCTCATGAATAAAGTCTTCATGGAGTACTTGGACAAGTTCGTCATGGTGTTTATTGATGATATTATGATCTACTCGAAGGATGAGAAAGAACATGAGGAACACTTGAGGCTCACGTTGCAGAAATTGAGGGAGCATCAATTGTATGCCAAGTTCAACAAGTGTCAGTTTTGGTTAAAAGAGGTGCCATTTTTGGGTCATATCATCTCAGGAGGAGGAGTATCGGTCAACCCTGGAAAAGTAAGGGACGTGTTGAAGTGGGAGCCACCGCAAAACGTAAAGGAAATAAGGAGTTTTCTTGGGATGGCTGGATATTACCGTAGGTTCATCAAGGACTTTTCCAAGATAGCCAAGCCAATGACGGAATTGCTAATGAAGGTAAAAGATTTCCATTGGACTCAAGCTTGTCAAGAAAGTTTTGAGGAGTTCAAGAAGAGGTTAACAACAGCCTCAATTTTGGTATTGCCGGATGTAAGCAAGAGTTTTGACATATATTGCGACGCATCAAGACAAGGACTCGGATGTGTATTGACGCAAGAAGGTCAAGTGGTCGCCTATGCATCAAGACAATTGAAGAAACATGAGCAGAATTACCCCACACACGATCTGGAACTCGCAGCCGTGGTACACGCATTGAAGATTTGAAGACACTATATCCTTGGACATAGGTGTGAAATTTATACGGATCATAAGAGTTTGAAGTATATTTTCACACAAACGGATCTTAATTTGAGGCAACAAAGATGGTTGGAGCTCATCAAGGATTATGATGTGGGTATCAACTATCATCCAGGAAAGGCCAATGTAGTGGCCGATGCCCTGAGCCAGAAAGGAGTAAGTAATCAACTCACAGTTCGAGAGTTACCATCCGAGCTATGTAAGGAATTCGAACAGTTGAACCTCGGATTCGTGAATGAGATGGGAATAATGGAGTTAAATCCAACCTTGGAGCAAGAAATTCGAGAAGCACAAACCACAGATGAGGAGATTATGGAAATCAAGGAAAGGACCGAAGAAGGGAGAGAATTCAGATTTGACGAGGATGAACCTGGTACCTTATTGCTTGGAAAAAGGATTGTCGTGCCTAATGTGAAGCATATTCGGGAGACAATACTAAAGGAGGCACATGACTCGCCATACTCGATTCACCCCGGTTGTACGAAGATGTACAAAGACTTGAAGGCTTGCTATTGGTGGGATAGCATGAAAAAGGACATAGCTGAATATGTGGCATTGTGTGATGTGTGTCAACGAGTCAAGGAAGAACATCAAAGGTCTGTTGGATTATTGCAACCATTGAAGATCCCGGAATGGAAGTGGGAAGAAATCGAAATGGACTTCATAGTTGGGTTACCACGTACACAGTCCGGATATGACTCGATTTGTGTAATCGTGGATCGATTAACTAAGTCAGCTCACTTCATTCCTGTCAAGACCACCTATAATGGAGAGAAATTGGCGGAACTATATATGGGAAGAATAGTATGTTTGCATGGAGTTCCGAAGAAGATAGTCTCGGATAGAGGTTCACAATTCACTTCCAGGTTTTGGCAGAAACTGCATGAAGCTTTGGGAACGAGGTTGAATTTTAGTTCAGCATATCACCCTCAAACGAATGGACAAACCGAGAGGACCAATCAAATTTTAGAGGACATGTTAAGAGCTTGTGCTTTAAAGTATGGGAAAAGTTGGGATAAGAGCTTGCCATATGCAGAATTTTCATACAACAATAGTTACCAAGCCAGCTTGAAAATGTCACCCTATGAAGCACTATACGGAAGGAAGTGTAGGACACCTTTTTTTGGAATGAGACAGGAGAGAATCAAGTATTTGGTCCGGATGTGTTACAAGACACTGAAAGACAAGTTCAAATAATACGGGAAAACCTAAGGGCTGCCCAGTCTCGACAGAAGGGTTATGCGGATAATAGGCGAAGGAGTCTGACTTTCAAAGTTGGAGATTTTGTATACCTCAGAGTGTCACCTATCCGAGGGCAACGCCGGTTTCACGTCAAAGGAAAACTGGCACCTCGCTATATCGGGCGTCACAACTATAGTCTAATTAGCTATGATATGACCATGTTAATATGAATCACTTATGCTATAAATTAACATTGGTTCAACGATGATTTAGTTCATTGCCTTAGGATGGCTTGTTCCTAGGCTCTTAAGGTAATTACTTAATATGCTAGCATGATGCTAGGATAGAGAGTAGCGTTGAATGTCTCGTAGACCCACAGATTGAAGAGGTAGGCAGTAGGTGTTGACAACCCTATCTGTCCTTTTTAATCCTCCCCGTTCGGCTATGCCACAAGCTCTTGGCGGGAGTCGCCTAGTGTTGCTAGGGGTAAACCCGTGCCCGATGTGTTAATCCACATAGCATGAGAATTCATAATTGATATAATCATTAGTAACTAATTTAGGCTATGTATATGTACATTAGAAGCATAGTAGGAGTCTCTACCTAACTCTTAGCCTAGTTCCTCTATTACCTAATTTATCTCTTTAGGATAGAATG
Organism: Tuctoria greenei; assembly: GCA_036927565.1. Lineage (NCBI taxonomy): Eukaryota > Viridiplantae > Streptophyta > Magnoliopsida > Poales > Poaceae > Tuctoria > Tuctoria greenei. The sequence continues at coordinate 41,999,036 of JAYESD010000011.1, forward strand.
CTCTTGTGGGTGTCATACTACCTCAACTTATCATTAACCCCATCCTTACTAGAACCCTAAGTAGGCCAACCTAACTTTTCCACTTGATGATTGTATTACTTCCACATAGCCTTCCTTTGGGAAAATATAAATGATACCCTTTGAGAATACTCTTAAAAGGGGAAATGCTACATCGATAGTTTCCGTGCGCTTGGATAGTTTCTGGCACCCTGCTTGGGATGAATTGTTAGTAGTGCATAGGAAATATCAACAAGCATGGTGCCATTGCCGGGGAAGGCAACCGACGTATTACATGATTGAGTGAATAGGATAGGACTCTGGTAGGTTTTAGTAGGATGACCCTTCTTTGTTTTCGCATTTTATGTGAAAACAGGGTAGTGTATGTCTGGTTTTCGCTTGCCAGAAAACTTTATTAAAGACCCCAAATCCCTTCTAAGAGATCGACCTTGTGTTTGTGACCCCTCAGAAGCTTCGAGCGACAAATCAAGCCAGCACAACCGCACCAACAAACGAAACACCAATGGCTCAGAAGACTCTTTGTGAGTATTTGGCTCCCTCTGCTAACAATGTGCCTATTGGGCCCACTGTTAACACGGGAGACGTGAACATCGAAATCAATACTGGCCTAATCACTATGGTGCAAGCCAACCCATTCTGTGGGAAGGCTAACGAGGATGCAAGTGCTCACCTGCAACATTTCCTTAAGATCTGTAGCACTTTTAAGATAAAGGACACATCTCGTGATGCTGTCAGTCTTAGGCTGTTCCTGTTCTATCTTCTTGGGAGAGCGAAACAGTGGTTCTGCACGGACCGAAGTGCTATAGACACTTGGGAGAAATGTTCTACGACATTCCTCGCCAAGTTTTTCCCGTTGGGCAAGATCAATGCCATACGTGGAAGAATTTCTAGCTTCTAGCAAGATGCCAAGGAGTCTCCTGAGGCTTGGGAGAGGTTGTAGGAGTATATCCTAGCCTGTCCCCACCATGGGATGGATGACTAGCTCATCTTCCAAAACTTCTACAACGGGCTGATCCCTTCTGCCCGTGACCATGTTGCTGCTGCTGGAGGTGCCTTCTTCTCATTGACGGTGCCCAAATCCAAAGATTTGATTGAGAAGATTGTGTCAAACATGGGTTGGAGCGACGACTGTCTCCATACCCTCCAGCGAGGCATGCACACCTTGAAGGAGGTGGACATGATTGCTGTCAAATTGGACCTCCTTATGAAGAAAATTGATGGACAAGGTAATGGTGAAGTATGTGGCAATGCCTATGCCTTAGACTCTCAGATCACTTGTGAAGTCTGTGGCAACATGGGCCATTTGGGCAATGACTGTCCAGAATCCCGTAAGGATGTCCTATACCTAGCCAACAATGGAAACAACAATGGCTATCGTCCAGGAGGTCAAGGGTGGGGCTAACCACGCCCATTCTTTCAAGGAGGGTACAACAACAATGGCAACAATGGAAATCAACTCAACTTGAGAGAACTTGCCATTAGCCAGCTGAAGATCAATATTGCTCTACCAAGAAGCTGTCGACCAATGAAAAGACCCTAGAAATTGTCAATGCCAAGACTGAAGGACTACCCTCAACCTTCAAGAATCAATTGAGTTTCAATAAGATGTTGGAGACTCAGTTGGCTCAACTGACAGCTGCTGTTCCTCCATTAGAGAATGGAAAGATGCCAGGACAGCCCGAACCTCCCGTGGAAAATGTCAACATGATTTATTTACAAGGAGGCAACTGGCTGAAGGACCTTGGATGTCCTACAATCTCATGCTCAATTGGGGCACACCATTTTGACAAGGCCCTTTTTGACCTTGGAGCCAGTGTGAGTGTTATGCCCAAGGTGGTTTTCGACCAACTGAACTTCACGAAGCTTACTCCAACACCAATGCAGCTCCAATTGGCTGATTCCTCAGCCCGTTATTCGGCGGGTATTGCCGAATATGTCCCGGTGAAAATCCGGAACTGCTTCATACCCGTGGATTTTGTGGTGCTCGACATGGAGGTCGAGAAGGATACACCGCTCATTCTTGGGCGCCTGTTCCTAAGCACCATGAAGGCTCGCATAGATGTGGGAGTTGGAGAAATCCACTTCCATATCAATGACAAGGAGGAAAAGTTTAACTTTCGCCCAAAGTTGGAGCAATGCTCAATGATCCGCATTGGGCGAATGTTAAACACATTCAATAGGTCAAAATCACACCTCCAAAGGTAGACCTGCTCATTGCATTCATGAGGAATTTGATCTATGCGGAATACCTGTCTCATCGTCCACGCCGACACCCCAAGAAGTCGGAGAAGTCCGGGCCTCCCCAAAGGCCCAAGTCCACCAAGCCGCCAAATAAGGAATGACGGAAGAATCAAGACAAGCCATCCGAACCCATCCCTCCGGGCCCGGATGTCAAGAAATGAAGCAGGAATGTCCATCTCATTGGACGGTGGTGAGACCTAGCCAATAGGTTAAATTGGTAGTTATCCTTTTCTTTGTTTTTCTTTTCTTTTTATTTGTATTTCCCCATTTAGTTTGATTCTCCCACTGCATATTTGATTTTCTTTGCAAGTTGAGAATCTTATATTCTCAACTATCATTTTTATTTCTTTATTTTCACAAAAAGAAAATTGTTGGATTTTGAAAAAAATAATTTTTATTTGGAAAACAATTTTTCTGAGATGCAAAAGTGGTATTTCACCAACGTGCTGATTCCATAGCCGTTGGGGAGCCACCTACCAAAAGGGAGAATAGGGGGGCCCACCTGTTAGGTCGGCCGACCCCCCTGCTCGGCCGACTAGGGGAAAGAGCCATTTTTGCTCTCTCTTCGGCAGCTACATTTGGTTCCCTAGTGACCGTTGGGGATTGCACACTATAAAAGGTGGCAGTGAGGAGCTCTTCACCTCAAACTTCACCTCATTTGATACATCCCCAATGTCACTCTTGCTCACATTGTTTTCTTGCTCTTCATTGAAGCACTCTTCCTCAAAATATAACTCAAAAATATTTTCTTTTGTTTGCATTTGCAATTTGCTCTCAAGTTCTTCAAGGGAAAATTTGTCGGGGTTTTGCTTTCACTAACCTCACCTTTTTCGAGTTCCTTGTTGTGTTCTTGCTTGTTGTGGCCATGAAAGGAATGAAAAGATTGTTTGGAAAGAGGAAGGAGGCTGCAACCTCAAGCCATGGTGGAGACTCAAGTGCACGCCCCTCTTCTGTTGCTACACCAAGTTCACAGAGGAGGAGTGTAGGAGAGGACACTCCCATGCGTGAGAGGAGCAACTCTCACCAACTTCTTCATGATGATGACCTCGACATCTAAAGTGAAGTTGAATATCAAGCACGCAAGCTCCTCCAAGATCGTGAATTTTCTCATACGAAAGCTTATGATCCGGATTTGATCTCCAAAATAGGTATGGATTCTGAATTCTTTTCCATTTGGTGTGCATTAGGATGGGAAAACTTTGCTCACATAGAGGAGAAAGGTTCACGCCTTCTCTCCATACAATTCATTTGCACACTCAAGATAGGATTTGATGGTATTACTTTTAGATTATTTCAAAAAGAATACAACATCCTATGGAAAGAATGGAGTGAAATCCTAGGCTTTCATAAACGTTGTTTGCTAGAATTAGACACTTTCCCTAAGTTTGACAAAAAAAAGTTTTTGGCAAGATTCAGCTGGTGAGGTCATTTGTAGTGAAGCTAGGAATAGCCACTTGTACAACCCCACTTTACGCTTCATGCATAGATGGGTGGCTATGACTATGTTCCCTAGAGGAGACACTACAAGAAATGGGCAACAGGACGTCGGGGATATTAGAGGTGTCGGTGCCGACACATTTAAATAACTTATGACCGTCGGTTTCTTTGGACCAACGCATATAACTTATAGCCGTCGGCTAACCAGGACCAACCGACGGCTTTAAATTATAGTCATCGGCCGTCCAGTAGGAACCGATGCCTTTACTAAAGCTGTCGGCTGAGCTACGGGAACCGACGTCTTTACTAAAGCCGTCGGTCGGAAACTGACGTTCATATGTGGGGCCCACCACTATCTCCATATTGCGTGCACCAACCCTATCGTCTCCATCTCCCGCGACAGTCTCTGTCACTCATGCGCGCGCCCGCGCGAGAGGTATCCCCGTTCATGCCGCCACCAGTGCTCACCCCACCGCCGCTGCTGCCAGTGATCACCCCGCCGCCGGCCATGCCGCCTAAGTCACTGCCGCTCCACAATAACCGGGTTGTGCCGCCCCTAGTCCCCGGCGCCGGTCGAGCTGCCGACCGCAGCGCCCTTCTCCCTGCCGCCGGTTCCGCCCCCCCCCCCCCCCCCCCCCCCTACTCCCCGCCACCGGTCTGGCTGCGCCGCCTATTTCCCGCTGCCGTTCAAGGTAAAATCCTTACATTGTGGATGAATGTTTGCATTGTAGATGAATATTTGTTGATGATTGTGTTCTCGATGTAGTGAATGTTCTTATTTAGTTAGAAACAATAGTATCATGAAATGATTGTATAAATGACGATTAAAATTGAAGATCTTAGCAATGTGGAAAATGGACATGGTGATATTAATGTGTCACACTAATATGATCATGTGAGCTTGATTACTTTTTAATGATTTTGGCAATGCTTAACTTGTTAATATGACAACTAAATTGTATGAATTAGCAATGGTTATCTTGTATATGCGAGCTTGATTACATGTTGAAACTTTAATTAACTTGAAGCATTTATATTTCAATTTTGTATTATGTTGAAATGTTTGAATCCTTAGTTATACTGAATTTGGAAGTTAAGTTATGCTCAATATCGTGCATGAACGCTCAGAGATGATTGTAGCCATAACGTACGCGTGAAGACAAGCACATTTGTGTACGGCGTCAAGACAAGCGTGGACGGTAGACCTGGACTTGGAACTTTCAACTCTGACCAACTTTCCCCCTCTGTCTTGTTCTTTCCTCTCTCGTAAATGATTGAAAAATGGAAATGAGCAACATAACCTATAGAATTTAATTACCCGTTTCGAATCGGCACGTTTCACATTCTATTGGCATGTGAGACGTGCAGGTTCGGTATTGTCCCTTTTTGGATAGCCTGAGAGTGACCGAGGGGGCCTGGCTTGTGACGAGATGCTATCTGGATCTGGACAAGATTTCGACGGCATAACCCTGTTGTTCTCTCCTGCACCATTTTCAGGCGTGCAGTGGAGAACAGCTGGGTTATGCTGCCAAAATTTTGTTTGGATCCGGACCACGCGTCTCGTTATGAGCACACTTCACTCAGTCACTTTTGGGTTGGTTTAGGATCTATCTGCCTAGGTTGTCGGGGCCGTGACATAACATAACAATGAAACTAATAATGATTTGTCTAGTTTAAGGGTATTAACTGAAAAATGGATGAAAACTGTAAGGTGATGTATGATGGATGGAGTTCAACTGGTGGTCACAGTATGGAATGGGCTCATGTCGCTAATGTTTTCATGAACCAAGCTTTTGCTAGTGGTGCTTCTTTGGTGAAGTGTCCTTGTAGCAAGTGTCAGAATCGTCTGCGTCTAAAAAGACCTAAAATTGAGTTGCACCTTTGCAAGCACGAATTTATGCCCGACTGCTTAGTGTGGTGCGAGCATGGGGAGATGGATAATGCTTGTGAGTCAGACAAAAACGAGGACGAAGATCATATGGATGAGATGAAAGCGGATGTTGGTCGAGAGTACGAAGAAGAGTCACTTCCTGAAGAGGTGAAATTTTTTTATAAACTTCTTACCCCCTCAGATGAAAAAGTGTATGAGGGCACCAAAATGACCGTTTTGCAGGCGGTCACATGACTTATGGCATTGAAGTCTAAGTTCAATTTTGCGAAAAATTGCTACAATGGTATCCTGAAGTTGTTCAATGATCACCTTCCGTCAAATAATAAGATGCCCAAAGAAATATATGAATCTAAGAAGATTTTGGCTGGCCTGGGCATGAGTTACGAGAAGATTGATGCGTGCAAGAATAATTGCATGCTGTTTTGGAAGGAACACGAAAACGATACTCATTGTATGCATTGCACTTCCTCTAGACATGTGACGGTTAAGAATGATGATGGAGAGGAAATAACTACAAAAGTACCAATTAAACAATTACGGTACATGCCTATCACGTCGAGGCTTAAACGGTTATTTTTGTCTCAAGAAACAACGAAGCAGATGAGGTGGCATTCTGAAGGTATACGTGAGAGTGATGACAAAGATATTATGGCGCATCCTTTGGATGGCGTGGCTTGGCAAGCTGTGGACCGTTTTGATCTGTAGTTTGGTACAGATCCAAGAAATGTTCGTCTTGGGATGTCAACAGATGGTTTCACTCCTTTCAGCACCAGTAATAGTCCATATTCTTGTTGGCCTATTTTTATCATGCCTTACAACCTCCCTCCCAACATGTGCATGAAAGAAGGATACATATTCCTCGCGGCCATTATTCCTGGACTTAAACACCCTGGAAAGAAAATCAATGTGTTTATGCAACCGTTGATTGAGGAGCTGAAAGAGCTATGGCAAGGTGTAAAGGCATACAACAGTCATCTAAAATGTGAATTTACCTTACGTGCTGCGTATCTATGGTCTGTACATGATTTGTTGGCATATGAAATTTGGGATGGTGTGGGGACCGGAGTCCACACATCCGAGGATCTCATTGAGTGGTGCCGTGCGATGCGGCACCTAACAGCACACACGAAAAGGATACCAAAACATATAAAGTTTTCATTTCACCTTAAACAGAGTTTACAAAATAGTGTACAATAGAAGTACACACACAGCGGAAAATACATACTCATAATCTCACTTAACTAAGCAGAAGAGAAGACGTCCATACCCTAGGACGCTTCTCACTAGCAACATGAAGAACATTAAGCAGTGGCGTGGTTCACATGAGATTTATCTCGACACCGCGAGATCTCATGTACAACCTGAACAACAGAAATAAACCTAATACCTGCAAAAATCGTTAAAGCGCAAACGTGAGTATAAGGCTCAGCAAGACTAACCCGTCTCACTAGACATATGCAGGGGTGAATACTAAGCATAGGTAAGGAATGACATAAAGGACTCGCCTACAAGTGGATCCTTATAGTCATGTTTTAAGTAGCACATGACATTCTTCAGGCACGACACATCTTAGACTCCACAATCAAACAAGAAACGCTTTGTCGATGATATGACATGCCCAAAGCACATAATGCTATTACAGGATAAGTATTTGGAAACTATAAACTTTCAATTGTTCTATCTCTAAGCCACACAAGGTTGCAAAGCAATTATAATTCAATACATCATATTCTTCTGACTTCTTCAGTATTTACTACGTCACAACTCAGTGAACAAGTGGTACTCATAACCGCGAGCGGTGGTGATTCGAATCAATGATACCCGAAAAACACGTCACGTACGCCCGTACTAGAAGTCACATGAGTGCACTCCACGGACATCGTACGCATCCACCTTTCTTAAGTTCCACCCAAGTTGAATCGATTCAATCGTCTAGGACAGTATCCCCACTCACAGTGCACCCTTCCACTGTGAAGATGTCGTGAGCGAGTTTCCATCTACTGTGCTGCAGCCGAAAGCCTGAGGCGATCGAAAAATTCTCAACAAAAGCTTCCCAAGGTACATCGGTTTTCTGGATCCCATATATCCAGTATGACTCTGGTACAGTTCAAACTTGCTCAGCAGGGCGGCATACAGATCGGTCCTTAACCGACACAGGCAGGGCTATGCGCCCGAGACTCCATCTCGTCGACTCCTATTCCCCCTGCCAAGTCTCGTATTCATTTCATAAGCCATTCTTTCATCTCTCGCCCTTATATGAACTTTTATTCCTATCTCGCGAGTAGATTCCAACTACTCGACTTCTACCGGTGTATCTACACTATTAGCATTGGTAGTTCTAAATGTCAAGCTGTAAACCTTTCCAGCCCTCCCACAGGATTTGTGGATATGCAAGTAGAGTATCAAACACCTTATACATAATGCACAATATCAACTGAAGACGTAAGTGAATGAACTAGAAAAACTTTGAAAAGCTCTTAAATGCAAACCGGGGCTTGCCTTGTTTGCGACTCTATAGCAATGTTAGTTGTTATGGCTTGGTCTTCCTCCGGAGAATCCGCCACGGAATTTTGAAGTTGGAACTCCTCGACATTCTCCTCCAAGGGAAGCTTCTCGTTGATCACCTATCATCACGTTCCTATCGACATGATATGCATATAAGTAATTAAGGTAATCTAATAACGGACTCGACGAGTTGTAAAAACCTTAAGAAGAAGAATCTTGACTAGAAAGATTAGATATGTATCGGATGGGTGGAGAAACTAAGGATAAGTCAAATGGTCGTAGTAGTGTCAAGCTGTGAATTGACAGGTGCAATGAAAGCATGTATTGCCATTATTCACTTAACACTTGGAGCTATGCCACTCGAGAACCCTGAGACTGACTGGTGTGGCAGTGTTGGACTGAATAGTGTAGGAATGACTAAGGAATCAAGGGGGGACATCGAAAGCTTAAGGCATGAGTGAACGTGCAACAAGAGGTCATGACTCAGAAGGCGACCAATGAAGTTACACAAACTCATTACAGAGTAAACCTAATTAAGTGACCAGTGTGGTCGCAGGGTTCTAAATTAGGATGAATCGATGTGAAACCCTAGCGACACTTGGAAAGGATGTGAGATCGGCCTTGCTTGGACTCAAAGAGTCATCACAAGCACTGCTAACCTTACATGAGTACCACGACACGTTTGAAGGACCTTTAGGTAAATCAGTTGCTACGACTATCTTTACAAACATCGTCCAAGTTCTTACATGACACTATTGCAGTGTCCTTTGCAAGATTGTCCAGATGAGCTCGGTGAACTCCTGGAACTCAAACATAAGCCATTACTATGTCACAACGACGTTCCTTGTCACCTTGGGAAGATCATCTCATCGATGTTCACATCGACCCGGACTTGTCCATGGTGGTGAGCGGAATCCCGAACACCACCTTATGAGTCACAAGGTTAGTGATGTCGACTCGATCGTCGGCAAGTGACTCGACAAACCTATCGTCGAAGAAACGACACACCTAGTTAAGAAATTATGCAGACGGTTAGGAAAGATCGTCGACTCGAACAAGAAACTCTTATCCAAGGTTCTCCTTGGTCTAGTTTTCCTTGTCGGTCGCAACATTCTTGCATTACTCAACCACAGGTCATCGGTGATCACCAACCACCTTGGTTTGACCTGGAAGGCATTTTATCGAGCACCTTGGCTATACCTAGGACTCGATCACCCTCACATCGACTAAAACCTAATTTGGCTTGACCTCTATTGTACAACAAGTCGTGCTTGTGTTTCAGCACCACACACATCACAAGCATACTTCATCTCGATGCCAGGGCACGGTGACGACTCAGAGCATCACAACGACATCATGTGGTCAACGACGTCGATGCGGCTCATGGTGGAGCGTCACGAGCACGCACGGACAAGCCAATGCGATTTAAAAGACAAAGAAGGTCACCGTGGGGATTTCTATAGGAATGATATCAATGCAGACCGTGGACCAGAGGGCGAAGGACGACGATAATGACTGACCTTGTAAGCATTTTAGCAAACACCTTGGTTGTGCTCTTGATCTGGTTACTTCATCAACATTCCAAGAGCACTTTGGCACATGTCCTTGTCGATTGCCACCCCAGAATAGACCTGCATCCATAGACCAGCATTGAACGGCAACACACTTAGTTTCGCCTTGTAACCATTTCATCGAACACCTTTGCTGCAGCACTGTCCCAACTAATTTTTGCACAAATCAGAGCTAACCTTGAACCAATTGTCGTCGCCGTTGTGTCATCAACGTGTTCTTGCATCTAATACATCTCACAGGTCACTCGCTTCGCTGGTTGGGTGCAGCCATGGCGCGGAACGCTACGATGATGTGAGGAAGGCGACAGGGACGAGAACGGTGATGTGCGTTGCGGGCAAAGGCGAAAAGATGTGTGGCCGTGTGGCGCACTTCAGTTGAGCAGGGAGGTTGGAACGTTTCACGACGACACGAACGACCGGCGGATGGTGACCACCACGGCGCGGACGCGTCACTGCAGCGGCATGGGCGAGCAGCGGGGTAGGGCGCATGTGGCGGTGGGCGGCACGCGAGCTTGAGCATGGCTTTGGCAGGACGGCGCAATGCGCGTGAGCAGGGGATGATGGCCATTGCGCGGCGGCCGGGGAAGCGAGTTAGGAGGGCTGGCTTGGTGGACGGCGGGGAACTCCACGGCGGTCGCGCTAGGGTTGGAGGGACGCGCGACCATGGGATGCACGAAGGGTAGTGCAGGCGGTGCGGGGCAGAGGCAGGCACGTCGTCAGGGCACCGTTGTGCAGGAGCGCGTCGAGGAGCAGTGCTTGGGCGGCGGCGCGCAGAGGCCGGGAAGAGGCACGACCGGGGGCGAGCGCAGTCGTGTGGGTGAGGCACGGCGCATGGGGTGCTGCAGGGAGGCGAACCGGCGGTCGGCGTGGGGCGAGCGGCGTGCCGTGGCAGCGAGCGCGTAGCAGCGACGGGGCGCGGCAGGGAGAGGGCGAACCGGCGTGGGCGGAACGCAGGGCCGTGGGCGGCCGAGCGCGGGGTAAGCGGCGCGCCGTGGCGGCCAGAGGGAAGCGCGGGCCGGCGGCCAAGCGAGGCGTGCTATGGCTGGCGGGGTGGTGCGGCTCCGGGCGCGGGGCGACGCCGTGGCTGGAAGGCGGCCAGGGCGAGCGGCGGCTGGCGCTGGCGCGACAGGGAGGAGCTGGTGCGACGCTCGCGCGTGGAAGCCGGGAGGAGGCAGGGCGAGTGGCGCACGGGCGTTGGGAGGCTCGCGCGACCGGAGGTGAGCGCGAGCTGACGGACCGGCCGGCGGCCGAGCACGGGGCGCAGCAGCGCGGCGAGTAGGTGCGGCACCGTGGTGCAGGGGCTGGAGGGAAGAGCGTGAGGGAGAAGAAGAAGAAGCGAAATCGCTTTTCTACTGCTGGAAGCAAGCGCTGGCACATGCACGACGTCGCGGTGGCGCGCCATGAAACAAACTGGAGGACAGCGCACGTGCAGCAAGTCGGCAAGTTTGCTTGTGTCACTTACAGGTGGGGCCCACAACTCTCTCCTTCCTCATTCACCTTTCCAATTTCAAATAGAGCTAGCAAATATGCTTTAAAAATATTTAACTTTGGCCCAATGACTAAATAAAATGTGAAGAATTTTATGGTGCAATCAGATTTCAGAACTGAGCAAGTTGAATTTTTAACTTAAATTTGAATTTGAATTCAAGTGGTGATACTTGACTCAATGAAATAAATAGTGGATTAGGTTCAAAAATCCTGAAACTTTGAAGTTAACCTTTTTGAACCGAAAGGAACCCCGGGAAAAATTTGGAGTTGATTTGGACAAGGTTAAGTACAAAGTTTATATTTGAAGTCGACTTTGATTAAACTCTCAGTACACGTCCAATAAATGGAAAACATGCTTCAAAAAATTTTGAAAACTTACTGAGAGTCAATTTGGAATATTAGAAGGTCATGGAAAAATTTACAGCCTTAGATTTGAATTTTTTTGAATGTCCTATTTTAGGGTTGCAATAATTCCTTTTTCTTTCCCTCTATTTTGTTTTCTTTTCTCCTTTAATTTTTCATTGAAAATGTGGATACTTGGAAATTAAGGATTTTTCACCTTAAGTTCCATTATACATTAGCAACCATGTTCTATATGTAAAATTTTAACAAGTCCCTATTTTTAGTTAACATTGGTTAACTCATATGGTTCATGTGAGTTTGAATTTCCAAGTCCATTTTCAAAATTTTTAAGTTCGCATTTTTGCGTTTTTGTTGTTCCGAAAAGCGGGCTTTTACAGCTGGTTGGTGTGTCCATGGACAATTGTGTTGTCCTATATGTATGGCTAACACCGATGCCATCAGGTTGAAGTATGGAAAGAAGTCAACTTCTTTGATTGCCACCGACAATTCCTTCCTCCAAACCATCCTTTCAGGAGTGATACACAATCGTTTCGAAGAGGCAGAAGGGTTACAGAAGGACCACCTCGTCGATTGAAATGCGAACAAAAAATGGCATGGCATGCAAAGTTAACAGAGTCCGCAGAAGGTGTTTTCGAAGGTTATGGTAAAGAACACAACTGGACCCACATTTCTTTTCTTTGGGAGTTACCATACGCAAAGGCATTGCTTTTACCACACAACATAGATTTGATGCACCAAGAGCGTAATGTCGCTGAAAGCATCATAAGCATGTGTTTTTATTTTACCGGTCAAACCAAAGATAACTTGAGTGCAAGGAAAGACTTAGCTGACATTTGTGATCGTCCTGCACTTGAGGTTATAACAAATGCAAGTGGAAATAAAAGTAGGCCACGAGCTCCATATTGTGTCAGGCCAGAAGAAAGAAAGCAAATACTTAGTTGGTTGAAAACATTGAAGTTTCATGATCGCTATGCAGCCAACATAAAACGATGTGTTAATATCAACACTTGTAAACTGAATGGGTTGAAGAGTCATGATTACCATTTTTGATGGAGAGACTTGTACCGGTAATGTTCCATGGCTACTTCAGACCTGATCCATGGAAGATATTTTCTGAACATAACTTCTTTTATAGGCAGATATGTGCTAAGAAAGTGTCGAAAAAGATGATGCAACACTAGGAGAAAGAAATTTTTGTGCTTGTATGTAATATGGAAAAAGTGTTTCCGCCTGGTTTTATGAATGTTATGCAATATTTAATGGTGCATTTACCTTATGAAGCATTGGTAGCAGGTCCTGCACAATTTAGGTGGATGTACAGCCAAGAAAGAGAATTGAAGAAACTTAGAGCTACAGTGTGTAACAAGGCAAGAGTTGAGGGTTGTATTGCAGAGGCAATTGCATTCAAAGAGATTATTAACTTCTCTAGCAGATATTTTTCACGTGCCAACAATGTGAATTCATCTACAACACGATGTCATAATGTAGAGGACCACACTACGAGTGAGCTTCCGATTTTTCATTGGAAGGGAAAGTGTGTTGAGGATGCTAATTCTCATCATATTTCAGAAGAAGAGAGAAACTACACGATGCTTTATATATTTTTCAACATGGAGGAAGTGTTGCCATATTTTGAAATGTTTGACAAGCTATATTGGACATCTCCATGGAAACCTACGCAAAGTCAATTAGATAAGTTACGTCAAAAGGGCACAAACGATGGGCCAAACTTTGTGAACTGGTTTCTTGAACATGTAAGTTCTTTATTCGTCTTTTTTCTTACAATCATAGTTCACATGACTATCATAATATACTAACTTTGCTTATTTATGTAGTGTATGAATGATGTCAACATCTCTGATGACTTGCGACAGATGTCGCGTGGTTAATTGACAGCAAATGAATTTAAACGATACGATATCAACGAATACCATTTTAAGACTGCCAGTTTAGAAGCAAACCATCCACTTGATGCCACTACAAACAGTGGAGTAATGATAGCAGCCACAGAAGGTAGTGGAGAAGTGAAAGAATACTACAAAGTTCTTCAAAAAATAATTAAGTACACATTTGGCAGTTCAAAAGTACTTCAACTTGTCATTTTTGACTATCAATGGTTTGATCCGACATCAGGAACTCGAGTGGATGATTTCGGAATGGTGGAGGTCAACCATAACTCACAGTACACAGCTCTTAACAACAATGTTGTGCTTGCGAGTCAAGTCGAACAAGTGTACTATTTAAGTTATCCTCACCCAAGTTTGAAAAACTGGTGGGTAGTGTATAATATGAATCATGAAGTGCACCCTCGTCGTTATGATGGTTACATAGAGAGTCAAGAAGATGATGGTGACACTGTCTATCAAGATGGAGTCGAGGAAGTAGAAGATTTTAGGATATCTTGTGAGATAGAACTCACGGAAATAAATAGAGGTATCCAAGAGTTAATGTCTGAAGAACAAGTTGGCCCTTCGAGAAAACGTCTTCGACAATCACAAAGAATTATTGAAACGCACAAATGGAATATGGAAGAGCATGTCAGATTTGAGGAAGAGAGTGGAGAAGAGTTTGAAGACGAGACAAAACAAGAGATACATGAACATCTTAATGCACGTGTGATAGAAGCAGATTATGATGCTGATGATTTCTAATTGTTGGTGTATGCATTCTTTTATATCCTCTTATGCACGTAAAATCTTAGTGTTTCTATTATCGTATACCAATCATTTGTCTAAATTTGTGTAGATGTTGAAGCATTTAGGATTTGGTAAGAAAGGCAAGAAAAACAATGGATCTTCGTCTTCCATGTCTTAGCCTAGTACTGGTTCAGACCAAACAGGCTTATTTCATGTAATTGATTTTTTCAAAATTTATTTCAATATCATAATTATTTATCTATTATGTGTTACATTTTTATTTGCATTTGCAGGGTACTACTGAGAGTACACGGAGGAGGATATGAGAGTTGTTGGAGTACGTGGCAGAGCAGGGAGGAGGCTTAGAGAAGGGAGGAGGCTCAGCAGCAGGCTCAAGGGTGGAGACGAGAGTGCTTGATCGGTACCCCACGTACGAGGAGTTGTACGGGGAGGAGGCACTGCAGGGACGAGGCTTCGAGCAGGGAGGAGGCGTAGAGCAGGGAGGAGGCTTCGAGTAGGGAGGAGGCTTCGAGAAGGGAGGAGGCTTAGAGCAGTGAGGAGGCTCAACAGCAGGCTTGAGGGTGGAGGTACTTGAGCAGTCACCCTCCTCTGATGGTGGCACTGAGGGGGACGATGAGAATGAAGAGGAGGTTGATGATCCGGAGCAAGATGCAAGGTTGGCAAGAGCGGCAGAGCTAGCTGAGTTTGGGCGGCCCCATCGATGTCCCTTTAGGTATTATTTTAGATTTATTGATGAGCTAAATATCTTTTATATTTGTTTTCTTGTCAACTAATTAACTAATATTCTCTGTACAGGTTACGGAGACATCTTTTATGTAATCCAGCTAGAAGCCTTGACGAGCGTACAATTATTAGGCCAAAGGGTACCAGGTGTTGGATCGAGCCTGGTTGGAGTGGCAAGGGGCATCGACGTGTAATCAACACGGAGTTGGGAAATGCAATTCGATTTTGTTTTCCCGGTATGGTTCTAGTGGAAGGCCAAAGAAAGGCGGCGCATAGTTAGGATCACTATGCGCTAAAACAGTATGACAGAGGTACTTGTCAGGATAAAGTTTGGGATATATTTTGGGTATGTTTCTTCTTATCGATTTAATCACATTGCTTCTTTATTTCGATGACAGTAATTGTTACTTATATGCAGTGTTTGTTTCACTTGGAGGAGGGTACGAGTGAAGCTTATGCAAGTTTCGTTTTTTAGAATGCAGCTAGAAGACGTACTAAGGACTCTTTCTTTGATGCACAAATCAATGCGTGACCGTGTACTACTAGACGGTGCTGCTGCAGCCCATGAAAAATAATGATGCAGCTAAAATTCACCTAGATAAGGAGGAGTACTTACACAGTAGTGTTGATTGGATTTGTGCGGATATGGAGGCTTGGCAGTGGCTATGTGAGTATTGGGCGTCAGATGAGTTCAAGAATAAATCTAACAAAAATCGAAGGAATCGGAAGAGTAAGTCTGGAAAGCACTTCTATGTACCAGATGGATATGTGCGAATGGAGCAAAGGATGGTATGAATTCTTACAATCATACTTTGCTTGAAAAAAATTGTATTGATTGAAATTTTGAAGTTTTGTATTGGAGACAGCTGAAACTGAGACGCCTCCTACTTTTTTGAGCTTTCTCTTAAGGGACATAGAGTTCGAGATCCAAATCATCCGGAGCAGCTGTGTGATGAGGCATCGACACAAAATTGGTATGAATGCTCACTATTTATTACATGTGTTCATGAAGCCAATTTATCTTGTACTAGATCTATCTGTTATTTTAATGTATTGCATGCAAAATATGTTGAGTGTTTTAAGAAAACTCATGGAGATGACGCGGACTATGTCTGAGAGCCTTTGGATGTGGCGGCAGCGTACGAAGCCGACAAATGTCTACCACATGGGAGATATGTGAAAAGACATTGATGATTTATATGTTTATGGCTATCAATTCATAACACTTACATATTTTCTAGACTTGGGTTGGGTGATGGGTATGTGGAGCGCGACGCTTATGCTAGACGAAGGTCGTCTAGCATCAGTTCTAGTAGGTCCGAGTCTAATACGGAAAGAGAATTAAAAGAAGAACTGAGACGCAATAAGGAAGAGATGCGTGAGATACAACAGATGAATATGCAAATGCAGCAACAAATGGCCTATATGTTGCAGGTACACATGATTGTTTCGTTGGAGTGAAATTTATTTTATTATAGTATGTTACATTAATTAACTCATTATCTTTACTTGATGTAGTTAATCCCTCATGGTGGAATTGGATCGCAGTTCGGTGCTCCTCGTACTCCATTTGCTTCGTCATTACAGGTATAACTTCAACTTTGTGTATTATTCATTCGAGTAACACTAGACAATAGTAATAATATTTGTCACAGGGTTCCAAGAGTGGCCATGGATATATTCCACCAGCTCAAGGATTTCTATCGATGTTGGGCGCAACTCCTCCAGCTTGGCCACCATATCCATATCCACCATATCCATATCCACCATATCCAAGTTTTCTACCACTGCCAGCCAGTCCCGTGCCATCAGCAACTCATGCGGCAACGTTATGATTTTCTAATCTCAAATCAAAGTCAAATTAAGACTAATGTTTATAGTTATGCAAGTTCTATAACATATTAGTGAATTAGCGCCCTACTTTGATATCGAGACATGCAAAATCATTTTTACTAATACAAACTTTAATTTGAATGTGTTTCTTGTAGGGTTCTCATCATGTGACGCCCGAGGGTTGTGATGATCTTTTAAATTTGAACGATAACATGGGTGCAAGCGGTGGAGGGGCGAGTGGCGGAAGCTCTCACAACATGTGTGCGGATTGATCTTCACTATGGTTGTTTACTATCTAGACTTGAATGGATGTTTTTATGTTTGGGTTGATTGTGATGTTTTGAGTTGTTTACTATCTGTTATGAACTTGTATGGCTTGCGGGTTGATCTTTTTATGTTTGAGTTGATACAATGAACTTGTATGTAACTTGTATGTTTGCTGTAATGAACCTTGTTGCTGCATGTATAAACTATATGAAATGTGCTGTAATGAATCTTGGCTTATAACCTGTATGAACTATGCTTTATAAATCTTGAGTTGCTGGCTGGAGGCTCCCCAACCGGGGAGGCAGAGAAAACAACGCGAAAAAAAGACGGATAAGACTGTTGGTTTCAAGGCACCGACGCTCATATAAGCTTTATGGCCGTCGGGTTGGCCACGTGGCCGACGGTCATAAGCTCGTTAAATTCGTCGGTTATCCACTCGCCGATTGTAATACATTCATTAAAGCCGTCGGCTTGCCGAGGAAACAAACGCTTCTAAGCATGAAATACGTCAGTTCAGCAACTGACGCTTATAAGTTCGACATAAGTCTGTTGATCTGCTGTACTGACGGTTTTAAATTTATGTGCGTCGGTCTGATGCCACCGACAACATTAAGGCCTTAAGAGCATCAGGACCGACGCTTCGAAAAGTTAAAGATGTTGAATTTGTGACGTCGGCTATATGCGTTGGCCAACCAACGTCCATAGTTTATGTACGTCAGTTTTAGTACACAACCGACGTTTACAAGGCCGAAACCCTATATGCATTTTCCTGTAGTGAGATGTAAGGATAGTACATGATGATGAGCTAAAATTTTTATTTACCATGATTAAAAAGATAAAAGTTGCTCCAGTTATTGCCATGATGATACAATGGTTAGATTACATTCCAAGGGTAGGGCCAATTGAATGCACTTCATTGATTACCCGTATTGCTACTAGGGTAGGAGCACTAGAATATTCTTCATTTGAATACATTGAAAATGAAAGAGAATTAATTGATGAAGAATATTTAGTGCATGGACATACCCTTAAGCATGATCAAGATGGCTCTTTGATATTTTATTATCCCAGCTTTGTCAATGAAATTACCTAACCCGAATTATCATTTGTACAAATGTCGGAAGCTAACCATTGACCTACTTCCCACCCAGGAAGCCGGAAGAAGTAATGTCTCAAGCAAGGTAACTAGAAGCCGTATAAGGAGACCGAACATGTCCTCGACAACCTCCACAGTCTATGAGTACGAAGAGGAAGAGAACCCAATAGGTGATGCACCCGGATGGACTCAACCTCCATCGTATGAGACCGAAGGTCCGTCTTGGCATGGGTGGCCAGGTGCTACATGGAAGACACCCCTATCCACTTCAAGCTCTAGCAGCTTGCCTCCAACATCTATGAGAGGATGTCATTCCACTTTGGCTAGAAGTCATCGTGACTACAACCAAGGAATGACGAACCTCTCTAGATGTATGGAGGAGGTTGAAGTAAGGACAGATGACATCTACAACACTCTCCAAGGGCATGTCCAATGTACCTAAGACTGGCAACAACACATGGACACTCAATTCATCAACTTCAACTCCATGCTACAACAACAAGCCGATCTCGCGACATACTTCCGTCATTAAGGGTTCAACCCTCATCACGGAGGTGAGTAAAGAACAAGCTTGGAGGAGGACCCTAACTTGAGGTAAATTGTATCAACCCCTTGCATATTTATTTTCCACTTACCCATCATCCACCTTGCATATAAGAAAAATAGGACAGATTTTATTTTCAAATAAAATAAAAGATGTGGGTAAGAATGATTTGGAATTCACATAGATGAAATGATGAATAGTTGCTCTGTTTTGATTTTCCTAAGTCCCTAGTTACAACTTACTACTCTCAAACATATTGCTCTTATTGGCTAAAATTGCTTTTGCCTTGGTTTGAAAATTGTGGGTAGCAAAAGCTTAATCCATTCTAAGTTGTTGTGTGATATGATATAGTGATAATGCTGCTATTCCTAGTTTGATAGTGAAACTTAGATTTCCGTAGAAATTAAAAAAATATTTAAGTTATCCTCATTTGATTGGAAATCCCCACCAAAGCCATATGATATATCATATTGATAGACCTTATGCATATGCTATTTGTTTCACATTGAGCTTTGTCAAACTAGTATAGACCTATGTGAGATTTCATTCATTACTTTTTGAATTCAAGACTTTACTTGCACATGCTATATTTCTACACTAGAAATAAGCAAATTTCCATCATACCACCATTCTACAATAAAAATAGAAACTCCATATCATTCATGCTTAGTACTCTCTCCAAAATTCATTGCATAAAAAGGGAGTAGAAGACATGTTTACAATAAAAAGAAAAAAGAAAACGCATGCTTACATCAGAAGCATGAGAAAAAAAAAATAGAAAGTAGCCATGTTTCATCCCTGCAAAATAAGAGAGTCCACTCAAGAAGGAGTCATCTCAAAATATCCACATCCACTCGATTCTATCACATATGCACAAGTCTTGAATCAAATTGTTTTGAAATTGATTTCTCCTAAGGCTTGCTCTTTTGACTTAGCAATATTATGTGTTGCAAATATGCCTACAATATTCCCTACCAAGCTCCACATACAAGCCTTATGTAGAGGTAGGATGAATTTAGGCAAAATGCCTTGGTGAGGATATATTTCTACTACACAAAAAGGAGAGACTTGAGAGAATCAATTTGAGATACTCAAAATTTAAAGTGAACTCTCCGGAATTTGAGCGGAACTTGATTTCTAGGGTATGTGTGCTCAATTTGTTGTTCTATCTTTCAACCACCCATGAATAGGAGATGGCATAATCCCTATAATAATCTTAGATGGGTGAAGTACCATGCCAATTTTTGCAATACTAGGTAGAGTATTTTGTTGTGCACATGGTACTTTTGAAAAATAGAACATAGTAGCAACTCCTGGTCATCAACTTAAAGTCTTGACTTTGCTCGGGACGAGCAAAGGATAAGCTTGGGGGAGTTTGTCGACGGCTATTATACACTAATTTCACCCATCAATATAACTCAATTATGTGAAGGAATTGTCATTTCTTGCACACATCAGCATTCTATTTAACCTATTTCCACTTGTCCTTGGAGAAAGTAGTGCATGCAGGGATTCTTTGCAAAAATGAAGTGAAACAAGGGGATGGATCCTATAAAATATCATTCCAACCAATCAAGCAATGACAGTGGCACCACATGGATTAAATGACCCACAAACAGAAGTATCCGAGGCCATCCAACAGTGTAGCACCCATACAAAAGACTGGGACCCACCTGGCAGAGACCTGGAGGAAGCACAACCCCAACGGGGCCAAGACCAGGTCGGCCAACCCCCCTAGTCGGCCGACTTGTTCTTGCTCGCAAATGCGGTCAAACACCACGTGTTGGCTCCTCCCGGCTTGAAGAGGTCATGGGTGACTGATTCACACACTTTTGGTGTCGAGAACCGATCCTTCTCCAAGCTATAACTAGGACCCCTCACCCCTCACTTCAACCCACACCACTTGAGTATTCTTCCTTTGTATCCACTACTCTCCATAGGTTTAGAGGAGTATGGGCTGTAAAGAGGAGAGTCTCTAGTCTACAGTTCATGTAGGAGAGGAGTAGAAGGAGTCTCTTCCCAATCGAGAAAGGTATGTCTCCCATATTCCTATTTGTATTTGTGACTTTATTCATAATAAAGATGCTATCTTTAGTCTATTATTGTTCATATACTTGGATGAAGCGTTTCTTGTTTGATTGTGGATTCCATGTATGTGGTAGGAATAATATTTATGATTGTGGTATACCATTCTTATTACATAATCATAAACACTATAAACCTACACTATAGTCTAATTAGCTATGATATGACAATGTTAATATGAATCACTTATGCTATGAATTAACATTGGTTCAACGATGATTTAGTTCATTGCCTTAGGATGGCTTATACCTAGGCTCTTAAGGTAATTACTTAATATGCTAGCATGGTGCCAGGATAGAGAGTAGGGTTAAATGTCTCGTAGACCCACGGATTAAAGAGGTAGGAAGTAGGTGGTGATAGCCCTATCTATCCTTTGTAATCCTCCACGTTCGGCTATGTCACAGGCTCTTCGCGGGAGTCGCCTAGTGTTGCTAGGGGTAAACCCGTGCCCGATGTGTTAATCCACTTAGCACGAGAATTCATAATTGATATAATCATTAGTAACTAATTTAGGCTATGTATATGTACATTACAAGCATAGTAGGAGTCTCTACCTAATTCTTAGCCTACTTCCTCTATTACCTCATTTATCCCCTTAGGATAGAATGCTCTTATGTGTGTCACACTACCTCAACTTATCATTAACCCCGTCTGTTGGTACCCTCAAGATCGGGTACCCCCGCATACAAGAAGAAGCTCCGGACTCGGCCTCCCCGCTGAGGTATACTCCAGAGCTACCACGCATCCTCCGACTCTGGGCCCTTGCTCACACCGAGGAGGGCTCCGGTGCTGCCACGCGTCCTCCGGCTCCGGGTCCTTGCTGAGGGCTCTGGAGCTGCCCCGCGTCCTTTGGCTCCGGGCCCTTGCTCCCACCAAGGAGGGCTCCAGAGCTACCACGCGTCCTCCGTCTCCAGGCCCTTGCTCCCACTGAGGAGGGCTCCGAAGCTGCCACGTGTCTGTAACACCCTCAATTTTCGCATCATGCATTGCATACATGTTCATGCATTAAACATTAGTAGGATAAAAGAAAGATAATAAAAGATAAAACATACATATATGGTGTAGCAAAAAGAAGAAAAAGAAAACAATAATTATAGCCTAAAACTTGTAATAGGGAATAAGTATAATAATAATAATAATAATAATATATAAATATATATATAATATATAATAATCATATATAAAATAAATAAATAAAAATAAGTAAGTAAAATAAATAAATAAATGAACAAATAAAATAATACATAAAAAGAAAAGAAGAAAAAAACCCACCGCCATGCAAAAAGACAATATAGAAAAAAGAAAACAAAAACAAAATAAAAGTCAACCCAGCCAACTGTTAGCAGTCCTAGCCGCTACGTTACCTTTTCCACGGGAGACTCCCAATCGGGCTTCCCACCGAAGGGCAAGCCACGTCAAAAAAAAAAGGAAAAAAAATGAAAATCTGCCGCTCGGCCAGAGCTAGTCCCGCTCTGTTGGGATTCTCCGGTGGGCTCGTGGCGGAGACGCGTCCACCGAGCCGATCTGGACTTCAAGTCCGATGGCCTCTGGCTGCGGCCCCTATAAAAAGAAACGAAACTCTAGTATGCACTGCCAACGTAAAAAAATAATAAACCTAGCCGCCATGGATCAGAGGAGAGGGCACGACCAGAGAAGAAAAGCGCCAGCCGCCAGAGGAAGAATAGGAGAGAAAAAGAGGAAGAAGAGGAAGAAAAATAGGAGGGTGCCGCCGTCCGTCGGAGATCGTCGTCGCCATCGCGTCGCCGCCGTCGTGCCGCCGGGGGACCCTGCGCATCTACTTCGTCTACGCATTGTCCCCATCCCGCGATCATCGAAGCCATCACATCTACAGTAGGCCATGTTCCCGATGCGAAATTTAGCGACCATATTGAATCTAATAGACGTAAATTGATCGTAGTTGCGTCATCTTTTTATTTTCAGCAGCATTAATCCACCCTAAAATCCCCGTAAACTCATATGAACACGTATGAACTAGTTGCATCTAATTAATAAACAACTGTAGTAAATTAATTATTGAATTGTGCATGCATACATGTCATTGCATGTTGATTATTTTGTGTGCATTATATTGAATTGTATGTACTTTCTTGTATGTATGATCACGCATAGAGGAACGTGCTCAAGAGGCCGCATACGAGGATTTCCAAAATCAAGACTTTGAAGCGCTTGAGCAACCCCATCCGTCGGAGCAAGGCAAGTGTCCTTGAAGCATATTGATCCTGTTTTTAAAATAAATGTTTTGTTTGTAAAACTGCATGCTTTGTCAATTTGATGGGAATTCTATGGTAGGAAGTTTACTAGACTTGCTAAACCACCCTTGTCACCTGGAATTTATTGTAGAGCATCGAGATGAACTTTTTACCTTTTGCTTCGCTTAATCAACTGGGATGGGAATAACTATACCACTCAATTTAATTATGCATCAATGATATTCGGGTTAATGTGAACTGGTCAATACGATGGGTGATCTAAGCAAGCCTGGTATGTGGATGGGTTGGATGTTATGGTGGTTTGCTTGCTTTAGATCTAAGGACCGGTTCATGCGAGAATAAGCCAGGACTACAGTGCCACCACGAGGCCAAGTATGGGTGCGACGTAGCTGATTAATTAGGGTTTTGCCAGTGCTATTTGGACCATTAAGGATGCTCGGGGAAGGGGTAGTCGGATTGGGTTTGTTGATGATTGGTGGGACTACCCTGGGATCCGAATGGCTCAAGAGGGGGCCCTTGGTTGAAGATGTGCTCAGTTGGAGGCATCGCCACCGGTGAAACCTTAGTGGGGTCTAAATAGGCTAGTAATCCCTTTGTAAAAGCTATTTTGTGATCTCTTGGCCACACACCAACGGAAGTGTGTAATATGACCGACGGGTCATGGGCATAAGGGAGATTCTTAGTCATCAAAGGGTGATGAAATCACGAACACGTGGGTAAAGAGGTACAAACTCTGCAGAGTTAATTAAAACTATCATGATAGCCGTGCTCCCGGTTATGAGCACCTGGACAACTTCCATGATTAGTGGGAAATTGGGATTTGGGATGGTTATGGTTTGATAATGGTTATGGTTTGCTAATGGTTATGGTTGATATTATGATTATGGCTATGGTTATGGATGGAATTATGGTTTATGACATTGATTATGGTTATTGGTAATGGTGAATTATGGACTGGTACTATTATGGTTACATTGTTTATGATGGGTTTACTTCACATAAATATGATACATTGCTTTTCAAATGTTTTACTGTACTTTTCAGCACCTAGCCTTTATTTCATTTGTCATTTGAATCAACCACATGTCATACTTTCTACACTTGCTGAGTACGACATGTACTCACTCTTGCAATCCCCCCACAACAGTTGTAGGTCAGAATTGTGAGTTTAATGGCGATAATGCGGAGTTCTAGGCCGTGTCTACCGTCAGCTTTGCCTGTGGTGTTGCATGGAGCTGCGCTATCCCTATTGCTTAGTTTGCTTAGTTGCTTAATTAGTTTATTTCCGCTGCATTAGTTGAACTTGTCATTAATATTCATTAGAGCTTGTATTCGAGGATAATATGGTTTGTGTAATAAAATTTGATAATTAATCTTGTTCTGTGGTAATTTTTTGTATACTCTTTTGTGATTGCACTCGTGTATGTGTGTTGAACATCCTGGGCACACATATGCGTTAGCTTGGTTCAGTTTTCGGAACCGGGCGTCACAGATTGGTATCAGAGCCACAGGTTGACCGTAGGATGCAACCTAGATAGAATGGACACTTTAGAGCACATAGGAGCACTCAGGAATCGATGTGTTTTTGCTTGGAGTGCTGTTTGCTATATATATTGGTTGCTTGTGTGCTTAATAGAGGATTTTGGGATGCTTTAGCATTGCCATGTCCACCTAGGCTAGTGTAGCTAGTTGTTTAGTTCCATATCCCTTGATGCATATAGTTGGGGACGTTTTTTAATTCTTACCTATTGCTCTCCTTCAGATGGTGAGGACTCGCAATCAGAGGGATGTCAATGGTGAGGAGGAGAACCATGGAGTACATCAGAACAATACTGGACAAGGACCTGCTCATGGAGCCATCAATATCGAGCAGCTACTAGCTATGCAGAACCAGCTCATGTAGGCCATGATACAAACAATGGGACAGCTGCAGGCTGGCAATGTCAACAATCAGCCCCACATGCCTCCACCGCCACCCCCACCCCCTCATAACCGGTTGGGAGAGTTTATGAGGACTAGGCCGCCAACCTTTGCTCAAGCTGCTGACCCTATGGATGCTGATTATTGGCTCAAGTCCGTGGAGAAAAAACTTGCTATTGTCCAATGCAGTGACCGAGAGAAGGTCCTATTTGCTTCTCATCAACTAGTTGGAGCAGCTGCAGATTGGTGGGATGCTTATTGCAATGCTCATGAGAATCAAGAGAGCATCACTTGGGCGGAATTCAAGGAGAGTTTCCGTTCTCATTATGTGCCGGAAGGTGTTATGATCTTGAAGAAACAAGAATTTAAGAACTTGAGGCAAGGAAAATCAAGCGTGAGTGAATATCTCAATAAATTCACTCAACTCTCAAGGTATGCGCCTGAGGATGTTAGTCGGGACAGCCGGAAGCAGTATTTGTTCATGAGAGGCTTAAACAATGAGATCCAAGTGCAACTACTCAACTGCGATTATGCCAATTTCCAGAAGCTCGTGGACAAAGCAATTGTGGTTGAGAACAAGATCCGTGAGATGGAGCAAGAAATCAAGAGGAAGGCGCCATATCAAGGACAGAAACAAGGAAGTAATGTGCGCCCTCGCCTTGCACCACCCAATGCGCCTCATTATAGCTCCTCTATTCCTGCTCAGCGCCCTGGTTATGCACCGCACCATCCTCAGTTTGTGCAGCAGCGCCCTGTTATGCAAGTACCTAGGCCTCCGATGCCTTATGCGCCCCGTGCTAATTTTCCTGGAGCCAATGTTCAAAACCAAGCTCGCCCCAATAATTCTGGTGGAGTTAAGAAGTGTTATACTTGTGGAGAAGCTGGACACTTTGCACATCAATATCCTAAGTCAGGCCTTGGTCTAGGAAGCAATGCGCCGAGGCAAAACCCAAGACCCAATGGAGGACAGCCTCAAGGGAACCATGGACAGCAGAACTTTGCTCGTGGCAACGTGAACCATGTCTCTACGGAGGATGTTCAACAAGCGGATGACGTGGTCATTGGTATGTTTCTCGCCAACTCCAACCCCGCGACTATGTTATTTGATTCTGGAGCATCGCATTCATTCATTGCATCGAAGTATGTTGCCAAGTATAGTTTGCCTATCTCTCATATGAAGTTTACTCTATTGGTTAAGTCTCCTGGAGGAGAGATGAGGACAAATATAGTATGTTCAAAAGTAAGCCTTAGAATAAGGGGGGTAGACTTCTCCGCCAACCTCATTGTTTTGGATTCTCAAGGATTGGACATTATACTTGGTATGGACTGGTTGAGGAAGCACAATGGAGTTATTGAGTGTGCCACAAAGACGGTGAAGTTGACTAATGAGGAAGGGATCACCGTAGAATTTGAAGCATCTCAAACCGCACCGAAGCAATTGGAGCTGAATCATGTGGATGGTGCCGCAATTGAGGAGATTCCGGTAGTGTGTGAATTTTTGGATGTGTTTCCAGATGAGTTGCCAGGTATGCCACCTGATCGAGACATTGAGTTTGTTATTGATTTAATACCTGGAACTGCACCTATAGCTAAGAGGCCGCCGTATAGGATGCCTCCTATGGAATTAGCGGAGCTCAAGAAGCAGATTCAAGAACAACTAGAGAAAGGTTTTATTCGCCCAAGCTCTTCACCTTGGGGAGCGGCCGTTCTATTTGTGGACAAGAAGGATGGATCCCAAAGGATGTGCGTGGATTACCGAGCTCTCAACGAGGTAACAATCAAGAACAAGTACACCTTGCCCCGTATAGAGGATTTGTTTGATCAGATGAAAGGCGCCTGTGTGTTTTCCAAGATTGATTTGAGGTCGGGATACTTTCAAATGAAGATTAGACCATCGGACATACCCAAGACAGCTTTTAGGACACGATATGGATCTTATGACCGTGATGTCTTTTGGATTGACAAATGCGACTGCCTACTTTATGTACCTCATGAATAAGGTCTTCGTGGAGTACTTGGATAAGTTTGTTGTGGTGTTTATTGATGATATTATGATCTACTCGAAGGATGAGAAGGAACATGAGGAACACTTGAGGCTTACGCTGCAGAAATTGAGGGAGCATCAATTGTATATCAAGTTCAACAAGTGCCAGTTTTGGTTGAAAGAGGTGCCATTTTTGGGTCATATAATCTCAAGAGGAGGAGTATCGGTTGACCCCGGAAAGGTGAGAGACGTGTTGAAGTGGGAGCCGCCGCAAAATGTCAAGGAAATAAGGAGTTTTCTTGGGATGGCTGGATATTACCGTCGGTTTATTAAGGATTTTTTCCAAGATAGCCAAGCCTATGACGGAGTTGCTAATGAAGGTAAAGGCGTTCCAATGGACTGAAGCTTGTCAAAACAGTTTTGAGGAGTTGAAGAAGAGGTTAACAACAGCCCCAGTTTTGGTATTGCCAGATGTAAGCAAGAGTTTTGATATTTATTGTGATGCATCAAGACAAGGACTCGGATGCGTGCTTATGCAAGAAGGTCAAGTGGTCGCCTATGCGTCCAGACAATTGAAGAAACATGAGCAGAATTACCCAACACATGATTTAGAACTTGCAGCCGTGGTACATGCATTGAAGATTTGGAGACACTATATTCTTGGACATAGGTGTGAAATTTACACGGATCATAAGAGTTTGAAGTATATTTTCACACAAACGGATCTAAACTTGAGGCAACGAAGATGGTTGGAGCTCATCAAAGATTATGATTTGGGAATCAACTATCATCCGGGAAAAGCCAATGTAGTGGCCGATGCTTTGAGTAGAAAAGGAGTAAGTCATCAACTCACGGTTCGAGAGTTACCATTCGAGTTATGTGAGGAGTTTGAGCGGTTGAACCTCGGGTTTGTAAATGAGACGGAGATGATGGAGTTAAACCCAACCTTGGAGCAAGAAATTCGAGAGGCCCAAACCGCAGATGAATAGATCAAGGAAATCAAGGAAAGGACTGAGGAAGGGAGAGAATTCAGATTTGATGAGGACGAACATGGTACCTTATGGCTTGGAAGGAGAATCGTTGTGCCTAATGTAAAACATATTCGGGAGACAATATTAAAGGAGGCACATGACTCGCCTTACTCGATTCATCCCGGCTGTACAAAGATGTACAAGGACTTAAAGACATGCTATTGGTGGGCCAACATGAAAAAGGACATAGCCGAATATGTTGCATTGTGTGATGTGTGCCAACGAGTTAAAGCAGAACACCAAAGGCCAGCAGGATTATTGCAACCGTTGAAGAATCCGGAATGGAAGTGGGAAGAAATTGGAATGGACTTCATAGTTGGGTTACCACGTACTCAGTCCGGGTATGACTCAATTTGGGTAATTGTCGATCGCTTAACCAAGTCGGCTCATTTTGTTCCAGTGAAGACCAAATATACAGCTGCACAATTGGCCAAAATATACATGGAGCATATTGTGTGTTGATATGGAGTCCCTAAGAAGATAGTCTCGGATAGAGGTTCCCAATTTACCTCCAGATTTTGGCAAAAATTGCATGA
Organism: Tuctoria greenei; assembly: GCA_036927565.1. Classification (NCBI taxonomy): domain Eukaryota; kingdom Viridiplantae; phylum Streptophyta; class Magnoliopsida; order Poales; family Poaceae; genus Tuctoria; species Tuctoria greenei. Next base: position 42,027,457 of record JAYESD010000011.1, read on the forward strand.
AGCTTTGGGAACGAGGTTGAATTTTAGTTCAGCATATCATCCTCAAACGAATGGACAAACCGAGAGGACCAATTAGATTTTGGAGGACATGTTAAGAGCTTGTACTTTAAAGCATGGGAAAAGTTGGGACAAAATCTTGCCATACGCGGAATTTTCATACAACAATAGTTACCAAGCAAGCTTGAAAATGTCACCATATGAAGCACTTTATGGGAGGAAGTGTAGGACACCTTTATTCTGGAATGAGGCAGGAGAAACTTAAGTATTTGGTCCGGATGTGTTGCAAGAAGCCGAAAAGCAAGTCCAAATAATTCGTGAAAACTTGAGGGCTGCCCAATCAAGACAAAAAGGCTATGCGGATAATAGGAGAAGGGAATTAGCCTTTGAAGTGGGAGATTTTGTTTACCTCAAGGTGTCACCTATGAGAGGTCATAAGAGGTTTAACATAAGAGGCAAGCTCGCACCTCGTTATATTGGACCATTCAAGATTTTGGAAAAAATAGGAGAAGTAGCATATGCCAGCTCATCTTTCAAGACGTACATAATGTGTTTCATGTTTCCCAACTCAAGAAGTGTCTCAGGGTGCCAGAAGAACAAGTGCCGATGGACGAGTTAGAACTTCAGGAGGATTTGTCCTATGTCGAGCAACCTATCAAGATCTTGGACGTGAAGGAAAGGGTCACGAGAAATAAGAGGATCCGTTGGTGCAAAATGCAATGGAAACACCATACAGAAGCCGAAGCTACGTGGGAACGTGAAGAAGACCTGAAGGCAGAATTCCCGCATCTTATCTCCACACTGTCGAATCTCGAGGGCGAGATTCACTTTAAGGGGGTAGGTTTGTAACACCCTCAATTTTCGCATCATGCATTGCATACATGTTCATGCATTAAACATTAGTAGGATAAAAGAAAGATAATAAAAGATAAAACATACATATATGGTGTAGCAAAAAGAAGAAAAAGAAAATAATAATTATAGCCTAAAACTTGTAATAGGGAATAAGTATAAAAATAATAATAATATATATAAATATATATATAATATAATAATCATATATAAAATAAATAAATAAAAATAAGTAAGTAAAATAAATAAATAAATGAACAAATAAAATAATACATAAAAAGAAAAGAAGAAAAAAACCCACCGCCATGCAAAAAGACAATATAGAAAAAAGAAAACAAAAACAAAATAAAAGTCAACCCAGCCAACTGTTAGCAGTCCTAGCCGCTACGTTACCTTTTCCACGGGAGGCTCCCAATCGGGCTTCCCACCGAAGGGCAAGCCACGTCAAACAAAAAAAAGGAAAAAAAAAAGAAAATCTGCCGCTCGGCCAGAGCTAGTCCCGCTCTGTTGGGATTCTGCGGTGGGCTCGTGGCGGAGACGCGTCCACCGAGCCGATATGGACTTCAAGTCCGATGGCCTCTGGCTGCGGCCCCTATAAAAAGAAACGAAACTCTAGTATGCCCTGCCAACATAAAAAAAAATAAACCTAGCCGCCATGGATCAGAGGAGAGGGCACGACCAGAGAAGAAAAGCGCCAGCCGCCAGAGGAAGAATAGGAGAGAAAAAGAGGAAGAAGAGGAAGAAAAAGAGGAGGGTGCCGCCGTCCATCGGATATCGTCGTCGCCATCGCGTCGCCGCCGTCGTGCCGCCGGGGGAACCTGCGCATCTATTTCGTCTACGCATTGTCCCCATCCCGCGATCATCGAAGCCATCACATCTACGGTAGGCCATGTTCCCGATGCGAATTTTAGCGACCATATTGAATCTAATAGACGTAAATTGATCGTAGTTGCATCGTCTTTTTATTTTCAGCAGCATTAATCCACCCTAAAGTCCCCGTAAACTCATATGAACAAGTATGAGCTAGTTGCATCTAATTAATAAACAACTGTAGTAAATTAATTATTGAATTGTGCATGCATACATGTCATTGCATGTTGATTATTTTGTGTGCATTATATTGAATTGTATGTACTTTCTTGTATGTATGATCACGCGTAGAGGAACGTGCTCAAGAGGCCGCATATGAGGATTTCCAAAATCAATACTTTGAAGCGCTTGAGCAACACCATCCGTCGGAGCAAGGCAAGTGTCCTTGAAGCATATTGATCCTGTTTTTAAAATAAATGTTTTGTTTGTAAAACTGCATGCTTGTGTCAATTTGATGGGAATCCTATGGTAGGAAGTTTACTAGACTTGCTAAACCACCCTTGTCACCTGAAATTTATGGTAGAGCGTCGGGATGAACTTTTTACCTTTTGCTTCGCTTAATCAACTGGGATGGGAATAACTATACCACTCAATTTAATTATGCATCAATGATATTCTGGTTAATGTGAACTGGTCAATACGATGGGTGATCTAAGCAAGCCTGGTATGTGGATGGGTTGGATGTTATGGTGGTTTGCTTGTTTTAGATCTAAGGACCGGTTCATGCGAGAATAAGCCAGGACTATAGTGCCACCACGAGGCCAAGTATGGGTGCGGCGTAGCTGATTAATTAGGGCTTTGCCAGTGCTATTTGGACCATTAAGGATGCTCGGGGAAGGGGTAGTAGGATTGGGTTTGTTGATGATTGGTGGGACTATCCTGGGATCCGAATGGCTCAAGAGGGGGCCCTTGGTTGAAGATGTGCTCAGTTGGAGGCATCACCACCGGTGAAACCTTAGTGGGGTCTAAATAGGCTAGTAATCCCTTTGTAAAGGCTATTTTGTGATCTCTTGGCCACACACCAACGGAAGTGTGTAATATGACCGACGGGTCATGGGCATAAGGGAGATTCTTAGTCACCGAATGGTGATGAAATCACGAACACGTGGGTAAAGAGGTACAAACTCTGTAGAGTTAATTAAAACTATCATGATAGCCGTGCTCCCGGTTATGAGCACCTGGACAACTTCCATGATTAGAGGGAAATTGGGATTTGGGATGGTTATGGTTTGATAATGGTTATGGTTTGGTAATGGTTATGGTTTATATTATGATTATGGCTATGGTTATGGATGGAATTATGGTTTATGATATTGATTATGATTATTGGTAATGGTGAATTATGGACTGGTACTATTATGGTTACATGGTTTATGATGGGTTTACTTCACATAAATATGATACATTGCTTTTCAAATGTTTTACTGTACTTTTCAGCACCTAGCCTTTATTTCATTCGTCATTTGAATCAACCACATGTCATACTTTCCACACTTGCTGAGTACGACATGTACTCACTCTTGCAACCCCCCCCCCCCCCCCCAACAGTTGCAGGTCAGAATTGTGAGTTTAATGGCGATAATGCGGAGTTCTAGGCCGTGTCTACCGTCAGCTTTGCCTGTGGTGTTGCATGGAGCTGCGCTATCCCTTTTGCTTAGTTTGCTTAGTTGCTTAATTAGTTTATTTCCGCTACATTAGTTGAACTTGTCATTAATATTCATTAGATCTTGTATTCGAGGATAATATGGTTTGTGTAATAAAATTTGATAATTAATCTTGTTCTGTGGTAATTTGCTGTATACTCTTTTGTGATTGCACTCGTGTATGTGTGTTGAACATCCTGGGCACACATATGCGTTAGCTTGGTTCAGTTTTCGGAACCGGGCGTCACAGTGTCCTGCAACTTGGTCTGGGCGGTAGGTTGAGGGAGTAAGGGGTGATGCGTCCTGTCCAGTCGCGCATTGAAGGCATGCACCTTCCCAAAGCGTACAGGTGTGGCGCAAGCCTCTTGTCAGGTACCACTGCATCCAATCGTAGCAAAGTGAAGGCGCCACAGGCCTACCCCACATCGCCAAGTGGTAGCTTACAGCGACAAGACAGATGGAACATTTCCTGCCATCATCAACGACTATGCCTAGCCACAGGGGACCGACACGGCAAGACAACAAGTATTCAAGGTGCAGTCAGAGGTAGCGTACGCAAGAAGCTTTAGATCTTGTACAGGATAAGATCACCCCGGGGCCACCTGTCAGGCCCCAGGCCCCACTTGTAAGTTGTCTAGCCTTGGACTATAAAAGGACTGGGCAGCAACTGACTTAGACATCTCCGCTGGTCCGCTCAGACTAGGGGATCCAACAAAAAGAACATCACACACAAACCTACTAGTAATACCATCCACCATTGAGTAGGGTGTTATGCTCTTTGTGGCCCGAACCCTGTAAAAACTACTGTCTCATACATCCATCCGCTAGAACACTTGTTTGAGGCCTAAGCCCGGCCGAACAAGAACCTCCACGAGCTGCTCCATAGCAGATCCAGGGGAAGTGTCGCTCTAACACTTCGACATTTGGTGCGCCGGGTAGGGGCTTTTTCCCTCAAAAAGTGGTAGTGCTTTCACCGCAATGGTGTTTATCAGGCCTGCAGGGGGCCCGCCGTTGACGTTTCTTAGTGTTGATGGTAGGCGAGGCTGGAGCATCTAGCTCCGACACCATCCACGGGGCCCGCCGTTGACGTTCTTCTTGTTGATGATGGGTGACACTGGAGCATCCAGCTCCGCACCAACGATGGGCGACGTCAGAGTAGCTAGCTTCGGCACCACCCAAGGGGCCTGTCGTCGACGTTTCTACAACGACGATGGGCGACGCTAGAGCAGCTAGCTCCAGCACCACCTAGGGGGCCTACAGTCGGTGTTTCTACAGCGATGGTGGGCGACGCTAGAGCAGCCAGCTCCGGCACCATCCAGGGGGACCGACGTCGACGTTCTTCTCGTTGATGGTGGGCGCCATCGGAGCATCCAACTTCGACACTTCCCAGGGGGCCTGCCGTCGACCGTCCGCATGTTGAGGGTGGGCGCTGCCTCGATTCGGTGGCCACCTCGTTGCCATCACCGCTGGAGATTTCTCCGACGATTACCATACATCTCAATTCAGATCTGGCGCTCCCCAGGGGGCCCGCTGGCATCAACTATTCAAGCTCCCGCTCTCCGCTAGGGGCCCACTGACGACATCCTGTGACTAAGTGGTAGGCGTGCCCAATCAGTTGGCCACACTTACTAGGGTGCCTCTAAGGGGTCTCACGCGCAGGGCGTCAAGTGGTTTTCTGCCACCACGGCGACAACGATGTCACCAAGGCGTTATGGTAAGTTCGACCTGAAGATCCGCTGTAAGTTTTACTTTTGAGATGGTGAGAGGTCTAGAGTATGCAGCATGCTTTGTTTGGTCCTGCACCCTAAGCGTGTACACTTTGCATCCCCAGCGCTGCTTCGGTAAAGCTTCACCCTGGGCATAGTGGTAGGATAGTTTTTTTTTCTAAAAAGGGTGTCATAGCGTCTAGAAGTAGCGCTCGAAGCAACTAAACTCCAGTGGGTCTGGTCCAGGGTGTTCAGCCTGCTTAGCATGGTTCCATGCCCTAAGCCTGTACAGTTTTCCTCCCTTGTCATCCGTAGTGGGTCGTTGCCTTCTTGTAAATTCTACCTCCTCCTATGATTAACAAGTTAGAAGAAACACTATCTTTCCCTATGCTTCTGTTTATATTCATATAATTACGCATTAATTTTATGATCATCAAATCATGCTTGTTCTTGCATATTCTCTGTTATATGCCAGGGCTCTCTCTCCCTGTCTCGCGCCTAGTGGAGTCATGCAATCCTGCTGCTGGCGGGTCTGCTTGAGGTTCTTGTGATGTACTTGGGTTCTTTGGTTGTTTTCCTGCACGGGAGCCCGGCGCCGAATGGTCACTCCCTTGAAAAGCTAACGCCCGTGGGAGGTCCAGAGTGTACATCCTGCTTAGCCTGGTCCTGCATCCTAAACGTGTACACTTTGCCTCTTCAGCGCTAACAGCTGAGTACAGGGGGCTGGATGGCACACACTGCTAAGCAGGGCGATAACCATAATCCAGATACGATCGCACTGAATTACCCACGCACTGTAAGCCCGGCTCAGGATCGTAAGACATAACGAGACTGAAAGCAGGAAGGGAGTAACCAACGGGCAAAATTATTTACATTATGCTTTAATTTTTTGCTTACTATCGCATATCATCTGACGTATGCCCGGTTACATTTCTCCTGTCTCGTCCTAGTTGGAGTTGTGCTATCCTACTAAAGGCGAATCCGCATGAGGTACCTACCATGTGTTTGGGTCTGATAATCGTTTTCTTGGTCGGGGTCCATGGTGTTGAATGGTTCGAACTCCTGAAAGGCTAACGCCGAGATGGAGGTCCAGAGTGTGCAACCTGCTTGTGCACCTTACCCTGAATGTGCACCTTGCCTCCCAGTGCTAACAGCTGAGTAAAGGGGGCCGGATGGCTCATGCCCTAAGCAAGGAAACGACCATACCCTGAATGTTGTCGCACCGAGTTACCCATGCCCCACATCTTAGTTATGGACCATAATCCATAACGAAACTAAAGAGCAGGGAAGTGGTGACCGACAAGCGAAATTACTTTTTGTCTACCATGTGTGCAAGACATAAAGGGAGCCCACCACCGACGTTCTACACGTCTGTGGTAGGCGCCATCGACGCCCTCCTTCTAGCGCCACTTCTATGAGCTCCGACGCCTCCCTAGGGGGCCGCCGGCGTCACTTCTTCAAGCTCCGGCGCCTCCCACAAAGACCGCCGGCGTCACTTCTGCGAGGTCCGACACCTCCCAAGGGGGGCCACCAGCGCCACTTTTGCGAGCTCTGGTGCCTTCCAAGGGGGCCGCCGGCGTCACTTCATTGAGCTCTCGCGCCTCCCAAGGGGGCCACCGACGTCACTTCTGCGAGCTTCGACGCCTCCCAAGGGGGCCGTTGGCGTCACTTCTCTGAGCTTCGGAGCCCCAAGGGGGCTTATGGTGTCACTTCTTCGAGCTCCGGTGCCCCCAAGGGGGCCATTGGCGTCACTTCTCCAAGCTCTGTCACCTCCGAAGCGGACCGCCGACGTTCCTTCTCCGGGCTTCGGCACCCTCCAGGAGGCCCGCTGGTGTCACTTTTACAAGACAAGATGAAGGCCCCACCTAAGTGATCATTGCCTCCCCCGAGGTGGGCCCGGGGGCCATTATCGGTACCCTCAAGACAGGATACCCCCGCATACAAGAAGAAGCTACAGACCCGACCTCCCTGCTGAGGCAGACTCTAGAGCTACCACGCGTCCTCTGGCTCTGGGCCCTTGCGCCCACCGAGGAGGGCTCCGGAGCTGCCACGTGTCCTCCGGCTACAAGCCCTTGCTCCCACCAAGGAGGGCTCCGGAGCTACCACATGTCCTCCAGCTCCAGGCCCTTGCTCCAACCAAGGAGGGCTCTGGAGCTGCCACACGTCCTCCGGCTCCGGGCCCTTGCTCTCACCGAGGAGGGCTCCGGAGCTGCCACGTGTCCTACAACTTGCCCTGGGCGGTAGGTTGCAGGAGTAAGGGGTGGTGCATCCTGTCCAATCGCCCATTGATGGCACGCGCCTTCCCCAAGTGTACAGGTGCGGCGCACGCCTCTTGTCAAGTACCACTACGTCCAATCGTATCACAGTGAAGGCGCCGCAGGCCTACTCCACACTGCCAAGTGGGTAGTTTATAGCGACAAGAAAGATGGGACGTTTCTTGCCATCATCAACGACTACGCCTAGCCACTGGCGACCGAAACGGTAAGACAACAAGTCTTCAAGGTGCGGTCAGAGGCAGTGTACGCAAGAAGCCTTAGATCTTGTACAAGATAAGATCACCTTGGGGCCACCTGTCGGGCCTCACTTGTAGGCTGTCCGGCCTTGGCCTATAAAAGGGCTGGTCAACCACAGACTTAGACATCTCTGCGGGTCCGCTTGGACTAGGGGATCCCACAAAAAAAATCACACACACACACCTACTAGCAATACCATCCACCGTGGAGTAGGGTGTTACGCTCCTTGCGCCCAAACCACGTAAAAACTACTGTATCATATATCCATCTGCTAGAACACTTGATTGAGGCATAAGCCCCGCCAAACAAGAACCTCTGCAGGCTGCTCCTTAGCAGATCCGGGGGAAGTGTCGCTCTAACACTTCGACACCATCCTTACGAGAACCGTACCTAGGCCAACCTAACTTTTCCACTTGATGATTGTCTTACTTCCACATAGCCTTCCTTTCGAAAAATATAAATGTCACCCTTTGGGAATACTCTTAAAAGGGGAAATTCTACATCAATAATTTCTGTGCGCTTGCAAACGTTCACTTGAGAATTAAAACCTACCAACAAACATTTCTGGCATCCCTACTAGGGATGAATTGTTAGTAGTGCGTAGGAAATATCAACACTCTTACGCTCCTATGGTCCTCTAGTGACTTCCTTGCAAATGAAAGCTCCGCAGAACCCTCCTTCGAGAACTACTCAACCTCTTTCGTGTGCTACTAGATCCGTTCAGCCAGCAACTTCCCTTGGTCAGCGATATGCTTCTCTTGGAGGTGTATGTGGCCTCACCTTTCTGCAAGGTCCTTCTCCTTCACCTTCACTTTGTCCTCCCTTGCAGAGGAAACATTCTCTCTTTTGTTGACTGCTTCCCCTACCAGCCACACTTGATGCTTCTCTTGTTCGCACTAGGTCTTGAATTTTTCCACGCGGTCAACCAAGTCTTGCTCGCCGCATGCCAGCTTCTGGGAGATTTTATCCTCCCTCCTTTTGATTTCATCCTCTCTATCTTGGATTATCCTCCTTATTATCAAGCTCATCCCGGGGCTTGAGGAGCTGATCCCTCAATGCTTCGAGACTCTCTGAGCGACTTTTAGCCACGTCACTAGCCTCTTTAGCGTGCTTGTAGATCTTCTGGGTCTTCTCATCGAGGGCCTTTATGACAGCCACTCTTTCATTCAGCGTGTTGCTCAAACGCGTCTGTCGGGCCTTCTCTGCTGCCACCCACTCCCTCTGGTCCACAAGCCGGGACCGCGTCAACTTAGTCTTGAAGTACACCTGTTGGTGCCAAGGCCTCAAGGTGTCGCGCTCTTCTTCAAGAGACTTGAGCTTGTAGTCAAAGGCGATCTGGACCTGGCAGAGGCTTGAGCAGGCATTGTCAGTCGACAACGCCAGAGGGATTAGCTCCGACCCTACTTGAGGTTTGTTCTTCGGTTCCCCCGGGTCTTCCAGGATACTCGTTGGATCCCATGGCACGAGCATGGACTCAAGCAACTCGATGTTGGCAGGGCTCATCTCGAAAAGCTCATGTACCTTCAGCGCAGACGAGGAAGGTCCCGCAGCCGGATCTTCAGCCAATGGCACCGTCACCTTTGAAGCTGGTGTCAGAGCTTCAACCGTAGCTTCTGAAGTCTCCAACACTGGTGATGGTACCTCTAGTGCTGGCTCCGAAGCAGTTGAAACTTGCTCCAGTGCAAGCGCGACTTCTTCTTCGACCGCTGGTATAAAGGTTGTTTTGGTGCTAGTAGGTGCCAGAGCTGCGGGTTCGACTGCCTCAACACCCAGAGCGGCCATTTCAACAGTGGTGGCTCCGGACGGTGCGGTCTCTGGGGCCGAGGCGCTGGAGCAGAAGCTCTTGATACTCTGGAAACTGATGAACAGAGAGTTTAGGAAAAATCAAAAAACAAAAACAAGACTCAAGTTTAGGTGCCGATTATTACCTGGGGACATTGCTGCTCCAGTCGGCACGAAACTTCTTCCTTGGACGCCTGGAGTGAGAACCCACCATCTTTGGTGTGGCAGACGCTCCAGGCTTTGTCTCAGGAGTTTAGGCAGCCACCAGTGCTACCTCAACTAGTATCTCTGTTGAAGGAGGAATTACTCCGAACCCAACACCTTCCGCTAGCACCGGGACCGGAGTAGACTTGCCGGACCTAGTGTTGTTCGTGGGCACTGGATCCGAAGATAATTTAGCGGTCGGAGCAGGAGTCATCGATGCTAGAGGCACTACGAGTACCGACTTGAGGGTTGGGAGGGACACCGACACCACTTCTGTCGGACCTGATCTAGTAGAACTACCATCAGATCGCATCATCTTCCTCTTCCAGCTAGAGGATTCAACAGGCTCCTTGCCTTTAGCCCGACTCGAGTCAGGTTTCTTCTGGCTTGAAGCTACAGGAGCCTTGCACTCTGAAGCTTCGGGGATTGAAATCTCTGATGGCAGAGTGCTCCTCTAATGCACCGCAGGACTTGTGTCGTCAAGCAGCGGTATCTTCTACTGTAGCTCTCTCCTAACCTCCGGAGCTATGCTTAGAGGCAAGAACTCAGCCAGAGGCCCGAGGTCATCCCTCGAAAAAGCCCTGCTGTTCAGCTTTTGCATATGGAGCTTCAAAGCGTGCTTGTCAAGATTGGTACCTAGGATGACTTCAATACGGAGGAAATCCATTTCTCCAGGGAAAGACCAAGCTGCGAACTCTCGCTCCTTAAGAGGCGCCCAACGATTGGTCATGAAGTTGTCGAGGACCATCAGAGATGTTAGTCCTCTGTCCACCAATTCCCGGATCCTTGTCAACATGGACTTGTACTTCTCAGACAGCTCCAGGAGCTCCACCCAGGAGACGGAATCTGTCATCAGAAGTCCTTCTAGCAGCTCCAACCGGTTGTGAGGGTCCACCCGGATCACCACCCAATTGGTCTTCCACGTCTCCCACTTCCCGGAAGGAAGGTCTTGATGTACTTGTATGGGGCATTTCTACGCTTCACAAAGTTGTAGAACCCCATCAAGCAGTTACCTTTGCCGGTCGTTTGGAGAGTGAAGAAAGTCTGGAAGAGAGGGATGCAGGGTGGAACACCCACCCACATCTCGCAGAAGTGGAGAAGATTGCCACCATCAACATAGAGTGGGGTCCGAGGTGGTGCAATTGGAGTCTGTACGACTCCAACATCATCAACAGGAAGTTTGATACTGGTGGAACTAGCCTGACCATGGCGTATGCCGAAAAGTAACAATGTCGTCGGCGGACTCCTTCCTGAACGGGAGCTTGTCGAAGCGAATGGCATTGCTGAAGGAGTCGCTTTGCCAGCCCATCAGCTTCCGTACTCTGGTGAGATCTTCATGACTCGTGATCTTGCTGGTGGGAAGTCCGAGTTCCATCGCTGCAAAGTGGAGCAAAAGTGAGAGCGTGGCGCAAGGGTTCAAGCGGTTAACTCAATGGCAAGAATGGATCAGTGCGTAAGAGTTCTCTCTCCTTGTAGCGCCTCTCTCTTTATTAAGCCTCCACAATGCTTGGATGACAACTGCATCTGTACTATAGTCACACTCTATGAAGTTACATCATCAATGATAAGGGGGCCCGAGTCCACTTTGTGAAACAGTCGCACTAGGTCAACCGTTGTCATGATGGGAAGTTGGAAGCCCGAGGGCGGCGGCCTGATAGGGCCACATAGATTACGCTGGGAACTAATATGAAAATCGTATTGGGAATCAGCGACCTTCAGTTTCGTGAGATCAGCACGTCATGTGTCTCACCTACCAAATCAAGAAAGGTCGCGTGTCCCAAGTGGAAACTTGAAGGAGCAATGCGGGAGAGATAATGGCCCCACGTCTGGCATCAAAACCTCACAATTTCACTTGAGTTGGGCCCGGGGGCCACTGTCGATACCCTGCATACTAGGTATCCCTTTGTACCAGAAGAAGATGCATTGAGTTCCATCTTCTGGTATCATGGACTTCTGGAGGCAACACGTGTCCCATAGTGCCGGACCTACCTCCCTCCTTAGGGTGGCTCCGGTGCTATTACATGTCCCGCAGTGCCTGACCTACCTCCCTCCTTAGGGTGGCTCCAGAGCTGTCATCTGTCCCAAGTCGCTAGACCTGCCTCCCTGACAGGGGAACCTCAAGTGTTGCCATGTGTCCAGTAGCTCTCGATCTGCCTCCCCGTAGAGGGAAGCTCTGGAGCTGCCGCATGTCACACGCCTGGACCTAAGTCTGCAACGCGAAGACAGCGAGAACTCCAATGGCGCGGATATTCAAGGGATATCAATTAGCTGTTACAAGATCTCGTTAACGCGTCATTAATGCTATAATAATGACGCATGACCAGAGGACTGTCAGGACCGATAACACTGCTGTTAAGGCACGTTATCATGCTATTAACCACCCTTAACACCATAGATCGTGTATATAGAGGTTTGGTATAGTCGGGCCACATGCCGGGTCACGACGCATAATGTAACAGCCAGTCCTTGGCATATAAAAGGGCGGCGCTGCACGGTAGAACTCAAGATAAGCAAGCACAAGTCATGCCAGACTAAACTCAAGCTCATACAACCAACACACACCCCGCAGAGTAGGTTATTACGCTCAGGCAGCCTAAACCATGTAAAATCCTCTGTGTTCACCCTTGTTCTTGATCATTAGTGCCCCATCCGAATACGAACCTCCGCGGACTACCTATTAGTAGTACCGGGGGAAGTGTCTTAGTCTACACTTCGACACCATTCATGACATCTGTATAACTTTGCAAATAGACTTTCACAATCAGGAGAATTCACAAGCGATACATGCCGTCCAACACTAAATATGAAATTCGATATATCACATTTCGTGTGCCAGAAGAAGCATTTTGGAGTGGAGCTATAACTGATAGACACCCCATTTTCTTTGAAGATCTGCGGGGGATTGTTCTATCGAAAATGCTTGAAATCAACTTTTTACTCATCTGGTGCTTGTATGTGCTTCTAATCTTCTGTACTTGCTTTTCTTACTACATGCATGCATTGCATGATATTATAACGATCATGGACTTATTCTTTAGGATGCAATATATGGATGACAAAAAAGTGAAGGACAATTCGGGAATCCTTGACTCGTTAAGGATTGTTAAGATGAATTTCGACGTGAAAAATGACTGGTATTCAATTGAGTACCCAAAAATGACAAAAAAATAATTTACAAAGAAAAGCAAAAACTCGATCAAGAGAAAAAGATGGAAGTGACAGTCTACATAGGACGAGACATGCATAACTTTATCAAATCTTGCAAGAACCTTATAACGGCTCCTCACCACTTCAAGTAAGTTTGACACTGTTTGGCCAACTCCGTCCACTCCGGGGGCGGGCTGGGTGTGCCAGTCACGGCCTTCTGCCATTTGGGCGCATCGGTCAGCGATGGAGAAGAGCTCGGAAACATCTTGCACATTGTGAATGGCTAGCTTCTCGAGCATCTTCCGGTCACGCACTCCCTGCCGGAATGCTACTATGACAGAAGCATTCACGATGTTGGGGATGGATTTGCGTACCTAGGAGAAATGCTAGATGAATGATCACAGTGTCTCCTTGGGTTGCTGACGCACGGCGTGGACGTCGAGCTCGATGCTAGACGCGTGTAGGAGCTGCTGAAGTTCGCCGTGAACTGCCGGTAGAGATCATCCCAAGAGGTTATGGACCCCTCGGGTAGGTTCATCAGCCATGACGTGGCTGAGCCGATCATGACGACGGGAAAGTAGTTCACCAGGATGGACTCATCCGCTCCTGTGGTCCACCTTGGGCAGAGGATGCCTCGTGCTCAGGCTCTTGAGGGCCATACTCGGCGTCAAGGTTGTGTCGCCTGTCCCGCTGCTGCTCTATGATGACACGGTCATTTATCTGAGCTTGACGATGGTCAAGCTCAGCCCTTAGGTCCTCCATGGGGATCTTGCCAGCGCTGGTAAGCCTAGTGGATCTGGAGTCGACGGTGCGACGGTTGATGGACAGTGTGCACGATAGCAACACGTGACGTCTCTCTCTATTGGGAGAGTTGATAGCTGCCACGACTAAGTGGTCGATGTTGTGGACCCACTGCTGAGCCGCTCCCTGGGAAGAGTTCATCAACGGCGGGTGGTGGAGCAGGGCCCTGGCTGCTGCCAGAGCGCTCTCCGGACTCGCAGCCGGCGATTGTGGGGGCGCTTACTGGGCCAGGACATGCCCGGAGGCGCCACCCTGGCCAGCTGCATTTGCGCAGGGGCATGATGGACCAGAGTTTGCCGCTCGGGCAATGGATCTACTCACCGAACGGCGGCCTCGGAAACCTCCATCCATTGATTTGATGAACACCATAGCAGTGAAAGTGCAACCACTTTTTTTAGGGAAAAAGCCCCTACCTGGCGCGCAAAATGTCAAAGTGTTAATGTGACACTTCCCCCATATCTGCTAAGGTGTAGCCCGCGAGGGTTCTTTGATTGGCAGGGCTTAGTCCTCTATCGAGTGGTTGGCATATGAGAGTGTTAGACTATGGTGTTTACGTGGTTTGGGATGCAAGAGCGTAACACCCTACTCCACGGGGAGATTGTATTACTCGTGTGTGTGTATGCGTAGATTGGGGATACTTTGTAATGGTGGCAGTCTGGTCCTTTTATATACATGGACAAATGCCTTACAAGTGGGGTCCGGGGCCCGACAAGTGGCCCTGGGGTGATCTTATGCTAAATATCTAAGGCTTCTCGTATAAGCTTCCTCTGACTGCGGCTTGAAGACTCGCTGTCTTGCCACCTCAATCGCCAGTGCCCATGTGTAGTCGTTGGTGATGGAAGGGAATGTCCCATCCGTGTGTCCCTGGCGCCGTAAGCTACCCACTTGGCGGAGTGGGATAGGCCTGCAACACCTTCACTGCGATGCAATTGGGCGCAACGGTACCTGATAGCAGGCGTGCACCACTTCATTTGCCTAGGGAAGATGCGTGTCTTCAATGCTTGATCTGGACAAGGCACACCACCATCTTAACTCCCGCAACCCACCACCCAGGACAAGTTGCAAGGTATGTGGCAGATCGAGAGCTAGCCTCCAAGGGGGAGGATGGGTCCCGACCTGTGGACCACATGGCAGCCCCGAAGCCCGCTCCAGAGTAGAGCGGGAGATCCAGGGCTCCGAGACACATGGAAGAGCTGGAGCCCGCCTCTTTGGGGAGGTGGCCTGTCTGTTGTCTCGAACCACGTGGTAGCATCGGAGGCCTCTCCTATGGGGGGAGCAGGATCTCGTCCTGCTGGACATGTGGCCTCTTGGGAGCTCGTCTCTAAGGGGGAGCTGGACTTCTCCTTGAGGTCCATGTGGATACTCTGGACCCCATATCTGAGGTAGAGGGGTCCGATCCTTCTGGACATGTGGCGCCCTCGAAACCTTCCCTGGCAAGAAGGTTGGGCTCCTAGGCGACTTTAGCCTGTGCACGAGGGTACCCGGTATGCTGGGTACTGACAGTGGCCCCTGGGTCCACCCTAGGGGGAGATGATAAGCCCGAGCGTGGAGCCCTATCCCTGCTTTCTTGCACTGTCTTTTGATTTTGTCTTGATCAGCTGAAATGGTATGCGCCTCTACCATCGTGGCCATGTGTCCCTCTCTTGATGAGGGCTCGTGGCGACGGGATCATTGCCTGCTATAGCTTCTTCATGGCGACAGTTCCCAATGTGGTTGTTGCACTTCTACTGCTTCCACTTCCGCCTTTATGGGAACTGGCGGGTTGCCTTCTCAGGTCGAAGCCTCCTCGGTCCAATCTCTCTGACAGGAGACCTGGGCCCCACTATCAGGGTCGCTATGGGTTGAGCAGCGGGTTTCTGCCCCAAGCAATTTGCTCGGTGCGCTCAAACGCCAACAGGGTGTTAAATGGAAACCTTTGTGGGCAAAGATGGTTCATCCTTATGCACACCCCAACATTCGAGCCTTCATCTTCCTCCTTGAGCACCCACTCTCTCCCTACCTTCGAGGTTCTCGACTTCTGCTCCAATGGACTCAGCCTTGCCTCCTTCCCGCATAGAGGATGTAGCATCCATGAGGCGGCTATTAGGATGGGAGGATGAGGAGTACTGGGATCTAATTCGTCCCTACTCCCTGCCTCTGGAGTTGGAGGAGAAAGAAATCATCTTCTTCAAGTCGTATGCATACTTTGGGTTCGTTCCTCCCATTTCCTCCTTCCTGGCGACACTTCTGGAGGTCCTCGAGCTCCAGCTTCACCACTTGTCACCGAACTCTCTGGTGGTGGTGGCGGTTTTCTCGCACTTCTGCAAGATGTTTGTCGGGGTGTACCCATTCGTGCCGGTGTTCCAGCAGTTCTTCATGTTGAGGCGGACTTAGAATAAGAGCAAGATGAGCTTCCTCAACGCCTACTACTTCCACCATCGGGCCAACAACCCTTTCAAGTACATCATCCCGCTGTCCACAGCAAAGTGGGCCGACTGGAAGAATGACTGGATGATCATACAGGTCGATGCCCACGATCGCATTGTCCTAGCCAATGACTGGTCGGTACTCAGGAAGAAGATCTTGGAGGAGCAGTCGGAGTTGGAGCAGGCGTACACTTGGTGATGGAGAGGATCCGATTCTTGGAGGATCATGTTTCGTCAGAGCTAATGGTGATGGTGGACTTTGTACGTTGGCGCATGGCCCCTCTCCAGCATCGTAGCCGCCCTGCATGGCTTTACTTCAGGTGGCAGGACGACACCAGGCTGGTGCGGGGTCGCGATACGGCAAGAGGTGTTCGATGCATTGACCAAGGCGTGTGACGACCTGCTGATTTCCGACGTCTTCAACCTTCTGGGGTCCTACCGCCGCTTTTCTCGGATCGGAACCTCCGGATGAAGATCCTGAAGGCGATGCCGAACCTGGACGCGCTCGGTGTTGCATCGCGGCAGGTTGACGATGTGCATCGCGGACTGACCATCGTCGACCCTCCACAGGAGTATACACCTGCTCCAGGCTCCGAAGCGCCAAGGGTGGACGCGCCTTCCGACGGAGGGAAAGGCATGGTGCTGTTCCCTGACACAGGGAAGGGGAAAGCATTGGTCCCCGATGTAGGGAAGGGGAAGTCACCGGTGATCAATGTTGTGATGGAGAAACTCCCTCGGTCGCCGCCAAATGCACCATCGCGGGCGGTCCTTGCTCCAAGTCAGCATCCATCAGTGCGCCCCTCCACAACATCAGGTGTTAGCGGTTCTTTGGGGGGATGCCCAATCCATCAAGCAGTGGTTCTGCCATGGTCTGCGACTAGCACACCGTCCAACATCTCCGCCACTAGTGCAGTCCAAGGCATCACATAGGGCTCTGGGAGCTCTACACCTACGGAGCCTGAGGCCAAGAGACCTCGAGCCGACATCGGCGGCAGCTCGGGAGGAGGCTCCGGGAGTGGCACCGTTGGAGTCGGTAGAGATACACCGATGCAGGGTGGCAGCATCGTCAGTGGTTCTGGTGGAGGTCCGGCTGGGGTGACCACTCCTACCATGCCATCGACGGGACCCGAAGCTTCACGCTACCGAAGGTCGAGGCTCGCTGGAGCATTTAGGGGCTTCGGTAAGGCATTATTACCAATTCTTGCTTCATTATCTCACCTGTTCTTCTAGCTTGGGCAGATTTTGATTTTGACCTGTAGGTCTGCGTCAGCTGTTGTGACGCCTCTACCGCCGGGGGTAGTGTCCCGGAGTGCTGCGAAGTCAGCCCAAGAGGCTATGGCTGCACCGACAGAGCAGACCACCAAGCCGGTATACGAGAGCGTTGCTCCGACATTCGCACCTCGTGTGGGTAGTGAAGCGTCTCCGGCTGCCATGCCAGAGGCACCTTCGGCCGTCGCGCCAGAGGCAATGTCAGAGTCGGCTCAGCGGGCTGAGGGCCTGGCCCCCGCAGCTACTGATCTGGTGGTTGGGTGGAGACGGTGGTGCTACCGCTTCGGGTGGCGCCACTACTTCCGCTCAGTGCCTGGGAACAAGGTCCCCTGTACTAGTGGTCTCGCCTTCACCTCCGCAAGAGGAAGAGGTCCCCAAGATGATTATCAGACGGCCTTCCATAACTTCAGCGTAGCAAGAGCTCCTCTCCGACATCATGGACTCGGCGCACTCCAGCATCAATCTGGTTCAATCCAACCTTAGCCAGGCGCAGGGGGCTCTTGCTTCAAAGTGGGAGAAGCTGCGTGCTGAGGGCGAGCGCCACCGAGCCTGGGAGGACCTTCTGAGGTCCAGGATCACCGAGGCGAAGGCAAAGTACCAGAAAGAGAGTGAGGAGCTGAAGCTGAGGCACCGCTTGGAGAAGTCCATGGACGAAATGTCCTAGAAGATTCTAGCCGATGCCAAGGTAGCCAATGACACGGCTAACACCCGCCTGCGTGCGCTTGAAGAGGGTCGAGAGGCCCTGGGTCGCCGTGGAGACACTTTGCTAAGTGGGAGGCTGCTATCTGCGAGCAAGAGGTGGGGGCCCAGGTGATGATGGCTCGGGCTGACGCAGATCGGGACAGGCTGCAGTCCCGCCTCGAAGACCTTGAGCTTCAGGAGAGCGACTTGGAGAAGGATCGGTCGCAACACTTAGCTAAGCATCAGGAACTCCTCTTGCGAGATCTCGATGTCTAGGCCCGGGAGCACATAAGCAGCGTCACGCCCGAGAGCCCAATCCGCAAGAGCGTCAGCTGGCTCAACGTCTGGAAGTTGAGCGTAGAGCGGTGGCGGAGACAATGGCATTCCATGTCCTGATGTGCTACCGGAGTCGGTACCCTGAGATGACATTGGAGCCAATTTTCGAAGGTCCTATTGAGGAGCGCGAGGAGACGGCGGCAGCGGAGGTCAAGGATACCTCAAAACATGTCGTCGCGCAATTCACCAGGGACTGATGTCGGCAGCCCACCTTTGTATACGGGGTTCACCCCTTTGTAAATATTATTTAATGAATTTGAATTTGTGTTTGGTTTCTTGGCTTTTCTTATTCTTCTCAAACTGTTGCTCCGAGTCCTTAGCTGCATAAGGGCTTGTAGAACTTGTGTTGAGTTTGTTAGCTTTAGAGGGACCAATGATCGCACAGTTGACATGGCCGATTTGTCATCAGTTGACGTCTTTCCTATGGAACCCCCTTAGTGGCCTCCTGGTAGATGTGGCCAGGTTGCTGGGCACACCTACCACTTGATCGCAGGATGTCTTCCATGGGCCCCCAGCGGAGCTGGGTAGTATGAGTGGGTGACCTCGGTGTGGCCCCTCTAGAGGCACTGAGTTTTGTCTGAGTGGAGACGTCGACAGCAATCCCCTTGGGTGGTGCTAGAGCTCACCGCTCTGATGTAGACGGCAGGCCCCTTCGGAGTTGCCGGAGCTGGATGCTCCGGCGTTGCCCACCATCATCGCAGAGACATCGACGATGGGCCTCTTGGCTGGTGCGAGAGCTGGCTGCTCTAGTGTCTCCCACTATCGTCGTAGAGATGTTGACGGCAGGCCCCCTGGGAGGTGCTGGAGATTGATGCTATGGCGTCGCCCACCATCATTGTAGAGTCATCGACGGCAGGCCCCCTGGAAGGTGCTGTAGCTAGCTGCTCCGACGTGGCCCACCATCGTCGCAGAGGCGTCGACAGCGGGCCCCTTGGGTGGTGCTGGAGCTGGATGCTCCGGCGTCGCCCACCATCATCGTTGAGTCGTCGACGGCAGGCCCCTTGGGAGGTGCCGGAGCTGGCTACTCCAGCGTCATCAACTACCAATGTGTAGCACTTTGACAGCAGGCCCCTGGTGTACAAGCTACCACAAGAGAACCTTATTAGCAACAAGGGCAGGGCAGGAGAGTGTACTCATTGATCAGCACTTGTTGCTGTCGTCAGCATGCTGAGACATCGACGACAGGCCCCTTGGGTGGTGCCGGAGCTGGTGTTTACGGCTGTTATATACCAATTTCACCCGTTAATATAACTCAATTATGTGAAGGAAACATCATTTCTTGCACACATCACCTTTGTATTTAACCTATTTCCACTTGTCCTTGGAGGAAGAAGTGCATGCACGAGTTCTATGTCGAATTGAAGTGAAACAAGGGGATGGATCCTATAAAATATTATTCCAGCCAATCAAGCATCGACATGTGGCACCACATGGATCAAATGGCCCACTAACAGAAGTATTCGAGGCCATCTAACGGTGTAGCACCGATATCAGTCCATGGGACCCATCTGACAGAGACCTAGAGGAAGCACACCACAAAAGGAGCCAAGACCAGGTCGGTCGTCCCCCCTAGTCGGCCAACTAGGTCCTGGCGCCAAACGCGGTCAAACTCCACGTGTTGGCTCCTCCCAGCTTTAAGAGGTCATGGGTGACTGATTCACGCACTTTTGGTAGCGGGAACCGACCGTTCTCCAAGCTATAAATAGGTCCTAGGTCCCCTCACCCCTCACTTCAACACACACCACTTGAGTATTCATCCATTGTATCCACTACTCTCCATAGTTTTAGAGGTTTATAGGCTGTATAGAGGAGAGTCTCTAGTCCTTAGTCCAAGTAGGAGAGGAGTAAAAGGAGTCACTTCCCAATTCCTAATTGGGAAAGGTATGTGTCGAAGTGTTAGAGTGACACTTCCCCCAGATCTGCTAAGGAGCAGCCCGCGGAGGTTCTTATTCGACAGGGCTTAGGCCTTAATCAAGGGTTCTAGTAGATGGATGTATGAGACAATAGTTTTTATGTGGTTCGGGCCGCTAGAAGCGTAACACCCTACTCCACGGTGGATGGTATTGCTAGTATGTGTGTGTGTGTGAGATTTTTTTTTGTGGGGTTACCCTAGTCCGAGCGGACCAGCGGAGATGTCTAAGTCGGTGGCTACCCAGTCCTTTCATAGTCCAAGGCCGGACAGCTTACAAGTGGGGCGCGGGCCTGACAGGTGGCCCCGGGGTGATCTTATCCTGTACAAGATCTAAGGCTTCTTGCATACGCTGCCTCTGACCGTGCTTTCAAGACTTGTTGTCTTGCTGCATTGGTCGCAAGTGGCTAGGCGTAGTCGCTGATGATGGCAGGAAACATCCCACCTGTCTTGTCGCTGTAAGCTACCCACTTTGCGGTGTGGGGTAGGCCTGTGACACCTTCACTGTGATACAATTGGATGCAGCGGTACCTGACAAGAGGCATGCGCCGCACCTGTATGCTTGGGGAAGGTGCGTGCCTTCAATGCACGACTGGACAAGACACACCACCCCTTACTCCAGCAATCTACCACCCAGGACAAGTTGCAGGACACGTGTCAGCTCTGAAGCCCTCCTCAGTGGGAGCAAGGGTTCGGAGTCGGAGGACGCGTGGTAGCTCCAGAGCCCTCCTTGGTGGGAGCAAGGGCCCGGAGCCGGAGGACGCGTGGTAGCTCCGGAGCCCTCCTTGGTGGGAGCAAGGGCCCGGAGCCGGAGGACGTGTGGCAGCTCCGGAGCCCTCCTCGATGGGAGCAAGGGACCAGAGCCGGAGGATGCGTGGTAGCTCTGGAGTTCGCCTCAGCGGGGAGGCCGGGACTGGAGCTGCTTCTTGTATGCGAGGGTACGCGATCTTGAGGGTACCGACAGTGGCCCCCAGGCCCACCTTGGGGGAGACGACTATCCCGTAGGTGGGGCCTTCATATTGTCTTGTAAAAGTGAAGCCAGCGGGCTCCCTAGAGGGCGCCGGAGCTCAGATAAGGAACGCCGGTGGCCCCCTTCGAAGGCGTCAGAGCTTGGAGAAGTGACACTAGTGACCCCCTTGGGGGCACCAGAGCTCGAAGAAATGACACTAGCGGCCCCCTTGGGGAGTCAAAGCTCAGAGAAGTGACGCCGACGGCCCCCTTGGGGGGCGTCGGAGCTTGCAAAAGTGATGTCGGCCATCCCCGTGGGAGGCGCCGGAGCTCGAAGAAGTGACGCCGGCGGCCCCCTTGGGAGGCGCTGGAGCTCGTAGAAATGGCACCAGCGGCCTCCCTGGGAGGTGCTAGAGCTCCCAGAAGTGATGTAGGCGGTCTTTGTGGGAGGCACTAGAGCTCGAAGAAGTGACGCTAGCGGCCCCCTGGGGAGGCGTCCGAACTCGCAAAAGTGGCGCTAGAAGGAGGGCGTCGACGGCGCCTACCACGGACATGTAGATCGTGAGCAGTGGGCTCCCTTTATGTCCTGCACACATGGTAGACAAAAAGTAATTTCGAGCGTCGGTTACCACTTCCCTGCTCTTTAGTTTCATTATGGCTTACGGTCCTTAACTCAGGTCTGGGGCATGGGTAATTCAGTGCGACAACATTCATGGTATGGTCGCTGCCTTGCTTAGGGCATGAGCTGTCCAACCCCCTTTACTCAGCTGTTAGCACTGGGAGGCAAGGTGCGGATTCTTAGGGTATAGAACCAGGCTAAGCAGGTTGCACACCCTAGACCTCCAGCTCGGCGTTAGCCTTTCAAGAGTTAGAACCATTCAACACCATGGACCCCGACCAACAAAATGATTATCAAACCCCAAACACATTGCACGTACCTCATGCGGATCTGCCTTTAGTAGGATAGCACAACTCCAACTAGGACGAGACAGGAGAAATGTAACCGGGCATACGACAGATGATATGCGAAAGTAAGCAAAAAATTAAAGCATAATGTAAATAATTTTGCTCGTCGGGTACTCCCTTTCTGCTTTTAGTATCGTTATGTCTTACAGTCCCAAGCCGGGCTTACGGTGCATGGGTAATTCAGTGCGATGATATCTAGATTATGGATATTGCCCTGCTCAGGAGTGTGTGCTGTTTGGCCCCCTGTACTCAGCCTTTAGCACCGAAGAGGCAAAGTGTACATGCTTAGGGTGCAGGACCAGGCTAAGCAGGTTGTACACTCTGGACCTCCCACGGGCATTAGCTTTTGAGGGGAGTGACCATTCGACACCACAGGCTCCTGAGCAGGAAAACAACCAAAGAACATAGATACATCACAGGAACCTCAAGCAGACCCGCTAGCAGCAGGATTGTATAACTCCACTAGGTGCGAGACAGGGAGAGAGTGCCCTAGCATATGAAAGAGAATATGGAAGAACAAGCATGATTTGATGATCATAAAATTAATGCGTTGTTAAATGAACATAAACAAAAGCATAGGGCAAGACAATGTTTCTTCTAACTTGGTAATCATAGGAGGAGGCAGACTTTACAAGAAGGCATTGACCCGCTTCGTATGACAAGGGAGAAAAACTATACACGCTTAAGGTATGGAACCATGCTAAGCAGGCTGAACACCTTGGATCGGACCCACCGGAGCTTAGTTGCTTCAAACGCTACATCTAGATGCTATGACACCCTTATCAGAAAAAACTATCCTACCACTATGCCCAGGGTGAAGCTTTACCGAAGTAGCGCTGGGGAGGCAAAGTGTACACGCTTAGTGTGCAAGACAAGACAAATCATGTTGGGTACTATGGACCTCTCACCGTGCCAAAATTAAATCTTACAGTGGATCTTCGGGTCAAACTTACTGTAACGCCTTGGTGACATTGTTGTCGCCATGGTGGCAGGAAACCGCTTGACATCCTGCCCGTGAGACCCTTTAGAGGCCCCCTAGTAGGTGTGGCCAACTGGTTGGGCACGCCTACCACTTAGTCGCAGGATGTCATCGGCGGGACCCTAGTGGAGAGTGGGAGCTTGAATAGTTGACGCTAGCGGGCCCCCTGGGGAGCGCCAGACCTGAATTGAGATGTGTGGTCATCGTCGGAGAAGTCTCCGATAGTGATTGCAATGAGGTGGCCACCGAATCGAGGTGGCACCCACCCTCAATGTGTGGAACGTCGATAGCGGGCCTCCTGGGAGGTGCCGAAGCTGGATGCTCCGGCGCCGCCCACCATCAACAAGAAGAACATCGACAGCAGGCCCTCTGGATGGTGCTAGAGCTGGCTGCTCCAACGTCGCCCACCATAGTTGTAGAAAACACCGATGGTAGGCCCTTTGGGTGGTGCTGGAGCTGGCTGCTCCAGCGTCGCCCATCGTTGCTCTAGAAACATCGACGGCAGGCCCCTTGGCTGGTGCCAGAGCTGCCTGCTCCGACGTCACCCACATTCGATGCGGAACGTCGATGGCAGGCCCCCTGGGTGGATTCATAGTTGGATGCTCTGGCGTCGCCCATCATCAGTGAGAAGAACGTCGACGACGGGCCCCCTGGATGGTGTCGGAGCTAGATGCTCTGTCGTCGCCTACCATCAATGCTATGAAACATCGACGGCGGGTCCCCTGCAGGCCTGATGAAAACCATTGCGTTGAAAGCGCTACCACTTTTTTGAGGGAAAAAGCCCCTACCCAGCGCGCCAAATGTCGAAGTGTTAGAGCGACACTTCCCCCGGATTTGCTAAGGATCAGCCCGCGGAGGTTCTTGTTCGACGGGGCTTAGGCCTCAATCATGTGTTCTAGCGGATGGATGTATGAGACAATAGTTTTTACGTGGTTCAGGCCGCAAGGAGCATAATACCCTACTCCACGGTGGATGATATTGCTAGTATGTGTGTGTGTGTGTGATGTTTTTTTTTGTGAGGCTCCCCTAGTCCAAGTGGACCAGTAAAGATGTCTAAGTTGGTGGCTGCCCAATCTTTTTATAGTCCAAGGTCGGACAACTTACAAGTGGGGCCCAGGGCCTGACAAGTGGCCCCAGGGTGATCTTATCCTGTACAAGATCTAAGGCTTCTTGCGTACGCTGCCTCTGACCGCGCCTTGAAGACTTGCTATCTTGCCGCGTCGGTCGCCAGTGGCTAGGCGTAGTCGTTGATTATGGAAGGAAACATCCCACCTGTCTTGTCGTCGTAAGATACCTACTTGGCGGTGTGGGGTAGCCTGTGGCGCTTTCACTGTGATGCGATTGGACGCAGCTGTACCTAACAAGAGGCATGCGCCACACCATTATGCTTGGGGAAGGCGCGTGCCTTCAATGCGCGACTAGACAGGACGCACCGCCCCTTAGTCCCGCAACCTACCGCCCAGGGCAATTTGTAGGACACGTGGCAGCTCCGGAGCCCTCCTGTGTGGGAGCAAGGACCCGGAGCCGGAGGACACATGGCAACTCCGGAGCCCTCCTTGGTGGGAGCAAGGGCCCGGAGCCGGAGGATGTGTGGCATCTCCGAAGCACTCCTTGGTGGGAGCAAGAGCCTGGAGCCGGAGGACGCGTGGCAGCTCTGGAGCCCTCCTCGGTGGGAGCAAGGGTCCAGAGCCGGAGGACGCGTGGTAGCTCTGGAGTCCGCCTCCTCGGGGAGGCTGGGTCCGGAGCTTCTTCTTGTATGTATGGGTACCCGGTCTTGAGGGTACTGACAGTATGACTCTTATATTCCTATTTGTATTTGTGACTTTATTCTTAATAAAGATGTTAACTTTAGTGTTCCATTGTTCATATACTTGGATGAAGCATTTCTTGTTTGATTGTGGAATCTATGTATGTGGTAGGAGTAGTATTTATGATCATGCTATATGCTATATCATTGTCATTATATCATCATAAACACTACAAACCCCCACTATCGTCTAATAGTTATGATATGATTATGTTAACCTAAATCACTTATGCTATGAATTAACATTGGTTCAACGATGATTTAGTTCATTGCCTTAGAATGGCTTGTGCCTAGGCTTCTAAGGTAATTACTTAATATGCTAGCATGGTGCTAGGATAGAGAGTAGCGTTGAATGTCTCGTAGACCCACAGATTGAAGAGGTAGGCAATAGGTGGTGATGGTCCTATCTGTCCTTTGTAATCCTCCACGTTCGGCTATGCCACAGGCTCTTGGCGGGAGTCGTCCTAGTATTGCTAGGGGTAAACTCGTGCCCGATATGTAATCCACTTAGCATGAGAAATCATAATTGACATGTTCATTAGTAAGTTACTTAGGCTATGTATATGTACATTAGAAGCACCATAGGAGTCTCTACCTAACTCTTAGCCTAGTCCCTTTACCCCATTTATCCCATTAGGATAGAATGCTCTTGTGTGTGTCACACTACTCTAATTTATCATTTATCCATCCTTGCTAGAACCCTACCTAGATCGGCCGAGTCTCTCCACTTGATGATTGCTTTACTTCCATATAGCCTTCATTTTGGGGAACATAAATGACACCCTTTGGCAACACTTTTAGAGGGAAAATGCTACATCGATAGTTTCCGTGCGCTTGTGGATTTATATGTATAATCTAAAATCTATTAACAAGCATTTCTGGCAAAACTGCTAGAGATGAATTGTTAGTAGTGCGTAGGAACCGTCAACAAGAATTTCTGGTGCCGTTGCCGGGAAAGGCAGTGGAAGTATTGCATGATTGAGTGAATAGAATAGGACCCTGATAGGTTTTACTAGGATCACCCTTCTTTTTTTGCATTTTATGTGAAAACAGGGTAGTGTATGTCTGGTTTCCGCTTGACGGAAAACTTTGTTGAAGATCCCAAATCCATTCTAAGATATCGACCTCGTGTCATTACTCTTCTGAGGCTTTGAGCGGCAAAGCAAGCCAGCACAACTGCACCAACAACCAACACACTAATGGCCTAGAAGACCCTTCATGAGTTTTTGGCTCCCTCTGCTAACAATGTGCCTGTTGGGCCCACTGTTAACATAAGAGATGTAAACTTCGAAATCAAGACTGTCTTCTCACTATGCTGCAAGCCAACCCATTTTGTGGGAAGGCTAACGAGGATGCAAGTTCTCACCTGCAATAATTAATCGAGATATGCAACACTTTTAAGATCAAGGATGTATCTCCTGATGCTGTCCGTCTTAGGCCATTTCTGTTCTCTCTTCTTGGGAGAGCGAAATAGTGGTTCTACGTGAACCGAAGTGCTGTAGATACTTGGGAGAAGTGTTCTATAACATTCCTCACCAAGTTTTTTCTGTTGGGCATGACCAATGCCCTACGTGGAAGAATTTCTAGCTTCCAGCAAAATGCCAAAGAATATATTCCCGAGGCTTAGGAAAGGCATCAAGAGTACATCCTAGCCTGTCCCCACCATAGGATGGATGATTTTCTCATCATCCAAAACTTCTACAACGAGCTG
This sequence comes from Tuctoria greenei, assembly GCA_036927565.1. Taxonomy (NCBI): domain Eukaryota; kingdom Viridiplantae; phylum Streptophyta; class Magnoliopsida; order Poales; family Poaceae; genus Tuctoria; species Tuctoria greenei. The sequence continues at coordinate 42,053,983 of JAYESD010000011.1, forward strand.
ATTCCTTCTGTCCCTGACCATGTTGATGCTGCTGCTGGAGGTGCCTTCTTCTCATTGACAGTGCTCAAAGCCAAAGATTTGATTGAGAAGATGGTGGCAAACATGGGTTGGATCGACAAGCGTATCCATACCCGCCAGTGAAGCATGCACACCTTGAAGAAGGTGGACATGATCGCTGCCAAATTGGACCTCCTTATGAAGAAAATTGATGGGCAAAGAAATAGTAAGGTATGTGGCAATGCCTATGCCTTAGACTATCCATCACTTGTGAAGTCCGTGGCAACATGGGACATTAGGGCAATGACTACCCAGGAACCCGTGAGGATGCCTTATACGTAGCTAACAATGGAAACGACAATGGCTATCGTCCAGGAGGTCAAGGGTGGGGCCAACCATGCTCATTCTTTCAAGGAGGGTACAACAACAATGGCAACAATGGAAATCAACCCAACTTGAGAGAACCTGCCATTGGCCAGCTAAAGATCAATGAGGCTATATCCAAGAAGCCGTCGGCCAATGACAAGACCCTAGAGAGGATTAATGACAAGATTGAAGGACTATCCTCATCCTTCAAGAATCAATTGAGTTTCAACAAGATGTTGGAAACTCAGTTGGCTCAACTGGCAGCTGCTGTTCCTCAAGTAGAGAATGGCAAGATGCCAGGACAACCCAAACCTCCTGTAGAAAGTTCCAACATGATTTATCTACAAGGATACAACTAGCTAAAATACCCTCGATGTCCTACAATTTCATGCTCAATTGGAGCTCACCACTTTGACAAGGCCCTTTGTGACCTTGGAGCAAGTCTGAGTGTGATGCCCAAGGTGTTTTTCAACCAGTTGAACTTCACGAAACTTACTCCAACACCAATGTAGCTCCAACGGGCTAATTCTTCAGTCTGTTATCCAACGAGTATCGATGAAGATGTTCTGGTGAAAATCCGGAACTGCTTCATACCTGTGGATTTCGTGGTGCTTGACATGGAGGTCGAGAAGGATATGCCGCTCATTATTAGGCGCTCGTTCCTAAGCACCGCGAAGGCTCGCATAAATGTGGGAGCTGGAGAAATCCACTTCCATATCAATGGCAAGGAGGAGAAGTTTAACTTCCGCCCAAAGTTGGAGAAATGCTCCCTGATCTGTATCAAGTATGGGTCGAATGTTAAACACATTAAAGAGGTCGAAATCACACCTCCAAAGGAGGACCCAATCATTGCATTAATGAGGAATTGGATCTATGCGGAAAACCCGTCTTATCGTCCACGCTGACACCCCAAGAAGATGGAGAAGCCCAGGCCTCCCCAAAGGCCCAAGTCCACCAAGCCGCCAAAGAAGTTATGGCGGAAGAAGCAAGAAAAGCGGTCCGAGCCCATCCCTCCAGGCCCGGATGACAAGAAATGAAGAAGGAGGAATGTCCATCTCATCAGACGTTGGTGAGACCTAGCCAATATGTTAAATTTCTAGTTATCCTTTTCTTTGTTTTCTTTTCTCTTTATTTGGTTTTCCATATTTAGTTTGATTTTCCCCACTGCATATTTGATTTTACTAGTAAGTTGAAAATCTTATATTCTCAACTATCATTTTTATTTCTTTATTTTTCACAAAAAGAAAATTGTTAGCTTTTGAAAAAGGTATTTTTATTTAGAAAACAATTTTTGTGAGCTGCAAAAGTGGTATTTCACCAATGTGCTAATTTCATAGCCGTTGGGGAGCCATGTGCCAAAAGGGGGAACAAGGGCCCACTTGTCAGGTCGGCCGACCCCCCTATTCGGTCGACTAGGGGAAAGATCCATTTTGGCTCTCTCTCCTCCAACGGATACATTTGGTTCCCTAGAGACCATCGGGGATTGCACACTATAAATGGTGGCCATGAGGAGCTCTTCTCCTCACACTTCACCTCATTTCATACCTCCCCAAAGTCACTCTTGCTCACATTGTTTTCTTGCTCTTCATTGAAGCACTCTTGCTCAAATTCCCAACTCAAAAAGATTTGCTTTTGTTTGCATTTGCAATTTGCTATCAAGTCCTTCTAGGGAAAATTCGTCGGGGTTTTTCTTCGCTAACATCACCTCTTTCGAGTTTTTGCCTTGTTGTGTTCTTGTTTGTTGTGTCCATGAAAGGAATGAAGAGGTTGTTTGGAAAGAGGAAGGAGGCTGCAAGCTCCAGCCATGGTGGAGACTCAAGTGCATGCCCTTCTGTTGCTACAACAAGTTCATGTAGGAGGAGTGTAGGAGAGGACACTCCCATGGGTGAGAAGAGCAACCCACACCAACTTCTTCACGACGACGACCTCAACATCCAAAGTGAAGTTTGAGATCAAGCACGCAAGCTCCTCCAAGATCGTGAGTTTTCTCATACGAAACCTTATGATCCGGATTTGATATCCAAAATAGGTGTGAATTCCAAATTCTTTTCCATTTGGCGTGCACTAGGATAGGAAAACTTTGCTCAGAGAGAGGAGAAAGGTTCACGCCTTCTCTCCATACAATTCCTTTGCACACTCAAAATAGGATTTGATGGTATTATTTTTAGATTATTTCAAAAAGAATACACTATCCTATGGAAAGAATTATGTGAAATCCTAGGCCTCCATAAACGTTGTTTGCTAGATTTAGACACTTTGCCTAAGTTTCACAAACAAAGTTTTTGGCAATATTTAACTGGTGAGATCAGATGTAGTGCACCTAGGAATAGCCACTTGCACAACCCTACTTTACGCTTCATGCATAGATGGGTGGCTATGAATACGTTCCCTAGAGGAGATGTAAGGATAATACATGATGATGACCTGGAAATTTTATTTGTCGTGATTAAAAAGGTATAAGTTGCTCCAGTTATTGCCATGATGACACGATGGTTAGATTATATTCCAAGGGTAGGGCCAACTGAATGTACTTCATTCATTACCCATATTGCTACTAGAGTAGGAGCACTAGAATATTCTTCAATTGAGTATATTGAAAATGAAAGAGAATTAATTGATGAAGATTATTTAGTGCAAGGACATAGCCTTGAGCATGATCAAGATGGCTATTTAATATTTTATTATCCCGACTTTGTCAATGAAATTCGGTTACCTAACCCGGATTATCATTTGTACAAATGTCAGAGGCTAAGCATTGACTTTCTTCCCACCGAGGAAGCTGGAAGAAGTAATGTCTGTGGCAGGGTAACTAGAAGTCGTACAAGGAGAGCAGCTATGCCTCCGACAACCTGCACAATCCGTGAGTATGAAGAGGAAGAAAACCCAATGGGTGATGCACCTGGATGGACTCAACCTCCATCGTATGAGACCGAAGATCCGTCTTGGCATGGATGGCCAGGAGCCGCATGGGAGCCACCCCTATCCACTTCAAGCTCTAGCAGCTTGCCTCCATCGTCCATGAGAAGATGTCGTTCCTCTTCAGCTAGAAGTAATCAAGACTATAGCCAAGGAATGATGGATCTCACTAGACATATGGATGAGCTTGAAGTGAGAACGGGTGACATCTACAACACTCTCCAAGGGCATGTCCAAGGTAACCAAGACTGGCAACAACACCTGGACGCTCAATTCATCAACCTCAACTCCACGCTACAACAACAACAAGCCAATCTCGCGGCATACTTCCGTCATCAAGGTTTTGAAGCGTCTCGTGTAACACCCTCATTCTCATCAATCATGCATTGCATACATTCTAATATACGTTTAACATTACTCCACATAAAAAGGAACAAGTTTAAAATGAATTTAGATACAAAACCGCACTTAAGAATTCTGGGAAGTGCGGACTAGCCCGTTTTTGGTGCGGACTAGTCTGATTTCTCTCTGACTTCGAACGGACTTGTCCATTTTGCTGCAGACAAGTCTGTTTTTCCCTCTGGACACTTTCGGCCTTCTCCGACCTAGTGCGGACTAGTCCGGTGCTCCAATTCCTTAAAATTTCGCTAAGTTCCTAGACTTGTCCAGACTAGTCTGGAGTTCTAGCGGACTTGTCCGTTTTCTCCTCTGACTAAAGTCGGACTTGTCCGGTTTTTGGCTAGACTTGTCTGTTTCTCCCCTCTGGATAAGTTCGGACTTGTTCGATACCCAGTCCGGACTTGTCCGATTTCTCTCTGTCTAACTTCAGACTAGTCCAGCCCTTTTCGGACTTGTCCGATAAATCGCGACTCCAAATTGATCTTTTGTTTCACGCTTGTTTCTTGGGTTTCACATTAAGTGGGCCTAGGGACATCGTGCCTAACTCTTTTAGAGCCCATGCGGGGCTCCAAACTGGCCCCTACTTACCTCAAACTCGAAATCCATCTAACCCTAGCCTCCACCTCTATATAAATAAACCCACCCCTTGGCTTGACATCTATTTGCCACTTTTGCACCTCCCCCAAACCCTAGCTCGTGAGTAGTCGCCACCAAGGAGGGAGAAGGAGATCTAAAGCAAGAAGAAGAAGAAGAAGAGGAAACGAAAAAGGGTCAATATCTCCATCAACTTCGCGTTCTTCATCACCAAATAATCTCCAAGTTCTTCATCAACCCTAGATCTTCAAGATCCAAGTGTTACCTCCAAGATCCTTGATTCATTGGAGTCCTAAACACCTGATATACCTTCTACTTTCTTTTCCTTACGTGAATTCAACCCCAAATCTACAAATTCACGTCGATCTAGAGAACCCTAGTTCGCAGTTCCTGCGCAGTGCGGACTAGTCCGTCCTCCTACGGACTTGTCTAATTTTTGCGATCTATTTCCTGTTGAATTAATTCCAAGTTAGATTGAATCAACCCCAAACCTGTGTAGACATGTTAATAACCATTGTAATTGATTAATAAACATTAAATGCAACTCATTAACTAGTTTTGCTTCACAATTGCATTAATCATGCATATCATGTCATATTGAGTAATATATGTGCACCTATTGATTGTAATTCTAGTCTTGTATGTTGTTATGCGGATTATATGGCTTTGCGCTAGAGAGCGTTGCGGAGGATCTACAACATCAAGAGTTTGAAGGCTTTGACCCGAACCAATCCCAAGAGCAAAGCAAGTGTCCTTGAACATATTGATCTTGTTTCTAAAATAAATGTTTTGTTTGCAAACTGCATGCTTGTGTCAATTTGATGGGAATGCTTTGATAGGAAGTTTACTAGCTTTGTTTAGCCACCCTTGTCACCTGGAATACATGGTAGAGAGTCGGGAAGGGCTTTTTACCTTTGCTTCGCTTAATTAATTGGGATGGGAGAACAACTATACCATTTAATTATGCATTAATGAGATTATGGTTAGTATGAACTGGTTAACATGGAATGGGTGATCTAAGCAAGCATGGTATGTGGATGGGTTGGAAGTTATGGTGGTTTGGCTTGCTTTAGATCTAAGGACCGGTTCATGGAGCGACCATCCAGGATTTACAGTGCCACCACGAGGCCATGTATGGGTGCAGCGTAGCTGATTAATTAGGGCTTTGCAAGTGCTATTTGGACCATTAAGGATGCTCATGGAAGGGGTAGTTGAATTGGGTTTGCTAATGATTGGTGGGACTACCCTGGGATCCGAATGGCTCAAGAGGGGGCCCTTGGTTGAAGATGTGCTCAGTTGGAGGCATCGCCACTGGTGAAATGTCAGTGAGGTCTAAATAGGCTAGTAATCCCTTTGTAAAGGCTATTTTGTGATCTCTTGGCCACACACCTAAGGAAGTATGAGATAGCATAAAAGAGGTTCTAGTCACTGCAAGGTGATGAAATCACAAACACGTGGATAAAGTCATCAAATCCAATTGCATGCCAAATGGAAAGAAATTCAGAGTCCATACCTATTTTGGAGATCAAATGTGGATCGTAAGCCTTTGATGAGGACATCACAACAGCGGAGACGCACATTGAACTGCAAGGACCAATCACAAGAGCACGAGCACGGTTATTAAATCAGCAGGTGAATTCGTTCCTAACTTCTTTTGCATGTGAGTTTGAGAATAGATTGTTATGTGATAATTTAATTGTTATTAGAAATAATGGAGAAGATAAACAAGTGAAGGAAAGAGGCCTTGGGAGCATAGAGAACCAGCTGGGACGTCCACAAGTTGATGGAAACAGTTTACAATTCGGACTCGAGTTCAACTCGGAGTCCAGGAGCAGTCCACCTTAAAATGGACGCCCAGGAGGCATACGGACTCCGTTTTCGACGTTCTACATATGATCGGAAAGACGAGAAAATAAAATTTCCAATGGTTCTGGTCCCACCTCAAAATTCCTCCGGAGTCATTGGGAATCGTCAAAACAATTCGAGTCCAGATTTCTGTGCGGTGCTGCGCCACCGAATCGGGCCTTTGGGCCTTGTATCCGTAAGAGTCCATTAGGGACGCGTCTAATTGTGTTTTGGTAGAACCCTAGCCTATAAATACTGCAGACACCAGTCATATTCGGTGGGTTTTGCTTAGATCATCAATATCGCCGTTCTACGGTTTGTGAGACCCCAACTTCACGATTTCCGATCGTGTCTTCGACGTTCTTGCTCGTGTTCTCGGTTGCACTTGCAGGGATTAGCCTTCTTAGCGAGGTCAAGCGTGTGCAGCACGGTTGATAAACAATGGAGCCGTGGTGTAGTGATTGCAGGGGTACTCAAGCCGCTCGAGTGCTGCGGATCATCAACGTCAAGTTCTCCACCCCAATCGACATACCTTTCGGAAGATCGGGCCTAAACCTACTCATCAATTGGTATCAGATTTCCAGGTTGCCCGTGAGGTATCTTTGTTTTCCTTCCATTAGATCGATTTTGTTTCGTACCTAGAGTCTACAGAAAAGCCACAAAAAAATTAGATCGTTTTTACCGCTTCCCAGACTATAGTGCCTGCAGTTTCGTTTTTCAGTTTGCATTGTTGAGTTTGCATTCGTGTGGTCGAGTCTTGTTGCTGGTTTAGCTTTGTGTTTTGGGTCCTAGTTATCGTGTTTCGTCCTTGTTTTCTTTCTATTCGACACCTATTCCATAATCCCTAAATAACAAACCGATCCACCATGTTCATCGGTTTGCCCTAGCTAGCCGCCTTGCATGAACTCCTGCATCGCCAGCCCTAGATTAGTTGAAAAAAGTTTGTGCCATTCATCCTTGAATCATCACACACCACCCCATTAGTTGCTGTGCAAATTCCCGATCATTTTCATATCCGATTGCGAGTTCTGTTCTCAAACCGAGTTGGAATCGACATCCAAAAAAACGTAACTCGGACAGCCTATCTTAAAACGGCCATAACTTTCGCATACGAACTCAAAATCGGGCGATTTTTTTTTTCAAATTAATCTACGCAAAATTTCGCATCTGATTTCCACCGCGTAGCCGCGTTTGGCGAAATTAGACTGCCTAAATTCCCCTCGGAAGATAGGCTATCCGGCCTCCGAAGTTTCATCACGAATTTTAAAGAATCTTCTTGATTTTCTATAGGCCGCATATTACATCCAATTGAGCTGCAAATTTGTGTGCTTCCTATATTTGTGCTCCTGAGTTAAGAAAAAATATCAAAAAAATATTAAAAAAAGAAATAATAGTGAAGAGCACGCATATTAAAGCAATTGGCCTATACCACTTGGTGCTGTTTTGTTGGCTATATCATTCTGTCTTTCTTTTGCCTTGATACTTCCTTGTGTTGTGCTGGGCTCTAGGGCACTTGGTTCACCAGCAACAAGTTCCTACATTGAATACTTATTCAACTTTGTTTAGCTGTTAACGATTTTCTGCTTATTAGCCACCATATTGTGCCGTCCAAGCTCCACCTTTCTCTTGAGCATAACAGGTACCTTTGCAATCACCCCACGCTTCATTGGTTCGTCTCACCGTCCACACCACCTGCTGTGTATGTAAGAACACTTGTAAGAGCGTGGTAAGATGCTTAAGCGAGAGAGATTGTTTTCTTCCACCTTCCACATTGTCACTGTAGTTGATAGGGATAACATATTTTTTTGTTGTTTTTTGTTTCCTACTAACAATGGCAGGAGAAGACAATGATGACGAATGTGTTCAACATGCTGAGTTACGTGATATGATGAAGACCATGACAGATATGTTCACTAAATACAACGCAGCAACGGAGGAGTCATTGGCAAACTTGACTCGCCAACTGGATGACCTTGCTCTTCGGATGAATACTTTTGAGGCTCGGTTGCCTCTCGCTGGAAGACAAGAAGACAATGCTTATGATGAACTGGAAGATCACAATAATCCGCCAAGACTGCCACTTTATCGTCTAGGTATGGGAGGTAATAATCATAACAATTATTATAATCGTCCTCCTAATGATCCTTTTGCTAAAGTGAAATTTACTATACTCTCTTTTTCTGGTGCTTATGTTGCTGAGGCTTATCTTGATTGGGAGATGACAGTACAGCAAAAAATTAATTCCCATCTTGTTCCTGAACAACATAGAGTTCGTCAAGCCACTAGTGAGTTTAAGGACCTTGCTATCATATGGTGGAATGAACTTGTTAAAACTAGAACTGACCCTCCAACATGGGATAGATTAAAGGAAGCTATGCATGTTCGATTTGTTCCTCCATCTTTTCAGCGGGACCTTCGCAAAAAATTGCAGCGTTTAGCCCAAGGTAACATGTCCGTAGAGGAGTATTATCAAGAGTTACAGAAGGGTATGCTGCGTTGTGGGGTAGTAGAGGACATGGATGATAAAATAGCTCATTTTTATGGCGGGTTGAGGCGTGAAATTCAGGACATTGTTGATTACAAAGAATATGATACTATTAACAGATTGTTTCAGCTTGCTATGTTGGCAGAAAAGAATTGCAGGGCCGACAACAACATCAACATCACACGAGGAGCAACTTCACGTCGCGTGCAGCGACTACACCATCCAAAACAGCACCATCTTCGACCCCCCGTGCAGCGACTACACCACCCAATGGCGGCCAACGAACTATACCTGCTGCTCCACCTTCTCGCGTGCCGGAAGGCAGCAAGGCAACATCATTCAAGCCTTCTTCGTCCACTCCTTCTACGGGTCGTACTTCCGACATTAAGTGTCACCGCTGCCAGGGACTTGGTCATATGATGAGAGATTGCCCGAGCAAACGAGCATACATAGCACGCGACGATGGCGGGTATGATAGTACTTCGGATGTTGAAGATGAATATTCTCTTGCTACTGACTTTACAGATTCAAATGATGAACACATGGAAGAAGAGGTACTTGGTACAGCGGCGACGGAGAACTATAGGAGCATCATTGTGCAGTGTGCCTTGAGCTCCAAAGTGGAGACCGACGACAAGCTACAATGACACAACCTCTTCCACATGTTTTTTGTCGTCAAGGACTGCCGTGCACACACTATAATTGATGGAGGTAGCTGCAATAACTCGGTGAACACGGACATCATCAAGAAACTCGGTTGGACAACAAGAGCACACCCTCATCCGTATCACATTCAATGGTTCAACAGCAGCAATAAGGTTCGGATAACACAAACAGCGAGAATACATTTTTCAATTGGTTCATACCATGATTTTGCTGATTTTGATGTTGTTCCTATGTATGCTTGTTCTCTTTTATTGGGTCATCCTTGGGAATTTGATACATATGCTATTCATCATGGTAGAACCAATAAATATACTCTCATGCATAAGGGAAAGAAAATCACTTTGCTCCCCATGACTCTTGCTGAAATTGTGCATTTTGAGAAGAGTAAAATTCGTGATGGCAAAGCAACAAAATTAGAATATGAAAAACAGCTATGTTAAAATCACCATCGTTGCTCGCAACTAAATCTGAACTTGCTGATTTATTTGATGCTAAGGGGATGTGCTATGCTTTAGTTTGCAAAGAAGCCATGTTTTCACTTCATGAATTGTCTATTGCATTGCCCCCTGCTGTTGCTAACCTTTTGCAGGAGTTTGAGGATGTGTTTCCCTCCGAGATACCCTCTGGTTTACCACCGATGAGAGGCATTGAACACAAGATCGATTTGATTCCAGGAGCAAGTTTGCCAAATCGTGCAGCATATAGGGCGAATCCACAAGAAACTAACGAAATTCAGCGACAAGTCCAAGATATTTTGGACCGCGGGTACATTCGTGAAAGCCTTAGCCCTTGTTCTGTTCCTGTTCTTTTGGTTCCTAAGAAAGATGGTAGTTGGTGCATGTGTGTTGATTGTCGAGCGATTAATAACATCACAATTCGATATCATTATCCTATTCCTCGATTAGATGACATGCTTGATGAATTGAGTGGTGCTATCATTTTCACAAAAATTGACTTGCTTAGTGGTTACCACCAAATTAGAATGGCACTAGGAGATGAATGGAAAACTGCATTTAAAACCAAGTTTGGACTTTATGAGTGGTTAGTCATGCCTTTTGGTTTAACTAATGCACCCAGCACCTTTATGCGATTAATGAACGAGGTTTTACGTGCTTTCATTGGACAATTTGTGGTGGTTTACATCGATGATATCCTCATTTACAACAAGTCATATGATGAACATCTTGATCATTTATGTGCTGTTTTTACTGTTTTGAGAGATGCACGTTTGTTTGTTAACCTCGAAAAGTGCGTCTTTTGCACCAATCGAGTCTCGTTTCTTGGCTATGTCATTTCCTCGCAGGGACTTGAGATGGATGAGGCCAAAATTGAAGCAATCACCAGCTGGCAAGCCCCAACAACCGTCACACAGGTTCGTAGTTTTCTTGGTCTTGCAGGTTCTTATCGGCGCTTTGTGCTGGATTTCAGCACCATTGCAGCACCTCTACATGAGCTAACGAAGAAGGGAGTTCCATTTCGATGGGGCGAACAGCAGCAACAAGCTTTTGATGCTCTCAAATCGAAGCCTACACAAGCACCGTTGCTACAACTTCCTGATTTTGATAAGACCTTTGAGCTAGAATGTGATGCAAGCGGCATTGGTATTGGAGGCATTCTCATACAAGGAGGTAAACCCGTTGCTTTCTTTAGTGAAAAACTTCATGGTCCTTCTCTGAATTATTCTACTTATGATAAGGAATTGTATGCCTTAGTGCGTGTATTACAAACTTGGCAACATTATCTTTGGTCTAAGGAGTTTGTCATACATTCCGATCATGAATTATTGAAGTATCTTAAATGTCAAACCAATCTGAATAAATGACATGCTAAATGGATTGAGTTCATAGAGTCGTTTCCATACATCATTAAGCATAAGAAAGGGAAGGAAAATATCATTGCCGATGCATTATCTAGGCGTTATACCATGCTGTCCCAACTTGATCATAAAATCTTTGGTTTGGAAACAATTAAAGCATTATATCCTACTGATTTGGACTTCAAAGATGCTTTTGAAAATTGTAGAGAAGGAAGCATTTGGAATAAATATGTGCTGCGAGAGGGTCTCCTCTATCGTGCTAACAAGATATGCGTTCTACCTAGCTCCGTTCATCTATTACTTTTGCAGGAAGCACATGGAGGAGGTTTGATGGGACATTTTGGAGTGAAAAAAACTGAAGACGTGCTGTCCACACACTTTTTTTGGCCAAAGATGAGGCGTGATGTCGAGCGCTACGTGTCACGATGCACTACTTGCAACAAAGCTAAGTCTCGCCTTAACCCACATGGTCTTTATATGCCCCTTCCTGTTCCTAGTGTACCTTGGGAGGGTATTTCTATGGACTTTGTTTTGGGATTGCCTAGGACTAAGAGGGGGAGGGATAGTATTTTTGTACTTGTTGATCGTTTTTCCAAAATGGCACACTTTATACCTTGTCATAAGAATGATAATGCCTCACACATTGCTGATTTATTTATGACGGAAATTGTTCGTTTACATGGTGTGCCAAATACCATTATTTCTGATCGTGATGCAAAATTTTTAAGTCATTTTTGGAGAACTTTGTGGTATAAATTGGGAACCAAGTTGCTGTTTTCAACTACATGTCACCCACAAACGGATGGACAGACTGAGGTAGTTAATCGTACTTTATCCACTATGTTGCGAGCTGTCTTGAAAACAAATTTGAAGTTGTGGGAGGAGTCTTTACCACATATAGAATTTGCTTACAACAGATCCGTTCACTCGACGACGAAGGTAAGTCCATTCCAGGTAGTGTATGGTTTCAATCCTCGTGCTCCTATTGATTTACTACCTTTGCCTCCTTCGTAAACTATAAATTTGGATGCTACACAATGATCTGAATTCATTCTTAAGATACACGAAACTACAAAGAAAAATATTGAAATAATGAATGAGAAGTATAGGATTGCAGGTAGTAAAGGTGGAAAAGAAGTAAAACTTGAACCGGGTGATTTGGTGTGGTTACATTTGATAAAAGAGCGATTTCCCGACTTGAGAAAATCTAAACTTATGCCACGAGCTGCTGGTCCTTTTAAGATCATTGAAAAGATTAATGATAATGCATATAAGCTTGAATTGCCTCCCGATTTTGGGGTTAGTCCTACATTTAACATTTCAGATTTGCGACCGTACTTGGGAGAAGAAGATGAACTTGAGTCGAGGACGACTCCAATTCAAGAGGGGGAGGATGATGAGGACATCACAACAGCGGAGACGCACATTGAACTGCAAGGACCAATCACAAGAGCACGAGCACGGTTATTAAATCAGTAGGTGAATTAGTTCCTAACTTCTTTTGCATGTGAGTTTGAGAATAGATTGTTATGTGCTGATTTAATTGTTATTAGGAATAATGGAGAAGATCAACAAGTGAAGGAAAGAGGCCTTGGGAGCGTGGAGAACCAGCTGGGACGTCCACAAGTTGATGGAAACAGTTTACAACTCGGACTCGAGTTCAACTCGGAGTCCAGGAGCAGTCCACCTTAAAACGGACGCCCAGGAGGCATACGGACTCCGTTTTTGACGTTCTACATATGCACAGAAAGAGGAGAAGATAAAATTTCCAATGGTTCTGGTCCCACCTCAAAATTTCTCCGGAGTCATTGGAAATGGTCAAAACAAATCGAGTCCAGATTTCTGTCCAGTGCTGCGCCACCGAATCGGGTCTTTGGGCCTTGTATCCCGTAAGAGTCCATTAGGGACGCGTCTAATCGTGTTTTGGTCGAACCCTAGCCTATAAATACTGCAGCCGCCGGTCATATTCGGTGGGTTTTTCTTAGATCAATAATATCGCCATTCTACGGTTTGTGAGACCCCAACTTCGCGATTTCCGATCGTGTCTTCGACGTTCTTGCTCGTGTTCTCGGTTGCACTTGCAAGGATTAGCCTTCTTGGCGAGGTAAAGCGTGTGCAGCACGGTTGATAACCAACGGAGCCGTGGTGTAGTGATTGCAGGGGTACTCGAACCGCTCGAGTGCTGCGGATCATCAACGTTGAGTTCTCCACCCCAATCGACATACCTTTCGGAAGATCGGGCCTAAACCTACTCATGAGCCTTGGTGTGGCGGAACTCACAATCTTGGAGAAGCCTGCGTGCTTGATCTTCAACTTTGCTTCGTATGTCGAGGTTGTTGTCATGAAGAAGTTGGTGTGGGTTGCTTCTCTCTTCCATGGGAGTGTCCTCACACACACTTCTCCTCCTTGGGATTTTACCCATGGAAGAGAGGCGTGCACTAAAACCTTCACCATGGATTGAGCTTGCAGCCTCCTTCCTCTTTCCAAACAACCTCTTCATGTCTTTTTGAGTTCAACAAGCAAGAACAAAACAAGGCGAGAAAAATCCAAAAAGAAGCGATGTTTGGAAAACAAAACTCTCATCGAATTTTCTCCTCTTGAAAGCTTGAGTGTAAAATGCAAATGCAAACAAAAGAAAATCTTTTTGGGGATGGATTTGAGCAAGAGTGTTGCAATGAAGAGCAAGAAAAACAAGGTGAGCTAGAGAGTGACTTGGAGAGGTATAAAATGATGTGGTGTGTGAAGAGAGGTGCTCCTCACGGCCACAATTTATAGGGTGCACCCTCCAACAGTCACATGGGGTTCAAAATGTAGCCGTTGGAGGAAGGGGAGTGTAAAATCCCACTTTTTCCTTTCATGTGAAGTTCAGCTACAAGTTGTTTATCAAACATAATGGAGGTCAATGTAGTTGTGCATATGAACTTGACCTCACTAAAAAGTTTTATTTCTACTCATGTTTAATCTTATTAACATAAGGACTGGACTTCACCCTAATCCTAGAACATTTTAATTAAACCTTTCTGCAAAGTTGGGAATTTAATTGATTGAAATGACTAGGGCAAATTATATTGCAGCAATATAAAATTCAAAACAAATGTAATTTGTTATGTTGCTATGCATATCTGGCCCCGCCAAAAAGATTCAAATCCAAAGGCTCCAAATTTTTCCTTGGCCTCTTAAATATCTTAAATAGCTTCTCGGAAAATTTTCAAGATTTTTGAAGTACGTCTTCCACTTAGTTGGACACGTACAAATGATTCATTTCGCGTCGATCTCAAATTTAGCTTTGCACTGAACCTTGCCCAAATCAACCCACAATTTTTCCCAAGACCTTTTATGGTTCAAGGAGCTTTGTTTCAAAGTTTGGAGATTTATGGACCTAAGCTACTATTTATTTCAATAAGGTTTATAAACATGTTTGAATTCAAATTTGTTGAATTTGAAACAAACTATGTCCAAATTGAAATCTGATTGCAGATTTGGGTTTCTCATATTTTTCTTAGCCTGTCTGTAAATTTTGAGAATTTTTGGACAATGTTTGAGGTGGAATTTAGAGGAATAGATAAGGGAGAGCGGTGGGGCCCACATGTCAGCCGGGGAGACCATTTAACGGACCCTGTTTCTTTCTCCGTGCGACACCGCGACGGCTGCATGTCGCCAGCGCGCCGATCGGCCGTCGGTCGCCTCCAGCTTCCCCCAGCCTCCTTATCTACTGCGGTAAAGGCTATATATTCACCCCCTATGTAGGATCAAAGAGCACGTGAAAAGCTACCAGAGGGGGGGTGAATGGTAGATTTAAAAATCTTACGCAGCGGAAACAATTAAACCCCAACCCCTTCGGCAGAAAAATGATCTGTTAAAGAAATCGTGTGTGAGACTAATATAAACATGTTTCACCGTGACAAAAGTGATAGATATCAGAGAGAATCAAGTCACGAAGACAATACAAAAAGAATCACTCAAATCCGACGAGAAAAACTCAAGTTATGATCGAAAGATCAAACAACGGTCAATCTGTCCTATCCGAGAAAAAAACAGTTCTAGAACGCTGCAAAAAAACTCGTGTAGATCATAGACTAAAAAATCCAATGACCTTGAAATTTTTACATATGATATACAATCAAGTTGTGAAGACAACCTAAAAAGAATCACGTCAATTGGATCTGTAAAACTCGAGTTATGATAAAACCACCGACGAAAGGTAGTGCTGTCTAGAAACTTGACGAGTAAAACTTGTCTGGAACAAGTCGGACGAACAAGGCACAAAAGTTCCTTCAACCTACGAATTTTATTTAATAGAACAAAAGAGTAACAGCCCCAAAGTCGTGCCCAACGAGCTCCGGGCTCCCTTTCTTATATAACCAGCCCTTAGGCCAACCCAATATCAACTAGGACTCCAATCCTACTCAGATCACGAATCGTAACTTTCCATAACTGCTTAGGATTCTTCTATACGCAGATAGAAGCAATCTTAAGACTTACAAACACCTTAGGAACGTATCCCACATTTCTAAACAACTCAAATTCGTGACCCACACGAAATCCTATCATAACCAACTCAAATCTTTCCATATTTGAGTCAAACCCGACTCAGCCGCAGCCTGAGTCCATAACCTAGTCGGTTGGACCTTTCCGACCAATTCTTTACGTCCACATATCTTCATCACGTCTCGGAACCATGTAGCCACATCCATGCACTCCTTTCACACGTGCAAACATCTTCCAATGATGTCCACGATACCTTCATATGCATTGTTCTTGATTCAATCATGCTGCGCAACCTCCTGATCAGCTCAACCACAATTCCTCCTGAATTTGGTTGTTGAAACCTCATCTCCTCCCTGAGACTAGTACAATGGATCATGTGACCAGCCATTTCTTGAACTCAAGCAACACCTGCACATGAATAAACAACCAATCCATACGAGCCCAAGTCCTCGACTTGACTCAAGTTAGTTCCGAACACAACACCTTACATGAGAACCTCACATAAGCATGTTGCAAAACACAAGTAACACGATATCATCCATATCAACCAAAATGCACCAAAAACTTAGCAAATGAATACTAAGCAATATTTCCAACAATGTAAAGCAAGTACGAAACATTGCAAATGAAAAGCAGAAGCACTGCGGTCAAGTTCCGGACCTTGCCAGAGCAACCCAGAGCTTGAGCCGAAGCTAACAAAAGCTAGTAGAATCTAGCGCCGGAGCTTACCAAAACTAGTACAACCAAGCTCCCGCCAGAGCTTACAAAACTAGCAGGACCTAGCGCCGGAGCTAACCAGAACTAGTCGGAACTAGTAATCCCAAAAGCCGGAGCTAGAAAAATCAACTCGGAGCTTAGCAAAAACATGTCGGAGCTATCGAAAAAATGTCGGAGCTATCAAAGACGTGTCGGAGCTATCAAAGACGTGCCGGAGCTAAACACAAAACTTCACCGGAGCTGACCAAAGCTAGTCGGACCTAGCATCGAACATAACCGGAGCTACCCAAACCAAGACGGACCTACCGTCGGACCTTGCTGTAGCTCAGAGCTAGAGTCGGACCTTGATAAAAAGATGTTTTGGTGATATTCACTACAAGCCAATGTATTCAGCACATATAGGTCTTACAATCTCCCCCTTGATGAATGCATTGGCAACACCATTTAAAATCCGAACATTGGCTTATTCTCATTAAAAGTTTTGAAGAAAATTTCTCCCCCTTTGTAAATCAAAAGTAAAATGAGAAGAAAATTATCTCTCCCCCTTTATTATCTCTCCTTATGCACATATTCTCTTTCTCTTCATGCTTATCTCTCCCCCTTTGACAATGTATTCAGCAAGTCATGAGCATATAAACAAATTATGTCTCCAACTTTAGTTGTTATGAGCATATTATAACATATACATATAAACAAAGCTCATCCAAGTCATACTATCAAGTACCTTACATTATCACATCAATGAAATACATAAAGTAGTGTAAGCCATGCTAGAGATCAAATGTAATTTTCAATTTAAGCAAGTCATGATCTCACAAACTTAACTATTTCAAAACCTGAAAGCATGACACTAGTTGCTGCATTTTAGTATTTTTCAAAGCATAAATTTAGATCATATGATATTTGCAAGAGATTATATGCGCATCTGCCTCATTCTAACCAACCAATCCAAGCCTATGTCATTTGACAATCAGAAGCTTAAGGACATGGTTTTAGTCATACACAACTTCTTCCAAGTTCATATCTAAGTGCAATGATAAGCCATCTAAAAAGAAGAAGTGTGATGCATGCATATTCTCTTGATCTTTTCTCAATTTATATTTGTTCATAAAAACTCAACATGTGAGTTGATTACTTGATAGATTCTTAATGATTAAAAGCATTTGTGAGCATGCAACAAGTTCAAAACAGCAAGAAAGTTCGACCATCACCAGATTTAGTGTAAGTAATTATTCCAATTACTAGACATGGCAAAAACTACAAAATGTATAACACGAGTAATGTAGTAAGAACTTTCAGCATGTAAAAGGAATCACAAAGTCATATATGTATGAAATATTGTGCTCATATTATTTTAATTTCAGATTCACACATAAACTTCCCAAGTTTCAAAACTCCCCCTCAATTTAAGCCATGAGGATGCATAACCCCTATTTCACTACGAATGAAACAAAAACGTGTGAAATCCAAAGGTTTTGTAAAAATGTCAGCCAATTGATGTTCGATATCTACATGGTGAAGCACAATGTTTCCTTTTTCAACGTTATCTCGGAGAAAGTGATACCTAATATCAATGTGCTTAGTTCTAGAATGTTGCACGGGGTTTTTGGCAATGCAAATAGCACTAGTGTTATCACAAAACAGTGGAACACTATCTAGATCAACCCCATAGTCCTTAAGTGTTTGAACAATCCAAAGAATTTGTGAGCAAGCACTAGCAACAGCTACATATTCAGATTCGGCTGTGGATTGTGCAACTGAATTTTGTTTTCTAGAGGACCAAGCAAAAAGAGAATTACCAAGAAAATGACAAGCACCGAAAGTACTTTTCCTATCAATCCTACAACCCCCAAAATCAGCATCCGAAAAAGCTTTCAAAGTAACAGTTGAGGAAGAAGGAAGAAAAATGCCAAATTCTTGGGTTCCATGTAAGTACCTGAGAATCCTTTTGATGGCTTGACGATGTGAAACACGTGGGGAAGCTTGAAACCATGCACAAAGACATACACTGAATTGTATGTCTAGTCTTGATGCCGTGAGATACAAAAGTGATCTGATCATGCTTCTATATTCTTTTTGATCCACGGATTCACCATCTTCATCAAGTTCAAGTGTTGTTGCTGTTCCCATTGGTGTCCGAAGAGGCTTGCTTTTGTCCATGTTGAAGCGCCTTAGGAGGTCTTTGGTATACTTCGTTTGATGCACAAAGGTACCCTCCTTGGTTTGATTGATTTGCAGCCCCAAAAAGTAAGTGAGTTCACCCATCATACTCATTTCAAATTCGGAACTCATCATTGCTGAAAACTTGGACACAAGATCATGAGAAGCACAACCAAAGATAATATCATCCACATACACTTGAAAAAATAATGAGTCATTGCCATGCTCGAGCACAAAAAGAGTTTTATCAACCTTGCCCATGGTAAACCCCTTTTCAAATAAGAATGTTTTTAACCTATCGTACCATGCTCTAGGGGCTTGTTTGAGACCGTATAAGGCTTTGGACAGTTTGTAAACATGATTAGGAAAATTTGGATTTTCAAAACCCGGTGGTTGTTTGACATAAACCTCCTCATCTATGTAGCCATTTAGAAAAGCACTTTTAACATCCATTTGATATAGATTAAAACCTTTAGATGCTGCAAAAGCTAACAAAATTCTTATGGCTTCTAATCTAGCGACAGGAGCAAAATTTTCATCAAAATCTAGACCTTGAACTTGAGTGAAACCTTGAGCAACCAACCTAGCCTTATTCCTAACCACAACCCCATCCTCACTTTGTTTATTTTTATATAACCATTTAGTTCCAATTAAAGTGTGATCTTGAGGTGGAGGTACAAGTTTCCAAACATTATTTCTTTCAAAATTTTCTAACTCTTCTTGCATGGCAATAATCCAAGATTCATTAGTGAGTGCGTGTGATATATCTTTGGGTTCAAAAGCAGCAACAAAAGCAGAATGAGCATGAGAGTTTGGATCGCAAAACCTGGACCGTGTGACTCGTTCGTGCAAGCTTCCAATCATCTGTTGTGGGATGATCTTTGTAAAAATGTAGGGGGACAGGTGTCTCACAAGATTCTTCTTCATTAGGTTCATCGTAGATTGATGAGCTTGTGACTTGTGGACGATCAGGACCAGCATAGGTGATAGCCGGAGCTTGTTCAATGTCCGGAGCTGGACACGTGTCACCTTCGGAACTACCAGGCAGTATCATCGGCTCTTCTTCATCTTCGAAAATACCCTCCCCCTGAGGATACGGATCTGATCCTGCAACACCGGAGCCAGTACCTGGGCTAGCTTCATCAAAAGACACTTCACAAGTCTCCACAATTTTGTTAGTGTCAAGTAAAAGCACACGGTAGCCTCTAGTATGAGATGGATAACCAAGAAACATGCCATCAATGGACTAGGTTCAAATTTATCAAGATTACCATGTTTCTTAACAAAGCATTTGCAACCAAAGACCCGAAAGTGTGTAACACTAGGCCTATGTCCAAACCGGAGCTCATAGGGTGTTTTACCTAGCTTAGCACGCAAGAAAACACGATTTGAGACATAACAAGCAGTTGCTAACGCATCAGCCCAAAATTTCCTAGGAGTTTGATATTCATCAAGCATAGTCCTAGCCATCTCAACTAAGGTTCTGTTCTTTCTTTCTACAACACATTTTGTTGAGGTACATATGGTGAAGAGAATTGATGATCTATTCTATTTTCAGCACAAAAGTGATCAAAAGATTGATTTTTAAATTCAGTTCCATTATCACTTCTAATTGCTTTTAAAGATCCTGGGTAATCAATTGATAATCTAAGAGATAAGGTTCTAAAGTGACTAAAAACTTCATTCTTAGATGCCATAAAGTAAACCCAAGAGTATCTAGAATAATCATCAACAATAACAAGAACATACCATTTACCTCCGAAGGATTGAACGCGTGAAGGTCCTATGGTGTCAAGATGCAAAAGTTGACATGGTTCAGTTGTCATGATCATTGTGAGAGGAGTATGTGAACCTGCAACCATCTTAGCATGTCTACAAGAAGAGCACACAATTTATTTGTCCCCTTTAAGCTTAGGCAGCCCACATATGCGATTAAGAGCACTAACACACGTTAGGTGATCAAAGCCTACGTGACCAAGTCTACGATGCCAAAAATATAAGTCCTTTGAATCATCAGCAACTAGACACTTATGCTTAGAGGAAGACATATCAAAATCAGCTTTAAAAACTCTTCCAAACTGAGACATGTTAAAAATAAGTTCACTATTTGAACCTACAACTTTGCAGCAGTTTTTATTGAAAATAATTTCTAGATTTTCATCTAGCAATTGTGCAACAGAAAGCAAGTTGTATTTCAAATTTTTGACAAGTGCCACATCCTTCAAAGTGTAGTGATCATTTACTCTAACCGAACCCTTAGCAATTATAGGAGTTGAAGAATTATCGGCAAAAGTAACATTCTCTACACGTGACACGAAAGAGAGGGAGGAGAACCAATCTTTGTTACCGGTCATGTGGCGTGAGCAACCTGAATCCACAATCCAAATGTTCTCCTTCCTCAAACGTGTAACCTACATAAAAGCACAATACATCGATGACTCAATACTGGGGTTAGTCAAAAGGCATTTATGAATCCAGTACTGAGTCACGCGACGTGCAGTAGGAAAAACACACGAAAGCTGAGACAAAACAGCAGGTTTATGAGTCAAAGTTTGAGATTTTTTATTCTTAACTACTGACCTATAAGGTGTTACTTGTGTAGCATAAAAATCAGTAGCTCCGGAGGCAAAAACATAAGGTCCGGAGGTAAACTTTGAATGTTTTTGACTCAAAACAGCAGGTTGTACATTCAGTTCAATGTGTGCAGCAAATTTCGCATGAAAGTTATGAGATCTAGCAACCATTCTTTCCCTTTTCTGTTGTTTAGCTAGTCTATAACAAAAATCTATGACATGACCATCTCTACCACAGAAGGTACAATGAAATTTAACTTTGTGTTCATGTCTAGATTAGCAAGCAATATTTTTATTTGAAACTGAATGAGGCAACACTCCTGTAGATTTGAAAACCACTCCTTTTTGTTTAGGAACTGTTTGAATCAAACTACTTCCTAATGACTTTACAATTTTAGGTGGATGTGCCTTAGCATGAGCATGAGAATCAAAACCTAAACCAGTTTTATTATTGCAAGACTTGGAAGAATTCAGCAGCAAGTTTAGGTTCTTATTCCCATTACAAAACCGATCTAATGTCCTATGCATGTCATCAAGTTTATTGGACAGATCAAGGCAATTTTCACATGAAGTTTTTCCTTTTAGTTTGCAATTTGAACAAAATTTAACTTCATGAGAACGTAAAGCATTGTTCAATATAGAAATTTCATTCATAGCATCCCATAGTTTCTTATCAAGATCCTCACAAGTAGAACAATGCAAATCAATTGTAGAACAGCTAGCATCTTTCAAGTTTTTATCATTAAGTGCAGCAAGCTCTTTGTTCTTTTCAATTTCTTCATCAAGTCTATCTAGAGTGGAGGAGTGTGCACTTCTTAATATGGACAATTGTTCATAGATTAAGTCACATGAGGGACATGCATCATCACTAGGAATCAAAGTTTTTAAACGGTTAATTTCAGATTCTAGTGATTCAATTTTAGCAGCATTATCCCTAAGCTTTTTGTCCTTTTTCTTGACAATAATAGTTGCACGAGAAATAGCATCACACATTTCATTGCAGGTAGAACATACCTCATCGTCTTCACTGTTGTGTTCTGCATCCTCCTGACTTGATCTTGATCTTGTTTTGCCCGCCATGAAGCATAAGTTGGCCAGATCATCATCATCTTCATCACTTTCAAAGTCTACATCACTTGAACTAAGTTCTTGAAGTGCGGTGATGAAGCTGTTAATCATCTTGCGTCCTATGGTACCCTTCTTTTTCTTTTTGTTGGAATTTCTAGAGGAGGTCCAGACCTTGCTTTGTTTTTCTTCCCGGGTGGTCGGACCTGAAAGGTTAGGGCATTCTGTACGAAAGTGTCCTATTTTACCACATTCAAAACAGCGTTGAGGTCCGGAGCTTCCTCTCCTTCTAGTTCTCACATTCTGCAATGCTTTTGAGAATCTAGTAGAGATGAGTGCTCTTCTGGAAATTCTTCGATCTGCTCCAGGGTTAGTGAGTACAATAATGCAAGAGTGTTGCAAGATGATGATTGGCCGGAGCTAGACATATCACGTTGTGAAATAAATGCAATAGACTTATTTGGGTTCTTACGTGCTAGGATGTCAATTTCATGAGTTTTTAGTTTAGAATAAAGTACATCTAATGTAAGAGAACTCATGACAGTTGATTCACGAATAGATGTTACTTTCATCTCCCAAATTGACATGTCTAATGCACTAAGAAGTTGCCTAGCATTCTCAGCATCAGAAAAATTTACATTGACACTACGTAAGTTGCTGAGAATTTTATTGAAACGAGCAAAAAGGTCATCGATAGACTCACCTGGTTGCATCTCAAAACGCATATATTCCTTTTTGAACATATCTTGTTTTACCTCCTTGATTGTGTTGGAGCCTTCATGGTAATCACATAGAGCTCTCCAAACATCGTATGCTGATCGGAGGTGCGCGACACGATCAAAGTCGCTTTGAGTGAGTCCTTGGATGATCAAGTTTCGGGCTTTGTTGTTGTTGTCGACGTCCCGTAGGTTTGTGGTCAAGACTTGATCATTGGGTGGCACTTCATAAGGCTTATACACCTTCTCCCATATTGCAAAGCCTCGTGCCTAGATGAAAGCCTCCATGCGTGCCTTCCAAACCTGAAAATCAATACCAGCAAACACACAAGGTTTGACAGAGTACTTCTCCATGATGATTAGTCAAAAACACGTGCAAATCACAAAGATTAGAGCACCGTGCCTCTGATACCAATTGTAGGATCGAAGAGCACGTGAAAAGCTACCAGAGGGGGGGTGAATGGTAGATTTAAAAATCTTACGCAGCGGAAACAATTAAACCCCAACCCCTTCGGCAGAAAAACGATCTGTTAAAGAAATCATGTGTGAGACTAATCTAAACGTGTTTCACCGTGACAAAAGTGATATATATCAGAGAGAATCAAGTCACGAAGACAACACAAAAAGAATCACTCAAATCCGACGAGAAAAACTCAAGTTATGATCGAAAGATCAAACAACGGTCAATCTGTCCTACCTAAGAAAAAACAGTTCTAGAACGCTGCAAAGAAACTCGTGTAGATCATAGACTACAAATCCAATGACCTTGAAATTTTGACAATGATAGAAAATCAAGTTGTGAAGACAACCTAAAAAGAATCACGTCAATTGGATCTGTAAAACTCGAGTTATGATAAAACCACCAACGAAAGTTAGTGTTGTCTAGAAACTTGACGAGTAAAACTTGTCTGGAATAAGTCGGACGAACAAGGCACAAAAGTTCCTTCAACCTACGAATTTTTATCAATAGAACACAAGAGGAACAGCCCCAAAGTCGTGCCCAACGAGCTCTGGGCTCCCTTACTTATATAACCAGCCCTTAGGCCAACCCAATATCAACTAGGACTCCAATCCTACTCAGATAACGAATCGTAACTTTCCATAACTGCTTAGGATTCTTCTATACGCAGATAGAAGCAATATTAAGACTTCCAAACACCTTAGGAACGTATCCCACATTCCTAAACAACTCAAATTCGTGACCCACACGAAATCCTATCATAACCAACTCAAATCTTTTCATATTTGAGTCAAACCCGACTCAGCCGCAGCCTTAGTCCATAACCTAGTCGGTTGGACCTTTCCGACCAATTCTTTACATCCACATCTCTTCATCACGTCTCGGAACCATGTAGCCACGTCCATGCACTCCTTGCACACGTGCAAACATCTTCCAATGACGTCCACGATACCTTCATATGCATTGTTCTTGATTCAATCATGCTACGCAACCTCCTGATCAGCTCAACCACAATTCCTCCTGAATTTGGTTGTTGGAACCTCATCTCCTCCCTGAGACTAGTCCAATGGATCCTGTCACCAGCCATGACTTGAACTCAAGCAACACCTGCACATGAATAAACAACCAATCCATACGAGCCCAAGTCCTCGACTTGACTCAAGTTAGTTCCAAACACAACACCTTACGTGAGAACCTCACATAAGCATGTTGCAAAACCACAGTAACACGATATCATCCATATCAACCAAAATGCACCAAAAACTTAGCAAATGAATACTAAGCAATCTTTCCAACAATGTAAAGCAAGTACGAAACATTGCAAATGAAAAGTAGAAGCACTGCGGTCAAGTTCCGGACCTTGCCAGAGCAACTCGGAGCTTGAGCTGGAGCTAACAAAAGCTAGTAGAATCCAGCGTCGGAGCTTACCAAAACTAGTACAACCAAGCTCCCGCCGGAGCTTACAAAACTAGCAGGACCTAGCGCCGGAGCTAACCAGAACTAGTCGGAACTAGTAATCCCAAAAGCTGGAGTTAGAAAAATCAACTCGGAGCTTAGAAAAAACATGTCGGAGCTATCAAAAACATGTCGGAGCTAACAAAGACGTGTCGGAGCTATCAAAGACATGCCAGAGCAAAAGAAAAAACTTCACCGGAGCTGACCAAAGCTAGTCGGACCTAGCATCGAACATAACCGGAGCTACCCAAACCAAGCCGGACCTACCATCGGACCTTGCTGTAGCTCAGAGCTAGAGTCGGACCTTGATAAAAAGATGTTTTGGTGATATTCAAAACTTTTATCATCAAAGCCAAGTGTATTCACTACAAGCCAATGTATTCAGCACATATAGGTCTTACACCCCGTTGACCAAAGTCCCTCGCCAATTCACTTTTCATCGCGCCACACCATTTCTTGCCGCCGCGACCACCTCAGTTCCGCCTGACGCCACTCAGCCTCGCCGCCGATACAAGCCACCCCGTCCTCTGCAGTCTATAGGAAAAAGGTGTGCCATGATCTCGTGAAACTTCTGGTTAAATTTGAACTCATATCGTGCATCATAGCATCTGTATTCCGTGAATTATCGAAGCACTTTTATAGCTTCGAAGCTAGTTTGTCGGTTTAATTCCAATTGTATGCAATAATTCTTTGATCCAGTTAGACGACATGATCTACGTATCCTAGCGCACCTTCCCTCCATAAATCAGAAAGAACCATCGACTAATTAGCGAGTTATTCAATTTTTCCCCTTCCGCCATTGATGGAGCTCGGTTCACCGTCGACCTTGGTGTTGCCAGCTAGGGCACGAGCTCTAGACCATCCTAAACTCTTTCCCATGCTTCCAAGATGCTTCCCGAGCTTTCAAATAAGAGTTTTAGCTAGGGAATCGAGGGTCTCGACATAACCAAAACCCTAGCACCCGCCGCCACCGTCGGGAGTGGTTTTTCGGTCACCCATCGCCGTCGGCAGTTAGTCCAGCGTGTTCCCCGCGCGAAAATAGGGTGGGGCGGCGAGTACCGAGACCTCCCGTGGGCCGGGAACCATCGCCGGTGAAAGCGCCGCCGCGCACCAGCGAGAGCGCCGCCGCCCGAGCCGTGGCCAGAGGTTGAAGAAGGCAGGGACGCGGGTCCCACCTGCCAGTGAGTGCAAAGGCGCCCGGATCAGTCTGTGGCCAGGGATCTAGTGTGGCCACGTGGGAATATTTATGGCCTCCAGTGTGGCTGACTCCTGGTTGGCTGATTTAAAATCCAGTGGGCCCAGGTGCCAAATTTAAAAGCTGCAATTTCCAAATTTATGTAGAACCATTTCCAAAGTTGAAAAATCAATATCTCTCTGTAGACTGCTCCAAAAATATTCAAACAAATTTTGTTTGAAAGCCCTTGGGCTCTTGTTTCTGTTAGTACGAACTAGGTTCTGTGAAACTTACATTTAAATTCTGTAGAAAACAATCTTTCCAGATGCAAATACAATTTTTCTAGGTGAACTTTCCACTGGAAAATCCCCAAAATTCACATAAAATACATTGTCCTATTCTTAATTATCAGAAAAGGTTTGGAAGCCATTTCACTTGTATAACCCTCTGTATATTTCAATTACCTTTTTTAGTCATTGAATTTTTGCAGATGTTCAGTTGCTTTATTATGTCCCAAATTTAGACTGAACCTTCTTTAGTCATACACTAGTTCCTATAAAAATCTTGGATTTAATTGACCTAATCTCATAGTCCCAATTCAGTTGCAAACTGAATATTAATTGAAAAGCTAAAAATTCAATTATAAAATAATTCCAGAAATTCTCGCCAACTTTGAAATTCAATAACTCAATAACTGGGATGTCGAGGCCCATTAACTCACCATTGATAGGGGTGGGTTGAGGACAGTAAGGTGTAAATCGGTCGGCAGACACAAGAGGTGTTCCGTGCGGAGACCTTCTGTTCATAGAGGTGAGACGGGTTCGGCGTTCGGGTTTCTTGTGAAAGGTGGCCATATACGACTAGTACGGAAGTGTTACATAGGTACTGGTGTACTCGCTGATACTTCTGAATGTGCGTATGTGTCGTGTTGTCCGGGTGTATCCTGATAGCAATCACCATCCCTCGCGGTAATAGAGTACCACTTGTTCACTGAGCTGTGACGTAGTAAATACTAAAGAAACAAGAAAAATATGGTGTATTGAATTATAATTGTTTTGCAACCTTTTATGACTTAGAGATAGTAAAATTTAAAGTTTACAGTTTCCCCATACTTTAGCTGTAATAGCATTATGTGCTTTGGGCATGTCATATCATCGGCAAAGCGTTTCTTGTTTGATTGTGGAGTCTATGATGTGCCGTTCCTGGAGAATGTCATTTGCTACTTAAAAATATGAATTTAAGAATCCACTTGTAGGCGAGTCGTTTATGCTTCACCTTACCTATGCTTAGTACTCACCCTTGAATATGTCTAGTGAGACGGGTCAGTCTTGTTGAGCCTTATGCTCATGATTGCAGTTAACGAGTTTTTGCAGGTTATACGATTGATGAAGGGTTAGATGATGAGGCTGCACCCCCTCCAGAGTGTACAGCCGAGTGGGAACCCTGCACGCCGCAGTAATTTGGTTGTTGCTAGTGCGAAGTATCCAGGACATGGATGACTTTGTTTTTGCATAGCTAGTGCTGAGAGCGTAGCTATGATATATATGTTTCTTTCCTTCCGCTAGTATTGTAAAACTTCCGCTGTATGATAAATAAAAGACTTCATCTTGTATTTTATTCTCGTTCTGTTCTTGTATACTGTTGGGTGTCGCATCGCATGACACCACCCAATGAGATCCTCGGATGTCGGGATTCCGGTCCCCACAGACATGGTATCAGAGCATCATTGGGAACAGTGTACTTGAAAAGAACATATTTTCAAAAAATTAGGATTTGAGTGAGGAATTAGCTATATGCCCTTATAAGGAGTACGATTAGTATAAGATATAAAGGTGGTAAACTAACTTATATGTTATTAATTCTGTAACGACGCCCTGACGTCCGGTAAGAGGTAAGGTACGCCACCGAGATCGGATCAATCTCGGTAAACTCAGTGTACGAGAAGTGGTGTGCAAAATTTCCGTGGCTTGGCACGAGAAGTTAATATGAGTCTCTGAAGCTTTCAATGTTTCTGAGAACCTATGACACGCGGTACCCCAGTGTGCTTCAAAGTTAGTGGGAGCCTCCGTCGGGTGGTGTATAACCCGATAGTATGCATCTCTAGAACCATTCATGTTCTATGGGAGCATGCGAAACACGTATGCCCGAGCGTGTATAAGCCGGATCGTACGGAAGTCTTTGCTGTACAGACGTATTTACAGCCATGTACCTCGAGACATGACCTCGCTCGAGGGCGCTCACACCAGAGTCTTATGCATTTATTTTCATATATATTATTGTGACTGCCTGTCGTGTTTCCCCGTACCGCCCTTGAGGTGTGAAAGTGTGAAAGGGGATTGTTTGTCTTTTGCAGCATTGACTACGGTAGAAGACCGTGTAGAAACCGTTTGTGAGAGAACGATATAGGAACCACCTATAAACATAACCAGATATACCGGATAGAATTTTCCTTGGTGAGGTACGTAGTACCGTCGGTATCAAACATGATACTTGACCATCCCCAACGACATAATGGATGTGTAATGTTGTGAAAAGTCCGAATATCAGATGCTGGTAGGTTTGGACTCCGTAAAAGGGACTCCGACTCGATAAGGTAGATAGAGTCAAGATTCTTGATTTCTGGCAGAAGTTGGCTTGACTTCGCCGGATTATAATATTGGTTATCTGATAGATAACATAATGGTATAATATATGGATGGAAAGCTCGAGAAGCCCTCTACAACTTTTCTGTTGACCGTCAGGGCAGAAAAGTTTGATAATCTGTTGAAATCTGGAGTATACTAAAACTTCTCCAGATGACCCACCCATTGTACCAGTTCCAGTAATATTGCCATAACTCACTGTAGAAACATCTTCTGCCTTATTGTGATACATGTCTGGAAAGGGAAGAGGCATATATACAGGTTTGATGTTTAGAGTTTTTCCTAATTCGAATTTTAGTCAAATCAAATTTGGAAATCAAAATAGTGGACTGCAGGACTGCTGGTGCAAACCAGTCAGATCAACTGTTTAGTTTGGATAGTTATAACTTTTAATCCAGAATAGTGACATAATCACATATATACATTTATGGAAAGCTTAGAAAGTCCTCCATCAACTTTATTTTGCATTCATGATCTGAATCTGGGTATAGTGGTTTCTAATTCCATTTGTCGCAAACTTGGTTCTGACAGTCCAGAACTTGAAGCAGTTTGCACATGTTTGTGAATTCGCGCGCGATACCTGTATAACAAACTTTTCGGGGGGGGGGGGGGGGTAAATCTTTTACTTCTGTAGTATTAACTTGATGTTATACAAATTTTATTTTTCCATTACCTCAAATTATTGTCATGATATCCCTGTATAAATTGTGGACATCACTACATATACAGGGGAGGTTCTGTCAAAATTTCCAGAAAATATGGGTCAACTTAAAACCTGTATAGATTCTATTTCCTAGCTCACTTATAGCTGTATGAGTACAATCTGGAAAGATTGTGAAGTGCACTACAACTTTGGTATTCAACTCCACCTTTTATTATAACAATTCCTGTATGAAACTGTGGTGTTTCTACAGGAAGATGGAAGCGGAGATGATCCAATTACCTAACGGTTGGGTGCACGCGACATGCACTGGCCAAGGCGGGTCTCCGGATTTGTTTGTCTTGCTGATAAGACAGTGCGGATATGAGGAGGTTCCTAGCTATTGGGGAAAGGAATTCTATGACAACAGGGTGAAGAGGTGTGTCATCTATGTCGACGTGCCTGCTGGTCCACCAAGCAAAGGATGGGCCCCCTTTTCTATCAAAACAAGGGGTGTTCTGTTGGAAGAAACTTGGTGCTTCGCCACAAGTGTTGCTATGGGGAGGTTTTGCAAACTTCACCATCGTCGGCTAGTGGGTACTCCGTATGAGTTCTTTCCGGTCAGCGGTAGAGCTGCTGAAATGTGGGCTAACCGATTGATCGCAGATTATGACCTCCGCGGTGGAACATCGGTGACAGCCTTAGCGGTTTATGCATCGGCATCACGTTGTGAAAATGGCACCCAGAAGGCGTGCATTAAGGAGTTGGTGGATAATCTTAGGGAAACCATGATTCAAGGGGATCATTTTGAGCGTGAAAATAAATCGCTTAGAACCTCGATCGCTCCTCTCAACTAACGTCTCCGCTTCAAAGAAGAGCAGTATGAGTTAATTGCTCAAGACCTGTCGGAGGCTCGTGGAGCAACTCAAGAGATGGAAACTGAGTTAGAAGCAAGCTTACTTGATGTGCACCAGCTGGGTACTCAGTTGAGCACGATGACTAAAGATCGGGATCGGTCCAGGGCGGAGGCTCAGGACTGGAAAGCCAGTTGTGAACAGGCCCAGTAGGAACTTGATGGCTTTAGGATGTTTATGGTGCAGGCCGATGTACAAGCATTAGCTGTCACAAAAGCATCGATAATGGGTGAGGCAGCAGCTTCTACTTCAGCACCCGTACCAGTGGTGCCCAATCCTGAGGATGACGAAGAAGAAGAAGATCCCGAGGAACCCGAGTACGTCGAGTAGGACGTATTGAAGTGGGATGTGGCAACACTTCTGCCGACACGGGGCAACATATAGTTTAATGGTTGCTCGTGTTTTTCTTTTGTGACCATGTTTGTGTCATATTAAGAGTAGTGGTGGTTATGTCTAAGATGACAAGATGTGTACGACATCTCATGGGGACCAAGAATGGTAGAGATGTATTTCCATAGTCGGAGTCCATCATTTTGGAGTTTACTACTGTAAGCTTGGTCACGATATAATATATCTTGTATAAAGCTTATACTTTATCAATATATGTTGATGTTGTATATTATCTATCATTTTCTACCGCATTACTATTTATATGGAAGGATTAACTTGAGGCAATGAGACTTATGGTGTAAATCGTTGTATTGCAGCATGGTGCATACACGTACAGCCCTGGAAGTGGGAGGCTCAAGTGGGGGACAGGGGGATGACACACCACCACCGGGGCAGAACACGCCCCAGACGCAGCCACCTCCACCACCTCCACCTACACTTCCCGAAAGCCTCGCAGAGGTTCTCGCAGCAGTGCTCGGCTCGCGCGACGAGCAAACCGAGTTGTTGCGGACCCTTGTACAGCACGCATCCCGTCAAGGGGGACGACAAGCTGAGGGGCCACGTCAGCCATATCCGAGTTCCTACTCGAATTTCACATTGATGCATCCGCCAGTCTTCAGAGAGGCCGATGAACCTTTGGAGGCGGACAACTGGCTCTGCACCATTGAAGGGAAGTTCGGTTTACTTGAGATAACCGAACAACAGAAGACTCTGTTTGCAGCTCAACAACTACAGGGTTCTGCTGGTGCGTGGTGGGCAAACTACGTCGCCGCACGCCCTGCAGGCTATGTCGTGAGCTGGGCAGAATTCTGGTAGGCGTTCCGCGTCTACCATATTCCTCCCAGGATTATGAGGAGGAAGCTCCAAAAGTTCTTGGAGCTGAAGCAAGGAGGAAGGAGTGCTTACGAGTAATCCAAGACCTTCAACCACTTGGCCCAGTATGCACAGGACCAAGTGAATACGAGAGACAGGAAGCAAGAGTGCTTCTACTGGGGTTTGAACCCCAAGATGAAGGACAAGCTTGCCTTGTTCAACCGCGACAGTTTCAATGACATTGTCAATGCTGCAATCGTACAAGAGGATGCTACTCGAGAGCTGTCCTTAGACAAGAAGAAGAGGAGTGCTCCACAGGGCAGCGGGGGTGGTGCTCCTTAGAAGTACCGAATAGTGTATCGAGCACCATCCGGCCAGAGGTGGTAACCGCCATCACGACCACCGTTGTTCAGTGGTCGCCAGTTCGGCAACACCGGTTTCCGATCGCAACAACAGTAGGGGATGATCCCACGTGCACTTCCACCTCCACCGCGTGCACCGGGATTCTGTCCTCCCATTCGTACCGGCCAACCCCCGTACACGTGTTTCATATGTGGATGCACGGGGCACTTCGCCAAGGACTGCCCACAGAGTAGGCAAGGCGGAGGACAGTCATCATACCAGGGTGCCAACCAACCCCGCAACCAGCCCAAGAAGCCAGTCCCCAGACTCGGCAACGTCCAACACCTCATCGTTGAGGACGTTCTGGAAGGCGCACCCGTACTCACGGGTACGTTCTCTATCTTTGATCATCCCGTAGTCATACTCTTTGACTCCGGAGCTTCACACAATGTCATTAGCAAGTCTTTTGTCATTAAAAGTCAGTTGCCTATTGTCTCCACAAAAACTCCGTATGTGATTTGTACTCTGGCAGGCAAGACAGTAACAAATGAAATGGTTCATTGGATACCACTTAACCTAGATGGAACTATATATCTTACTTCGCTTCTGATACTAGAGAATCAGAAACTAGATGTCATCTTGGGAATGGCGTGGTTACAATACCATGGTGCTATTCTAGATCTTGTTCCTCGAAAAATTTATCTAAATTCTCCACTTCATCCTTCCCAAGTCCTCAATCTTGAGAGAACCATTCTAGTGAATACATCTACTCACAATACCGAGGTTATTGAACTTAAGGATATTCCAGTAGTATGTGAATATCCGGACAAGTTTCCCGAAGATCTTCCTGGTATGCCCCCAGAAAGAGATATAGAGTTCAAGATTGAGCTTGTACCGGGAACAGTGCCGATCTCAAGGCAACCCTACAAGATGGCACCCAAGGAACTTGCAGAATTGAAGGAGCAGTTAACGGAACTTGAGAACAAAGGTTTCATTTGTCCAAGTTCATCATCATGGGGCTGTTCTGCATTGTTCGTAGAGATGGAAGATAAGACCTTGAGACTATGTGTGGACTATCGTCCACTCAATGTTGTCACTATCAAAAACAAGTATCCACTACCATGCATTGATATTATTTTCGATCAACTGGTGGGTGCTAAAGTATTTTCAAAGATGGATCTTCGTTCTGGTTATCATCAGATTAGAATCCGGCCAGAAGATATACCTAAGACAGCATTGTCGATGAGTTATGGACTGTATGAATACCTTGTCATGTCCTTCAGATTGACCAACGCATCGGCTCATTTCATGTATCTCATGAACTCGGTGTTCATGCCGGAATTGAACAAGTTTGTCGTGGTCTTCATTAACAACATCCTTGTGTATTCGAAATCCGAAGAAGAACATGCTCAACACTTGTGTATCGTGCTTCAACGATTACGGGACCACCAGCTATATGCTAAGTTCAGCAAGTGTGAATTATGGATCAGCCAAGTGCCATTTTTAGGGCACATCATATCAGCAGAAGGGATTGCAGTTGATCCAAGCAAAATAAAGCAAGTACTCAAATGGGAGTCTCCAAAGTCCGTACATGAAGTTCAAAGTTTCCTAGGTTTAGCTGGGTATTTCCAGAGGTTCATTCCCAGTTTATCCAAAATAGCTAAACCAATGATAGAACTTCTGAAAAAGGGGAAGAAGTATGTATGGATTGAGGCATGTGAGGGAGGTTTCCAGGCATTGGTAAAACACCTCACAACGGCACCAATATTAGCTCAACCGGACACAACCAAATCTTTTGACGTGTATTGTGATGCATCAGGAATTGGTTTTGGTTGTGTGTTGATGCAGGACAGGCGAGTGATCGCTTATGGATCACGGCAGCTTTGGAACCATGAGCAACACTATCCGACTCATGATCTAGAGCTTGCTGCTATGGTACTAGCATTGAAGATGTGGAGACATTATCTACTGAGTAATTTAGTACATCTCTATACCGATCACAAGAGCCTGAAGTACATCTTCACCCAAAAGGACTTAAATATGTGACAGCGTAGATGGTTGGAATTAATCAAGGATTATGAGATTGAGATCCACTACCATCCAGGCAAAGCGAATGTAGTCGCAGATGCTCTGAGCCGAAAGTCCCATGTCAACAATCTTTCCATTACCTCAATAGGAGAAGAAGAACCTAGTCTCTACTTGGTTCCATATGGGGCACTCTACAACCTAGCTCTCATTCCTACTATCAGGGAGGATATTATGGTAGCTCAGAAGGAGGACAAAGGGATGTCGCACATTCGGCAAAGAATGGAGAAGGGGGAGATGAAATGTTTCCGATGTGACAATGAAGGTACCCTCTAGTTTAAAAACCACATAGTGGTACCCCGGAACATGGAACTTCAGAAGAAGATACTGGATGAGGCTCATTTATCCAAGTATTCCATTCATCCGGGAAGTAACAAAATGTACCAAGACTTGAGAATGAAGTTCTGGTGGACTCGGATGAAGAGAGAAGTAGCAACATATGTATCCGAATGTGATACGTGTTGACGAGTTAAGGCCGACCATATGAAGGCAGCTGGACAACTTCAACCTTTAAGCATACCGCCTTGGAAATGGGAGGATATCAGCATGGATTTCATTGTTGGGTTGCCTCCCACTCTCCATAAGCACAACTCAATTTGGGTGATCATTGACCAGTTGACTAAATCAGCTCATTTCATACCAGTCAGTGTCGATTATGATGCAAAGCGGTATGCAGAACTTTATATCTCCAGAATTTTGTGCCTACATGGAGTACCCCACACTATCATTTCATATCGTGGATCTATTTTCGTTGCTCGCTTTTGGGAGCATATCCACGATGCATTGGGTACCAAACTGATTCAGAGCTCGGCTTATCATCCTCAGACTGATGGACAAACCGAACGGGTGAATCAAGTGCTAGAGGATATGCTTCGTGCCTGTGCCATCCACCATGGTAGGAACTGGGATGATCATCTACCGTTGGCGGAATTTTCGTACAACAACGGTTACCAGGCTAGCATCCAGATGGCGCCATATGAGGCTCTTTATGGCCAGAAGTGTCGCACACCCTTGAACTGGTGCGAATATGGTGAACGAGTGGTATATGGCATCGACCTGATAAATGAAGCAGAAGAGCAAGTACGTATTATTCAAGAAAATCTCAAATCCGCTCAGTCTCGTCAGAAGAGCTATGCGAACAAACGACGTCGACCTCTTCACTTCGAGGTTGGGGATCAATTTTATCTCCGGGTATCCCCAATGAAGGGAATTCGCCGATTCGGAGTGAAAGGGAAGCTAGCTCCACGTTTCATTGGGCCGTTCGCAATAATCAAAAGATGCGGACCTGTGGCATATCAATTGGAGTTACCGCCAACGCTGGCAGGGGTCCACGATGTGTTTCACATTTCTCAGTTACAGAATTGTCTCAAAGCCCCGACGAATGTACGTATTGAGGATTTGGAGGCTCTCCAACCAGATCTTACTTTCCGAGCATCCAACTCAGATCGTTGATGAGAAAACTCGCACCACAAGGAGGCGCACCTTGCGTTTCTACAAGGTCTTGTGGAGCAACCACAGTGCTGAAGAAGCCACGTGGGAAAGCGAGGAGTATCTTAAAACGAACTATCCGAACTTGTTAGCGGCACATGTTCAGTAGATCTTTACCTTTTGTCTTTCCTTTGTAATCTCAGGACGAGATTCTTTTAAGGAGGGAGGAATGTAAAATCCCACTTTTTCCTTTCATGTGAAGTTCAACTACAAGTTGTTTATCAAACATAATGGAGGTCAATATAGTTGTGCACATGAACTTGACCTCACTAAAAAGTTTTCTTTCTACTCATGTTTAATCTTATTAACATAAGGACTGGACTTCACCCTAATCCTAGAACATTTTAATTAAACCTTTCTGCAAAGTTGGGAATTTAATTGATTGAAATGGCTAGGGCAAATTATATTGCAGCAATATAAAAATCAAAACAAATGTAATTTGATTATGTTGCTATGCATATCTGGCCCTGCCAAAAAGATTCAAATCCAAGGCTCCAAATTTTTCCTTGGCCTCTTAAGTATCTTAAATAGCTTCTCGGAAAATTTTCAAGATTTTTGAAGTACGTCTTCCACTTAGTTGGACAAGTACAAATGATTCATTTCGCGTCGATCTCAAATTTAGCTTTGCACTGAACCTTGCCCAAATCAACCCACAATTTTTCCTAAGACCTTTTATGGTTTAGTGAGCTTTGTTTCAAAGTTTGGAGATTTATGGACCTCAACTACTATTTATTTCAATAAGGTTTATAAACATGTTTGAATTCAAATTTGATATTGATTTTGAAACAAACTTATGTCCAAATTGAAATCTGATTGCAGATTTGGGTTCCTCATATTTTTCTTAGCCTGTCTGTAAATTTTGGGAATTTTTGGACAATGTTTGAGGTGGAATTTAGAGGAACAGATAAGGGAGAGCGATGGGGCCCACATGTCAGCCGGGGAGTCCGTTTAACCGCCCCTGTTTCTTTCTCCGCGTGACACCGCAACGGCTGCATGCCGCCAGCGCGCCGGTCGGCCGTTGGTCGCCTCCAGCTGCCCCCGGCCTCCTTATCTACTGCGGTAAAGGATATATATTCATCCCCCATCGACCAAAGTCCCTCCCCGATTCACTTTTCATCGCGCCGCGCCATTTCTTGCCGCCGCGACCACCTCAGTTCCGCCCGACGCCACTCAGCCTCACCGCCGATACAAGCCACCCCGTCCTCTGCAGCCTATAGGAAAAAGGTGCGCCATGATCTCGTGAAACTTCTGGTTAAATTTGAACTCATATCGTGCATCATAGCGTCTGTATTCTGTGAATTACCAAGCACTTTTATAGCTTCAAAGCTAGTTCGTCGGTTTAATTCCGATTGTATGCACAATAATTCTTTGATCCAGTTAGACGACATGATCTACGTATCCTAGCGCACCTTCCCTCCAAAAATCAGAAAGAACCATCGACTAATTAGCGATTTATTCAATTTTTTCCCTTCCGCCATTGATGGAGCTCGGTTCACCGTTGACCTTGGTGTTGCCGGCTAGGGCACGAGCTCTAGACCCTCCTAAACTCTTTCCCATGCTTCCAAGATGCTTCCCGAGCTTTCAAATGAGAGTTTTAGCTAGGGAATCGAGGGTCTCGACATAACCGATACCCTAGCACCCGTCGCCGCCGTCGGGAGTGGTTTTCCGGTCACCCATCGCCGTCGGGAGTTAGTCCAGCGTGTTCCCCACACAAAAATAGGTTGGGGTGGCGAGTACCGAGACCTCTCTTGGGCTGGGAACCATCACCGGAGAAAGCGCCGCACACCGGCGAAAGCGCCGCCGCCCGAGCCGTGGCCAGAGGTTGAAGAAGGCAGGGACACGGGTCCCACCTGCCAGCGAGTGCAAAGGCGCCCGGATCAGTCTGTGGCCAGGGATCTAGTGTGGCCATGTGGGAATATTTATGGCCTCCGATGTGGCTGACTCCTGGTTGGCTGATTTAAAATCCAGTGGGCCCAGGCGCCAAATTTAAAAGCTGCAATTTCCAAATTTATGCAGAACCATTTCCAAAGTTGAAAAATCAATATCTCTCTGTAGACTGCTCCAAAAATATTCAAACAAATTTTGTTTGAAAGACCTTGAGCTCTAGTTTCTGTTAGTACCAACTAGGTTCTGTGAAACTTATATTTAAATTCTGTAGAATACAATCTTTCCAAATGCAAATACAATTTTTCCAGGTGAAATTTCCACTGGAAAAATCCCCAAAATTAATATAAAATACAATGCCCTATTCTTGATTACCAGAAAACGTTTGGGAGCCATTGCACCTGTATAACCCTCTATATAGTTCAATTACCTTTTTCAGTCATTGAATTTTTATAGATGTTCAGTTGCTTTATTATGTCCCAAATTTAGACTGAACCTTCTTTAGTCATACACTAGTTCCTATAAAAATCTTGGATTTAATTGACCTAATCTCCTAGTCCCAATTCAGTTGCAAACTGAATATTAATTGAAAAGATAAATATTCAATTATAAAATAATTCCAGAAATTCTTGCCAACTTTGAAATTCAATAACTCCTTCACCAAGGCTTAGAAATTTATGAAACCAAATTTTGCTAGAACCAGGACAACTTCCTCTATCATGATTATCAACTGGCAACTATGTTCAAGCTACAGTTTATTCTCTAAAATTCTTGGGAGTTTATTGCTTGCCATAATTTTAGAGACAACAAACTACTTTGATCATCTCCTGTTCTTTGCAAGAGCTTCTATCATATTCCCTAGTATCTACCATCAAAGTCCCAAAGAAAATTAAGATCATTATCATATAATGATCACCATAGATTAAATTATGGTCTTGGTAGTAATTATTTTTCATGTCATTCATATACATATTATATGCATATCGTGTAGTGACCAAAGTCGAGGAGGAACCAGAGGCCTTGGAAGTACATCTGCCAGATACTAACCCAGACTCTGACCTGCATCCAGGCAAGCCCCGGTTTGCATTTAAGTCGTTTATAAAGTTTTGCTTTATCACTATGTGGATTAGCATATGAATTGTGCATTACGTTCAGGATGCTTGAATACTCCAAATGCATGACCCACAATCCCATTGGTTAATTGGGTAGGTTGATAGCTCGACATGTAGAATTGCTATGCTAATGTTGTAGGTAAAACGGTAGAAGTCGAGTAGTTGAAATCTACTCGCGAGATAGAAAATTTGACACTTATCTACACTGGGAT
This sequence comes from Tuctoria greenei, assembly GCA_036927565.1. NCBI lineage: Eukaryota > Viridiplantae > Streptophyta > Magnoliopsida > Poales > Poaceae > Tuctoria > Tuctoria greenei. The sequence goes on from JAYESD010000011.1 coordinate 42,092,397, forward strand.
AACATTTATAGAAAATAACTGTTAAATATAAACTTGAGAACGGTCAGAGATGGATAGGAAGCAGCAAGACGTGGTCTTGGTCGGATAGCTCTGACTGGTCAGTTAAGGCCCGTCTGTATGCAGCCCCTTCGAACAAACTTGACTTGTACCAGCGACATACTGGACATATGGACTCTAGTAAACTGACGTAACTCGATAACTGGGATGTCGAGGCCCATTAACTCACCATCGATAGGGGTGGGTTGAGGACAGTAAGGTGTAAATCGGTCGGCGAACAAAAGAGGTGTTTCGTGCGGAGACCTTCTGTTCGCGGAGGTGAGACGGGTTCGGCGTTCGGGTTTCTTGTGAAAGGTGGCCATATACAACTAGTACTGAAGTGTTACGTAGGTACTGGTGTACTTGCTGACACTTTCGAACGTGTGTATGTGTCTTGTTGTCCGGGTGTGTCCTGATTGCAATCACCGTCCCTCACGGTAATAGAGTACCACTTGTTCACTGAGCTGTGACGTAGTAAATACTAAAGAAACCAGAAAAATATGTTGTATTGAATTATAATTGCTTTGCAACCTTGTATGACTTAGAGATAGTAAAATTTAAAGTTACAGTTTCCCCATACCTTAGCTGTAATAGCATTATGTGCTCTTGGCATGTCATATCATCGGCAAAGCGTTTCTTGTTTGATTGTAGAGTCTATGATGTGCCGTGCCTGGAGAATGTCATTTGCTACTTAAAAATATGAATTTAAGGATCCACTTGTAGGCGAGTCATTTATGCTTCACCTTACCTATGCTTAGTACTCACCCTTGCAAATGTCTAGTGAGACGGGTCAGTCTTGCTGAGCCTTATGCTCATGTTTGCAGTTAACAAGTTTTTGCAGGTTATACGATTGATGAAGGGTTTGATGATGAGGCTGCACCACCTCTAGGGTGTACAGCCGAGTGGGAACCCTGCACGCCGCCGTAATTTGGTTGTTGCTAGTGCGAAGTATCCAGGGCATGGATGACTTTGCTTTTGCATAGCTAGTGCTGAGAGCGTAGCTACGATATATACGTTTCTATCCTTCCGCTAGTATTGTAAAACTTCCGTTGTATGATAAATAAAAGACTTCTTCTTGTATTTTATTCTCATTCTGTTCTTGTATACTCTTGGGTGTCGCATCGCACGACACCACCCAATGAGATCCTCAGATGTTGGGATTCCGGTCCCCACAGGAGGTTCGGCCGACCTTACAGGTGGCCCCCTGGTTCCCCTTTTGGCAAATGGCTCCCCAACGGCTATAAAGTTAGCACACTGGTGAAATGCCATATGTGGAGCTCAGAAAAATTGTTTTCCAATTTAAAACCCTTTTTCAAATCCAACAAAAATTTTCTTTTGAAAAGAAAGAAAGAAAAATGATAGTTGAGAATATAAGATTCTCAACTTGCTAGGAAAAATCAAATATGCAATGGGAAGAAATCCAAATGGGGTGAAAAAAGAAAGAAATAAAAAATAAAGTGGGATAAGTACTAATTTAACCTATTGCCGTAGGTCTCACCACCGTCCGATGAGATGGACATTCCTCCGTCTTCATTTCACATCCGGGCCCAGAGTGATGGGCTTGGACGGCTTTTCTTGATTCTTGTGCCATTCCTTCTTTGGCGGCTTGGTTGACTTGGGCCTCAGGGAACGTCCAGACGATTCCGTCGCCTTTGGATATCGGCGTGGTTGAAACGACGGATTCTCCTCGTAGATTAATCTTCTCATGAATGTAATGAGTGAGTCCACCTTTGGAGGTGTGAGTTCAACCTCTCTGATGTGTTTATCATTCATCCCATAATTGATTCGAATCATGGAGCATTGTTCTGATTTTGGCCGAAAGTTAAACCTTTCCTCCTTGCCATTGATATGGAAGTGGATTTCTCCAGCTCCCACATCTATGCGAGCTTTTGAAGTGCTTAGGAATGGGCGCCCAAGAATGAGTGGTGTATCCTTCTTGATGTCCATGTCTAGCACCACAAAATCCACGGGTATGAAACGGTTCCGGATCTTCACCGGGATGTCTTCAGCAATAGCCGCTGGATAACAGACTGAAGAGTTAGCTAGTTGTAGCTGCATTGGTGTTGGAGTCAGCTCTGTGAAGTTCAGCTAGTCGAACATAACCTTGGGCATCACATTGACACTTGCTCCCAGATCACAAAGTGCCTTGTCAAAGTGGTGAGCCCTAATTGAGCATGAAATGGTAGGACATACGGGGTCCTTTTGCTTTTCAGGAAGCCTATTGAGGATAACTGCACTACGGTCTTTCGTAAGCTTGACGACCTCAGTGGTGTGCAATGGCCGTTTGTTGTTCAATATGTCCTTGAGATAGAGAGCATAAGTGGGGACTTGCATCGCATAAATCAAGGGAACATTGATGTGGATCTTTTGGATGATCTCAACAAAACTGTTGAATTGCTCATCCACTATTGGCTTCCTTTGTCTGTGAGGGAATGGCAATAAGCTGGTGTCTTCAAAGTGTTTGGCCATTCTCTCACCAAGTAATTCACTTGGGACATCCTCCTTCTCAGGCCCAGTTGTGCTCTTTTCTTGTGTGGGATATGGTGGGTCACGAGTGGTCTTTCCTCCTCTCGTAACCACTGCACTGACGTTCTCCACTGGGGCTTCTGGCTACCCCGAATTTTGTTGTTTTCTAATGGAGGGACGACTGCAGCAAGTTGTGCCAACTGAGTCTCCAACATCTTGTTGAAGCTTAGTTGATTCTTGAATGTTGAGGATAGTCCTTCAATCTTTGCATTGATATTCTCTAGGGTCTTGTCATTAGCTGACAGCTTCTTGGATAGGGCATCGTTGATCTTGAGCTGGCTAATGGCAAGTTCTCTCAAGTTGGTCTGATTTCCAGGGTTGCCATTGTTGTTGTACCCTCCTTGAAAGAATGGGTGTTGTTGACCCCACCCTTGACCTCTTGGATGATAGCCATTGTTGTTGTTAAAATTTCCATTATTGGCGAGGTATAGGGCATCATCACGAGTTTTTGGGCAATCATTGCCCATATGATCCGTGTTGCCACAGACTTCACACGTGATGTGAGAGTCTAGGGCATAGGCATTGCTATATACTTCACCACTGGCTTGTCCATCTATTTTCTTCATTAGGAGGTCCAATTTTGCAGCGATCATGTCCACCTCCTTCAAGGTGTGCATGCCTCGCTGTTGGGTATGGAGACACTCATCGTTCCATCCCATGTTGGACACCATCTTCTCAATAAGATCTTTAGCTTTTGGCACCGTCAATAAGAAGAAGGCTCCTCCCGCAGCAACAACCAAATGGTCACGAGCTGATGGGATCGGCCCGTTATAGAAATTTTGAATAAGGAGCCAGTCATCCATCCCATGGTGGGGACAGGCTAGGATGTACTCCTGAAGCCTTTCCCATGCCTCGAGAATAGATTCCTTGGGCTCTTGCTGAAAGCTGGAAATCCTTCCACGTAGGGCATTGGTTTATCCCAACGGGATGAATTTGGCGAGGAATGCCATAGAACATTTCTCCCAAGTGTCTACAACACTTCGGTTAGCGTAGAACCACTATTTCGCTCTCCCAAGGAGAGAGAACGGGAACAGTCTTAGACGAACCGCATTCGGAGACACGTCCTTGATTTTAAAAGTGCTGTGGATTTAGAGGAATTCTTGCAGGTGAGCACTTGCATCCTCGTTAGCCTTCCCACGAAATGGGTTGGCTTGCACCATAGTGATAAGGCCAGTTTTGATCTCGAAGTTCACATCTCCCGTGTTAACAGTGGGCCCAATAGGCACATTGTTAGCAGAGGGAGCTTAGAACTCATGAAGGGTCTTCTGGCCATTAGCGTTTGGATTGTCGGTGCAGAAATGTTGGCTTGCCTTGCCACTCGAATCTTGAGGAGTAATGACACGGGGTCGGTCTCTCAGAAGAGATTCGGGATCTTCAACAAAATTTTCCGGCAGACGGAAACCAGACATACACTACCCTATTTTCACATTTAAAATGCAAAAACAAAGAATGGTTATCCTACTAAAATCCTACCGAGGGTTCTATCCTATTCATCGAGTCATGTTATATATCTATTTGCCTTCCCTGGCAACGGCGCCAGAAATGCTTGTTGACAACTTCTAAGATATATAAACAAATCATCCCCGACAACAGTGAGAGAAATGCTTGTTGGTATTACTTATGCACCATTAACTAAACATATCCAACTGATGTGTCAGAAATGCTTGTTAACAGTTCTATTGGATCACAGAGTGAATTCCGCAAGCGCACGGAGGTATCATTGTATCATTTCCCCTTAAGAGTATTCCCAAGGGTGTCATTTATTTGATTCCAAAGGAAGGCGGGGTAGAGATATAACAATCATCAAGTGGAAAGGGTAGAAAGGTCTAGGTAAGAATCTAGTAAGGGTCGATCAAATAATAGTGGAGGTAGTGTGACACACACAAAAGCTTTCAAGTCTCAGGGGGGGTAAGAGGATCCTAGAGGTTAGTTAAGGTTGAGAGTTATGGAGGTACTCCTACTATGCTCTATTGTACATATACATAGTCTAAGCTAATTATTCATAAGCTAGATCAATAGTGAATACTTATGCTATGTGGTTCAACATATCGGGCAAGGGCTGACCCCTAGCAATACTAGGGCGACTCCAGCCAAGAGCCTGTGGCATAGCCGAACATGGAGGATTACAAAGGGCAGATAGGACTGTCACCACCTACTGTCTACCTCTTCAATCCGTGGGTCTACGAGACATCCAATGCTACTTAGCTATCCTAGCACCATGCTAGCATATTAAGTAATTACCTTAAGAGCCTAGGCACAATCCATCCTAAGGCAATGAATTGAATCATCATTGAACCAATGTTGATACACAACATAATTATCCATACTAACCTAGTTATGTTATAATTAACTAGACTATAGTGGGGGTTTATAGGTTCTATGATAATGAGATATGTTCATGATGAAATAGTCATAGAAGCTATACCTTCCACATACATGGACTCCACAATCAAACAAGAAATGCTTTGCCCAAGTATATGTATAAGTAGAGACTAAAGATACAATCTTTATTATGCATAAAGTCACAAATACAAGAAAGAATACATGAGCCATACCTTTCCCAATGTAGGATTGGGAAGAGAGAGGCTCCTTACTCCTTGCCCAATTTGGACTTGGGACTAGAGACTCTCCTCTCTACAACTTAACTCCTCTAATACTATGGATGATAGTGTATACAATAGAGATGAAGCTCAAGTGGTGTGTGTTGAAGTGAGGGGTAGGGGGTCCTATTTATACTAGTGTTGAGGTCGGTTCCCGCCAACAAAATCACGCGAATCAGTAACCATTGACTCCAGGAAGCCAGGAGGAGCCAACACGTGGAGGCTGACCGAGTTTGGTGCAGAGACCAGGTCGGTCGACCCCTTGGTTCGGCCGACCTGGTCATTGCACCAATTCTCGTGTACTTTCTCCAGGTGGTCGTCAGGTGGGTCCCATTAATGTATATGGGCGATACACAGTTGGATCTCCTAGGATACTTCTGTTTGTGGGCCATTTGATCCATGGGATGCCACGTGTCGTCGCCTGATTGGCTGGGATGATATTTTATAGGATTGGTCCCTCTACATTTCCTCATTTCCTGCATAAAATGCTGCATACAGATATTTCTCCAAGTCCAAGTGGAATTGGGTTAGATAGAAAGGTGATGTGTGCAAGAAATGACAAATCCTTCACATGATTGAGTTAAATTGACGGATGAAATTGGTATATAACAGCCGTCAACAAACTCCCCCGAGCTTATCCTTTGCTCGTCCCGAGCAAAGTCAAGACTTTAGGTTGATGATCAGGAGTTGCTATAGTGTCTTATTTTCAAAAGTATCTAATGCACAACAAGATACTCTACCTAGTATTGCAGAAATTGGCTATGATACCCTAACTTCTTAAGTTATCATGGGGCTTATGCTTTCTCATATTCATGAGTAGTTGAAAGGTAGAATAGCAAATGGGGAAAACATAGCCTAGAAATCAAGTTCCACTTAAATCCTGGAGAATTCAATTTAGATATTAAGTACCTCAATTTGATTCTCTCAGTCACTCCTTTGTGGATAGTGGAAATATTTTCTCACCAAAGTATTGTGCCTCTACTATTCCTACTCATTGGATATGGCTTGTATGTAGAGCTTGGTAAGGAAAGTAAGTAGGCATATTTGCATCACATATATTGCTAAGTCAAAAGAGTAAGCCTTAGGAGAATTCAAATCAAAACTTTTTGATTCAAGACTAGTGCATGTGTGATGGAGTGGAAGTGGATGTGGATACTTGAGATAACTCCTTTTTGGTATATTGTATCTTTCTTTTGTAGGGATGAAACATGGCTACTTTTTTTTATTTTCTCCCTTTTTTATCTCATGCTTATGCTGTAAGCATGCTTTTTTTTTCATTTTATTTTTGTAGCCATGTCTTCTACTCCCTTTCTTTTCAATGAATTTTGAAGAGAGTGCTAAACATGAATAACATGGAGTTTCTCTTTTTGTTGTGGTATGGTGGATATGATGGGCGTTTTGCTTGCTTCTAGTGTAGAAGTATAGCATGTGCAAGTGAAGTCTTGAATTCAAAAAGAGTTGAATGATTTCTCACATAGGTCTATACTAGTTTGACTAGGCTCAATGTGAAAGCAAATAGCATATGCATAAGGTTTTGTCTATGTATAAACATCATATGGATTTGGTAGGTATTTCCAATCAATTGATGGAAACTTAAATCTTTTTAGAATTTCTCTGGAAATCTAAGTTTTACTTTCAAACTAGGACTAGCAGCCCTATTACTAATTCTAATCTTGCAACAACCTAGAATTAGATTAAGCTTTTGCTACCCACGACTTCCAAATTAAGGTAAAAGTATTTCAAACCAATGAAAGCAATATTTGGAGAGTAGCAAGTTGTAAACTAGAGACTTAGGAAAGTAAAACAGAGCAACTATTCATCATTTCATCTATGTGAATTCTAAATCATTCTTACCGCACATCTTTATTTGATGAAAGTAAATCTAACCTATATATATCTACATATATATTTTTTAATTGCAAGGTGAATGATGGATGGATGGAAAATAAATATGCAAGGAATGTGATACATGTTACCTCAAGTGGGGGTCCTCCCCCAAGCTTGTTCTTCAACTACCTCCGTGATAAGGGTTGAACCCTTGATGACGCAAGTACGCTGCAAGATCGGCTTTTTGTTGTTGTTGCGCCGTGTTGATGTTGGTGAATTGAGCATCCATGTGTTGCTGCCAATCCTGGGTACCTTGAACATGCTCTTGGAGTGTGCTGTAGATGTCACCCGTTCTCACTTCAAGTTCTCCCATACGTCTAGTGAGGTCCGTCATTCCTTGGCTATAGTCATGATGACTTCTAGCCAAAGAGGAATGACGTCCTCTCATGGACGTTGGGGGCAAGCTGCTAGAGCTTGAAGTGGATAAGGGTGGATCCCTTTGCCATTCTTGCCAAGATGATCCCCTAGTCTCATACGTCAGAGGTTGAGTCCATCCGGGCGCATAACCCGTTGGGTTCTCTTCCTCTTGGTATTCATGGACCGGAGAGATTATTGGTGGCATGGCTGTGGCTGCAGCCCTCGTACGATTCCTTGTTACCCTGCCAGAGACATTACTTCTTCTTGCTTCCTCAAGGGGAAGAAGGTTAATGGTTAGCCCCCGGCATTTGTACAAATGAAAATCTGGGTTAGGTAACCGAATTTCATTGACAAAGCCGGGATAGAAAAATATAAAGGACCCATCTTGATCATGCTTAAAGGTATGCCCTTGCACTAAATAGTCTTCATCAATTAATTCTCTTTGAGTTTCAATATATTCAAATGAAGAGTATTTAAGTGCTCCTACCATATCGGCAATATGAGTAATCAATGAAGTGCATTCAATTGGTCCTGATGTTGAAATGTAATCTAACCATTGTGTCATCATGGCTTTGACTGGAGCAACTTTTATCTTTTTAGTCATGGCAAACCAAATTTTCAATTCATCATCTCGCACAACCCTAACATCACCCCTAGGGAACATAGTCATAGCCACCCATCTATGCATGAAGTGTAAGGTAGGGTTTTGGATGTTGCTATTCCTAGGAGCCCTATATGTGACCTCACTAGTTAGCTCATGCCAAAAACTTTGTTTGTTAAACTTAGGCAAATTACCTAAATCTAGCAAACACCGTTTATGGAAGCCTAGGATGCTACCTAATTCTTTCCATAGGATGTTGTATTCTTTTTGAAATAATCTAAAAGAAATACCATCAAATCGTATTCTTAGCGTGCAAAGGAATTGGATAGTGAGAAGGCGTGAACTTTCTCCTCTATGTGAGCAAAGTCATCAAATCCAATTGCATGCCAAATGGAAAGAAATTTGGAGTCCATACCTATTTTGGAGATCAAATGTGGATCGTAAGCCTTGGTGTGGCGGAACTCACAATCTTGGAGAAGCCTGCGTGCTTGATCTTCAACTTTGCTTCGTATGTCGTTGTCGTTGTCATGAAGAAGTTGGTGTGGGTTGCTTCTCTCTTCCATGGGAGTGTCCTCAAACACACTTCTCCTCCTTGGGCTTGCACCCATGGAAGAGAGGCGTGCACTAGAACCTTCACCATGGCTTGATCTTGCATCCTCCTTCCTCTTTCCAAACAACCTCTTCATGTCTTTTTGAGTTCAACAAGCAAGAACAAAACAAGGCGAGAGAAATCTGAAAAGAAGCGATGTTTGGAAAACAAAACTCCCAACGAATTTTCTCCTCTTGAAAGCTTGAGTGTAAAATGCAAATGCAAACAAAACAAAATCTTTTTGGTGATGGATTCAAGAAAGAGTGTTGCAATGAAGAGCAAGAAAAACAAGGTGAGCTAGAGAGTGACTTGGGGAGGTGTAAAATGATGTGGTGTGTGAAGACAGGTGCTCCTCACGGCCACAATTTATAGGGTGCACCCTCCAACAGTCACTTAGGGTTCAAAATATAGCCGTTGGAGGAAGGGGAGCCAATTTGGCTCCACTCCCTGTTCGGCCGACCAGGGGGTTCAGCCGACCTGACACGTGGCCCCCCCTGGTTCCCCTTTTGGCAAATGGCTCCCCAACGGCTATAAAGTTAGCACGTTGGTGAAATGCCACATGTGCAACTCAGAAAAAATTGTTTTTCAAATAAAAACCTTTTCTCAAATCCAATAAAAAATTTTCTTTTGAAAAGAAAGAAAGAAAAATGATAGTTGAGAATATAAGATTCTCAACTTTCTAGGGAAAATCAAATATGCAATGGCAAAAATCCAAATGGGGTGGAAAAAGAAAGAAAGAAAAATAAAGTGGGATAACTACCAATTTAACCTATTGGCGTAGGTCTCACCACCGTCTGATGAGATGGACATTCCTCCGTCTTCATTTCACATCCGGGCCCAGAGGGATGGGCTCGGACGGCTTTTCTTGCTTCTTCCACCATTCCTTCTTTGGCGGCTTGGTGGACTTGGGCCTTCGGGAAGGTCCAGATGATTCCGTCGCCTTTGGATATCGGCGTGGTCGAAACGACGGATTCTCCTTGTAGATTAATCTTCTCATGAATGCAAAGAGTGAGTCCACCTTTGGAGGTGTGACTTTGACCTCTCTGATGTGTTTATCATTCGGCCCGTACTTGATTCAAATCATGGAGCATTGTTCTGATTTTGGACGAAAGTTAAACCTTTCCTCCTTGCCATTGATATGGAAGTGGATTTCTCCAGCTCCCACATCTATGCGAGCTTTTGCAGTGGTTAGGAATGGGCGCCCAAGAATGAGTGGTGTATATTTCTCAGTGTCCATGTCTAGCACCAAAAAATCTACGGGTATGAAGCAGTTTCGGATCTTCACCGGGACATCTTCAGCAATACCCGCTGGATAACGGACTGAAGAGTCAGCCAGTTGTAGCTGCATTGGTGTTGGAGTCAGTTCTATGAAGTTCAACTGGTCGAACACAACCTTGGGCATCACACTAACACTTGCTCCCAAATCACAAAGTGCCTTGTCAAAGTGGCGAGCCCTGATTAAGCACTAAATGGTAGGACATCCAGGGTCCTTCTTCTTTTCAGGAAGCCTATTCAGGATGGCTGCACTACAGTCTTTCGTAAGCTTGACAACCTTAGTGGTGGGCAATGGCCGTTTGTTGTTCAATATGTCCTTGAGATAGCGAGCATAAGTGGGGACTTGCATCGCATCAATCAAGGGCACATTGATGTGAATCTTTTGGATGATCTCAAAAGAACGGTTGGATTGCTCATCCACTGTTGGCTTCCTTTGTCTGTGAGGGAATGACAATAAGTTGGTGTCTTCAAAGTGTTTGGCAATTCTCTCACCAAGTAATTCACTTGGGACATCCTCCTTCTCAGGCTCAGCTGTCCTCTTTTCTTGTGTGGGATAGGGTGGGTCACGAGTGGTCTTTCCTCCTCTAGTAACCACTGCATTGACATTCTCCATTGGGGCTTCTGGTTGCCCCAGAATTTTGTTGTTTTCCAATTTAGGGACAACTGCAGCAAGTTGTGCCAGCTGAGTCTCCAACATCTTGTTGAAGCTCAGTTGATTCTTAAATGCGGAGGATAGTCCTTCAATCTTTGCATTGATATTCTCTAGGGTCTTGTCATTAGCTGACAGCTTCTTGGATAGGGCCTCGTTGATCTTGAGCTGGCTAATGGCAAGTTCTTTCAAGTTGGGCTGATTTCTAGGGTTGCCATTGTTGTTGTACCCTCCTTGAAAGAATGGGCGTTGTTGACCCCACCCTTGACCTCCTAGACGATAGCCATTGTTGTTGAAATTTCCGTTGTTGGCGAGGTATAGGGCATCCTCACGAGTTTCTAGGCAATCATTGCCCATATGACCCGCGTTTCCACAGACTTCACACATGATGTGAGACTCTAGGGCATAGGCATTGCCAGACACTTCATCACTGTCTTGTCCATCAATTTTCTTCATTAGGAGGTCCAATTTTGTAGTGATCATGTCCACCTCCTTCAAGGTGTGCATGCCTCGCTGTCGGGTATGGAGACGCTCATCATTCCATCCCATGTTGGACACCATCTTCTCAATAAGATCTTTGGCATTTGGCACCGTCAATGAGAAGAAGGCTCCTCCAGCAGCAACATCCAAATGGTCACGAGCTGATGGGATCAGCCCGTTACAGAAGTTTTGAATAAGGAGCCAGTCATCCATCCCATGGTGGGGACAAGCTAGGATGTACTCCTGAAGCCTTTCCCATGCCTCGGGAATAGATTCCTTGGGCTCTTGCTGAAAGCTGGAGATCCATCCACGTAGGGCATTGGTTTTGCCCAACGGGGAGAATTTGGCAAGGAATGCCATAGAACACTTCTCCCAAGTGTCTACAACACTTCGGTTCACGTAGAACCACTGTTTCGCTCTCCTGGGGAGAGAGAACGGAAACAGCCTCAGATGGACCGCATCCGGAGACACGTCCTTGATCTTAAAAGTGCTACAGATCTCGAGGAATTGTTGCAGGTGAGCACTTGCATCCTCGTTAGCCTTCCCACAGAATGGGTTGGCTTGCACCATAGTGATAAGGCCAGTTTTGATCTAGAAGTTCACATCTCCCGTGTTAACAGTGGGCCCAATAGGCACATTGTTAGCAGAGGGAGCTGAGAATTCACAAAGGGTCTTCTGAGCCATTAGAGTTTGGATTGTTGGTGCAAAAATGCTGGCTTGCTTTGCCGCTCGAATCTTTTGAGGAGTAACAACACGGGGTCGGTCTCTCAGAAGAGATTCGAGATGTTCAACAAAGTTTTTCGGCAGACGGAAACAAGACATACACTACCCTGTTTTCACATTTAAAAATGCAAAAACAAAGAATGGTTATCCTACTAAAATCCTACCTGGGGTTCTATCATATTCACTTAGTCATGTTATATATCTATTTGCCTTCCCTGGCAACAGCGCTAGAAATGCTTGTTGACGGCTCCTAAGATATACTAACAAATCATCCCCGGCAATAGTGCCAGAAATGCTTGTTGGTATTACTTATGCACCATTAACTAAACATATCCAACTGATGTGTTAGAAATTCTTGTTAATCGTTCTATTGGATCACAAAGTGAATTACGCAAGTGCACAGAGGTATGATTGTAGCATTTCCCCTTAAGAGTTTTCCCAAGGGTGTCATTTATTTGATCCCAAAGGAAGGCGGGGTAGAGATATAACAATCATCTAGTGGAAAGGGTAGAAAGGTCTAGGTAAGAATCTAGTAAGGATGGATAAAATTATAGTGGAGGTAGTGTGACACACACAAAAGCTTTCATGTCTAAGGGGGATAAGAGGATCCTAGAGGTTAGTTAAGGTTGAGAATTATGGAGGTACTCCTACTATGCTCTATTGTACATATACATAGTCTAAACTAATTATTCATAAGCTAGATCAATAGTGAATACTTATGCTATGTGGTTCAACACATCGGGCACGGGCTTACCCCTAGCAATACTAGGGCGACTCCCGCCAAGAGCCTGTGGCATATCCAAACGTGGAGGATTACAAAGGACAGATAGGACTGTCACCACCTACTGCCTACCTCTTCAATCCGTGGGTCTACGAGAAATCCAATGCTACTTAGCTATCCTAGCACCATGCTAGCATATTAAGTAATTACCTTAAGAGCCTAGGCACAATCCATCCTAAGGCAATGAATTGAATCATCATTGAACCAATGTTGATACACAACATAATTATCCATACTAACCTAGTTATGTTATAATTAACTATACTATAGTGGGGGTTTATAGGTTCTATGATAATGAGATATGTTCATGATGAAATAGTCATAGAAGCTATACCTTCCACATACATGGACTCCACAATCAAACAAGAAACTCTTTGCCCAAGTATATGTATAAGTAGAGACTAAAGATACAATCTTTATTATGCATAAAGTCACAAATACAAGAAAGAATACATGAGCCATACCTTTCCCAATGTAGGATTGGGAAGAGAGAGGCTCCTTACTCCTTGCCCAATTTGGACTTGGGACTAGAGACTCTCCTCTCTACAACTTAACTCCTCTAAGACTATGGATGATAGTGTATACAATAGAGATGAAGCTCAAGTGGTGTGTGTTGAAGTGAGGGGTAGGGGGTCCTATTTATACTAGTGTTGAGGTCGGTTCCCGCCAACAAAATCGCGCGAATCAGTAACCATTGACTCCAGGAAGCCAGAAGGAGCCAACACGTGGAGGCTGACCGAGTTTGGTGCAGAGACCAGGTCGGCCGACCCCTTGGTTCGACCGACCTGGTCATTGCACCAATTCTCGTGTGCTTTCTCCAGGTGGCCGCCAGGTGGGTCCCATTAATGTATATGCGCGATACACAGCTGGATCTCCTCGGATACTTCTGTTTGTGGGCCATTTGATCCAGTGAATGGCACGTGTCGTCGCCTGATTGGCTGGGATGATATTTTATAGGATTGGTCCCTCTACATTTCCTCATTTCCTGCATAAAATGCTGCATATAGATATTTCTCCAAGTCCAAGTGGAACTGGGTTAGATAGAAAGGTGATGTGTGCAAGAAATGACAAATCCTTCACATGATTGAGTTAAATTGACAGATGAAATTGGTATATAACAGCCGTCAACAAACTCCTCCGAGCTTATCCTTTGCTCGTCCCGAGCAAAGTCAAGACTTTAGGTTGATGATCAGGAGTTGCTACAGTGTCTTATTTTCAAAAGTATCTAATGCACAACAATATACTCTACCTAGTATTGCAAAAATTGGCTATGATACCCTACCTTTCTTAAGTTATCATGGGGCTTATGCTTTCTCATATTCATGAGTAGTTGAAAGGTAGAATATCAAATGGGGCAAACATAGCCTAGAAATCAAGTTCCACTTAAATCCCGGAGAATTCAATTTAGATATTAAGTACCTCAATTTGATTCTCTCAGTCACTCCTTTGTGGATAGTGGAAATATTTCCTCACCAAAGTATTGTGCCTCTACTATTCCTACTCATTGGATATGGCATGTATGGAGCTTGGTAAGGAAAGTAAGTAGGCATATTTGCATCACATATATTGCTAAGTTAAAAGAGTAAGCCTTAGGAGAATTCAAATCAAAACTTTTTGATTCAAGACTAGTGCATGTGTGGAGTGGAAGTGGATGTGGATACTTGAGATAACTCCCTTTTGGTATATTCTCTCTTTATTTTGTAGGGATGAAACATGGCTACTTTTTTTTTCTTTCCTCCCTTTTTTTCTCATGCTTATGCTGTAAGCATGCTTTTTTTCATTTCCTTTTGTAGCCATGTCTTCTACTCCCTTTCTTTGCAATGAATTTTGAAGAGAGTGCTTAACATGACTAACATGGAGTTTCTCTTTTTGTTGTGGTATGGTGGATATGATGGTCGTTTTGCTTACTTCTAGTGTAGAAGTATAGCATGTGCAAGTGAAGTCTTTAATTCAAAAAGAGTTGAATGATTTCTCACATAGGTCTATACAAGTTTGACTAGGCTCAATGTGAAAGCAAATAGCATATGCACAAGGTTTTGTCTATGTATAAACATCATATGGCTTTGGTAGGTATTTCCAACCAATTGAGGGAAACTTAAATGTTTTTAGAATTTCTCCAGAAATCTAAGTTTTACATTCAAACTAGGACTAGCAGCCCTATTACTAATTCTAATCTTGCAACAACCTAGAATTAGATTAAGCTTTTGCTACCCACAACTTCCAAATTAAGGTAAAAGTATTTCAAACCAATGAAAGCAATATTTGGAGAGTAGCAAGTTGTAAACTAGAGACTTAGGAAAGTAAAACAGAGCAACTATTCATCATTTCATCTATGTGAATTCTAAATCATTCTTACTGCACATCTTTATTTGATGAAAGTAAATCTAACCTATATATATATATATATATATATATATATATTAATTGCAAGGTGAATGATGGATGGATGGGAAATAAATATGCAAGGAATGTGATACATGTTACATAAAGTGGGGGTCCTCCCCCAAGCTTGTTCTTCAACTACCTCCGTGATAAGGGTTGAACCCTTGATGATGGAAGTACGCTGCAAGATCGGCTTGTTGTTGTTGTAGCGCCGTGTTCAAGTTGGTGAATTGAGCATCCATGTGTTGTTGCCAATCCTGGGTACCTTGAACATGCTCTTGGAGTGTGTTGTAGATGTCACACATTCTCACTTGAAGTTCTCCCATACGTCTAGTGAGGTTCATCATTCCTTGGCTATAGTCATGATGACATCTAGCCGAAGAGGAATGACGTCCTCTCATGGACGTTGGGGGCAAGCTGCTAGAGCTTGAAGTGGATAAGGGTGGATCCCTTTGCCATTCTTGCCAAGATGATCCCTCAGTCTCATACGTCGGAGGTTGAGTCCATCCGGGCGCATAACCCGTTGGGTTCTCTTCCTCTTGGTATTCATGGACCGGAGAGATTATTGGTGGCATGGTTGTGGACCCTCGCACGATTCCTTGTTACCCTGCCAGAGACATTACTTCTTCTTGCTTCCTCAAGGGTTAGCAGGTTAATGGTTAGTCTCCGGCATTTGTACAAATGAAAATCCAGGTTAGGTAACCGAATTTCATTGACAAAGCCGGGATAGAAAAATATCAAGGACCCATCTTGATCATGCTTAAAGGTATGTCCTTGCACTAAATAGTCTTCATCAATTAATTCTCTTTCAATTTCAATATATTCAAATGAATAGTATTTAAGTGCTCCTACCCTATCGGCAATATGAGTAATCATTGAAGTGCATTCAATTGGTCCTGATTTTGAAATGTAATCTAACCATTGTGTCATCATGGCTTTGACTGGAGCAACTTTTATCTTTTTAGTCATGGCAAACAAAATTTTCAATTCAGCATCTCGTACAACCCTAACATCTCCCCTAGGGAACATAGTCATAGCCACCCATCTATGCATGAAGCGTAAGGTAGGGTGTTGGATGTGGCTATTCCTAGGAGCCCTACATGTGACCTCACTAGTTAGCTCATGCTAAAATCTTTGTTTGTTAAACTTAGGCAAATTGTCTAAATCTAGCAAACACCGTTTATGGAAGCCTAGGATGCTACCTAATTCTTTCCATAGGATGTTGTATTCTTTTTGAAATAATCTAAAAGAAATACCATCAAATCCTATTCTTAGCGTGCAAAGGAATTGAATAGTGAGAAGGCGTGAACCTTTCTCCTTTATGTGAGCAAAGTCATCAAATCCAATTGCATGCCAAATGGAAAGAAATTCGGAGTCATACCTATTTTGGAGATCAAATGTGGATCGTCAGCCTTGGTGTGGCAAAACTCACGATCTTGGAGGAGCCTGCATGCTTGATCTTCAACTTCGCTTCATATGTCGAGGTCATTGTCATGATGAAGTTGGTGTGGGTTGCTTCTCTCTTCCATGGGAGTGTCCTCAAACACATATCTCCTCCTTGGGCTTGTACCCATGGAAGAGAGGCGTGCACTAGAACCTTCACCATGGCTTGAGCTTGCAGCCTCCTTCCTCTTTCCAAACAACCTCTTCATGTCTTTTTGAGTTCAACAAGCAAGAACAAAAAAGGCAAGAGATATCTGAAAAGAAGCGATGTTTGGAAAACAAAACTCTCAAGAATTTTCTCCTCTTGAAAGCTTGAGTGTAAAATGCAAATGCAAACAAAAGAAAATCTTTTTGGTGATGGAATCGAACAAGAGTGTTGCAATGAAGAGCAAGAAAAACAAGGTGAGCTAGAGAGTGACTTGGGGAGGTGTAAAATGAAGTGGTGTGTGAAGAGAGGTGCTCCTCACGACCACAATTTATAGGGTGCACCCTCCAACAGTCACTTAGGGTTCAAAATATAGCCGTTGGAGGAAGGTGAGCCAATTTGGCTCCACTCCCTGTTCGGCCGACCAGGGGGTTCAACCGACCTGACAGGTGGCCCCCCTTGGTTCCCCTCTTGGCAAATGGCTCCCCAACGACTATAAAGTTATCACATTGGTGAAATGCCACATGTGCAACTCAGAAAAAATTGTTTTTCAAATAAAAACCTTTTCTCAAATCCAATACAAATTTTTCTTTTGAAAAGAAAGAAAGAAAAATGATAGTTGAGAATATAAGATTCTCAAATTGCTAGGGAAAATCAAATATGCAATGGGAAAAATCCAAATGGGGTGGAAAAAGAAAGAAAGAAAAATAAAGTGGGATAACTACCAATTTAACCTATTGGCTTAGGTCTTCACCACTGTTCGATGAGATGGGCATTCCCCCATCTTCATTTCACATCCGAGCCTGGAGGGATGGACTCGGACGGCTTGTCTTGCTTCTTACACCATTCCTTCTTTGGCGGCTTGGTGGACTTGGGCCTTTGGGAAGGTCCAGATGATTTCGTCGCCTTTGGATATCGGCGTGGTCGAAACGATGGATTCTCCTTGTAGATTAATCTTCTCATGAATGCAAAGAGTGATTCCACCTTTGGAGGTGTGACTTTGACTTCTTTGATGTGTTTATCATTCGGACCATACTTGATTTGAATCATGGAGCATTGTTCTGATTTTGGCCGAAAGTTAAACCTTTCCTCCTTGCCATTGATATGGAAGTGGATTTCTCCAGCTCCCACATCTATTCGAGCTTTCGCAGTGCTTAGGAATGGGTGCCCAAGAATGAGTGGTGTATCTTTCTCAGTGTCCATGTCTAGCACCAAAAAAATCTACAGGTATGAAGCAGTTTCAGATCTTCACCGAGACGTCTTCAGCAATACCCACTGGATAACGGACTGAAGAGTCATCCAGTTGTAGCTGCATTGGTGTTGGACTCAGTTCTGTGAAGTTCAGTTGGTCGAACACAACCTTGGGTATCACACTAACACTTGCTCTCAAATCACAAAGTGCCTTGTCAAAGTGGTGAGCCCCGATTGAGCATGAAATGGTAGGACATCCAGGGTCCTTCTTCTTCTCAGGAAGCCTATTGAGGATGGCTGCACTGCAGTCTTCCGTAAGCTTGACGACCTCAGTGGTGGGCAATGGCCATTTGTTGTTCAATACGTCCTTGAGATAGCGAGCATAAGTGGGGACTTGCATTGCATCAATCACGGGCACATTGATGTGGATCTTTTGGATGATCTCAACAAAACAGTTGAATTGCTCATCCACTGTTGGCTTCTTTTGTTTGTGAGGGAATGGCAATAAGTTGGTGTCTTCAAAGTTTTTGGCCATTCTCTCACCAAGTAATTCACTTGGGACATCCTCCTTCTCAGGCTCAGCTATACTCTTTTCTTGTGTGGGATATGGTGGGTCACGAGTGGTCTTTCCTCCCCACGTAACCACTGCATAGACGTTCTCCACTGGGGCTTCTGGTTGCTCTGGAATTTTGTTGTTTACCAATGGAGGGACAACTACAGCAAGTTGTGCCAGCTGAGTCTCCAACATCTTATTGAAGCTCAGTTGATTCTTGAATGCGGACGATAGTCCTTCAATCTTTGCATTGATATTCTCTAGGGTCTTGTCATTAGCTGACAGCTTCTTGGATAGGGCCTCATTGATCTTGAGCTGGCTATTGGCAAGTTCTTTCAAGTTGGACTGATTTCCAGGGTTGCCATTGTTGTTGTACCCTCCTTGAAAGAATGGGCGTTGTTGACCCCACCCTTGACCTCCTGGATGATAGCCATTGTTGTTGAAATTTCTGTTGTTGGCGAGGTATAGGGCATCCTCACGAGTTTCTGGGCAATCATTGCCCATATGACCCTTGTTTCCACAGACTTCACACGTGATGTGAGAGTCTAGGGCATAGGCATTGCCAGACACTTCACCACTGGCTTGTCCATCAATTTTCTTCATTAGGAGGTCCAATTTTGCAACGATCACGTCCACCTCCTTCAAGGTGTGCATGCCTCGCTGTCGGGTATGGAGACGCTCATCGTTCCATCCCATGTTGGACACCATCTTCTCAATAAGATCTTTAGCTTTTGGCACCGTCGATAAGAAGAAGGCTCCTCCAGCAGCAACATCCAAATGGTCACGAGCTGATGGGATCAGCCAGTTATAGAAGTTTTGAATAAGGAGTCAGTCATCCATCCCATGGTGGGGACATGCTAGGATGTACTCCTGAAGCCTTTCCCATGCCTCGGGAATAGATTCCTTGGGCTCTTGCTGAAAGCTGGAAATCCTTCCACGTAGGGCATTGGTTTTGCCCAACGGGAAGAATTTGGTGAGGAATGCCATAGAACACTTCTCCCAAGTGTATAACACTTCGATTCGCGTAGAACCACTGTTTCGCTCTCCCGAGGAGAGAGAATGGAAACAGCCTCAGACGGACCGCATCCGGAGACACGTCCTTGATCTTAAAAGTGCTACGGATCATGAGGAATTGTTGCAGATGAGCACTTGCATCCTCGTTAGCCTTCCCACAAAATGGGTTGGCTTGCAACATAGTGATAAGGCCAGTTTTGATCTTGAAGTTCACTTCTCCCGTGTTAACAGTGGGCCCAATAGGAACATTGTTAGCAGAGGGAGGTGAGAACTCACGAAGGGTCTTCTGAGCCATTGGCATTTGGATTGTTGGTGCAAAAATGTTGGCTTGCTTTGCTGCTCGAATCTTCTGAGGAGTAACGACACGGGGTCGGTCTCTCAGAAGAGATTCAGAATCTTCAACAAAGTTTTCCGGCAGGCGGAAACGAGACATACACTACCCTGTTTTCACATTTAAAAATGCGAAAACAAAGAATGTTTATCCTACTAAAATCCTACCCAGCCTTCTATCCTATTCACTTAGTCATGTTATATATCTATTTGCCTTCCCCGGCAACGGCGCCATAAATGCTTGTTGACAGCTCCTAAGATATACTAACAAATCATCCCCGGCAATAGTGCCAGAAATGCTTGTTGGTATTACTTATGCACCATTAACTAAACATATCCAACTGATGGTCAGTAATGCTTGTTAATGGTTCTATTGGATCACAAAGTGAATTTCCGCAAGCGCACGGAGGTATGATTGTAGCATTTTCCCTTAAGAGTATTCCCAAGGGTGTCATTTATTTGATCCCAAAGGAAGGCGGGGTAGAGATATAACAATCATCGAGTGGAAAGGGTAGAAATGTCTAGGTAAGAATCTAGTAAGGATGGTAAAAATAATAGTGGAGGTAGTGTGACACACACAAAAGCTTTCAAGTCTAAGGGGGATAAGAGGATCCTAGAGGTTAGTTAAGGTTGAGAGTTATGGAGGTACTCCTACTATGCTCTATTGTACATATACATAGTCTAAACTAATTATTCATAAGCTAGATTAATAGTGAATACTTATGCTATGTGGTTCAACACATCGGGCACGGGCTTACCCCTAGCAATACTAGGGCGACTCCTGCCAAGAGCCTGTGGCATAGCCGACCGTGGAGGATTACAAAGGGCAGATAGGGCTTTCACCACCTACTGCCTACCTCTTCAATCCGTGGGTCTATGAGACATCCAATACTACTTAGCTATCCTAGCACCATGCTAGCATATTAAGTAATTACCTTAAGAGCCTAGGCACAATCCATCCTAAGGCTGAATTGAATCATCATTGAACCAATGTTGATACACAACATAATTATCCATACTAACCTAGTGATATTATAATTAACTAGACTATAGTGGGGTTCTATAGGTTCTATGATAATGAGATATGTTCATGATGAAATAGTCATAGAAGCTATACCTTCCACATACATGGACTCCACAATCAAACAAGAAACACTTTGCCCAAGTATATGTATAAGTAGAGACTAAAGATACTATCTTTATTATGCATAAAGTCACAAATACAAGAAAGAATATGTAAGACCTATATGTGCTGAATACATTGTCTTGTAGTACATACACTTGGCTTTGATGATAAAAATTTTGAATATCACCAAAACACCTTTTTATCAAGGTCCGACTCTAGCTCTGAGCTACAGCAAGGTCCGACGGTAGGTCCGACTTGGTTTGGGTTGCTCCGGTTACGTTCGATGCTAGGTCCGATTAGCTTTGGTCAGCTCCGATGAGTTTTGTCTTTAGCTTCGGCATGTCTTTGATAGTTCCGGCGTGTTTTTGCTAAGCTCCGAGTTGATTTTTCTAGCTTCGTCTTTTGGGTTTACTAGTTCCGACTAGTTCTGGTTAGCTCCGGCGCTAGGTCCTGCTAGTTTTGTAGGCTCCGGCGGGAGCTTGGTTATACTAGTTCTGGTAAGCTCTGGCGCTAGGTTCTACTAGCTTTTGTTAGCTCCGGCTCAAGGTCCGGGTTGCTCTGGCAAGGTCTGGAACTTGGCCGCAGTGTTTCAGCTTTTCATTTGCAATGTTTTGTACTTGCTTTACATGATTGGAAATATTGCTTAGTATTCATTTGCTAAGTTTTTGGTGCGTTTTGGTTGATATGGATGATATCGTGTTGCTGTGGTTTTGCAACATGCTTATGTGAGGTTCTCACGTAAGGTGTTGTGTTCGGAACTAACTTGAGTCAAGTCGAGGACTTGGGCTCGTATGGATTTGTTGTTTATTCATGTGCAGGTATTGCTTGAGTTCAAGACATGGCTGGTGACGGGATCCATTGGACTAGTCTTAGGGAGGAGATGAGGTTCCAACAACCAAGTTCGGAAGGAACTGTGATTGAGCTGATCAGGAGGTTGCACAGCATGATTGAATCAAGAACAATGCATATGAAGGTATCGTGGACGCTGTTGGAAGATGTTTGCACGTATGCAAGGAGTTCATGGACGTGGCTACATGGTTCCGAGGCGTGATACTAAGAAAATACCTTAAGAGCTGCAACACAAGCCATCCTAAGGCAATGAACTAAATCATTATTGAACCAATGTTGATTGCATAGCATAGTTATTCATATTAACATAATGATATCATAACTACATAGACTATAGTGGGGGTCTATAGTGTTTATGACCATAAGATGTGATGATGAGAGTACAATCATAAAGACTATACCTTCCACTTACATGGACTCCACAATTAAACAAGAAACGCTTTGTCCAAGTATATGTATAAAAGAATACTAAAGATAATATCTTTATGGAGAACAAAGTCACAAATACAAGAAGGAATACATGAGACATACCTTTCCCAATGTGGAATTGGGAAGAGAGACTCCTTCTACTCCTTTCCCAATTTGGACTTGGGACTGGAGGCTCTCCTCTCTACATCCTAACTCCTCTAAGGACTATGGAAGATAGTGTATACAATAGAATGATGCCCAAGTGGTGTGTGTTGAAGTGAGGGGTATGGGGTCCTATTTATACTAGTGTTGAGGTCGGTTCCCGCCACCAAAAGCGCGCGAATCAGTCGTCATTGACTCCAGGGAGCCGGGAGGAGCCAACACGTGGAAGTTGACCGCGTTTGGCGCCGGGACCAGGTCGGCCGACCCCCTGGTTCGACCGACCTGGTCAAGGCTCCAAACGGCCTGTACTTCCTCCAAGTGGCTGCCAGGTGGGTCCCATTGACTGATATTGGTGCTACACCATTGGATGGCCTTGGATACTTCTGTTTGTGGGCCATTTGATCCATGTGGTGCCACGTGTCGTTGCCTGATTGGTTAGGAAGATATTTTATAGGATTGCTTCCCATACTTTTCCTCAATTCTTGTATAAATATCTGCATACACATATTTCTCCAAGTACAAGTGTAAATAGGTCAAGTAGAAAGGTGATGTGTGCAAGAAATGATTAATCCTTCACATAATTGAGTTATATTGACGGCTGAAATTGGTATATAACAGCCGTCAACAAACTCCCCCAAGCTTATCCTTTGCTCGTCCCGAGCAAAGTCAAGACTTTAGGTTGATGATCAGGGGTTGCTACAATGTTCTACCTTTCGAAAGTACCAAGTGCACAACAAAGTACTCTACCTAGTATTGCAAAAAGTGGCTATGGTACTTCACCCTTCTTAAGTCATTATGGGAGTTATGCCTTCTCCTATTTATGGGTAATTGAAAGATAGAACAGCAAATGGAGCAAGCATATCCTAGATATCAAGTTCCACTTAAATCTTGGAGAGATTCAAATTAGATTATAAATACCTCAATTGATTCTCTCAATCACTCCTTTGTGTATAGTGGAAATATGTCCTCACCAAGGCAATATGCCTATACTATTCCTACTCTTTGAATATGGCTTGTATGTGGAGCTTGGTAGGGAAAGTAAGTAGGCATATTTGCAACACATAATATTGCTAAGTCAAAAGAGCAAGCCTTAGAAGAAATCAATTCAAACTTTTGAATAAGACTTGTGCATGTGTGATGGAATGGAGGTGGATGTGGAAACATTGAGATGACTCCTTTTGATGTGGACTCTCTTTATTGTAAGGATGGAACATGGCTACCTTTTTTTTGATGCTTATGGAGTAAGCATATTATTTATTCTTTTTTTTCTCATGCTTATGATATAAGCATGCATTTCCTTTTTCTTTTTCTTGTAGCCATGTACTCTACTCCTTTTTATGCAATAACTTCAAGAGAGTGCTAACTATGAATAGCATGGAGTTTCTCTTTTTATTGTGAAATGGTGGATATGATGGAATTTTGCTTTCTTCTAGTGTAGAAGTATAGCATGTGCAAGTGAAGTCTTGAATTCAAAAAGAATTGAATGATTTCTCACATAGGTCTGTATTAGTTTGACTTGGCTCAATGTGAAAGCAAATAGCATATGCATAAGGTGTTGTCTATGTATGAATATCATATGGCTTTGGTAGGTATTTCCAATCAAATGAGGGAAACTTAAATCTTGATAGAATTTCTTCGAAAATTCAAGTTTCACTTTCAAAATAGGAATAGCAGCCCTATTACTAATTCAAATCTCCCAACAACCTAGAAGTAGATTAAGATTTTGCTACCCACAATTTCTAAATCAAGGCGAAGTTAATTTTAGCCAATTTAAGCAATATTCAGAGAGTAGCAAGTTGTAAACTAGGGACTTAGGAAAAATAAAACAGAGCAACTATTCATCATTTCATTTTTGTTAATTCTAAATCATTCTTACAGCACATCTTTATTTGATAAGCAAAGCAAATCTAAGTTCCTATTTTTTTTAGATGCATGGTGGATGGTGGATGAATGGAAAGTAAATATGCAATGGATGATTTGAAATAAAAATGCAGTGGGTGTGATACAAGTTACCTCAAGTGGGTGTCCTCCCCAAAGCTTATTCTTGATCAAGGTCCGTGATAGGGGTTGAAACCCTAACGACTGAGGTAGGCCATGAGTTGGCCTATCCTTGTTGCAGTGTGGCTTTTACAATGGAGGTTTGAGTGTTGATTGTTGTGTTGCCTCCTATGGACACCATGAGTGTGGTTGAATAGAGTGTTTTCGATATTGATCGTCTGCACCTAGGGTCTCCATGTGTTGGATGTGATTTGTCATTCCTTGGCTAGGATAATGATAACCTTTAGATCCAAAGGAATGACGTGCACTCAACATACATTGAGTATGTTTCGTCATTCTTTGGCTAAGGTGTATCATATCTTTTTGCCATAAGAGAGTGAGATGTGCCCAACATGGATTGGGTATGATCAGTTGTTCCTTCGGTAAGGTACAACATACCTTCTAGCCACATAGGAACAACTTGCACCCAATGATTGTGGTAAATCCCTTGAGCTTGAATGAGTGCTTAGAATAGTTGAGAGCATAATGCTCTCACCCATTCGTGGCAGCCCATTGGTTGCTCATGGAGGGTTCCCATTTCAAATCTCTAGCCTCGTATAGTTATGATTGACCTTCGGGCATAATTTTCGATAGGTAGCAACCATCCTCATTTACTCCTTGGCCAAGAGATGTTGAAATGGTATCCTCTAGGGATACCAACAAAGCTTCTTGAATGCCTGCATAGTAATATTACTCCTGCAAACTTCCTCTCTTGAATAGAGAGGGACGGTTAGCTCCCGATACTTGTACAAATGAATGTTCGGGTTAGGTAACCGAACTTTCATTTGTAAATACGGGGAAGAACGAAATCAAAGATGCATTGGTTCCAAAGTCAAGTGTATCCATGATCAATGTGTTATTCATTGATAAGAGTGGAGCTTCATGGATAATTCATGTTGCATATTTTCTAAAGCTCCTACTCATAGCAATGCATGTGATAGAAATATACTATATGGATCCCTACATCTTTTAAAGTTTCTAACCATCTTAGATTTCAAGAGAAAATTTTATCATTTAGACCATGACAAACAAGATTCTCAATTTTATCCTCCTGAACTTCACTAGGAATTTAAAATTTAGTGACTCCTCAAAAAAATGCAATTCAATTTTAAAGCAAGGATATCACTTATTCCTAGGAGTTTGACATCTAGTGACACCGTCTATGCATGAAGCTCAATTAAAAATTATGGCTGTCACTATGCCCAAGTTTCTATATGCCAATTCACCAATTAAGTCATGCCCAAAAGTTTTATTATTAAACCTAGACAAAAATGACTAAGTCTACAAAACAATGTTTAAAGGATTCTACGTACTTGTTTTATATTTTTCCATGTAAGGTGGGATTTCCTTTTGGAGATCCAAAAGTCAATACCCACACTTACTCTTGTGAGGATGCATGTGAATTAAATGATGAGGAAGTTTCAACCTTCCTCACAAATGCAAGAAAATACATTCAATTCTATGGCAAACCAAACAATGAAAATTTTTAAACTCATACCTCATTTGAAGAGCAGTTGGTGACGAAGGTCTTTGTGTGGGAAACTCACAACCTTGATTTTCGGCGTAGGCTTGATGGTTGATGTCAGATGCCAAGTTGAGATTGGATTTGGCAATGGATTTGGTTCTGGCTCGTCCATTGGGTCATCATCTTGAACATTTCTCTTCCTCAAACTCAAAATGAGTTCGAAGGAGAGAAGTGTTCTCAAATCCTCCCAATGGTGACTTGAGCTTGATGAAACCTTCCACTTTTTTGCCATACCACCTCTTCACAATTTTGACCTAGCTGTACTTTAATCAAGAACACACAAAACAACTCGAAAACGGGTTACGTTAGCCAAAAGCAAATTGAACCCAATTTTCAAATTGTCATGCCCAGCTTGAAATAACTTGTAAATGCAATGAGGGTCAAAGCAAATCTTTTTGGTTTGAACTAGGAAGATAAATTCAAGTGGTCATGCACATATTTCATATCCAATTAAATTTCTCCCCTAATTCAAATTTTTAGTTTTATGATGGTTGGAAATTTTACTTTCCAACATGCAAGTGTGGAAAAAATGCAAATGCAAGGGTTGATGCAATTTGGAAAACAAATATGAGATAACTACCAATTAACCTATTGGTGAGGACTCACCAAATTTTTGAAGTCCGATGATTAGGACTTACCTCCGTTCTGTTTAGCGCGATGATGTGTTGTCCAATCCCGGAGTTGAAGATGTGGACGATTTCTTCTGTTTTGACATGCCAAACTCATTTGGCTATCATTTGGACATGTGGGCCACATGGTTGCCCTAGCCTCTCTCTGTTGTATTGATATAGACATGTTGTAGCGACGAGTTCTCCCTCTTGAATGTATTCCTTGATTATGGATCAAAAGATACCTTGGGCATGATGACATGTGGACTCCACAATCAAACAAGAAACGCTTAATCCAGAATGTCACTTGCCCTAGGTTGAATGGGTTTGGTCGAAGTGTGGGAATCCCAACAAGTGATGTGGGATATCTTGGACTTTGAATGCTCCTTAAATTCTTGTCCTTGGCCAAGATCTTCATGTAAATGTTGTCTTGATTTCTGCTTGGCCAAAATACTTCAAGGTAGGCTAGTTGAACTTAAATCCCTTGGAAAGCCATAGCCTCCTTGAATACAAGGGTGATGTTAATTCCACCCTTGACCTCCTTGTGAACTGTAGCCATTGGAGTTTTTGTTTGAAAAAAGGTCCTCATGGGTCTTAGGGAAATAATTCCCACGCGTCCCATGATGACATGGATTTTCACAAATCATGTGAATATCCACGACTTGGATTATCTCCAATGACTTGGATATTCATGACACTTCAATGGGAGGTGTAGTTCCATAACTACCATATCCACCTCGTGAAGTGGTGTGCATGACAAGCTATGGGAACTCGAGCATTCTTCAATCCACCCCTTAAGTGGAGACCTTCTTCTCATCCTTGATGAATGAGAATAGGACTCCTTCAGCTCCATCATGAATGTGGTCATGGATTGGTGGAGCCAACCCATGACATGATTGTTGGATGAAGAGCCAACTATCCAGCCTATGGCGGAGGCAAACCAAGAAGAACTTCTTGGAGTATTCCCCAAGCTTGGGTATGGATGACTTTGGCTCCTACTGAAAGCTGAAATTCTCCCGCAAAAGGCAATGGTGTTGCCCAGCGGACATTTGTTGAGGTACGCCTTGAATCATCTTGCAGTTTATCACTTACGTCCTCATTGGCCATCCATTACAATGGGTTGGCCAACACTACCCTGTTCTCACATAAAGGAGAAAACAAACAAGGGTAATCTTATCTAATAACTATTAGTAACTATAGCTTAATCACAAGTGATAGCTATCCTTCACTTACTTTGCCTTCCCCGGCAACGACGCCAGAAATGCTTGTTGACAGCTCTTAAGATATACTAACAAATAATCCCCGGCAACGGCGCGCAGAAATGCTTGTTGGTATTTCTTAACACCACAGATCATCTTCAGTAAAGAGATGAGATCCGCAAGCGCACGAAAGATACCGTTGTAGCATTTCACCAATGAGTATTCCCTAGGGTATCGTATTTATCCCAAAGGAAGACAATGGAGTATAGTATATACTACTCTTATGGTCAAGCTATGGGATACTAATCAATTATCCGGACAGTGGGTAAGTTGATAATAGAGGTAGTGTGACACACACCTAGGCAATCTATTCTAAAGGTTAAATGGGTCCTAGAGGGAGATTGGATTAAGAGTTAGGGAGTTGCTCCTACAATGCTCCTAATACATATACATAGCCTAAGGTAGATACTAATGGTCATGTAAATGATGAATTCCTATGCAGTGCTATTCAACACATCAGGCACGGGCTTACCCCTAGGAATACTAGGGTGACTCCCGCCAAGAGCCTGTGGCATAGCCGAACATGGAGGATTACAAAGGACAGATAGGGTTCTCACCACCTACTGCCTACCTCTTCAATCTGTGGTTCTACGAGACATCCAACGCTACTTAAATACCCTAGCACCATGCTAGTATACTAAGCAAATACCCTAAGAGCTGCAGCACAAGCCAACCTAAGGCACTGAACTAAATCATCATTAAACCAATGTTGATTGCATAGCATAGTTATTCATATTAACATAATCATATCATAACTACATAGACTATAGTGAGGGTCTATAGTGTTTATGACCATAAGATGTGATCATGAGAGTACAATCATAAAGGCTATACCTTTCACTTACATGGACTCCACAATCAAACAAGAGACGCTTTGTCCAAGTATACGTATAAATAATATATTTATTGAGCACAAAGTCACAAATACAAGAAGGAATACATGAGACATACCTTTCCCAATGTGGAATTGGGAAGAGAGACTCCTTCTACTCCTTTCCTAATTTGGACTTGGGACTAGAGGCTCTCCTCTCTACATCCTAACTCCTCTAAGGACTACGGAAGATAGTGTATACAATAGAATGATGCCCAAGTGGTGTGTGTTGAAGTGAGGGGTATGGGGTCCTATTTATACTAGTGTTGAGGTCGTTTCCCGCCACCAAAAGCACGTGAATCAGTCGTCATTGACTCCAGAGAGCTGGGAGGAGCCAACACGTGGAAGTTGACCGCGTTTGGCGCCAGGACCAGGTCGGTTGACCTCCTGGTTCGCCCGAACTGTTCAGGGCTCCAAACGGCCCGTACTTCCTCCAGGTGGCTGCTAGCTGCGTCCCATTGACTGATATTGGTGCTACACCATTGGATGGCCTCGGATACTTCTGTTTGTGGGCCACTTGATCCATATGGTGCCACGTGTCATCGCCTGATTGGATGGGATGATATTTTATAGGATTGCTCCCTATATTTTTCCTTAATTCTTGTATAAATATCTGCATACACATATTTCTCCAAGTACAAGTGGAAATAGGTCAAGTATAAAGGTGATGTGTGCAAGAAATGATCAATCCTTCACATAATTGAGTTATCTTGACGGCTGAAATTAGTATATAACAGCCATCAACAAACTCCCCCAAGCTTATCCTTTGCTCGTCCCGAGTAAAGTCAAGACTTTTAGGTTGATGATCAGGGGTTGCTACAATATTCTACCGTTCGAAAGTACCAAGTGCACAACAAAATACTCTACCTAGTATTGCAAAAAGTGGCTATGGTACTTCACCCTTCTTAAGTCATTATGGGAGTTATGCCTTCTCCTATTTATGGGTAATTGAAAGATAGAACAGCAAATGGAGCAAGCATATCTTAGATATCAAGTTCCACTTAAATTCCGGAGAGATTCAAATTAGATTATAAATACCTCAATTGATTCTCTCAATCACTCCTTTGTGTATAGTGGAAATATGTCTTCACCAAGGCATTATGCCTATACTATTCCTACTCTTTGAATATGTCTTGTATGTGGAGCTTGGTAGCGAAACTAAGTAGGCATATTTGCATCACATAATATTGCTAAGTCAAAAGAGCAAGCCTTAGGAGAAATCCATACAAACTTTTGAATCAAGACTTGTGCATGTGTGATGGAATGGCGGTGGATGTGGAAACATTGAGATGACTCCTTTTGATGTGGACTCTCTTTATTGCAAGGATGAGACATGGCTACCTTTTTTTATGCTTATGGAGTAAGCATATTATTTCTTCTTTTTTTCTCATGCTTATGATACAAGCATGCATTTTCTTTTTCTTTTTCTTGTAGCCATGTATTCTACTCCTTTTTATGCAATAACTTGAAGAGAGTGCTAACTATGAATAGCATGGAGTTTCTCTTTTTATTGTGGAATGGTGGATATGATGGAACTTTGCTTCCTTCTAGTGTAGAAGTATATCATGTGCAAGTGAAGTCTTGAATTCAAAAATAATTGAATGATTTCTCACATAGGTATATACTAGTTTGACTAGGCTCAATGTGAAACCAAATAGCATATGCATAAGGTGTTGTCTATGTATGAATATCATATGGCTTTGGTAGGTATTTCCAATCAAATGAGGGAAAATTAAATCTTGATAGAATTTCTCCGAAAATCCATGTTTCACTTTCAAAATAGGAATAGCAGCCCTATTACTAATTCAAATCTCCCAACAACCTAGAAGTAGATTAAGCTTTTGCTACCCACAATTTCTAAATCAAGGCAAAGTTAATTTTAGCCAATTTAAGCAATATTCAGAGAGTAGCAAGTTGTAAACTAGGGACTTAGGAAAAATAAAATAGAGCAACTATTCATCATTTCATCTATGTGAATTCTAAATCATTCTTACGACACATCTTTATTTGATAAGCAAAGCAAATCTAAGTTCCTGTTTTTTTTAGATGCATGGTGGATGGTGGATGGTGGATGAATGGAAAGTAAATATGCAATGGATGATTTGAAATAAAAATGCAGTGGGTGTGATACAAGTTACCTCAAGTGGGGGTCCTCCCCCAAGCTTATTCTTGATCAAGGTCCGTGATAGGGGTTGAAACTCTAACGACTGAGGTAGGCCATGAGTTGGCCTATCCTTGTTGCAGCGTGGCTTTGACAATGGAGGGTTGAGTGTTGATTGTTGTGTTGCCTCCCATGGACACCATGAGTGTGGTTGAATAGAGTGTTTTCGATGTTGATCGTCCGCACCTAGGGTCTCCATGTGTTGGGTGTGATTTGTCATTCCTTGGCTAGGATAATGATAACCTTTAGATCCAAAGGAATGACGTGCACTCAACATACATTGAGTATGTTTCGTCATTCTTTGGCTAATGTGTATCATATCTTTTTGCCATAAGGGAGTGACATGTGCCCAACATGCATTGGGTATGATCAGTTGTTCCTTGGGTAAGGTACAACATACCTTCTAGCCACATAGGAACAACTTGCACCCAATGATGGTGGCAAATCCCTTGAGCTTGAATGAGTGCTTAGAATAGTTGAGAGCATGATTCTCTCACCCATTCGTGGCAGCCTATTGGTTGCTCATGGAGGGTTCCCATTTCAAATCTCTAGCCTCGTATAGTTATGATTGACCTTCAGGCATAATTTTCGATAGGTAGCAGTCATCCTCATTTACTCCTTGGCCAAGAGATGTTGAAATGGGATCCTCTAGGGGTATCAACAATCAGCTTCTTGAATGCCTGCATAGTAATATTACTCCTGCAAACTTCCTCTCTTGAATAGAGAGGGATGGTTAGCTCCCAATACTTGTACAAATGAATGTTCGGGTTAGGTAACCAAACTTTCATTTGTACATACGGGGAAGAACAAAATCAAAGATGCATTGGTTCCAAAGTCAAGTGTATCCATGATCAATGTGTTATTCATTGATAAGAGTGGAGCTTTATGGATAATTCGTGTTGCATATTTTCTAAAGCTACTACTCATAGCAATGCATGTGATAGAAATATACTATATAGATCCCTACATCTTTTAAAGTTTCTAACCATCTTAGATTTCAAGAGCAAATTTTACCATTTAGACCATGACAAACAAGATTCTCAATTTTATCCTCCTGAACTTCACTAGGAATTTAAAATTTAGTGACTCCTCCAAAAAATGCAATTCAATTTTAGAGCAAGGATATCACTTATTCCTAGGAGTTTGAAATCTAGTGACACCATCTATGCATGAAGCTCAATTAAAAATTATGGTTGTCACTATGCCCAAGTTTCTATATGCCAATTCACCAATTAAGTCATGCCCAAAAGTTTTATTTTTTAAACTTAGACAAAAATGACTAAGTCTACAAAACAATGCTTAAAGTATTCTAGGTACTTGTTTTAGATTTTTCCAAGTAAGGTGGGATTTCCTTTTGGAGATCCAAAAGTCAATACCCACACTTACTCTTGTGAGTATGCATGTGAATTAAATGATGAGGAAGTGTCAACCTTCCTCACAAATGCAAGCAAATACATTCAATTCTATGGCAAACCAAACAATGAAAATTTTTAAACTCATACCTCATTTGAAGAGCAGTTGGTGACGAAGGTCTTTGTGTGGGAAACTCACAACCTTGATTTTCAGCGTAGGCTTGATGGTTGATGTCAAATGCCAAGTTGAGATTGGATTTGGCAATCGATTTGGTTCTGGCTCCTCCATTGGGTCATCATCTTGAACATTTCTCTTCCTCAAACTCAAAATGAGTTTGAAGGAGAGAAGTTTTCTCAAATCCTCCCAATGGTGACTTGAGCTTGATGAAACCTTCCACTTTTTTGCCATACCACCTCTTCACAATTTAGACCTAGCTGCACTTTAATCAAGAACACACAAAATAACTCGAAAACGGGTTACGTTAGCCAAAAGCAAATTGAACCAAATTTTCAAATTGTCTTGCCCAACTTGAAATAACTTGTAAATGCAATGAGGGTCAAAGCAAATCTTTTTGGTTTGAACTAGGAAGATAAATTCAAGTGGTCATGCACGTAGTTCATATCCAATTAAATTTCTCCCCTAATTCAATTTTTAGTTTTATGATGGTTGGAAATTTTACTTTCCAACATGAAAGTGTGGGAAACATGCAAATGCAAGGGTTGATGCAATTTGGAAAACAAATATGAGATAACTACCAATTAACCTATTGGCGAGGACTCACCGAATTTTTGAAGTCTGATGAGTAGGACTTACCTCCGTTTTGTTCAGCGTGATGATTTGTTGTCCAATCTCGGAGTTGAAGATGTGGATGATTTCTTCTATTTTGACATGCCAAACTCATTTGGCTGTCATTTGGACATGTGGGCCACATGGTGGCCCTAGCCTCTCTCATTGTATTGATATAGACATGTTGTTGTAGCGACGGATTCTCCCTCTTGAATGTATTCCTTGATCATGGATCAAAGGCTTCCTTGGGCATGATGACATGTGGACTCCAAAATCAAACAAGAAACGCTTCATCCACAATGTCACTTGCCCTAGGTTGAATGGGTTTGGTCGATGTGTGGGAATCCCAACAAGTGATGTGGGATATCTTGGACTTTGAATGCTCCTTAAGTTCTTGTCCTTGGCCAAGATCTTCATGTGAATGTTGTCTTGATTTCTGCTTGGCCAAGATACTTCAAGGTAGGCTAGTTGAACTTAAATCCCTTGGAAAGCCATAGCCTCCTTGAATACAAGGGTGATGTTAATTCCACCCTTGACCTCTATGTGAACGGTAGCCATTGGTGTTTTTGTTTGAAAAAGGTCCTCATGGGTCTTAGGGAAATAATTTCCACGCGTCCCATGATGACATGGATTTTCACAAATCATGTGAATATCCACGACTTGGATTATCTCCAATGACTTGTATATTCATGACACTTCAATGGGAGGTGTAGTTCCATAACTAGCATATCCACCTCGTGAAGTGGTGTGCATGACAAGCTATGGAAACTCGAGCATTCTTCAATCCACCCCTTAAGTGGAGACCTTCTTCTCATCCATGATGAATGAGAATAGGACTCCTTCAGCTCCATCATGAATGTGGTCATGGATTGGTGGAGCCAACCCATGACACGAGTGTTCGATGAAGAGCCAACTATCCAGCCTATGGTGGAGGCAAACCAAGAAGAACTTCTTGGAGTCTTCCCCAAGCTTGGGTATGGATGACTTTGGCTCCTACTGAAAGCTGAAATTCTCCGGTAAAAGGCAATGGTGTTGCCTAGCGGACATTTGTTGAGGTACGCCTTGAATCATCTTGCAGTTTATCACTTACGTCCTCGTTGGCCATCCATTACAATGGGTTGGCCAACACTACCCTGTTCTCACACAAAGGAGAAGACAAACAAGGGTAATCTTATCTAATAACTATTAGTACCTATAGCTTAATCACAAGTGATAGCTATCCTTCACTTTCTTTGCCTTCCCCGGCAACGGCGCCATAAATGCTTGTTGAAGACTCCTAAGATATACTAACAAATCATCCCCGGCAACGGGCCAGAAATGCTTGTTGGTATTTCCTAACACCACAGATCATCTTCGGTAAAGAGATGAGATCCGCAAGCGCATAGAAGATACCGTTGTAGCATTTCACCCATGAGTATTCCCAAGGGTATCGTATTTATCCCAAAGGAAGGCAATGGAGTACAGTATATACTACTCTTATGGTCAAGCTATGGGATACTAATAAATTATCGGGACAAGGGGTAAGTTGATAATAGGGGTAGTGTGAAACACACCTAGGCAATCTATTCTAAAGGGTAAATGGGTCCTAGAGGGAGATTGGATTAAGAGTTAGAGAGTTGCTCCTACAATGCTCCTAATACATATACATAGCCTAAGGTAGATACTAATGGTCATGTCAATGATGAATTCCTATGCAATGCTATTAAACACATCAGGCACGGTCTTACCCCTAGGAATAATAGGGCGACTCCTGCCAAGAGCCTGTGGCATAGCCGAACGTGGAGGATTATAAAGGAAAGGTAGGGTTGTCACCACCTACTGCCTACCTCTTCAATCCGTGGGTCTACGAGACATCCAACGCTACTTAAATACCCTAGCACCATGCTAGCATACTAAGCAAATACCTTAAGAGCTGCAGTACAAGCCATCCTAAGGCACTGAACTAAATCATCGTTGAACCAATGTTTATTGCATAGCATAGTTATTCATATTAACATAATCATATCATAACTACATAGACTATAGTGGAGGTCTATAGTGTTTATGACCATAAGATGTGATCATGAGGGTACAATCATAAAGACTATACCTTTCACTTACATGGACTCCACAATCAAACAAGAAATGCTTTGTCCAAGTATATGTATAAAAGAAGACTAAAGATAATATCTTTATTGAGCACAAAGTCACAAATACAAGAAGGAATACATGAGACATACCTTTCCCAATGTGGAATTGGGAAGAGAGACTCCTTCTACTCCTTTCCCAATTTGGACTTGGGACTAGAGGTTCTCCTCTCTACATCCTAACTCCTCTAAGGACTATGGAAGATGGTGTATACAATAGAATGATGCCCAAGTGGTGTGTGTTTAAGTTAGGGGTATGGGGTCCTATTTATACTAGTGTTGAGGTCGGTTCCCGCCATCAAAAGCGCGCGAATCAGTCGTCATTGACTCCAGGGAGCCGAGAGGAGCCAACACGTGGAATTTGACCGTGTTTGGCGCCAGGACCAGATCGGCCGACCCCCTGGTTTGGCCGACCTGGTCAGGGCTCCAAACGGCCCGTACTTCCTCCAAGTGGCTGCAAGGTGGGTCCCATTGCCTGATATTGGTGCTACACCGTTGGATGGCCTCGTATACTTCTGTTTGTGGGCCATTTGATCCATGTGGTGCCACGTGTCGTCGCCTGATTGGCTAGGATGATATTTTATAGGATTGCTCCCCATATTTTTCCTAAATTCTTGTATAAATATCTGCATACACATATTTCTCCAAGTACAAGTGGAAATAGGTCAAGTAGAAAGGTGATGTGTGCAAGAAATGATCAATCCTTCACATAATTGAGTTATATTAACGGCTGAAATTGGTATATAACAGCTGTCAACACAGCCTCAGTCCCTGTCGAATTGCGCGATGACATGTTTTGCGGCATTCTTGACATCTGTCGCTGCCGCCTCCTCGCGCTCTTCAACAAGACCTTCAAAAACTGGCTCCAGGGGCAGATCAAAGTACCGACTTCGGTAGCACACCAGGACATGGGTTGCCACAATCTCCGCCACCGCCCTACCCTCGGCTTCCAGGCACTGAGCCAGCTGACGCACCTGTAGATCAAGCTCCAGGGCGCGGCGCTCCATCGAGCACTCCCAGGCTTGGATGTGGAGATCGCGCAGGAGAAGTTCCTAACGCTCAGCTGAGTGTTGCGCCCGATCCCGCAACAAGTCCCTCTCCTGGAGCTCAAGATCTTCAAGGCAGGACTACAGCCTGTCCCGATCAGCCACAGCCCGAGCAATCATTGCCTGGGTTGTCACCTCCTGCTCGGCGACAACAGCCTCCCTCTCAGCAACATCGACTTCTTGGTTACTCAGGGCCTCTCGACCATCTTCAAGGGCGCGCAGGTGGATATCAGCCGTGTCGTTGGCTACCTTAGTGTCGGCCAGAATCTTCTGGGACAGGGCGTCTGTGGCCTTCGCCAAGCGGTGCCTCACCTCTAGCTCCTTGCTCTCCTTTTGGTACGTCGCATTCGCCTCGGCGATCCTAGACCTCAGAAGGTCCTCCCAGCCTCGGAGGCGCTCGCCTTCGGCACGCAGCTTCTCCCACTCCACAGCGAGAGCCTCCTGCGCCTGGCAGAGGTTGGATTGCACCTGAAGGATGCTAGACTGCGTAATGTCCATGACATCAGAGAGGCACTCCGGCTGCACCGAAGTCAGGGAAGGTCGTCCGGTGATCATCTCGGGGACCTCTTCCTCCTGTAGTTGTGAAGGTGAGGCCACCAGTACTGGGGATCTTGCCCCCGGAGGCATAGCAAGAGGCTCGGTGCCACCCGAAGTAGCAGTGCCATTATCGCTCAAGGATCTGCCTGTCAGATCAGTAGTAGTGAAGGCTAGGCCTTCATCCCCCGGAGTAGACTCCGACATATCCTCGGCCACAACGACCGGAGGTGCCTCTGCCACAACAGCCAGAGGTGCCTCTAGCGCGACGACTGAAGGTGCCTCTGGTATGATAGCTGGAGGTGCCTCCAGCACGACAGCTGGAGATGCAGCCAGAGATGCTTTATACCCGCGCTGAGTACAGACACTAGAGCAGTGCTCCCCTGAACAAGCTTGGCAGGCTGCCCCGCTGGCGCAGCCGTAGCCTCCTCGACCGCCTTCAAAGTGCTTTCGTACACTACCCCCGGCAGTAAGGGCCTCACAATAGCTGACGTAGCCCTGCAAATCAAGACCAAGCCCTGACCAATCAGCAAAGGCAGACAATATAATAGAGCAAGCATTAACAAGAATGCCTTACCGACATCCCCAAAAGCTCCGGCGAGCCTCCACTTTCGACTTTCCCTCCGCTGACGTCGGTAGAGCTGCCACTTGACAGACCGAGCCACCCCACGAAGAACCGACGACGCCCAATACTAAAGAGGGGCGAGCCAGAGGACATTTACTTGGAGCAAAGGCCACCTGCGGCGGCGCCCTCGGTGGCGATCGAGAGTGTTTCTTCTTCATGACCTCAACCACCAGGGCCTTCCCCTTGCCTATGTCAGGGATCGTGCCTTCCCCTTTACTGCGTTAGGGACCGACACCTTGCCTTTCCCTCCGACAATGGGTGCCTCCTCTGCCCTGCAAGCTTTGGAGCCTGAAGAAGGTGCAGACTCCTCCGAAGAGTTGACGATGGCCAGGCCTCGGTTCTCATCACCAACCTGTCGCAGCGCAAGACCGATCGCGTCCAGGTTGGTCATCTCCTTCAGAAACTTCATCCGAAGGTCCCATTCCGTGCAAAGCTGTGGGCACGTTCTGTGACGCCCGGTTCCGAAAAATGAACCAAGCTAACGCATATTTGTGCCCAGGACATCACACATACACGAGTGCTTTCACAAAAGAGTATACAGAAAATTACCATAGAACAAGATTAATTAACCAAATTTTATCAAGCAAACCATATTATCCTTGAATAAAGCTCTAATGAATATTTATGACAAGTTCAACTAATGTAGCGGAAATAAACTAATTAAGCAACTAAGCAAACTAAGCATAAGGGATAACGCAGCTCCAATAACACCACAGGCAAGCTGACGGTAGACACGGCCTAGAACTCCGCATTATCACCATTAAACTCCCAATCCTGATGTGCAACTGTTGGGGGAGGGAATTGCAAGAGTGACTACATGTCGTACTCAGCAAGAGTGGAAAGTATGACACGTGGCTTATTCAAATGACGACAGTAATAATGGTTAAGTGCTTAAAAGTACATTAAAACATTTGGAAAGCAATATATTACATGTATATGAAGTAATCCCATCATAAACCATAAATAATAACATAGTACCAATCCATGTTCCATATCCATCATCCATATACCAATAACCATATTCAATACCAGAAATTAATTCATAACCATAATATCACCATTACCATAATACCAACCATAACCATCCCAAATACCATCCCAATACCGAGTTCCCTCTAATCATGGAAGTTGTCCAGGTGCTCATAACCGGGAGCACGGCTATCATGATAGTTTTATTAGACTCTGCAGAGTTTGTACCACTTTACCCACGTGTTTGTGATTTCATCACCCGTCGGCGACAAGAGAAGCTCCCTTTCGCCAATTACACTTCCTTTGGTGTATGGCTAAGAGATCACAAAATAGCCTTTACAAACGGATTACTAGCCTATTTAGACCCCGCTGAGGTTTCACCGGTGGCGATGTCTCCAATTGAGCACATCTTCAACCAAGGGCCCCCTCTTGAGCCATTCGGATCCCAGGGTAGTCCCACCAATCACCAACAAACCCAATCCGACTACCCCTTTCCCAAGCATCCTTAATGGTCCAAATAGCACTGGCAAAGCCCTAATTAATCAGCTACGCAACACCCATACTTGGCCTCGTGGTGGCACTATAGTCCTGGCTTATTCTCGCATGAACTGGTCCTTAGATCTAAAGCAAGCGAACCACCATATCATCCAACCCATCCACATACCATGCTTTCTTAGATCACCCATTACCATATCATATTAAACCAGTTCATGTTAACCATAATCTCATCCATGCATAATTAAATTGAGTGTTATAGTTGTTTCCCATCCCAGTTGATTGAGTGAAGCAAAAGGTGAAAAGCCCTTCCCGACTCTCTACCATATATTCTAGGTGACAAGGGTGATCAACAAAACTAGTAAACTTCCTACCATAGGATTCCCATCAAAATTGACACAAGCATGAAATTTTGCAAACAAAACATTTAATTTAAAAACAGGATCAATATGCTTCAAGGACACTTTCCTTGCTCTTGCTGTTGATTAGGATCAAATCCTTCAAACTCTTGGTGCTGGAGATTCTCGCGGCACTCTCTAGCGCAAATCCATCTAGTCCGCACAATAAATATACAAGACAAGAAACACAATCAAAGAGTGCACATATATTACTCATTATGTCATGACATGCATGATTGATGCAAATGGAAGGTAGAACTTGTTAATGGGTTGCTTTTAATGATCACTAACTATTTCTAATAGCTTTTAACAAGTTTATACAGGTTTGGAGTTGATTAGATCAAATTTTTGAATTAATTCAACACATTTTAACCAGAAAGACTGGACTAGTCTGCTAGGTACCGGACAAGTCCGCATTTTGCGAGATCAGGAGATTAGGGTTTTCTAGATCGACGTAAATTTGGAGATTAGGGGTTGATTTCACGTAAGGAAAAGAGAATAGAAGGTATACCAGGTGTTTAGAACTCCAATGAATCAAGAAACTTGGAGGTAACACTTGGATCTTGATGATCTAGGGTTGGTGATGAACTTGGAGATGAATAGGTGATGAAGAATGAAAGCTTGGTGGAGATCTTGATCCTCTTTCGTTTCTTCCTCTTCTTCTTCTTGCTTGGGATCTTCTCCTCCCTCCTTGGTGGTGGCTCTCCACGAACTAGGGTTTGGGTGGGGTGGAAAAGTGGCAAATAGATGTCAAACCAAGGGGTGGGGTTGTTTATATAGAGGTGGAGGCTAGGGTTTGATGGATTTCGAGTTTGGGATGAGTAGAGGCCGGTTTAGAGTCCCACATGGGCTCTAAAAGAGTTAGGCACGACGTCCCTAGGCCCACTTAATGTGAAACCCAAGAAACAAGTCGTACAACAAAAGATCAACTCGGAGTCATGAAATATCAGACATGTCTGGCCAGAAATCGGACAAGTCCAATTTTAAACAGAGAGGAAATCGGACAAGTGTGATGCCTAGTTCTGAAAATGAACCAAGCTAACGCATATGTGCACCCAGGATGTTCAACACACATACACGAGTGACGATATACAAATAATTACTACAGAACAAGATTAATTAACCAAATTTTAGTACACAAACCATATATCCTCAAATACAAGCTCTAATGAATATTGATGACAAATTCAACTAATGCAGCACAAATAAACTAATTAAGCAAACTAAACAGCTAGGCAGCATAAGCAATAGGGTATAGCGCAACTCCAAACAACACCACAGGCAAGCTGACGGTAGACACGGCCTAGAACTCCGCATTATCGCCATTAAAATCCCAATCCTGACCTGCAACTGTTTGGGGGGGGGGGGATTGCAAGAGTGAGTACATGTCGTACTCAGCAAGTGTGGAAAGTATGACATGTGGCTGATTCAAATGACAAATATAATAATGGCACAGTGCTGAAAAGTACATTAAAACATTTGAAAAGCAATATATTACATGTATGTGAAGCAAACCCATCATAATCATAAGTAATATCATAATACCAGTCTGAATTCACTACCATCATCAATAATTCCAGATTTCACCATTGCCAATAACCATATTCAATACCAAAAATAAATCCATAACCAGCCATAACCATTACCAAACCATAACCATCCCAAATCCCAATTTCCCTCTAATCATGGATGTTGTCCAGGTGCTCATAACCGGGAGCACGGCTATCATTATAGTTTTAGACACACTCTGCAGAGGTTGTACCACTTTATCCACGTGTTTGTGATTTCATCACCCGTCGGCGACTAAAGAACCTCCCTTATGCCAATTACACTTCCTTTGGCGTATGGCCAAGAGATCAAAAGATAGCCTTTACAAAAGGATTACTAGCCTATTTAGACCCCACTGAGGTTTCACCAGTGGCGATGTCTCCAACTGAGCACATCTTCAACCAAGGGCCCCCTCTTGAGCCATTCGGATCCCAGGGTAGTTCCACCAATCATCAACAAACCCAATCCGACTACCCCTTCCCCGAGCATCCTTAATGGTCCAAATAGCACTCGCAAAGCCCTAATTAATCAGCTACGCCGCACCCATACTTGGCCTCGTGGTGGCACTGTAGTCCTGGCTTATTCTCTCATGAACCGGTCCTTAGACCTAAAGCAAGCAAACCACCATAACATCCAACCCATCAACATACCAGGCTTGCTTAGATCACCCATTAATGTATCATATTGACCAGTTCACATTAACCAAAATTTCATTAATGCTTAATTAAAAGTGTAGTGTTGGTTTCCCATCCCAATTAATTAAGCGATGCAAAAGGTAAAAAGCCCATCCCGACTCTCTACCGTAATTCCAGGCGACAAAGGTGGTTAAACAATTCTAGTAAACTTCCTATCATAGGATTCCCATCAAATTGACACAAGCATGCAGTTTTGCAAACAAAACATTTACTTTAAAATAGGATCAATATGCTTCAAGGACACTTGCCTTGTTCTTGCGGTTGATTAGGGTCAAAGCCTTCAAACTCTTGGTGCTGTAGATCCTCCGCGGCACTCTCTAGCGCAAATCCGTCGAATCCAAACAATACACATACAAGACAAGAAACACAATCAAAGAGTGCACAAATATTACTCAATATGACATGACATGCATGATTGATGCAAATGCAAGGTGGAACTTGTTACTAGATTGCTTTTAATGATCACTAACTAGTTCTAATAGCTTTTAACAAGTTTATACAGGTTTCGAGTTGATTAGATCAAATTTTAGAATTCATTCAACACAAGTTAACCAGAAAGATCGGACTAGTCCGCTAGGGACCGGACAAGTCCGCACTTTACGAGATCAGTAGATTAGGGTTTTCTAGATCGACGTAAATTCAGAGATTTACGGTTGAGTTCACGTAAGGAAAAGATAATAGAAGGTATAACTGGTGTTTAGGACTCCAATGAATCAAGAAACTTGGAGGTAGCACTTGGATCTTGGTGATCTAGGGTTGGTGATGAACTTGGGGATGAATTGGTGGTGAGTAATGAAACTTGGTGGAGATCTTGATCCTCTTTCGTTTCCTCCGCTTCTTCTTCTTGCTTGGGATCTTCTCCTCCCTCCTTGATGGTGGCTCCCCACAAACTAGGGTTTGGGTGGGTGGAAAAGTGGCAAATAGATGTCAGCCCAAGGGGTGGGGTTGTTTATAAAGAGGTGGAGGCTAGGGTTAGATGGATTTCGAGCTTGAGATGAGTAGGGGCCGGTTTATAGTCCCACATGGGCTCTAAAAGAGTTAGGCACGACGTCCCTAGGCCCACTTAATGTAAAACCCAAGAAACAAGTCGTAAAACAAAAGATCAACTCAGAGTCGCGAAATATCAGACAAGTCCGGAAAGGACCGGACTAGTCCAAAGTCGTCCAGAGAGAAAATCGGACAAGTCTGGCCATCAGGGATGTTTATTCCTGTGCACACAATATGCCATAAACTTGGGTTAAGGGAAATCAAGTGCATCTTCATATTTTGCCTCCACATGGAGTAATCACTCCCATCGAAGTGTGGGGCTTTTCCGAGAGGAATAGATAGATAATGACTGCTGTTAGAATTTAAACGGTCATAATTAAAAGGATATCGGGAGTAGTCGGTGTGACTACTCCCCTTCTTCTTTTCTTCAACTTTAGCTTTCCCTTTGGAAAGTGCTTTCTTTCGGAGCAGTGCTTTCAGCTCCAATGTCTCCTCCTCATCATCATCGAAGTCTTGAATGGCTTCGAGATACCTTTCGAGCTTTTGGTGCTTGTCATTGTTCATTTCTTCCTGGTTGTTGATTTTCTGGACTTCCTTCATGTCCGACATGATCTCTTCGAGTGGTTGCACTCTTTCTTGAAGAACCTGCTCTGATACCAATTATATGTAGGCCTAGAGGGGGGGTGAATAGGCCCTTTTTGTTTTTCTCGGTTCCTGTAGCACTTCAACAACAAGGTCAAAACCAGATATATCGGACCAGTCCGGTAAAGTGCGGACTAGTCCGGATTTCACGGGCTAGGTTGATCAAGTTAGGTCAATTTGATTGTTTTGTAGACATTTGCAGCGGAAATATAAACTTTAATAACAGTTCAATAGTTGTTTGTCAAGTTCTATTGCAAGTATGATTCTTGTTCAACTATTTAACTTGAATTCAACAAAATGAATCAAACCCTAGATAATGTTGATCAACTAGAATGATGAACACAAACGAACAAGACACAAGACTTATCCCGTGGTTCAGCTACCACGAAGGCAACCTACATCCACGTTGAGGAGCCCACAAAAGGACCGGGTCTTCACTAACCCTTCCCTCGTCGGATCGCCACGAAGGCCAATCCTCTTCCACTAATCACACAGGGGTAAATCACCAAGTTGAAGGGGCGATCTCACAAGTTGAGAGCTCCCTTGATTACAAGTTTCAAGAACACCAATAACACACTTCGAAATATACAAATTGAGATACAAGAGTGTGTTAGAGATTCAAACCAAGAGCTCAATCGTGTGCCAAGTGCCTCTCCAATGATCTACAAGTGATCTTCAATGGATTGATTGATTTTGCACTTAATTTCGTGGAGAGAGATGGTTTTTGAGTCTCTTGGGAGATGTGATGGCGCTAGGGTTCGAGAGTGGGTGAAAGTGGGCCGTGTACCTCTATTTATATGGGGTTTCTAGAAGTTACTGTTATGGTTCAGAAAGATTGGACTAGTCCGTGGTGGTGACCGGACTAGTCCGGTGTGCTTTGTGAAGCAAACCCTAAGTGTCCAGGAATCTCGGACTAGTCTGGTTCAAAACGGACTTGTCCGATTTCGCTATTGGAAAGCTTCGGACTAGTCCGATTGTCATCGGACTTGTCCGGACATATGAAACCCTAAGTGTTTAGGATGACAAGTCCGCACTTGGAGGACTTGTCCGATTTAGATCAGGGTGTATATCGGACTAGTCCGTGTGGACACCGGACTTGTCCGAAGTGGATCAGAATGAATATCGGACTAGTCCGGGTCACAACGGACTGGTACGATTTTGTGTTACTTGTGCATTGATAAGGACTAGTCCGCACTGGGGAGGACTAGTCCGAAGTGGAACAGAAATATATCGGACTAGTCCGGTGGCGACCGGACTTGTCCGATCTGGTGCAGAATGTGATATCGGACTAGTCCGGCTGATATCGGACTAGTCCGGTCCTGTATAGCTTTGTGCATTGTGTGTGTGTGATTAAGTGAGATTGAGCTCTTGGGTGTGTTTCCTTAACACACTCCATACATACTAAACTACTAATTTCTTCTCCTTGAGCTCAAATTCATTTTCCTTCTCAACTTCCCTCTTTTTGGTACTTTGCTCATTTTTCATGATTTTCCTGCATTCATCTCAACAAAAGGATTAGGATCCCAATTGCTTGTCATAAATCATCCAAAACCCACAAGGGAGTCCTAGATGCACTTTCAATCTCCCCCTTTTTGGTGATTGATGACAACCAATTGAGATTTCACAAAATGAGGTATAAAATGAGATTTTCATAAAGTATGCACATATGACTCAAAAATACATCAAGCAACAAGATAATTATTCATATGTGCATTCTTTATGGTGGGATGCATACTAAGAGCATGAGTGCATTAAGAATGATCGAATTTGCATTTATCAACTAATATCAAGTGAATATGGCACTTCAGGGGCAAAAACTCAGATTTCATCACACACTTGCAAATTAATAGAGCAATTCATAACAGGACCAAACAAGAGCTCTCTCCTCGCATCCTATGCAGCTAAAGCTAAGACTAGAGACTCCCCCTCAATCTCTCCCCCTTTGGCATCAAGACACCAAAAAGAGAGAGAGGAAGGTCCTAGGGCTTCACTCTTCGCTGTCAGTCCTCTCGTCGTCTTCATCGTCTTCATCGCTTTCCGCTTGACG
Organism: Tuctoria greenei; assembly: GCA_036927565.1. NCBI lineage: Eukaryota > Viridiplantae > Streptophyta > Magnoliopsida > Poales > Poaceae > Tuctoria > Tuctoria greenei. The sequence goes on from JAYESD010000011.1 coordinate 42,137,216, forward strand.
AGGTTGAGAGGTAGGAGGAGGAGCGGAGCTGCTCGAGCCCCCAATGCCAAAATAGGCAAGCTCGGAGGGAGTCAAGGGGCTGAGCTCGGTGATGTCCGGATTAGAATCTTCAGAAAGTACTGGAGATCCAATTGGGTTGATCTCCAGCTTCTCACTCAGCTGCTTCACATTGGCTTTTATGTATCTCATGTTCTCCTTCCTCTTCTGATTTAGCTTGTGAAGCTTCACTTCAGTTTTCTTGCATGAGGAGAAAATTGCAGCCAAGTACTTGAGGATCCCACTGGCGGATCCTTTCTGAGGGGCTTCCCTGGAGGGAGGAGTAGCCCTAGCAGCTTCTTCTTGCCTTGCCGGTTCCTCGGGGCTTGAGGCCGGCGATAGAGCAGCCTGGACACTCACTGACTGAGGCTTTTGAGGCCTCAGTGGAGTGTGCTCCACATCCTTCACAAACTCGATTCCTGTGACCTTCTCAATCATGAACATCAAGTAAGGGGCATAGCCACAGGATCGGTTGGGGGTACTTGAGATATTGACCATATCATTCCAAATATAGTCTGCAACATCGAATTGCCTTTTCTTGCTAATGACCCTCATCAGGGTCCGGAGGTAGCCTTGCACACTCCCTGCATCCCCATCCTTGGGGGCAATCGTCTTCCTGAGGACTCTGTTGAGGACCACAAAGAAAGGCTTCATATTCTTTGTGGAGGGAGGGACATACTTGGAGGTGGGCTCATACATGAACTTCATTCCATCCCTCTCAATGACCCCAATGTTGTGGATAATGAGGTGGTCATGTCCTTCAGAGTCAAGGTGCAGCAGGCGGGCAAACTCTTCCTGAGTAATAGAATACTTGGATCCATGAGTCATCCAAGTCACACTTTCTTCGTCTTCGCTTGAGAAGTGGCACGTTGCATAGAATTGTGCAATCACTTCATCATTCCAATTATATCTGAAGGCAAACAGATCCTTCAGCCCATGTCTCTCTGCAGCTGCTATCACTTCATCAAAAGCTGCACATTTCCTCTTCTCAAGGTGGGCCCAGTCAATCCATTGACTGCGCACCACCAGGGTCTTCATCGGCAAATAGACCAGCTTGTAGAAATCAGCATGGAAATTTGACCAAAACCTGCCATCAGCTGCTTGCTTGGGCCTTGCATAGCAATCAACACTTCTCAACTTCATAGCCACATCGCTGCCCTTGCCATTGAATCTTTCCTCATTGGGGTTCCGGACCCCTTCTCTGGGAGTATGCAGCTTTAGGGGCCCAACAGGCCCTGTGGCAACCCCCTTGCCCTTCCCTTTAGCTTGGCGAAGGCCACTTGAAGGAGTAGCAGCCTTCGAGGCGGGCTTCTTGACACACACCTTCCTCCGAACCTGGGGAGGTGAGGGAGCAGGCTCGGAGGGTCTCTCTTGGCGTTTCTTGCCAAGACCCGCCGAGGACCGAGGTGCCACCTCGTGGTCCAACTCGTCCTCGAAATTGGAGATTTCATTGTCGGAGCTCGACATGATCTGAGAATGAGTGATCAAGAGAGAGTACAAGTTATACAAGGTATTGGTGAGGTAAGATGGCAATGGAAGGCATTAGGGAATTAAAGAATTAGGTTTTGGTTCAGAAACAACGGACTTGTCCGGTGCACAGGCACGGACTAGTCCGGGGGACCGGACTTGTCCGTCCCTGGACCAGACTAGTCCGGTGTTCATCTGCAAAAAACCTAACAGACTGGACAAAAATTGATCCCTAAGGTAAAACTAGTCTAGCATACACATAGTACATCAATTAGACATGTAACTAGTGAAGAATGCTAGGCCAAATGATAAGCAATAGAGAAATTTGTGATTTCTTAGGGTTTTGAAGAAAATTTACCAAGAAATCAAAGGAAGCTTGAGATTTTGGGGGTTGGAGGCCGGACTTGTCCGCTAACTTCAATCCCCGAGTCTTCAAGCTTGATCTCCGCCCAAGATTGAGGCTGTTCGACGGAGGAAGCAAGGATTCGCCTTGGGAGCTCGAGCGAAAGAGAGAGAAAGCTTGGGGGCGAGTGTGGGGTGAGGAAATTAGGGTTTGGTGGAGGCTAGGGTTATGGACACGAAAAATCGGACAAGTCCGGACATGACCGGACTAGTCCGAAGTCCTCCAGAGACCTAAGTCGGACTAGTCCGTGGTCTGTCGGACTAGTCCGGCCTAACCGGCACACTGCGGACTAGTCTGCAATGGCGTACTAGTCCGGGTAACCACGGACTTGTCCGTGGTCACCAGGAAAGAATTGCATAGCCCATTCATATATATTTGAAGGTCCAATAATTGAGAGCAGAGAGAGGCAAAACAATTCAAATAATCTTGATGAATTTGACCAGTAAGCAAACAACAATCATACTATGATCAAAAATTCATCAAGATCTAATAATTGACATAGTTTTTCAAGAGAAAAATGAAGAGGGATGATTTTCACAATTCAATCAATATTTTGAAGTAATCATACAGGTATGCAAATCTTCAAGCCACACTCCGAGAATCAAGAATGTTTAGCTCATTTCGGAGTTCGCAAAAACGTTTTTCATCAAGTGGCTTGGTGAATATGTCGGCCAATTGTTTTTGGGTATTGACATGAGAGATGGATATGTCTCCTTTCATGGAATGGTCTCTCAAGAAATGGTGTCTTATGTCAATGTGTTTAGTCCTAGAGTGTTCAACTGGATTGTGGGCTATTTTAATGGCACTCTCATTATCACAAAGGAGAGGAATACGGTTCATATTGTAACCGTAATCCCTTAGAGTTTGTCGCATCCAAAGGATTTGTGCACAACAACTCCCGGCTGCAACATACTCTGCTTCGGCAGTGGATAATGCAATGGAATTCTGTTTCTTGGATGACCAAGAAACTAAGGATCTTCCTAGGAATTGGCAGGTGCCGGAAGTGCTTTTTCTATCAACTTTGCACCCGGCATAGTCTGCATCGGAATACCCAATGATATTGAATTTTGAGCCTTTTGGGTACCAAAGACCAAGGTTGGGTGTATGAACTAAATATCTTAGGATTCTCTTTACTGCTGTCAAATGACATTCCTTAGGGTTGGCTTGAAATCTTGCACACAAACATACACTCAACATAATATCTAGCCTAGATGCACATAAGTATAGTAAGGATCCAATCATAGAGCGATATACCTTTTGGTCGACGCTCGGTCCATCTTCATTGAGATCCAAGTGGCCATTCGTTGCCATGGGAGTCTTTATGGGCTTTGCCTTGTCCATGCCAAACTTCTTGAGGATGTCCTGTGTGTACTTGGTTTGGCTTATGAATGTTCCTTCCCTTTGTTGCCGCACTTGGAATCCTAAGAAGTACTTCAATTCTCCCATCATTGACATTTCAAATCTGTCTGTCATGATTTTACTAATCTCTTCACAGAAAGATTGATTAGTTGATCCAAAAATTATATCATCAACATAGATTTGGCAAATAAAAAGATCATTGTCCATATTTTTTGTGAATAATGTATAGTCTACTTTGCCAATTTGAAAACCATTATCAATTAAAAAATCTCTAAGACACTCATACCAAGCTCTAGGAGCTTGTTTGAGGCCATAGAGAGCCTTACGCAGTTTATACACGTGGTCGGGGAACTCTTCGTCTTCAAATCCGGGTGGTTGCTCCATGTACACCTCTTCCTTGATCGGTCCGTTGAGGAAGGCGCTTTTTACGTCCATTTGGTACAGCTTGAAATCATGGTGAGTAGCATATGCAAGTAATATTCTAATTGATTCAAGCCTAGCTACTGGAGCAAAAGTCTCATCGAAATCCAAACCTTCGACTTGTGAGTAACCTTTGGCCACAAGTCGTGCCTTGTTTCTCGTCACCACTCCGTGTTCGTCTTGCTTGTTGCGGAAGACCCACTTGGTGCCCACTATGTTTGCATTGGGTCTTTCCACAAGTTCCCAAACCTCGTTTCTCTTGAAGTTGTTTAACTCTTCTTGCATTGCCACCACCCAGTCCGGATCCTTCAATGCATCCTCAGTCCTGCGGGGTTCCAAAAAGGAGACAAACGAGTAATGTTCACAGAAATTTGCTATACGAGATCTAGTGGTTACTCCCTTTTGGATGTCGCCGATGATGTTGTCGATTGGATGATCCCTTTGAATGCATTGGTGTACTCTTGGGTGTGGCACTTGGGGGTCGTATGTTGGTGCTCATCTTCTTCTCCCCCTGAGTTGTTGTCCTCGTTGATTTGTTGATCATGTTCATATTCCTGTGATTGATCTTGTATCGAGGCTCCCCCTTGATTGTTGATCTCCTCTCGTGGTTCACTTTCCTCTTGTATTTGTGCCGATGACTCTTGTGGTCGTACTTCGCCTAGAGCCATCCTCTTCAATGCTTGATAGGGGGCTTCCTCTTTACCTAATTCACATTGATCAACTTGCTCCTTTTGGGAGCCATTAGTTTCATCGAACACCACGTCACGTGCCACTTCAACAAGTCCGGAGGCCTTGTTGAAAACACGGTAGGTGTAAGTGTTCGAATCATAACCAAGCAAGAAACCTTCATCGGACTTCGAAGCGAACTTTGAAGTCCTGGGCTTCTTGTTCAAAATATAGCAAGGAGAACCAAAAACTCAAAAATATGAAATGTTCGATTTGTTACCGGTGAGTAGCTCATAGGGAGTCTTCTTTAGTAGTCGATGAAGGTAGAGTCGATTTGTGGCATGGCAGGCGGTGTTGATTGCTTCCGCTCAAAATCGATCCGAAGTCTTGTATTCATCGAGCATTGTTCTTGCCATCTCTATGAGCGTTCGGTTCTTCCTTTCGGCAACTCCGTTTTGTTGTGGAGAGTATGGTGCTGAGAATTCGTGCTTGATTCCTTCCTCATCAAGGTATTCCTCCACTTGTATGTTCTTGAACTCCGTGCCGTTGTCGCTCCGAATACTCTTGATTGATAGTGAGAACTCGTTTTGCGCTCGCTTGAAGAATTTCTTGAGTGTTCCTTGTGTTTCTGACTTGTCATGCAAAAAGAACACCCAAGTGAACCGGGAAAAATCATCAATAATAACTAAACCGTAATTGTTACCGCCGATGCTTATGTAAGCAATTGGACCAAACAAGTCAATATGAAGTAGTTCGAGCGGTCTTGTCGTGGTCATGATGTTCTTCGTAGGATGTTGTGCTCCAACTTGCTTTCCTGCTTGGCACGCGCTACAAGGCCTGTCTTTCTCAAACACAACATCTTTCAAACCTCGGATGTGATCGCCCTTGAGGAGTTTTTGAAGGTTCCTCATACCAACATGTGCTAGCCGTCTATGCCACAGCCAACCCATGTTGGTTTTTGCAATCAAGCATGTGTCGAGTTCGGCTTTATCCTTGTTGAAGTCAACAAGGTAAAGCTTTCCCTTTAACATACCCTTGAATGCAACGAAACCATCACTTCTCCTTGAGATGGTCACACCCTCGTTAGTAAACAGGCAATTATAACCTTTGTCACATAACTGAGATATGGACAGCAGGTTATAATCTAAAGATTCAACGTGTAAGACATGCGAAAGAGTATGTTCAGAGGATATTGCTATTTTACCGGTACCGAGGACCCTTCCTTGACTGTTATCCCCAAAGTAGATGCCTTCGTTTGGGTCCTGGTTCACTTCATACTCCACAAACATCCTCCTTTCTCCGGTCATGTGGTTGGTGCATCCACTGTCTAGCACCCATTTGGATCCACCGGAGGAGTAGGCCTGCAAAAACAAATTACGCCTTGGTTTTAGGTACCCAAGCTTGCTTGGGTCCTTGGAGGTTAGTAACAATACATTTAGGCACCCACACATGGGATTTTGTGTTCCCATGGCGTGGCCCAGCATAATAAGCATACACTTTACCAACATTATTTTTCATTAATACATAAGAAGCATCAAAGGTTTTAAACAAGAGTTGCTGTTGATTATGGGTCGGACTAGTCTGTGTGACCGGACTTGTCCGGACGACCGGAATTGTCCGGACCACAACCGGACTAGTCCGGTTTTCATGAGAGCTCAGATTTTTAGTTTTCGAGTTACCAGGTTGTGAGGGTCCTCCCTTCACAAAGGTAATCCTTCCCTTGTTATTTTTATGATTTCCAGCTCTTTGCTTTCCATCATGAGAGTAACCAATGCCGTACTTGACATTTGGAGGTCTTTGGACCAAATATGCACTACGTGCATAGTTGATCCTCTCCTTGTCAAATATTACACATTGGGTAGGATTTTTGTCCTTTGTGGAGGTAGAATTTTCCTTCAACCTGGTGTTAATTTTATCACATTTGCAAATATGAGCGATATTAGTTGAAGTGGGTTGAGAAGGTAGGGTTGAAGAGGAGGAAGGTTCACTAAGCTTGAGTGACTCAACCTGCACTTCAAGGATCTTGTTGACCTTGATACATCAAGTTGATCCTTGATTGCAACGTTTGAGTTGGTTAACTCCAAGCAAGTTTTCTTGCTTGAAGCTAGTTTAAGCTCTAGTGAGTGGTTTCTCTCCTTTTCAAGAGCTAGTAGATTGTCAAGTTCGACATGCTTCTCCTTTTGGGAGATAATCATGTCTTCTTGACGGTCAATTAGCTCTTCCTTCTCAACAAGTTGATTAAGCAAGAATTTCATTTTAGCAGCAGTTTTTCTATCTAAACCATTTAGCATATCTTCATTATCACTATCTAGATCATCATCACTCGAGTAAGAATGCACGGAAGGAGTTTTGATGTTTACCTTGCGTTTACCTTCCTTAGCCATGAGGCAAGTTCCATTTGCTTTCCTTGCACCGAGCGTGGGGAAGAGTGTGGGTTTCTTGGACATGCTTTCAATAGCTATGCTGGCCATTTCTTCTTCATCGGACGATGAGGACTCATCGTTTGAGTCCCACTCCTTTCCGATGTGTGCTTGTTCAGCTTGTTTCTTCTTCTTGAAGAATTTCTTCGGTTGAGGCTTGGACTCTTTACTCTTCTTCTTGTTGTCCTCATATGGGCAATCAACTATAAAGTGATTGTACTCACCACAATTATAGCATGCCCGCCTCATCTTCGGCTTTGTCTTCTCCTTGTATTTTCCTTCACTCGATTTTGTTCCTTGTCTTTTCTTCATAATTCTTTTGAACTTCTTCATGAACAAAATCATATCTTCTTCGTCCAGCTCGCTGCTTTCATCATCGCTGTCCTCCTCAAGCTGTGCTTCTTTTGCTTCTTTGGATAGAGGCTTGAGTGAGGACTTTAAGGCAACTCCCTTCTTCTTGGCCGATGTGAGGTCGGCTATTTCTTTGACGTGCTTGGCTTGCTTCTCCATCATCTCAAAGTTGATGATTTTGCCAAGCAGTTCATCCGGAGTCATTTTATTGTACCCGGGACTTTCCTCGGATCATAGAGCAAAGTGTGACGTTGTGAGGCATAAAGGCTCTAAGGATGAGCTTTACAACCTCGTGGTCATTCCACTTTTTGCTACCATATGATCGAACCTTGTTCACAAGAGTCTTCAGTCTGTTGTACATGTCCTAGGGAGACTCATCTTCCTCAATCGCGAACCTTCCCAGTTCGCCTTCAATCATCTCAATCTTTGCCTCCCGCACATGCCTGTCACCTTCATGTGCTGTCTGTAGTGTGTCCCAGATTTCTTTGGCAATCTCCAATCCGTCCACCTTTGTGAATTCATCTCTACTTAGAGATGAGGTGATAACGGCTGCGGCTTGGGCATTCCTGTGGATGGCTTGCTCTTGACTTGGTGTGAGTTCTTCATCGTCATCAGGGATGTTTATTCCTGTGCACACAATATGCCATAAACTTGGGTTAAGGGAAATCAAGTGCATCTTCATATTTTGCCTCCACATGGAGTAATCACTCCCATCGAAGTGTGGGGCTTTTCCGAGAGGAATAGATAGATAATGACTGCTGTTAGAATTTAAACGGTCATAATTAAAAGGATATCGGGAGTAGTCGGTGTGACTAATCCCCTTCTTCTTTTCTTCAACTTTAGCTTTCCCTTTGGAAAGTGCTTTCTTTCGAAGCAGTGCTTTCAGCTCCAATGTCTCCTCATCATCATCATCGAAGTCTTGAATGGCTTCGAGATACCTTTCGAGCTTTTGGTGCTTGTCATTGTTCATTTCTTCCTGGTTGTTGATTTTCTGGACTTCCTTCATGTCCGACATGATCTCTTCGAGTGGTTGCACTCTTTCTTGAAGAACCTGCTCTGATACCAATTGAATGTAGGCCTAGAGGGGGGGTGAATAGGCCCTTTTTGTTTTTCTCGGTTCCTGTAGCACTTCAACAACAAGGTCAAAACCAGATATATCGGACTAGTCCGGTAAAGTGCGGACTAGTCCGGATTTCACGGGCTAGGTTGATCAAGTTAGGTAAATTTGATTGTTTTGTAGATGTTTGCAGCGGAAATATAAACTTTAATAACAGTTCAATAGTTGTATGTCAAGTTCTATTGCAAGTATGATTCTTGTTCAACTATTTAACTTGAATTCAACAAAATGAATCAAATCCTAGATAATGTTGATCAACTAGAATGATGAACACAAACGAACAAGACACAAGACTTATCCCGTGGTTCAGCTACCACGAAGGCAACCTACATCCACGTTGAGGAGCCCACAAAAGGACCGGGTCTTCACTAACCCTTCCCTCGTCGGATCGCCACGAAGGCCAATCCTCTTCCACTAATCACACAGGGGTAAATCACCAAGTTGAAGGGGCGATCTCACAAGTTGAGAGCTCCCTTGATTACAAGTTTCAAGAACACCAATAACACACTTCGAAATATACAAATTGAGATACAAGAGTGTGTTAGAGATTCAAACCAAGAGCTCAATCGTGTGCCAAGTGCCTCTCCAATGATCTACAAGTGATCTTCAATGGATTGATTGATTTTGCACTTAATTTCGTGGAGAGATATGGTTTTTGAGTCTCTTGGGAGATGTGACGGCGCTAGGGTTCGAGAGTGGGTGAAAGTGGGCCGTGTACCTCTATTTATATGGGGTTTCTAGAAGTTACCGTTAGGGTTCAGAAAGATCGGACTAGTCCGTGGTGGTGACCGGACTAGTCCAGTGTGCTGTGTGAAGCAAACCCTAAGTGTCCAGGAATCTCGGACTAGTCCGGTTCAAAACGGACTTGTCCGATTTTGCTACTGGAAAGCTTCGGACTATCCGATTGTCATCGGACTTGTCCGGACATATGAAACCCTAAGTGTTTAGGATGACAAGTCCGCACTTGGAGGACTTGTCCGATTTAGATCAGGGTGTATATCGGACTAGTCCGTGTGGACACCGGACTTGTCCGAAGTGGATCAGAATGAATATCGGACTAGTCCGGGTCACAACGGACTGGTCCGATTTTGTGTGACTTGTGCATTGATAAGGACTAGTCCGCACTGGGGAGGACTAGTCCGAAGTGGAACAGAAATATATCGGACTAGTCCGGTGGCGACCGGACTTGTCCGATCTGGTGCAGAATGTGATATCGGACTAGTCCGGTCCTGTATAGCTTTGTGCATTGTGTGTGTGTGATTAAGTGAGATTGAGCTCTTGGGTGTGTTTCCTTAACACACTCCATACATACTAAACTACTAATTTCTTCTCCTTGAGCTCAAATTCATTTTCCTTCTCAATTTCCCTCTTTTTGGTACTTTGCTCATTTTTCATGATTTTCCTGCATTCATCTCAACAAAAGGATTAGGATCCCAATTGCTTGTCATAAATCATCCAAAACCCACAAGGGAGTCCTAGATGCACTTTCACCTACACTTCCTCCCATAAAGCTCTTCATATGGTGACATTTTCAAGCTTGCTTGGTAACTATTGTTGTATGAAAATTCCGCATATGGCAATCTTTTGTCCCAACTTTTCCCAAGCTTTAGAGCACAAGCTCTTAACATGTCCTCCAAAATCTAATTGGTCCTCTCGGTTTGTCCATCCGTTTGAGGATGATATGCTGAACTAAAATTCAACCTCGTTCCCAAAGCTTCATGCAATTTTTGCCAAAACCTGGAAGTAAATTGAGAACCTCTATCCGAGACTATCTTCTTCGGGACTCCATGTCGACACACAATATGCTCCATGTATATTTCAGCCAATTGTGCAGCTGTATATTTGGTCTTCACAGGGACAAAATGAGCTGACTTGGTTAAGCGATCCACAATTACCCAAATTGAGTCATACCCGGACTAAGTACGTGGTAACCCAACTATGAAGTCCATTCCAATTTCTTCCCACTTCAATTCCGGGATCTTCAATGGTTGCAATAATCCAGCTGGCCTTTGATGTTCCGCCTTGACTCGATGACACACATCACAGAATGCCACATATTCAGCTATGTCCTTTTTCATGCTATCCCACCAATAGCTAGTCTTCAAGTCTTTGTACATCTTTGTACAACCAGGGTGAATTGAGTAAGGTGAGTCATGTGCCTCTTTTAATATCGTCTCCCGAATATGCTTCACATTAGGCACAACGATTCCCTTTCCAAGCCATAAGGTACCATGTTCGTCTTCATCAAATCTGAATTCTCTCCCTTCTTTGGTCCTTTCCTTGAGAATCCAAAACAATGAGGTTGGCGTAGAAGTCTACCACCCTTATTCTAAGGCTTGCTTTTGGACATACTATATTTGTCCTCATCTCTCCTCCAGGAGACTTAACCAACAGAGTAAACTTCATATGAGAGATAGGCAAACTATACTTGGCAACATACTTCGATGCAATGAATGAATGCGATGCTCCAGAATCAAATAACATATTCGCGGGGTTGGAGTTGGCGAGAACATACCAACGACCACGTCATCCGCTTGTTGAGCATCCTCCGTAGAGACATGGTTCATGTTGCCACGAGCAAAATTCTGTTGTCCACGGTTCCCTTGTGGTTGTCCTCCATTGGGTCTTGGGTTTTGCCTCGGCGCACTGCTTCCTTGACCAAGGCCTGACTTAGGACATCGATGCGCAAAGTGTCCAACTTCTGCATAAGTATAACACTTCTTAACTCCACCAGAATTATTGGGACAAGCTTGGTTTTGAACACTTGCAGCAGGAAAATTAGCACGAGGCGCATAAGGCATTGGAGGCTTAGGTGCTTGCATGACAGGGCGCTGCTGCACAAACCGAGTTGGGCGTGGTGCAAATCCAGGGCGTTGAGCAGAAATAGAGGAGCTGTAATAGGGCGCATTGGGTGGTGCAAGGCGAGGGCGCACATTACATACTTGTTGCTGTCCTTGATATGGCGCCTTTCTCTTATTGTCTTGCTCCATCTCACGAATCTTGTTCTCAAGCACAATTGCTTTGTCCACAAGCTTCTGAAAATTTGCATAGTCACAGTTGAGCAATTGCACTTGGATCTCATTGTTGAGGCCTCTCATGAACAAGTATTGCTTCTGACTGTCTCGACTAACATCCTCAGGCGCGTACCTTGAGAGTTGAGTGAACTTGTTGAGATATTCACTCACGCTTGATCTTCCTTGCCTTAAATTCTCAAATTCTTGCCTCTTCAAGATCATAACACCCTCAGGCACATAATGAGAACGAAAACTCTCCTTGAAGTCAGCCCAATGAATTCACGTATGGAAAGAGAATAGAAGGTATACCAGGTGTTTAGGACTCCAATGAATCAAGAAACTTGGAGGTAGCACTTGGATCTTGGTGATCTAGGGTTGGTGATGAACATGGGGATGAATTGGTGATGAGGAACGAAACTTGGTGGAGATCTTGATCCTCTTTCGTTTCCTCATCTTCTTCTTATTGCTTGGGATCTTCTCCTCCCTCCTTGATGGTGGCTCCCCACGAACTAGGATTTGGGTGGGTGCAAAAGTGGCAAATAGATGTCAGCCCAAGGGGTGGGTTGTTTATATAGAGGTGGAGGCTAGGGATGGATGGATTTCGAGTTTGAGATGAGTAGGGGCCGGTTTAGAGTCCCACATGGGCTCTAAAAGAGTTAGGCACGACATCCCTAGGCCCACTTAACGTAAAACCCAAGAAACAAGTCGTAAAACAAAAGATCAACTCAGAGTCGCGAAATATCGGACAAGTCTGGAAAGGACCGGACTAGTATGAAGTCGTCCAAAGAGAAAATCGGACAAGTCTGGCCAAAGATCGGACAAGTCCGACTTTAAACAGAGAGGAAAACGGACAAGTCCACTGGAACACCGGACTAGTCCGGAAAAGTCCAAGGACTTAGCAAATATTCAAGGATTCTTGGAATATCGGACTAGTCCGCACAAAATCAGACAAGTCCAAAAGTTTCCAGTGCCAAAAATTGGACTGGTCCGCAGCAAAAACGGACAAGTCTATTTTTAGTGAGAGAGAAATCAGACTAGTCCTCATTAAAATTGAACTAGTCCGCACTTTCCTGCAATTTAAGTGCGGTTTTGATCCAAATCAATTTTAAATGCTCCAAATCAAATTTTAAACTCGTTCCTCTTGTTGTGGGTTAATGTTAAACATGTATATGAGTGTATGCAAGGCATGATGCATGAAAATGAGGGTGTTACAACAAGTCCGCTGGAACACCGGACTAGTCCGAAAAAGTCCAAGGACTTAGCAAATTTTCAAGGATTCTTGGAATATCGGACTAGTCCGCACAAAATCAACCAAGTCCGAAAGTTTCCAGAGGCAAAATCGGACTAGTCCGCAGCAAAAACGGACAAGTCCGTTTTTAGTCAGAGAGAAATCGGACTAGTCCTAAGGAAAATCGGACTAGTCCGCACTTTCCTACGTTTTAAGTGCATTTTTGTTCCAAATCAATTTTAAATGTTCCAAATCAATTTTAAACTCGTTCCCCTTTATGTGGGTTAATGTTAAACATGTATATGAGTGTATGTAGGGCATGATGCATGAAAATGAGGGTGTTACAAACCTACCCCCCCTTAAAATGAATCTCGCCCTCGAGATTCGATGTGGAAGAGAAGAGATAGGGAAATTCCTTCTTAAGATCATCCTCCAATTCCCACGTCGCTTCTTTTTTTGTGTGGTGCTTCCATTGAACTTTACACCATCTAATAACCTTGTTCCTTGTGACCTTCTCCTTAGTTCCCAAGATTTTGACCGGTTGTTCGGCATAAGTCAAATCTTCCTCTAGTTCCAATACTTCCATTGGCACTTGTTCTTCTGGTACTCTCAAACACTTCTTGAGCTGGGAAACATGAAAGACATCATGGACATCCGAAAGATGAGCTGGCATCTCCAACTTATACGCTACTTCTCCTCTTTTGTCCAAAATCTTGAATGGTCCAATATAACGAGGTAGAGCTTGCCCCTTATGTTAAACCTCTTATGACCCCTCATTGGTGACACCTTGAGGTAAACAAAATCTCCTATTTCAAAGGCTAATTTCCTTCTCCTATTGTCCGCATAGCCTTTTTGCCTTGATTTGGCAGCCCTCATGTTTTCACGAATTATTTGGACTTGCTTTTCGGCTTCTTGCAACACATCCAGATCAAATACTTGAGTTTCTCCTGCCTCATTCCAGAATAAAGGTGTCCTACACTTCCTCCCATAAAGCGCTTCATATGGTGACATTTTCAAGCTTGCTTGGTAACTATTGTTGTAAGAAAATTCCGTGTATGACAAGCTTTTGTCCCAACTCTTCCCATGCTTTAAAGCACAAGATCTTAGCATGTCCTCTAAAATCTGATTGGTTCTTTCGGTTTGTCCATCCCTTTGTGGGTGATACGCTGAACTAAAGTTCAACCTCGTTCCCAAAGCTTCATGCAATTTTGGCCAAAACCTGGAGGTAAATTGAGAACCTCTATCCGAGACTATCTTCTTAGGGACTCCATGTCGACACACAATATGCTCCTTGTATATTTCGGCCGATCGTGCAGCTGTATATTTTGTCTTCATAGGGACAAAATGAGCTAACTCAGTTAAGCGATCCACAATTACCCAAATTGAGTCATACCCGGACTGAGTACGTGGTAACCCAACTATGAAGTCCATACCGATTTCTTCCCACTTCCATTCCGGGATCTTCAATTGTTGCAACAATCCAGCTGGCCTTTGATGTTCCGCCTTGACTCGTTGACACACATCACACAATGCCACATATTCATCTATGTCCTTTTTCATGCTATCCCACCAATAGCAAGTCTTCAAGTCTTTGTACATATTCGTACAACCGGGGTGAATCGAGTACGGCGAGTCTTGTGCCTCCTTTAATATTGTCTCCCGAATATGCTTCACCTTAGGCACAACAGTTCTCTTTCCAAGCCATAAGGTACCACGTTCGTCTTCATCAAATCTGAATTCTCTCCCTTCTTCGGTCCTGTCCTTGATTTCCTTGATCTCTTCATCCGCAGTTTGTTCCTCTCGACTTTCTTGCTCCAAGGTTGGGTTTAACTCCATCATCTCCATCTCATTTACAAATCCGAGGTTCAACCTTTCAAACTCCTTACATAACTCGAATGGTAACTCTTGAACTGTGAGTTGATGACTTACTCCGTTTCTACTCAAAGAATCGGCCACTACATTGGCTTTTCCCGGATGATAGTTGATTCCCGAGTCATAATCTTTGATAAGCTCCAACCATCTTCGCTGCCTCAAGTTCAGATCCATTTGTGTGAAAATATACTTCAAACTCTTATGATCCGTATAAATTTCACACCTATGTCCAAGGATGTAGTGTCTCCAAATTTTCAATGCATGTACCACGGTCGCGAGTTCCAAATCGTGTGTGGTGTAATTCTGCTCATGCTTCTTCAATTGTCTCGATGCATAGGCGACCACTTGACCTTCTTGCATCAATACACATCCAAGTCCTTGTCTCGATGCATCGCAATAAATATCAAAACTATTGCTCACATCCGGCAGTACCAATATTGGGGCTATTGTCAACCTCTTTTTCAACTCCTCAAAACTATTTTGACAAGCTTGAGTCCATTGGAAAGCCTTTCCCTTCATTAGCAACTCCGTCATAGGCTTGGCTATTTTGGAAAAGAGAATAGAAGGTAGGGACCGGATTAGATCAAATTTTTGAATTAATTCGACACAATTTAACCAGAAAGACTGGACTAGTCCGCTAGGGACCGGACAAGTCCGCACTTTGCGAGATCAGTAGATTAGGGTTTTCTAGATCAACGTAAATTTGGAGATTAGGGGTTGATTTCACATAAGTAAAAGAGAATAGAAGGTATACCAGGTGTTTAGAACTCCAATGAATCCAGAAACTTGGAGGTAACACTTGGATCTTGATGATCTAGGGTTGGTAATGAACTTGGAGATGAATAGGTGATGAAGAATGAAAGCTTGGTGGAGATCTTGATCCTCTTTCGTTTCATCCTCTTCTTCTTCTTTCTTGGGATCTTCTCCTCCCTCCTTGGTGGTGGCTCTCCACGAACTAGGGTTTGGGTGGGGTGGAAAAGTGGCAAATAGATGTCAAACCAAGGGGTGGGGTTGTTTATATAGAGGTGGAGGCTAGGGTTAGATGGATTTTGAGTTTGGGATGAGTAGAGGCCGGTTTAGAGTCCCACATGGGCTCTAAAAGAGTTAGGCACGACGTCCCTAGGCCCACTTAACGTGAAACCCAAGAAACAAGTCGTAAAACAAAAGATCAACTCGGAGTCGCAAAATATTGGACAAGTCTGGCCAAAAATCGGACAAGTCTGATTTTAAACAGAGAGGAAATCGGACAAGTCCGATGGAACAACGAACTAGTCCGGAAAAGTCCAAGGACTTAGCAAATTTTCAAGGATTCTTGGAATATCGGATTAGTCCGCACAAAATTGGACAAGTCCGAAAGTTTCTAGAGGCAAAATCGGACTAGTCCGCAGCAAAAACAGACAAGTCCATTTTTAGTTAGAGAGAAATCGGACTAGCCCTCAGGAAAATCTGACTAGTCCGCACTTTCCTGCGTTTTAAGTGCGGTTTTGTTCCAAATCAATTTTACATGTTCCAAATCAATTTTAAACTCGTTCCCCTTTATGTGGGTTAATCTTAAACATGTATATGAGTGTATATATGACATGATGCATGAAAATGAGGGTGTTACACGTTCGTGGAAGGTTGAAGACGTCTGACGACAGCGGGTCATAGCACGCCTTGGACATTACATAAAACACCCCCTGCTGGGTCGTCTCCATGTCGCGACCCCTCAGCAACCTGGTGCCATCTTGGAGCCTGAAGTAGAGCCATGCAGGGTGGCAACAGTACTAGAGAGGGTCCAAACGGTGATGAGTGAAGTCGGCCATCACCGCCAGCTACAACAGGCCGTGGTCCGCCAGGAATCGGATCCTCTCCATCACCGGCGTGTACGCCGCCTCCAGCTCCGGGCATTCCTCCCAAGCCGCCCTCCTGACCGCTGGCAAGCCGGTGGGCAGGACCATGCGATTGTGGGTGTTGGTGCATAAGACCACCCAGTCGCTCCTCCAGTCGGGCCACTTCGTCGAGGAGAGCGGAGTAATGAACTTAAAGGGGTTGTGCGCCCAACGCTGGAAGTAGTAGGCGCCGAGGAAGTCTGACATGTTCTTCTTCTTCCTGGTCTACCTCAGCACAAAGAACAGCCAGAACACTGATACGCTCGGGTGCACTCCAACGAAAATCTCACAGAAATGCGAGAACACCGCTGCCACCACCAGATAGTTTGGCGACAGATGATGAAGCTGGAGCCCAAGCACCTCCAGAAGTGTCACCAGGAAGGAGGAAACGGGAGGGACAAACCCAGAGTATGCGTATGCCTAGAAGAAGATGATCTCTCCTCCCTCCAGCTCCAGAGGTAAGGAGTCGGGACAGATCAAATTCCGTCGCTCCTCATCCTCCCAGCCGAAAAGCTGCCACACGGATGAGACATCCTCCATCTCGGAAGGAGGTAAGGCTGAGTCCATTGGGGCAAGAGTAAAGAACCTGGAAGTTGTGGAAAGAGTGGGCTCTCAAGAAGGAAGTTCAAGGCTCGAATGCTAGGGGTGTGCGTAAGGAAGGAACCACCGTTACCCACAGAGGTATCCTTTTAAAGCACCCTAGCGGCGTTTGAGTGCACCTTGCAAATTTGGGCGTATCGGAATCAGCGACTCAAGCCCCAACGACCATGACAAGAGGGTCCAGATCCCCCATCAGAGAAGCAGGCCCAAGCATTTCTCTGCCTGAGAAGGCAACACGACGGTTCCCATAAAGACAGAAGTGAAAGCAGCAGTAGAGCATCGACTGCATTGGGAACCGTCACAATAATCGAGCGGCAAGCGAAGATTTTTTTGCCACGACCCCTCAACTAGAGAGGGACGCATGGTCACAACTGCAGAGGCGCGCACCGCTTCAGCTGATCAAGACAAAATTAAAAGACTGCACAGGAAAGCAAGATAGGGCTCTACCCTCGGGCTCGTTGCCTCCCCCAAGGTGGACCCGGGGGCCACTGTCGGTACCCAGCATACCGGGTACCCTCGCGCACAAGCTAGAGCCGCCTAGGTACCCCTCCTCCCAGCAGAGGTGGGGACCGAGGGCGCCACGTGTTCAAGAGACCCGGACCCATCAGCCTTAGATGGGTGGTCCAGGGTACCCGCAAGAAGCTCTGAAAGAGAAGCTCATCACCCACTTTGGAGACGAGCCCCCAAGTAACCACGTGTCCAACAAGTAAGGATCCCTCCTCCTGTGAGACAGGGCTCCGGAGCAGCCACGTGGACCAAGACATCGAATAGGTCACCTCCCATATGGGTGGGCTCCGGTGCTGCCACATGGACTGCGGGACGGGACCTGACCTCCTCTGCGGAGGTGAGCTCCCGAGCTGCCACGTGGTCCGCAAGGCGGGACCTAAACCTCTCCACAGGGGTGAGCTCCCGAGCTATCACATAGTCCAGCCACATGTCCTGGATGGAGGAACGCCGGAGTTAAGAGGGCAGTGTGCTTTGTCCCAGTCAAGGCTTGAAGATAGGCAGCTTCCCCAGACGCATGTCACAGCGCACTCCTAATGTCAGGTACCTCAACGACCAATCGCATCGCAGTGAAGACGTCGCAGGCCTATCCACCTCCGCCACGTGGGTAGCTTACAGTGATAGAGACAGTTGGACGGGACATCCCCTGCCAATGTCAGCAGCGGCGCATGGGCTACTAATGATGCAGGCGGCAAGACAGCGAGTCTTCAAGTCCATGGTCAGAGCAAGCTTACGAAAGAATCCTTAGATCTTTAGGATAAGATCGCCCCGAGACCACTTGTCGGGCCCCGGGACCCCACTTGTAAGGTGTCTGACCTTGTCTATAAAAGACACGTACCACCACCGTTACAAAGGACCGAAACATCACACACGCATACACACATACTAGCAATACCATCCACCGTGGAGTAGGGTGTTACGCTCCTTGCGTCCCGAACCACATAAAAACCACCGTCTCATATTCTCATCTGCTAGAACACTTGATTGAGGCCTAAGCCCCGCCAAACAAAGAACCTCTGCGGGCTGCTCCTTAGCATATCCGGTGGAAGTGTCGCATTAACACTTCAATAGTATGGATCTTATATTCCTATTTATATTTGTGACTTTATTCTTAATAAATATGTTAGCTTTAGTCTTCCATTGTTCATATACTTGGATGAAGCATTTCTTGTTTGATTGTGGATTCCATGTATGTGGTAGGAGTAGTATTTATGATCATGCTATATTATTGTCATTATATCATCATAAACACTGCAAACCCCCACTATAGTCTAATTAGCTATGATATGATTATGTTAATATGAATCACTTATGCTATGAATTAACATTAGTTCAACAATGATTTAGTTCATTGCCTTAGAATGGCTTGTGCCTAGGCTTCTAAGGTAGTTACTTAATATGCTAGCATGGTGCTGGGATAGAGAGTTGCGTTGAATGTCTCGTAGACCCACATATTGAAGAGGTAGGCAGTAGGTGGTGACAGTCCTATCTGTCCTTTGTAATCCTCCACATTCGGCTATGCCACAGGCACTTGCCTGGAGTCTTCCTAGTATTGCTAGGGGTAAACTCGTGCCTGATGTGTTAATCCACTTAGCAGGAGAATTCATAATTGACATGATCATTAGTAACTAACTTAAGCTATGTATATATACATTAGAAGCACCATAGGAGTCTCTACCTAACTCTTAGCCTAGTCCCTCTTTACCCCATTTATCCCCTCAGGATAGAATGCCCTTGTGTGTGTCACACTACTCCAATTTATCATTTATCCATTGTTGCTAGAACCCTATCTAGATCAATCGAGTCTCTCCACTTGATGATCGCTTTACGTCCATCTAGCCTTCCTTTGGGAGAATATAAATGACACCCTTTGGGAATACCCCTTAAGGCAAAATGCTACATCGATAGTTTCCGTGTGCTTGCATATTTATATGTATAATCTAAAATCTATTAATAAGAATTTTTGGCACCACTGCTAGAGATGAATTGTTAGTAGTGCTTAGGAACCATCAACAGCTGGCTGCTCTGGCGTCGCCCACCATCATCCCAGAGACGTTGACAGCAGGCCCCCTAGGAGGTGCTGGAGTTGGATGCTTCGATGTTGCCCACCATCATCGCAGAGACATCGACAGTGGGCCCCTTGGATGGTGCCAAAGCTAGCTCTCTGGCATCGCCCACCATTATCGCAGAGATGTCAACGGCAGGCCCCCTGGGAGGTGCCGGAGCTGGATGCTCCAGCATCGGCGACCATCGTTGTAGAGTCATTGACGACAGGCCACCTGGGAGGTGCCGGAGCTGGATGTTCTGGCATCGCCCACCATCATCGCAGAGGCATCGACCGTGGTGGGTGGTGCTGGAGATGGCTGCTCCGGCGCCGCCCACCATCGTCATAGAGTCGTCGATGGCAGACCCCTTGGGATGTGTCGGAGCTGGCTGCTCCAACGTCGTCCACTATCGATGTGTAGCACTTCGACAGCAGGCCCCTGGTGTACAGGCTACCAAAAGAGAACTTTGTTAGCAACAAGAGAAAGACAGGAGAGTGTACTCACTGATCAGCGCTTGTTACTATTATCTACATGCTGAGACATTGACGGCAGGCCCCTTCGGTGGTGCCATAGCTGACTGTTCTGGCGTCGCCCACCATCGTCGTAGAGTCATCGACGGCAGGCCCCCTGGGAGGTGCTGGAGCTGGCTGCTCCGGTGTCATCCACCATCATCATTGAGACGTCGACTGCAGGCCCCTTGGGTGGTGCCGGAGCTGGCTGCTCTGGCGTCACCCACCATCATCGTAGATTCGTCGATGGTAGGCCCCCGGTGTATAGGCTATCACAAGAGAACCTTGTTAGCGACAAGCACAAGACATGAGAGTGTACAAACTGATCGGTTCTTGTTGCTATCGACAACATGCTAAGACATCGACGGCAGACTCCTTGGGTGGCGCCGTAGCTGACTGCTCCGGCTTTGCCCACCATCGTCATAGAGTTGTCAATGGCAGGCCCCCTTGGAGGTGCCGGAGCTGGCTGCCCCGGCGTCATCCACCATCATCGTTGAGACGTCGACAGCAGGCCCCTTGGGTGGTGCCGGAGTTGGTTGCTCCAGCATCACCAACCAACATCGCAGAGTCATCAACGGCAGGCCCCTTGGGAGGTGTCGGAGTTGGCTGCTCTAGCATCGTCCACCATCGTCGTTGAGACATCTATGACAGGCCTCTTGGGTGGTGTCAGAGCTGGTTGCTCCGGCGTCACCCGCTGTCATCGTAGATTAGTCGACAGCAGGCCCTAATATACAGGTTGGCTATCCTGTACATGATAAAGGAGAGACTAGTTTTCTCGTCGGTTTTATCTGTTCCTCTTCCATAGCTTTGTCATGTCTTACTATCTTGAGGTGACACACGGGGCTTGGTAATTCAATGTTTCAGTGCTTCAGGGTCTGGCTCCCACCGTCCTTAGGGTGCAATCCTTCCGGCCCCAGTACTCAGTCGCAATGCTGAGAGGTAGAGTGTGCGTTCTTAGGGTACAGGACAAGGCTAAGCATTTCACACGCCCTGGACCTCTGGCTTGGCTTAGGCCTTTCTTGGGAGGCCATCCGGCTTCACAGAACTGAAAGGATGTGGGCAGCCGCGAGAACCCTTCACACATCGCAGGTACCTCAAGCAAGACCGCCTGCAGTAGGATTGCACGACTCCAGTAAGGGTGAGAGTCTAGCATGTATATGAAGAAAATATAAAATAAATGATTCTAGCATGGTTTATCATAAAATTAGCATGTAGTTAAATGAACATTATTAGGGAAACATGAAGTAACACGGTGATTCTTTTATATCGGCATTCATAGGAGGAGACAAACCTTTACAAAAGAGGGAAACTGCCCGCTTCCAGATGCTGAGGGAGGCAGGGTGCACAGGCTTAGGGTACGGTACCAGGCTAAGCTGACTGCTCACTCTAGACCTGACCCTTCTGGAGCTTGGTTGTCCTAAATGCAGCTCCAAGACACTATGAACACCATCACACTATCTTATTAAGCTAATATATATAAGATGCCCAAAGCTCCAAGGGTAGCTGTGACAATTGACGGGTAACTTGTCGTCGATGGCTACCGACGAGTGTTGAGCAGGCGTTCCTACTTTATGCCTTGGCCCCCCGCCTTGCGAGGGTTCTGAGTAGAGCCGGAACTGATCTTGATAGCTTTGATGGGAGTGTCAGTGTTGTCAAAAGGCTGTAGACAGGGTGCAGTGGGTGAGCCTCGCTGGCGCGAGCTCCGCGGATATATACCCTAGGCTGGTGCTGGGTTTGATGTGAGGGCTTGGAGCTTCCCTAATGCTAACATCGCAATAGTGTAGTCTCTGCGGATCCTGAGGATGCCGAATGGGGTCGACATCTTCAAGACAAGGTAGCCGTAGTGGGCTACGGCCATGAATCGGTATAGGGCGGGCCTGCCGACGGTGGCATTGAAGGGGAGGCTGACATCTACGATGTCGAACAGGATGCTCTCGGTCCTGTAGTTGTTGGGTGTCCCAAAGGTCACACGGAGGTTAATGTTGACGTACGGGATGATGTTCCCTGGCCCCACCCCCGATAATGGGCTCGAGGGGCTGAGCTTCGACACTAGGATTTACAACTAGTCGAAGTCCACACAGCTGATGAGGTTGAGGCCGGCCCCGCCATCTATCAAGATGTAGTGGTGCTTGGCATTGGTAATGGTGGGGTTGACCAGGAGAGGCAGGATCCGGGCTCTCGCCATGTTCATGGGGCAGTCGGAGACGTCAAATCTGATCGTCGTCTCCTTCCACTTGTGGTGTAGTGCTGGAGCGAGAGCAGGGGCTATCAAAGCCACTGCTCGGCGTAGGGTCTTGACCGCGTTCTAGGACACAGGATCCCAAGACCCCCCGAATATGACATGGAGAGTCTTGCAACGATCGTGGTCGCTGCTGGCGTCGGAGTCCTCATCTTTGTGGACCACCTTGACGACCCGTTCCTGCTTCTAGTACTCCATCTCCTCCTCGTCGTCGACCTTTGTGTTGACCTTCTATTTGCCCTCCCACTGGCCAAAGGGGACACCGTCGGAACGCTATTGTGCCTGCTCTTGGTATCGCTCAACGCATCTCTTGATCTCTAGACACTTGCTCATGGTGTGATCATGAGTCTTATGCATCGGGCAGGGCTCGACACCGTCGTCAGTAGTAGGTGGCTGATGTGGGCGTTTGTCGGAGCGTGTGGGTCTTCCACCACCGGTCGCCGCTGCCGCTGTGATGGGTGACCCATGCAGCGGCTTATTCTGGCCGCCGCCCCGATCCTTGTTCTTCTTTTTGTCGCTACCCTGGGCAACGACATCTTCCCTGGTCTGGCCTACTCCGCCCACTCCGAGGTGGGCTGGGTGTGCTAGTCACGGCCTTCTGCCACCCATGGGCGCACCAGTCGGCGATGAAGAAGAGCTCGGAGACATCTTGCACGTTGTGCATGGCTATCTTCTCGAGCATCTTCCGGTCATGCACTTCCTGCCGGAATGCTACTATGACAGAAGCATTCGGGATGTTAGAGATGGAGTTGCTTAACTGGGAGAAACGATGGATGAATGATCATAGCATCTCCTTGGGTTGATGACGCATGGCGTGGAGGTCGAGCTTGGTGCCAGTATGCGTGTAGGAGCTGCCAAAGTTCGTCGTGAACTGCCGGTAGATCTCATCCCAAGAGGTTATGGACCCCTCGGGTAGGTTCATCAACCATGACCGGGCTGAGCCGATCAGGGTGATGGGGAAGTAGTTCGCCAGGACAGACTCATCCGCTCCTGTGGTCCACCTTGGATGGAGGATGCCTCATGCTCGGGCCCTTGAGGGCCATACTCGACATCAAGGTTGCGCTGCCTCTCCCGCTGCTGCTCTATGATGATGCAACCATCTATTTGAGCGTGACATCTCCCTCTGTTTGGATAGTTGATGGCCGCCACGACTAAGTGGACGATGATGCGGACCCACTACTGAGCTGCTCCCTAGGAAGTGTTCATCGATTGTGGGTGGTGGAGCAGGGCCCTGGCTGCTGCTAGAGTGCTCTCTAGACTTGCAGCCGGAAACTACAGGTGCGCTGACTGGGCCGGGACATGCCCGAAGGTGCCACCCTGGCAAACTACATCTGCGTAGGGACGTGATGGACCAGAGTGTGCCGCTCAGGCGATGGATTTGGTCACCAGACGGCGGCCTCGGAAACCGCCATCCACGGGTTTGACAAACACGATAGCGGTGAAACCGCAACCATTTTTTTGAGGGAAAAAGCCCCTACCAGGCGCGCCAAATGTCGAAGTGTCAATGCGACACTTCCCTCGGATCTTCTAAGGAGCAGCCCGCAGAGGTTCTTTGATCGGCAGGGCTTAGTACTCTATTGAGTGGTCGCGAGTATGAGAGTGTGAGACTGTGGTTTTTATGTGGATCGGGCCTCAAGAGCATAAAACCCTACTCCACAATGAGGTTGTATTGCTGGTCTATGTGTGTGTATGCCTAGATTGGGGATCCTTTGTAACGGATGCGGTCTCGTCCTTTTATAGACAAGACCAAATTCCTTACAAGTGGGGTCCGGGGCCCGACAGGTGGCCCCAGGGCGATCTTATCCTAAAGATCTAAGTCTTCTCGCATAAGCTTCCTCCTACCGCGGCTTGAAGACTCGCCGTCTTTCCATTTCAGTCGCCAATTCCCATGCGTAGTCGTTGATGATGGCGAGGAATGTCCCATCCGCCTGTCCCTGATGCCGTAAGCTACCCACTTGGCGGAGTGGGGTAGGACTGCGGCGCCTTCATTGCGATGCGATTGGGCGCAGCAGCACCTGATAGCAGGCGTGTGCCGCGTCATTTGCCTAGGGAGGATTTGTGTTAAATACTTGTGTAGGATCGAAGAGCACATGAAAAGCTACCAGAGGGGGTGAATGGTAGATTAAAACTTTTTCAACGGAAGCAACAAAAACCCCTCGGCAGAAAATTGATCTGTTAAAGAATTCGTGTGTGTGACTAATCTAAACATTTTCAACCATGACAAAAGTAGTAGATATTGTATATAATCAAGTCACGAAGACATGACAACAAGAATCACGGAAAACCGTTGAGAAAAACTCAAGTTATGGTCGAATGATCGAACAAGGTCAATATGTTCTACCGAGTAAAAACAAGATCTGTAACACTGCAAATAAACTTGTATAGATCCGAAACTGCAAATCCAATGACCATGAAATTTCCACATATGATATAAAATCAAGTTGTGAAGACAACACAAAAAGAATCACGTCAATCGGATCTGTAAAACTCGAGTTATGATAAAACCACTGAAGCAAGGTAGTGCTGTGCAGAAACTCAGCGAGAAAGACTTGAAGAAAACAAGTCGACAAACAAGACACAAAAGTTCCTTTTAATTACGAATTTTATTCAATAGAACATAAGAGGAACAGCCCAAGAGTTGTGCACCACGATCTCTGGCCTCCCTTGCTTATATAACCAGCCCTTAGGCCAACCCAATCCTAACTAGGGCTCTAATCCTTCTTAGTTCAAGAATCAAAACTTTCCATAACTGCTCAAGACTCTTCTATACGCAGATAGAAGCAATCTTTAGACTTCTAAACACCATGTGAACATAACCCACATTAAAACAACCCAACTTCGTGACCCACACGAAATCCTATCATAACCAACTCAAATCTTTCCATATTTGAGTCAAACCCGACTCAGCCGCAGCCTGAGTCCATAACCTAGTCGGTTGGACCTTTCCGACCAATTCT
The DNA here is from genome assembly GCA_036927565.1 of Tuctoria greenei. Lineage (NCBI taxonomy): Eukaryota > Viridiplantae > Streptophyta > Magnoliopsida > Poales > Poaceae > Tuctoria > Tuctoria greenei. The sequence goes on from JAYESD010000011.1 coordinate 42,162,294, forward strand.
TTACGTCCACTTCTCTTCATCATGCCTTGGAACCAAGTTGACACGTCTACGCACTCCTTGCACACGTGCAAACACCTTCCAACGACATCCACGATACCTTCATATGCATTGTTCTTGATTCAAACATGTTGTGCGACATCCCGATCAACTCAACCACAATTCCTCCCGAATTTGGTTGTTGAACCTCATCTTCTCCCTAAGACTAGTTCAATGGATCCCGTCACCAGCCATGTCTTGAACTCAAGCAACACCTGCACATGAACAAACAACCAATACTTCTGAGCTCAAGTCCTCAACTTGACTCTCCTTAGTTCCGAAACCACAACACCTTACGTGAGCACCTCACATAAGCATGTTGCAAACCTTAGCAAAAAGATATCAACCATAACCACCAAAATACACCAAAGACATAGTAAAAGAATACTAAGTGAACTTTCCATTGATGTAAAGCAAGTTCAAATCAATTCAAAGTAAAAGCAAATCCATTGCAATCTAGCGTTGGACCTTGCCAAAACTAACCGAACCTTGAGCAGGAGCTTACCAAAGCTAGCAAGACTTAGCACCGGAGCTTACCAAAGCTAGCAGGACCTAGCACCGGAGCTTACCAAAGCTAGTCGGACCTTGCACTAGAGCTTACTAAGGCTTAGTCGAACCTTTCCAAGTAAGTCGGACCTAGACAAAGAAGTCAGACCTAGGCAAAGTAAGTCGGACCTAGACAAAGCAAGTCGTACCTTACATCGGACTTTGCCGGAGCTACCCAAAACAAGTCAGACCTATTGTCGAACCTTGCTGGAGCTCGGACCTAGAGTCGGACCTTGTTGAAAAATGTGTTTTGGTAGTATTCAAAACTTTATCGTCATAGCAAATGTATTAAGCACACATAGGTCTCACAATCTCTCCCTTGATGAATGCATTGGCAACACCACTTAAAATCCGAACATTGGCTTATTCACATGAAAAGTTTTGAAAACAAAATTCTCCCCCTATACATATTTCTCCCCTTTTGTAAATAAGAAATAAAAAGAGAAGAAAAAAATTTTCTACCCTGAGAAGAATCGTGCCAAAAACACTTGTGAATATGTGCAATGTGTGTTCAATTTCTCCCCCTTTGACAATGTATTCAGCAAGGTTCAAAAGAGAAATTTCAAATGTTATGAGCATATTATAACATAAACACATAAAACAAAAGATCATCCAAAGTCATACTATAAAGTAACTTACACTATCACATCAATGAGATACATAGAATAGTGTAAGCCATGCTAGAGATCAAGTGTAATTTTCAATTTAAGCAAGTCATGATCTCACAAACTTAACTATTTCAAAACCTGAAAGCATGACACTTTTTGCTGCATTTTTATTATATCTCATTATCATTTAAAGCATTATTTTTGATCATATAATATTTGCAAGAGATTATATGCCGCATCTGCCTTATTCTAACCAACCAAGCCAAGCCTATGTCATTTGACAATTAGAAGCTTAAGGACATGGTTTTAGTGATGCAAAACTTCTTCCAAGTTAATATCTAAGTGCAATGATAAGCCATATCAAAAGAAGAAGTGCGATGCATGCATATTCTCTTGATCATTTCTCAATTTTTCATTTGATCATAAAAACTCAACATGTTAGTTGATTACTTAATTAATTCTTTATGATTAAAAGCACTTGTGATCATGCAACAAGTTCAAAACAGCAAGAAACTTTGATAATGACCAGATTTAGTCTATGTAATTATTCCAATTACTAGTCATGGCAAAAACTACAAAATGTATAACACAAGTAATGTAGTAAGAACTTTCAGCATGCAAAAGGAATTACAAAGTCATATATGTATGAAATACTATGCTCATATTATTTTAATTTCATATTCACACATAGACTTCCCAAGTTTCAAAACTCCCCCTCAATTTAAGACATGAGGATGCATAAACCCTTTTTCACTACGAATGTAACAAAAATGAGTGAAATCCAAAGGTTTTGTGAAAATTTCAGCCAATTGTTGTTCGGTATCTACATGGTGAAGCACAATGTTTCCTTTTTAAACATTATCATGAAGAAAGTGATACCTAATGTCAATGTGCTTAGTTCTCGAATGTTGCACGGGGTTTTAGCAATACAAATGGCACTAGTGTTATCAGAAAACAGTGGAACACTATCTAGATCAACCCCATAGTCCTTAAGTGTTTGTACAATCCAAAGAATTTGTGAGCAAGCACTAGCAGTAGCTACCTATTCAGATTTGGTTGTGGATTGTGCAACTGAGTTTTGTTTTCTAGAGGACCATGCAACAAGTGAATTGCCAAGAAAATAACATGCACCTGAAGTACTTTTCCTATCAATCCTACAACCCCCAAGATCAACATCCGAAAAGGCTTTCAAAGTAACGGTTGAGGAAGAAGGAAGAACAATGCCAAATTCTTGAGTTCCATGTAAGTACCTGATAATTATTTTGAGGGATTGAAGATGTAAAGCACGTGGGGAAGCTTGAAATCGTTCACAAAGACATACACTTAATTGTATGTCTGGTCTTGATGCCATGAGGTACAAAATTGATCTAATCATACTTCTATATTCTTTTTGATCAACTGGGTCACCGTCTTCATCAAGTTCAAGTGTCATTGTTGTACCCATTGGTGTCCGAAGAGGCTTGCTTTTGTCCATGTTGAAGCGCTTAAGAAGGTCTCTTGTATACTTGTTTGATGCACAAAGGTTCCCTCCTTAGTTTGCTTGATTTGCAGCCCCAAAAAGTATATGAGTTCTCCCATCATACTGATCATAAATTCTGAACTCATCATAGCTGAAAACTTGGACACAAGATCATGAGAAGAACAACCAAAGATAATATCATCCACATACACTTGAACAAATAATGAGTCATTGCCATGATTAAGCACAAAAAGAATTTTATCAACCTTGCCCATGGTAAACCCCTTTTCAAGTAACAATGTTTTTGACCTATCATACCATGCTATAGGGGCTTGTTTGAGACCATACAAGGCTTTGGACAGTTTGTAAACATGATTTGCAAAATCTGGATATTCAAAACCCAATGGTTGCTTGACATAAAACTCCTTATTTATGTAACCATTAAGAAAAGCACTTTTAACATCCATTTGATATAACTTGAAACCTTTAGATGCAGCAAAAGCTAACAAAATTCTTATGGCTTCTAATCTAGCAACAGGAGCAAAAGTTTCATCAAAATATAGACCTTCAACTTGTGTGAAACCTTGAGCAACCAACCTAGCCTTATTCTAACCACAACCTGTGGGGACCGGAATCTTGACATCCAAGGACCTTATTGGGTGGTGTTGAGCAATGCGATACTTAACAGTATACAAGAAAAGAACGAGAATAAGATACAATACCAAGTCTGCAAAAACATGTTAAATGCAAACGTGAGCTTAAGGCTCAGCAAGACTAACCCGTCTCAATAGACTTATGCAAGGTAAAGTCTAACCATAGGTAAGGAATAGCATAAATAAACTCGCCTACAAGTGGATCCTTATAATCATGTTTTAAGTAGCAAATGACATTCTTTAGGCACGGACATCATAGACTCCACAATCAAACAAGAAACGCTTTGCTGATGATATGAGATGCCCAAAGCACATAATGCTATGACCGGATAAGTATTTGGAAACTGTAAACTTTTAATTGTGCTATCTCTAAGCCACACAAGGTTGCAAAACAATTATGATTCAATACATCGTATTCTCCTAACTTCTTCAGTATTTACTACGTCATGACACAGTGAACAAGTGGTACTCTATTACCGCAAGGGACGGTGATTGCAATCAAGACACACCTGATCAACACAACACATACGCACTTTCAGAAATGCCAGCGAGTACTTACAACATTACCTACATAGCACCTCAGTACTAGTCGTATATGGCCACCTTTCACCCAACACTCGAATGACGAACCGGTCGATCCGTCACAAGCAGGAGGTCACTGCGTGGGGCGTACTCTGACGTACCCACCAGCTGATTTACACCTCGCTGCCCTCAACTCACGCCTATAAAATGGAATGGAATGCCTCGACAAACCAGTATCAAGCTACGTCAGTTTACTGGAGCTCATTTCTCCAGTATGTCGCTGGTACAATTCAAGCTTGTCTAGCAGGGCCGCACACAACACGGGCCTTAATCAACAAAATCAGAGCTATGCGACCAAGACCACCTCTTGTCTGTTCCTACTCATCTCTGACCGGTCTCAATTTCATATTTATCAAACATTTCTTGATCCAATTCATCCTGTGTGATAGAATCCTATCTCGCGAGTAGATTCCAACTACTCGTCTTCTACCGGATCCCTATGAATATAAGCATGGCAGTTACTACACGAGTCTGTGAGTTATTCTAACCACTCTCTGGGTTCTTTGGTCATGCAAGTGGATGTCAAACACCTTAAACATAATGAACAAACATCTGAAGACGTAAGGTGAATGAAAACTACAAAGACACTGTAAGAAACTTAAATGCAAAATGGGGCTTGCCTGAATGTGAGTCTGAGTCTATGTTAGTTTCCGGCAGCTGGACTTCCAAACCTTCCGTCTGCTCCTCGACTTCAGTTACTACACGTTATGCATATACTATATATGAATGACTTTGAAAATAATTAATATGTTTAAGGTAAAAAGCTAAAATCTTGTGAATCAATTAAGACTAAGATCATAATTGGCTTTGTAACTTTTATGGTAGATACTAGGAGCTATAATGGAGACTCTTGCAAAGAACAGGAGATAATTAAAGAATTTTGTTGTCCCTAAAATTCCTACAAGTATAAACCTTCTCTGAATTTTTGGTTGAAATTCTGGAGGTCTATCATGGCTACCAGTGGGTGTACCATGTAGAGGGGGTCTAACTGGTTCTAGGAAAATTGGTTTCACAATTTTCTAAGCTTCCTAGAGAGAGAAACTGATTTTACAAGTTTGGAGAAAAAGCTGAAATTGATTTTGTATTTTTCTCAATTTTTAACTACATAGAGATTTGGAACACTGATCAACCAAGTAATTTAAGTCCAATGAACTTGAAGTTTTTACTGGAGATCAATTGTATAAACGAGAGTGTTTTGACAAAAATTAGGAATTTTCCAATTAACAGAATAGGAGTAATTAATTTCCCAAGTAGTTAGCTCAAATGAATTAATTATAAAAATTCTGGGAGTTTCATGTCTAAAAAATTGCATCACAGCAAATTAGAGATTGATATGAGTCTACCAAATTTTATTTGGAAATATTTGAGCAATTCTACTAGGAGTAATGATTTTTTGAAGTTTGGTTCAATCCTGGATTATTTTCCAAAGGGAAACATTTAAATAAAGCAGCCGGGCCCACTGGTTTAAAATCAACCAATCGCAGCTGGGCCGCACTGGGGGCCACGGTGTTCAACCGCGCAGCCGCACCAGATCCAGAGCCTCAGCTGATCCCGCGTCGTGGACAGCGTCGCTGACAGGCAGGGCCCATAGGCCTTCGTCTACCTCGCGATGCGCCGCTCGGTCGCGGCGGCGCTGTGCCGGCGAGCTCGCCGCGATAGCTACATCGACCTCCATTCAAATCGGACCTGACCGCCTAGCCATAAAATCGACCACACAACACGATGGTGAGGTCCAATCGCGGCGGCGACGGCCGAAAATGGTGGTGCGACGACGGTGACGGAGCTAAGGTTTCGGCTATCGTCGGAAACGCATGGGGATGGCGAAAAAGGCTCGAGAAAAAGCTAGGAACATTCCTGGGAGCATGAGGATGATTATTTGGAGGTGCAAATGTCGTGGAATGGTCGGCAATGATGAGTTCGATGGTGAACCGCGACTTCTTCACCGGCGGCGACCAAAACTCGGCTATCACGGTCAACACTCGATGGTTTTCAAATCTTTTTGATCCGGAGTGTTCGCAGGGATATAGGTAAACTATCCCTTAACTATTGCCAAGATTTAATAGATGTAGAAAACGAATTAAATCCCTAACCTAGAGACATAGGTATGAACTATCATCGGGAAAAATGGAAATAAGAACGCTACAAGGCATCGCATGGCATGAAACTTGGTGAGCATGCGTAAGGCGCGATTACACACCTTCCTCTTATATAAGTCGGGGCCCGTAGAGGCTTCCTCCAGCTTTTCTACGGTGCACAGAGACGGTTTTTGGGCGGCTTCACTGGCGGTCGTCGGAAAACTGCGGAATACCACACAAGTGGTTGAGAAAATGCCGAACCACAAGATGGAGAAGGTGCACAAGCAAGTTGTAAACAAGTTTGCTAAAGAACTCACGATCGATCCTTGGCTAGATAGCAAGTTATCGTCGGAATCCCGAGGGAAGGTCGGCGGCACGCGAGCGGGGTAGAAATGCGGCGTGTAGAGTAAAAACCGAATGGGAACTCGACGCCGGTGACCAGGGGGGGTATAAATAGGCAGAGAGGGACGAGGGGAGCTCACCACGGCGCAAGCAAGAAGGTAGCTCGGTGGATTGCATGCCGGGAGGTGTCGCCACTGAGCGCCATCGTGAAAACAGAGGGGCAGCTCGAGTTTGAGTCACTGGACAGTGGGTCCCACAGCCTCTTAAGCCTATCCTCTCTGGAACTTCAAGTCCCCTACCAAACTTCATCCAAAAGTCCTAGATTTTTGGGGAGGGGCTCAAATAAATATATGGAATTTTATGCTGAAATTGGATATAGAATTTGGACAAGTTTCAATTGAATTTCAAATTTGAATTTGAATTTGAAAGAAATTCAATGGAGTCCCTGAATTAAATAGCAAAGGAGCTTCAAAAATTATGAAACTTCATGGATAAGTCAAGCAAGTCATGCTGATGATGATGGTGTGTTCAAATTTTATGTTAAAATAAGTTCGAACAGAATTCAAAATTTGAACCTAATTATGACTCGAATTTGCTAAGCGTCTCAAATAAAATAGCAAATGGAATTCACAAATCTTGAAACTTTGCAAGAGGGCTATTTGGAATATTATGAGTCCATGGAAAAATGTATAGCCTCAGATTTGAATATTTTGACAGGGCCTAAATGTACAATGCTATATTCAAATTAATTTGAATATATTTAGTACTGCATAGTGTTTTGTCCTAGCAAAATCCATTCAATAAAATCCAAAATTTGCAGGAAGGTCACTTGAATTATCCTAGGGTCATTGGTGAAGTCCATCCCTTATGTTAATAAAAGTTTAAGTATGAGGGAAAGGAATATTCTTGATGACATCAAGTTCATGTGTACAACCATAATTGATCTTTACTATGGTTGAAAACAAACTGGTAACTGAACTTCATATTAAGGAGAAGCTGGGATTTTACATTCCTCCCCCCCTTAAAACAATCTCGTCCTAAGATTACAAAAGGAAGGATAACTGAAAAAGATCTAATGAACATATGCCTCTAACAAGTCCGGATAGTTCGTTCTAAGGTATTCCTCGCTTTCCCACGTTGCTTCTTCAGCGGTGTGGTTTCCCCACAAGACGTTGTAGAAATGCAAGGTGCGGCTTCTTGTGGTACGAGTCTTCTTATCGATTATCTAGGTTGGATGCTCAGAGTAGGTAAGATCCGGTTGGAGAGCTTCCAAATCTTCCATACGGACGTCAGCTAGGGCCTTGAGACATTTTCGCAACTGTGAAATTTGAAACACATTGTGGACCCCTGAAAGTGACGCTGGTAGCTCTAGCCGATAGGCCACCGGTCCACATTGTTCAATTACTGCGAACGGCCCAATGAAGCATGGAGCTAGCTTCCCTTTTACTCCGAAGCGATGAATCCCTTTCATTTGGGATACACGAAGATAAACGTGATCCCTAACATCGAAGTAAAGAGGTCATCGTCGTTTGTCCGCATAGCTTTTCTGACAAGATTGAGCAGCCTTGAGGTTGGCTTGAATAACTCACACTCGTTCTTCGGCTTCATTTACCAAGTCGATACCATATATCACTCGTTCACCGGATGCACACCAGTTCAAAGGTGTGCGGCACTTCCAGCCGTAAAGAGCTTCATATGGTGCCATCTGGATGCTAGCCTGATAACCATTGTTGTATGAAACCTCTGCCAATGGTAGGTGATCATCCCAATTCTTACCATGGTGGATGGCATAGGCATGGAGCATATCTTCTAGCACTTGGTTTAATCGCTCCGTTTGACCATCAGTCTGAGGATGGTAAGCTGAGCTTTGGATCAACTTGGTACCCAAAGATGCGTGGAGCTGCTCCAAAAACCGAGCAACAAATAAGGTTCCACAATCTGAAATGATAGTGCGGGGTACTCCGTGTAGGCACAAGATCCTGGCAATATACAACTCGGCATATTGTCGTGCCACATAATTGACATTGATTGGAATAACGTGAGCCGACTTGGTGAGTTGGTCGACTATCACCCAAATTGAGTCATGCTTGTGAAAGGTTAGAGGTAACCCAATAATGAAATCCATGCGGATGTCCTCCCATTTCCAAACCGGTATGCTCAAAGGTTGAAGCTGACCGGCTGTCTTCAGGTGGTCGTCTTTCACCCGCCGACACGTATCACACTCGAATACGTACTTTGCTATCTCCCTCTTCATCCGATTCCACCAAAAATTTGTTCTTTAAATCTTGGTACATTTTGTTACTTCCCGGTTGAATTGAATACTTGGACAAATGAGCTTCGTCCAATATCTTCTTCCGAAGTTCCACATTGCGGGGCACCACGATGCGGTCTTTGAACCAGATGGTACCGTCATTGTCACATCGGAAACACTTCATCTCCACCTTCTTCATTCTTTGCCGAATATGCAATAAGCCCTTGTCTTTCATCTGAGCCTCTACAATATCTCCCTTTATGGTAGGAATGAGAGCTAGATTGTAGAGCGCCCCATATGGAACCAAGTAAGGACTCAGTTCTTCTTCTTCCATCAAGGTGTAGAAAGATTATTGACATGGGACTTGTGACTCAGCGCATCTGCAACTACATTTGCTTTGCCAGGATGGTAGTGGATCTCAATCTCATAGTCTTTGATCAATTCCAACCATCTTTGTTGTCGCATATTCAAGTCCTTTTGGGTAAAGATGTACTTCGGGCTTTTGTGGTCGGTGTAGAGATGCACTAGGTTGCCCAATAGATAATGTCTCCACATCTTCAATGCAAGTACCAGGGCAGCGAGCTCAAGATCATGAGTTGGATAATGCTTCTTATGGTTCCCAAGCTGTCGCGATCCATTAGCGATCACCCTTCTGTCTTGCATCAACACAAAACCCAAACCAATCCCAGATGCATCACAATAAACATCAAATGACTTGGTTGTATACAGCTGTGCTAATACTGGTTGTATCTGGCTGTGCTAATACCGATGCTGTTGTGAGGTGTTTCACTAATGCTTGAAAACCTTCCTCACATTCCTTCATCCATACATACTTCTTCCCTTTTTTTCAGAAGTTCCTTTATTGGTTTAGCTACTTTGGAAAAAAATGGAATGAACCTCCAGTAATATCCTGCTAGACCCAGGAAACTTTGAACTTCATGTAGACTTTGGAGACTCTTATTTGAGTACATGCTTAATTTTGCTTGGATCAACTGCAATCCCCTCAGCAGAGATGATGTGCCCTAGAAATGGCACTTGGCTGATCCAGAACTCACATTTGCTGAATTTGGCATACAGCTTGTGGTCTCGCAATCGTTGAAGCACGATGCACAAATGTTGAGCATGTTCTTCTTTGGATTTTGAATACACAAGGATGTCGTCGATGAAGACCACGACAAACTTGTCCAATTCCGGCATGAACACCAAATTCATGAGATACATGAAATGAGCCGGTGCATTGGTCAATCCAAAAGACATGACAAGGTACTCATACATTCCGTACCTCGTCGAGAATGTCGTCTTCGGTATATCCTCTGGTCAAATCCTGATCTGGTGATACCCAGAACGAAGATTCATCTTCGAGAATACCTTAGCATCCACCAATTGATCGAACAAAATATCGATGCGTAGTAGTTGATGCTTATTCTTGATCATGACAACATTGAGTGGACGATAGTCCACACATAGTCTCAATGTCTTATCCTTCTTCTCCACGAACAATGCAGAACAGCCCCAAGGTGAGGAACTTGGACGGATGAAACCCTTGTCCATAAGTTCCTTCAGCTGCTCCTTCAGTTCTGCAAGTTCCTTAGGTGCCATCTTATACGGCTTCCTCGAGATCGGCACTGTTCCCAGTACAAGCTCAATCTTAAACTCGACATCTCTTTCTGGTGGCATACCAGGAAGATCTTCGAGAAATACGTCCGGATACTCACATACCACTGGAATGTCCTCAAGTTTACAGGCCTCAGTGTTATAAGTAGTTGGAGTCACTTGGATAATACTCTTAAGAGTGAGAGCTTGGGAAGGGTGGAGTGGAGAATTCAGATATATCCTCCGAGGAACAATGTCAAGAATAGCACAGTTGTATTGCGACCATGCCATCCCTAAGATGACATCTAACTTTTGATGCTCCAGTATAATGAGAGAGATAGGGTATATGTTCCCACCCAGATCAAGAGGTACCCTATGGACCATCTCATCTGCCACTACTTCCCCACCCGGAGAACAAATCATATATGGGGTTTTTGTGGGAACGATAGGCAACTGATATTGAATGACATAAGACTTGCTAATAAAGTTGTTGGAAGCACCGAAGTCAAAGAGGATGAGTACGGGATGACCAAGGAGAGAGAACGTACCCGTGAGTACGGGTGCACCCTCCAAAATGTCCTCGATGGCGAGGTGGTGGACGTTGCCAGCTCTGGTGGCTGGTTTCTTGGGCTGGTTGCAGAGCTGGTTTGCCCCCTGGTACGATGATTGTCCTCCGCTCTGCGGGCAATACTTGGCAAAGTGCCCCGTACGGCCACACGTGAAACACGTGTACGGGGTCTAACCGGCACGGAAAGGAGGACGGAATCCCGGTGCACGCGGTGGAGGTAGAGGTGCACGCAGAGATATCCCCTGCTACTGCGGTGGACGAAAGTTGGCATTGTTGAACGGGCAACCACGAAACATTGGTGGTCGCGATGGCGGCTGCCACCTCTGGCCGGATGGTGATTGATACACCATTCGGTACTTCTGAGGAGCACCACCTCCGCTACTCTGCGGAGCACTCCTTTTCTTCTTCTCAGAGAACAACTCCCTAGTAGTGTCCTCCTGTACGATTGCGGCATTGACAATGTTGTTGAAGCTGCCGTTCTTGAACAAGGCAAGCTTATCCTTAATCTTGGGGTTCAAACCCCGATAGAAGCATACACACTTCCAATCTTCAGTACTCACTTGGTCCTAAGCATACTGGGCCAAGTGGTTGAATGCCTTAGAGTACTTGTAAGCACTCCTTCCTCCTTGCTTTAGCTCCAAGAACTCTTGAAGCTTCCTCCTCATAATGTCGGGAGGTATATGATAGGTGCGGAACGCCTCCTGGAATTCTCCCCAGCTCACGACATAGTCTGCTGGTTGTTCAGCGAGATAATTCACCCACCATGCCCCAGCAGAACCCTGCAACTGTTGTGCTGTGAACAAGGTCTTCTGTTGTTTGGTCATCCGCAGCAAACCAAACTTTCCTTCGATGGAGCAGAGCCAGTTGTCCGCCTCCAATGCTTCATCGGCCTCCATGAAGACCGGTGGGTGCGTTGACATGAAGTCTGAGTATGAACTTGGAGAAGGCTATCGTGGACCCACATCTGGTCGCCCCCTTGACGGGACGAATGTTGAACCAAAGTACGCAGCAACTCAATTTGCTCGTCGTGCGAGCCGAGCACTGCGGCGAGAACCTCCGCTAGATTCCTCGGAAGTTCAGGAGCTGGTGGTGGTGGAACTTGTTGCTGCGGGGTTGCATCTTGCTCCTGGGTCGGAGATTCGTCCTCACGACCATGACTTGAACCTCCCATTTTAGGCGTCGAACGCGTACGCACCATTCTGAATGCATATGATTTAAAATCAGCACATGCTTGCTTTTCCTTCATCCATTTCATATTACAGTAGTGCGAATATTGACAAGGGAATAAGTGCATAAAATTCACATATATTGATAAAGTACAAACTTTGTACAAGATATATTATCTCATGACAAAGTTTACAGTAGTGAACTCCAAAATGACGGACTCCCACTACGGAAGTGCATCTCTACCATACTTGGTCCCCATGAGACATCATACACATCTTGTCATCTTATACATACACACTACTTTGTATAATATGACACAAACATGGCCACAAAATAAACACGAAAAACTACTAAACTATATGTTGCCCCGTGATGGCAGGAGTGCTGCCCCATCCTACTTTGATACTGAATGTAGGCCTAGAGGGAGGGGGGGTGAATAGGCCTTTTTGAATTTTTTCGGTTCCTGTAACACTCAACAACAAAGTCAATACCAGAGATATCGGACTAGTCCGGTAAAGTGCGGACTAGTCCGGTTTTCACGGGCTAAGTTAATCAAGTTCAGTCAATTTGATTGATTCGTTAATGTTTGCAGTGGAAATATAAACTTGAATGATAGTTTAATAGTTGTATGTCAAATTCTATTACAATTAAAGCTCTTGTTCAACAATTTAACTCAAATTGAACAAAGTGAATCAAACCCTAGATTAAGTTGATCAATAAAGATGAAGAACACAAAAGGACAAGACACACGATTTATCCCATGGTTCGGCTACCACGAAGGCAACCTACGTCCACATTGAGGAGCCCACAAAAGGACCGGGTCTTCTCCAACCCTTCCCTCGTCGGATCGCCACGAAGGCCAATCCTCTTCCACTAATCACAAAGGGTAAATAACCAGGTTGAAGGGGCGTTCTCACACGTTGAGAGCTCCCTTGATTACAACTTACAAAGCCACCAATAACACACTCGAAAATTACAAACTAAAACGCAAGAGTGTGTTAGAGAATCAAACCAAGAGCTCAATGATGTGTGCCAAGTGTCTCTCTAATGATCTAGAAGTGATCTTCAATAGATTGATCGATTTTGCACTTAATTTCGTGGAGAGAGGTGGTCTTTGAGTCTCTTGGGAGGTGTGACGGCGCTAGGGTTCGAGAGAGTGTAAAAGTGGGCCGTGCACCTCTATTTATATGGGGTTTCTAAAAGTGACCGTTAGGGTTCAGAAAGATCGGACTAGTCCGTGGTTGTCACCGGACTAGTCCGGTGTGCTGTGTGTAGCAAACCCTAAGTGTCCAGAAATATCGGACTAGTCCGGTTGAAAACGGACTTGTCCGATTTCACTACTGGAAATCTTCGGACTAGTCCAATTTCCATCGGACTTGTCCGGACATATGAAACCCTAAGTGTTTAGGATGACAAGTCCGCACTTGGAGGACTTGTCCGATTTAGATCAGTGTGTGTATCGGACTAGTCCGTGTAGACACCGAACTTGTCCGAAGTGGATCAGAAAGAATATCGGACTAGTCCAGATCACAACGGACTTGTCCGATTTTGTGTGACTTGTGCATTGTGTTGAGGACTAGTCTGCATTGGGGAGGACTAGTCCGAAGTGGATCAGAAAGATATCGGACTAGTCCGGTGGATACCGGACTTGTCCGATCTAGTGCAGAATGTGATATCGGACTAGTCCGGCTGTTATCGGACTAGTCCGGTCCTGTATAACTTTGTGCATTGTGTGTGTGTGCTTGAAAGTGATTGAGCTCTTGGGTGTGTTTCCTTAACACACTCCATACATAATTATCTACTATTTTCTTCTCCTTGAGCTCAAATTCACTTTGCTTCTCATTTCCCTTCTTTTTGGCATTTTGCTCATTTTTCATTATTTGCCTGCATTCATCTCAACAAAAGGATTAGGATCCCAATTGCTTGTCATAAATCATCCAAAACCCACAAGGGAGTCCTAGATGCACTTTCAATCTCCCCCTTTTTGGTGATTGATGACAACCAATTGAGATTTCACAAAATAAGGCAAAAAATGAGATTTTCATAAAGTATGCACATATGACTCAAAAATACATCAAGCAACAAGAGAATTATCCATATGTGCATTCTTTATGGTGGGATGCATACTAAGTGCATGAATACATTGAGAATGACAGAATTTACATTAATCAACCGATACCAAGTGCATATGACATTCCAGGAGCAAAAATGCAGTTTTCATCACATACTCGCAAATAAATTGAGCAATTCATCACAAGACCAATCTTAATATGAAAACAGTGTTAAACTATTACAAACACAAATAAAAGTACAGAGAAGGCTCTCTCCTCGCATCCTATTACAGCTAAAGCTAAGACTTGACTCCCCCTCAATCTCTCCCCCTTTGGCATCAAGACATCAAAAAGAGAGAGAGAGGAAGCCTAGAGCGAATGTGAGGGTGAGGAGATTAGGGTTTGGTGGCGGCTAGGGTTATGGACACGAAAAATTGGACAAGTTCGGACATGACCGGACTAGTCCGAAGTCATCCAGAGACCTATATCGGACTAGTCCGTGGTCTATCGGACTAGTCCGGCCTAACCGGCACTCTGCGGACTAGTCTGCATGTGCGGACTAGTCCGGGTAACCACAGACTAGTCCGTGGTCACCGGGAAAGAATTGCATAGCCCATTCATATATATTTGAAGGTTCAATAATAGAGAATAGAGAGGCAAAACAATTCAAGTAATCTTGATGAATTTGACCAGTAAGCATACAACAATCATACAATGATCAAAATTCATCAAGATCTAATAATTGACATAGTTTTTCGAGAGAAAAATGGAGAGGGATGATTTTCACAATTCAATCAACATTTTTGAAGCAATCATACAGGTATGCAACTTTTCAAGCCACACTCCGAGAATCAAGAATATTTAGCTCATTTCGGAGTTCGCAAAAACGCTTTTCATCAAGTGGCTTGGTGAATATGTCGGCCAATTGTTTTTGGGTGTTGACATGTGAGATGGTTATGTCTCCTTTCATGGAATGGTCTCTCAAGAAATGATGTCTTATGTCTATGTGTTTAGTTCTAGAGTGATCAACTGGATTGTGGGCTATTTTAATGGCACTCTCATTATCACAAAGGAGAGGAATACGGTTCATATTGTAACCGTAATCCCTTAGAGTTTGTCGCATCCAAAGGAGTTGTGCACAACAACTCCCGGCTGCAACATACTCCGCTTCGGCTGTGGATAATGCAATGGAATTTTGTTTCTTAGATGACCAAGAAACCAAAGATCTTCCTAGGAATTGGCATGTGCCAGAGGTGATTTTTCTATCAACTTTGCACCCGACATAATCTGCATCGGAGTAACCAATGAGATTGAATTTGGAGCCTTTTGGGTACCAAAGACCAAGGTTGGGTGTATGAACTAAATATCTCAAGATTCTTTTTACGGCTGTAAAGTGACATTCCTTAGGGTTGTCTTGAGATCTTGCACACAAACATACACTCAACATAATATCTAGCCTAGATGCACATAAGTAGAGTAAAGATCCAATCATGGAGCAATATACCTTTTGGTCGACGCTCGGTCCATCTTCATTGAGATCCAAGTGGCCATTCGTAGCCATGGGAGTCTTTATGAGCTTTGCCTTGTCCATGCCAAACTTCTTGAGTATGTCCCGCGTGTACTTGGTTTGGCTTATGAATGTTCCTTCCCTTTGTTGCCGCACTTGGAATCCCAAGAAGTACTTCAATTCTCCCATCATTGACATTTCAAACCTATCTGTCATAATTCTACTAAATTCTTCACAGAAGGATTGGTTAGTTGACCCAAAAATTATATCATCAACATAGATTTGGCAAATAAAAAGATCATTATCTAGATTCTTTGTGAATAATTTATAATCTACTTTGCCAATTTGAAAACCATTATCAATTAAGAAATCTCTAAGACACTCATACCAAGCTCTAGGAGCTTGTTTGAGGCCATAGAGAGCCTTACACAGTTTATATACGTGGTCGGGGAACTCTTCGTATTCAAACCCGGGTGGTTGCTCCACGTACACCTCTTCCTTGATCGGTCCGTTGAGGAAGGCGCTTTTCACGTCCATTTGATACAGCTTGAAATCATGGTGAGTAGCATATGCAAGTAATATTCTAATTGATTCAAGCCTAGCTACTGGAGCAAAAGTCTCATCGAAATCCAAACCTTTGACTTGTGAGTAACCTTTGGCCACAAGTCGTGCCTTGTTTCTTGTCACCACCCCGTGTTCGTCTTGCTTGTTGCGGAAGACCCACTTGGTGCCCACTATATTTGCATTGGGTCTTGCCACAAGTTCCCAAACCTCGTTTCTCTTGAAGTTGTTCAACTCTTCTTGCATTGCCACCACCCAGTCCGGATCCTTCAATGCATCCTCAGTCCTGCGTGGTTCCAAAAAGGAGACAAACGAGTAATGCTCACAAAAATTAGCTATACGAGATCTAGTGGTTACTCCCTTTTGGATGTCACCGATGATGTTGTCGATTGGGTGATCCCTTTGAATGCATTGGTGTACTCTTGGGTGTGGCACTTGGAGAGTTGTGTGTTGGTGATCATTTTCTTCTCCCCCTGAGTGGTTGCCCTCGTTGATTTGTTGATCACCTTCATATTCTTGTGATTGATCTTGTATCGAAGCTCCCCCTTGATTGTTGATCTCCTCTTGTGGTTCACTTTCCTCTTGTATTTGTGACGATGACTCTTGTGGTCGAACTTCACCTAGAGCCATTCTCTTCAATGCTTGATAAGGAGCTTCTTCTTTACCTAATTCACATTGATCAACTTGCTCCTTTTGGGAGCCATTAGTTTCATCGAACACTACGTCACGTGCCACTTCAACAAGTCTGGAGGCCTTGTTGAAAACACGATAGGCGTAAGTGTTCGAATCATAACCAAGAAAGAAACCTTCATTGGACTTTGAAGCGAACTTTGAAGTCCTGGGCTTCTTGTTCAAGATATAACATGGAGAGCCGAAAACTCGAAAATATGAAATGTTTGGTTTGTTACCGGTGAGTAGCTCATAAGGAGTCTTCTTGAGTAGTCGATGAAGGTAGAGTCGATTTGCGGCGTGGCAAGCGGTGTTAATTGCTTCCGCCCAAAATCGATCTGAAGTCTTGTATTCATCGAGCATTGTTCTTGTCATCTCTATGAGCGTTCGGTTCTTACTTTTGGCAACTCCGTTTTGTTGTGGAGAGTATGGTGCTGAAAATTCGTGCTTGATTCCCTCCTCATCAAGGTACTCCTCCACTTGTATGTTCTTGAACTCCGTGCCGTTGTCACTCCGAATACTCTTGATCGATAGTGAGAACTTGTTTTGCGCTCGCTTGAAGAATTTCTTGAGTGTCCTTTGTGTTTCTAACTTGTCATGCAAAAAGAACACCCAAGTGAAGCGGGAAAAATCGTCAATAATGACTAAACCGTATTTATTACCGCCGATGCTTATGTAAGCAATTGGACCAAACAAGTCCATATGAAGTAGTTCGAGCGGTCTTGTCGTAGTCATGATGTTCTTTGCGGGATGATGTTCTCCAACTTGATTCCCGGCTTGGCATGCGCTACAAGGCCTGTCTTTCTCAAAAACAACATCTTTCAAACCTCGGATGTGATCGCCCTTGAGGAGTTTTTGAAGATTCCTCATACCAACATGTGCTAGCCGTCTATGCCACAGCCAACCCATGTTGGTTTTTGCAATCAAGCATGTGTCGAGTTCGGCTTTATCCTTGTTGAAGTCAACAAGGTAAAGCTTTCCCTTCAACATACCCTTGAATGCAACAGAACCATCACTCCTCCTTGAGACGGTCACACCCTCGTTAGTGAACAAGCAATTATAACCTTTGTCACATAATTGAGATATGGACAGCAGGTTATAATCTAAAGATTCAACATGTAAAACATGATAAAGAGTGTGTTCAGAGGATATTGCTATTTTACCGGTACCGAGCACCCTTCCTTGACTATTATCTCCGAAGTAGATGCCTTCGTTTGGGTCCTCGTTTTCTTCATATTCCACGAACATCCTCCTTTCTCCGGTCATGTGGTTGGTGCATCCACTGTCTAGCACCCATTTGGATCCACCGGAGGAATAAGCCTTGCGTTTACCTTCCTTTGACATGAGGCAAGTGCCATTTCCCTTCTTTGTACCGAGCGTGGGGAAGAGTGTGGGTTTCTTGGACATGCTTTCAATGGCTATGCTAGCCATCTCTTCTTCATCGGATGATGAGGACTCATCGTTTGAGTCCCACTCCTTTCCAATGTGTGCTTGTTCAGCTTGTTTCTTCTTCTTGAAGAATTTTTTCGGTTGAGGCTTGGCTTCTTTATTCTTCTTCTTGTTGTCCTCATACGGGCAATCGACTATAAAGTGGTTATACTCACCACAATTATAGCACACCCGCCTCATCTTCGGCTTTGTCCTCTTCATTATTCTTTTGAACTTTTTCATGAACAAAATCATATCCTCTTCGTCCAGCTCACTGCTTTCATCATCGCTGTCCTCCTCAAGCTCTGCTTCTCTTGCTTCTTTGGATAGAGGCTTGAGTGTGGACTTTAAGGCAAGTCCCTTCTTCTTGGCCGATGTGAGGTCGGCTATTTCTTTGACGTGCTTGCCTTGTTTCTCCATCATTTCAAAGTTGATGATTTTGCCAAGCAATTCATCTGGAGTCATCCTCTTGTACCCGGGACTTTCTCTGATCATAGAGCATAGTGTGACATTGCGAGGCATAAAGGCTCTAAGGATGAGCTTTACAACCTCGTGGTCATTCCACTTCTTGCTCCCATATGATCGAACCTTGTTTACAAGTGTCTTCAATATGTTGTACATGTCCTGGGGAGACTCATCTTCCTCAATTGTGAACCTTCCTAGTTCGCCTTCGATCATTTCAATTTTCGCCTCCCGCACATGCCGGTCACCTTCATGGGCTGTTTGTAGTGTGTCCCATATTTCCTTGGCAATCTCCAGTCCGTCCACCTTTGTGAATTCATCTCGACTTAGAGAGGAGGTGATCACGGCTGCGGCTTGAGCGTTTCTGTGGATGGCTTGCTCTTGATTTGGGGTGAGCTCTTCGTCGTCATCTGGGATGTCTATTCCTGTGCACACAATATGCCATAAACTTGGGTTAAGGGAAATCAAGTGCATCTTCATATTTTGCCTCCACGTGGAGTAATCACTCCCATCGAAGTGTTGGGATTTTCCAAGAGGAATAGATAGGTAATGGCTGTTGTTTGAATTTAAACGATCATAGTTAAAAGGATATCGGGAGTAGTCGGTGTGACTACTCCCCTTCTTCTTTTCTTCAACTTTAGCTTTCCCTTTGGAAAGTGCTTTCTTTATGAGGAGTGCTTTTAGTTCCAGCGTCTCCTCGTCATCATCATCGAAGTCTTGAATTGCTTCGAGATACTTTTCCAGCTTTTGGTTCTTGTCGTTGTTCACTTCTTCCTGGTTGTTGATTTTCTGAACTTCCTTCATGCCCGACATGATCTCTTCGAGTGGTTGCACTCTTTCTTGAAGAACCTGCTCTGATACCAATTGAATGTAGGCCTAGAGGGGGGGTGAATAAGCCTTTTTGAATTTTCTCGGTTCCTGTAACACTCAACAACAAAGTCAATACCAGAGATATCGGACTAGTCCGGTAAAGTGCGGACTAGTCCGGTTTTCACGGGCTAAGTTAATCAAGTTCAGTCAATTTGATTGATTCGTTAACGTTTGCAGCGGAAATATAAACTTGAATGACAGTTTAATAGTTGTATGTCAAATTCTATTACAATTAAAGCTCTTGTTCAACAATTTAACTCAAATTGAACAAAGTGAATCAAACCCTAGATTAAGTTGATCAATAAAGATGAAGAACACAAAAGGACAAGACACACGATTTATCCCGTGGTTCGGCTACCACGAAGGCAACCTACGTCCACGTTGAGGAGCCCACAAAAGAATCGGGTCTTCTCCAACCCTTCCCTCGTCGGATCGCCACGAGGGCCAATCCTCTTCCACTAATCACAAAGGGTAAATAACCAGGTTGAAGGGGCGTTCTCACACGTTGAGAGCTCCCTTGGTTACAACTTACAAAGCCACCAATAACACACTCGAAAATTACAAACTGAAATGCAAGAGTGTGTTAGAGAATCAAACCAAGAGCTCAATGATGTGTGCCATGTGTCTCTCCAGTGATCTAGAAGTGATCTTCAATAGATTGATCGATTTTGCACTTAATTTCATGGAGAGAGGTGGTTTTTGAGTCTCTTGGGAGGTGTGACGGCGCTAGGGTTCGAGAGAGTGTAAAAGTGGGCCATGCACCTCTATTTATATGGGGATTCAAAAAGTGACCGTTAGGGTTCAGAAAGATCGGACTAGTCCGTGGTTGTCACCGGACTAGTCCGGTGTGCTGTGTGTAGCAAACCCTAAGTGTCCAGGAATATCGGACTAGTCCGGTTGAAAACGGACTTGTCCGATTTCACTACTGGAAATCTTCGGACTAGTCCGATTGCCATCAGACTTGTTCGGACATATGAAACCCTAAGTGTTTAGGATGACAAGTCCTCACTTGGAGGACTTGTCTGATTTAGATCAGTGTGTGTATCGGACTAGTCCGTGTAGACACCGGACTTGTCCGAAGTGGATCAGAAAGAATATCGGACTAGTCCGGATCACAACAGACTTGTCCGATTTTGTGTGACTTGTGCATTGTGTTGAGGACTAGTACGCATTGGGGAGGACTAGTCCGAAGTGGATCAGAAAGATATCGGACTAGTCCGGTGGATACCGGACTTGTCCGATCTAGTGCAGAATGTGATATCGGACTAGTCCGGCTGTTATTGGACTAGTCCGGTCCTGTATAACTTTGTGCATTGTGTGTGTGTGCTTGAAAGTGATTGAGCTCTTGGGTGTGTTTCCTTAACACAATCCATACATAATAATCTACTATTTTCTTCTCCTTGAGCTCAAATTCACTTTGCTTCTCATTTCCCTTCTTTTTGGCATTTTGCTCATTTTTCATTATTTGCCGGCATTCATCTCAACAAAAGGATTAGGATCCCAATTGCTTGTCATAAATCATCCAAAACCCACAAGGGAGTCCTAGATGCACTTTCAGATACGTTCTATTCGACGTACTCGAGTATCTCAGGATCTTCTTCTTTCTCCTCGTCATTCGAAGGCACTTGCTCGCCCATATTCAGTGGTATATCATGGGCTGGTGGATACACCACTGGTTGCAATTGCGCTTCGGCCTCAATCACATTATCCTGAAGTTGTTCTGCCTCGTACTCCCAATTTTGAGCTTCCTCAATGGTTGTGTCTCGTTCCTCGGTGACTACCAACAGCTGCTCCTACTGTTGTTGCCCCACCAACTGACTCGCTTGCAGCTCACCACGAGCTTGCTGCAGTTCATTGCGAGTTTGCCGTTGTTCGGCACGAGCTTTCCGTAGTCTAATGCAAGCGTGATGCAGCTGACTCTCACACTTATTCAGCCGGTGATTTGTTGGAGACATGTACGAACGTAGGTTCTCATTGATATAATCAAGAGTATCTCCCCGTTCAGTCACTTGCCTCAAGGCTTCGACTTGCTCCTGAATAATTGCACCTTGAGCAAGAACCACCATATTGGATGCATCCGCAGATGTTACAAGTATTGTTGAGGTTGTGTCGCCATACGGTGTATAGGATGCAACCATACGATGCTGCCACTCAAAACCAGCCACACCATGGACCGGAAGAAGAGCAAATTGAGTCCCAGCCATGGCATCTTGATGAAGCTCACAAAGCTTCATAAGCGCTTCGCCTGCTGCGATTGCCCAAGTGTCCTCCAAATGAGGTCCCTCGATAGTGACCGAAAAAGGAGCCCATCCATAATGACGTGGACTAACAGGTATGTCGACCAGGACAGTGCATGACAGAACGCCTCTGTCAACCGTTTCTTGATCCCAATAGCATTGCATTTCGAGGAAGCCAAACTGTTGGAGCACCTCCCACAGCATGCTCGGGAAGCCCGGACGGCTAGTGCACGTGGAAAATACCCATCCATCCGGCAATAGAATCATCACATCTGCCATCTGTGGAAAAGATACTTGAACAATGAGAATGTTTCAAACTTCCAAAAGTTCAAGAAAAACTTAAAATTGGAGTTGTAATCACAGTCTATTCTCGCTGACCTTCCTGTATAAATTCAAAATATTCATACAGGAAACGTCAGAACCAGATGTTGGGTTGAATACAAAAGTTGTAGTACACTTTACAAACTTTCCATAATATACTCATACAGCTCCATGTGAGCTAGTAAGTAGAATCTATACAGGTTTCAAGTTCACCCAAATTTTCTGGAAATTTTGACAGAACCTATCCTGTATATGTGGTGATTTCCACAATTTATACAGGTATATCATAACAATATATTGAGGTAATGACAAAATAAAAATTGTATAAAATCAAGTTAAAAATCCAGAAGTAAAATAGTTCAGCCTTGAAACATTGGTTATACAGGTATAGCGCGCAAATTCAAAACTATGCGCAAACTGTTTCAAGTTCTGGTCTACCAGAACCAAGTTTGCGACAATAGGATATAAACACAGTTACACCAAGATTCAGGTAATGAGTGCAACATAAAGTTGATAGAGCAATTCCTAAGATTCCCAGAAATGTATATATGTGACCATGTCACTATTCTGGATAAAAAGCTATAACTATCCCAAACTTAACAGATGAACTGACTGGTTTTTAACAGCAGCCCTGCAGTTCACTGTTTTGAACTCGAAATTTGAATTGCCTCAAATTCGAATCAGGAAAAACTTTGAAAACAAATATGTATATATCCTTATACCCTTTCCAGATATGTGTCACAATAAGGCATAATATTTTTCTACAGTGAGTTATGGCAAAAATACAGAGATTGGTACAATGGTAGGGTCATCTGGAGTAGTTTAAGCATACACCAAATTTCATCAGATTATCAAGATTTTCTGCCTTGATGGTCAAAAGAAAAGTTGTAGAGGTCTTCAAGAGCTTTCCATCCATATAGCATACCGTTAAGTTCATTCATAACTAACTAAGATTGCAACCTGACAAAGTTGAGAAAACTTCTGCCAGAAATCAATAATCTTGGTTCTAACCCTTTGTCGAGTCGAAACTCATTTTGCGGAGTCCGAACCTACCAGCACATGATAGTCAGACATTCCAAAATGTAATGCAACCATTCTGTCGTTGGGGATGGTCAAGTATCAAAGTTGATACTGACGGTACTACGTGCCTCACCAAAGAAAATTCTAACCGGTATATCCCGATACGTGTATAGGTGGCCCTAGTATCGTTCACTCGCAAACATGTTCTATACGGGTTGCTACTGTAGTTAGTGCTGCAGAAGACAAACAATCCCCTTTCACACCTTCACACCTCAAGGGCGACACGGGGAAACATAACAGGCAGTCACAATAATAATATATATGAAAGTAAATGCATACGACTCTGGTGTGAGTCGCCCTCGAGCGATGTCATGTCTCGAGGTACATGGTTGTACTACGTCTGTACAGCAAAGACTCCTGCATGAACCGGCTTATACACGCTCGGACATACGTGTTTCACATGCTCCCATAGAACATGAATAGTTCTAGAGACGCACACTATTGGGTTATTCACCACCCGACGGGGGCTCCCACTAACTTTGAAGCACGCTGGGGTACCGCGTGTCATAGGTTCTCAGAAACATGGAAAGCTTCAAAGACTCCTATTAACATTTCTGTGCCAAGCCACGGAATGACCTCCATGCTACCTCTCGCATGGTGAGCTTACCGTAATTGATCCGCTTACGGTAGCGTACCTTACCTCTTACCTAACGTTGGAGCGTCGTTACAAAATATAATAACACATAGTTAGTTTACCACCTTTATATCATATACTAATAATACTCCTTAGATGCGAATATAGCTAATTCCTCACTCCATAATCCTAGGTTTTGAAAATATGCTCTTTTCAAGTACACTGTTCCCAATGATGCTCTGATACCATGCCTGTGGCGACCGAAATCCTGACATCCAAGGATCTCATTGGGTGGTGTCGTGCGCTGCGACACCCAATAGTATACAAGAAAGGAACGAGAATAAGATACAATTCCAAGTCTTCATTTATAAACACAGCGGATGTTTTACAACACTAAGAGAAAAGGAAAGAGAACTATACATCATAGCTACGCTCTCGGCACTAGCTATGCCAAAGCAAAGTCATCCATGCCCTGGATACTTCGCACTAGCAACACCCAACTTACGGCGGTGTGCAGGGTTCCCACTCGGCTGTAAACCCTCGAGGGGGTACAGCCTCGTCATTGAACCTGTCATCAGTCGTATAATCTGCAAAAACTTGTTAACTGCAAACGTGAGCTTAAGGCTCAACAAGACTAACCTGTCTCACTAGACATATGCAAGGTAAAGTCTAACCATCGGTAAGGAATAGCATAAATAGACTCGCCTACAAGTGGATCCTTATAATCATGTTTTAAGTAGCAAATGACATTCTTCAGGCACGTCACATCATAGACTCCACAATCAAACAAGAAACGCTTTGCCAATGATATGAGATGCCCAAAGCACATAATGCTATCACCGAATAAGTATTTGGAAACTGTAAACTTTTAATTTGCTATCTCTAAGCCACACAAGGTTGCAAAACAATTATGATTCAATACATCATATTCTCCTCACTTCTTCAGTATTTACTACGTCACGACACAGTGAACAAGTGGTACTCTATTACCACGAGGGACGGTGATTGCAATCAGGACACACCCAGTAAACACGACACATACGCACTTTCGAAAAATGCCAGCGAGTACTTACAGCAGTACCTACATAGCACCTCAGTACTAGTCGTATATGGCCACCTTTCACCCAACACTCAAATGTCGAACCGGTCGATCCGTCAAGAGCAGGAGGTCACTACGTGGGGCGTACTCTGACGTGCCCACCAGCTGATTTACACCTCGCTACCCTCAACCCACACCTATAAAACGGAACAGAATGCCTCGAAAAACTAGTATCAAGCTACGTCAGTTTACCGGAGCCCATTTCTCTAGTATGTCGCTGGTACAATTCAAGCTTGTCCAGTAGGGACGCACACGACACGGGCCTTAATCAATATAGTTAGAGCTATGCAACCAAGACCACCTCTTTTCGCTTCCTACTCATCTCTGACCGGTCTCAATTTCATATTTATCAAACATTTCTTGATCCAATTCATCCCGTGTGATAAAATCCTATCTCACGAGTAGATTCCAACTACTTGTCTTCTACTGGATCCCTATGAATATAAGCATGGCAGTTACTACACGAGTCTATGAGCTATTCTAACCACTCCCTGGGTTCTTTGGTCATGCAAGTGGATGTCAAACACCTTAAACGTAATGCACAAACATCTGAAGACATAAGGTGAATGAAAACTGCAAAGACACTGTAAGGAACTTAAATGCAAACCGGGGCTTGCCTGAATGTGAGTCTGAGTCTATGTTAGTTCCGGCAGCTAGACTTCCAAAGCTTCCGGCTGCTCCTCGACTTCAGTTACTACACGTTATGCATATACTATATATGAATGACTTTGAAAATAATTAATATGTTTAAGGTCACAAGCTAAAATCTTGTGAATCAAGTAAGATTAAGATCTTAATTGGCTTTGGAACTTTTATAGTAAATACTAGGAACTATAATGGAGACTCTTGCAAAGAACAGGGGATGATTAAAGAAGTTTGTTGTCCCTTAAATTCCTACAAGTATAAACCTTCTCTGAATTTTTGGTTGAAATTATGGAGGTCGATCATGGCTACCAGTTGGTGTACCATGTAGAGGGGGCCTCACTGGTTCTAGGAAAATTGTTTTCACAATTTTCTAAACTTCCTACAGAGAGAAACTGATTTTACAAGTTTGGGGGAAAAGCTGAAATTGATTTTGTATTTTTCTCAATTTTTAACTACATAGAGATTTGGAACACTGATCAACACATTAATTGAAGTCCAATGAACTTGAAATTTTTACTGTAGATCGAGTGTATAAATAAGAGTGTTCTGACAAAAAGTGGGAATTTTCCAATTAACAGAACAGGAGTAATTAATTTCCCAAGCAGTTAGTTCAAAGGAATTAATTATATATATTCTGGGAGTTTCATGTCTAACAAATTGCATCACTGCAAAGTCGAGATTGAGATGAGCCTACCAAAATTTATTTGGAAATTTTTGAGCAATTCTACTAGGAGTAATGATTTTTAGAAGTTTGGTTAAATCCTATAGCATTTAAATAAAGCACCCGGGCCCACTGGTTTAAAATCAACCAATCACAGCTGGGCTGAACCGGGGGCCACGGGGTTCAACCGCACAGTCACACCGGATCTAGAGCCCCAGCTGATCCCGCGCGGTGGACAGCGTCGCTGACAGGTGGGGCCCATAGGCCTTTGTCTACCTCGCGGCGCGCCGCTCGGCCGCGGCTGTGCTGCGCCGGCGAGCTCACCACGATAGCTGCGTCAACCTCCAATCGACTTGACCCTTACCTCCTAGCCATAAAATTGACCGCACAACACGATGGTGAGGTCCAATCGCGGCGGCGACAGCCGGAATTAGCGGTGCGACGACGATGGCGGAGCTAGGGTTTCGGCTATCGTCGGAAACGCATGGGGATGGCGAAAAAAGCTTGGGGAAAATCTAGGAACATTCCTGGGAGCATGATGATGATGATTTGGAGGTGCAACTGCCTTGGAATGGTCGGCAATGATGAGTTCGATGGAGAACGCAGCTTCTTCACCGATGGCGACCAAAACTCAGCTATCTCGGTCAACACTCGATGGTTTTCAAATCTTTTTGATCTGGAGTGTTTGCAGGGATATAGGTAAACTATCCCTTAACTATTGCCAAGATTTATTAGACGTAGAAAATGAATTAAATCCCTAACCTAGAGACATAGGTATGAAGTATTATCGGAAAAAATGGAAATAAGAACGCTACAAGGCATGGCATGGCTTGAAACTTGGTGAGCATGCGTAAGGCGCGATTACACACCTTTCTCTTATAGAAGTCGGGGCCTGTAGAGGCTTCCACCGGCCTGTCAATGGTGGACAGAGGTAGTTTTTGGGCGGCTTCACCGGCAGTCGTCGGAAAATTGCGGAATACTGCACAACTGGTTGAGAAAACGCCGAACCACAAGATGAAGAAGGTGTGCAAGCAAGTTGCGAACAAGTTTGCTAAAGAACTCATGATCGATCCTTGGCTAGACGGCAAGTTATCATCGGAATCCCGAGGGAAGGTCGGCGGCGCACGAGCGGGGCAGAAATGCGGCGTGGGGAGTAAAAACCGAACGGGAATTCGACACCGGTGATCGGGGGGGGGGGGGGTATAAATATGCAGAGAGGGGCGAGGGGAGCTCGCCACGGCGCAAGCAAGCAGGCAGCTCAGTGGCTTGCATGTCGGGAGGTGTCGCCACCGAGCTCCATCGTGAAAATAGAGGGGCAGCTCGAGTTTGAATCACGGGACAGTGGGTCCCACAGCCTCTTATGCCTATCCTCTCTGGAACTTCAATTCCCCTACCAAACTTGATCCAAAAATCCTAGATTTTTGTGGAGAGGCTCAAATAAATATCTGGAATTTGATTCTGAAATTGGATTTTGAATTTGGACAAGTTTAAATTGAATTTCAAATTTGAATTTGAATGAAATTCAATGGAGTCCTTGAATTAAATAGCAAAGGAGCTTCAAAAATTATGAAACTTCATGGATAAGTCAAGCAAGTCATGCTGATGATGATGGTATGTTCAAATAAGTTTGAACAGAATTCAAAATTTGAAACTAATTATGGCTCGAATTTGCTAAGCATCTCAAATAAAATCGCAAATGGAATTCACAAATCTTGAAACTTTGCAGGAGGGCTATTTGGAATATTATGAGGCCATGGAAAAATGTATAGCCTCAGATTTGAATATTTTGACAGGGCCTAAATGTACAGTGCTATATTCAAATTAATTTGAATATATTTAGTACTGCATAGTGTTTTGCCCTAGCAAAATCCATTCAATAAAATCCAAAATTTGCAGGAAGGTCACTTGAATTATCCTAGGGTCATTGGTGAAGTCCATACCTTATGTTAATAAAATTTTAAGTATGAGGGAAAGGAATATTCTTGATGATATCGAGTTCATGTGTACAACCATAATTGATCTTTACTATGGTTGAAAACAAACTGGTAACTGAACTTCATATTAAGGAGAAGCTGGGATTTTACACAACCCCATCTTCACTTTGTTTATTTTTAAGCACCCATTTAGTTCCCATTAAAGTGTGACATTGAGGTGGAGGTACAAGTTCCAAACATTATTTCTTTCAAAATTTTCTAACTCTTCTTGCATGCCAATAATCCAAGGTTCATTAGTGAGTGCCTGTGATATATCTTTGGGTTCAAAAGAAGCAACAAAAGAAGAATGAGCATGAGAGTTTGGATCGCAAAACCTGGACCGTGTGAATCATTCATGCAAGCATCCAATAATTTGTTGTGGAGGATGACTTTTGAGAACCCGGAGGGGAGTGGACACTTCACAAGCTTCTTATTCTTCATGTTCATCACAAATTGATGAGCTTGTGACTTGAAGATGATCTGGACCAGCAACAGTGGTCATCGGTGATGGTTGTGAATCAAAATCAGGAGCTGGAACAATGTCATTAGCTGCTGAATTTTTGGGCGGCAGCACCTCTTCTTCCTCATCTTCAACGAAAATATTGTCCCCCTACGGATACGGATCCGGACCTGAAATATTTGAGCTAGTACCTGGGCTATCTTCATCAAAATACACCTCATAAGTCTCCACAATTTTGTTAATGTCAAGTAAAAGCACACGGTAGCCTCTAGTATGAGATGGATAACCAAGAAACATGCCATCAACAGATCTAGATTCAAATTTTTTAAGATTACCATGTTTCTTAACAAAGCATTTGCAACCAAAGATCCGAAAGTGTGACACACTAGGCCTATGTCCAAACCAAAGCTCATATGGTGTTTTACCTAGCTTAGTACGCAGGAGAACATGATTTGAGACATATCAAGCGGTTGCAATTGCATCAGCCCAATATTTCCTAGGAGTTTCATATTCATCAATCATAGTCCTAGCCATCTTAACTAAGGTTTTGTTCTTTCTCTCCACAACACCGTTTTGTTGAGGTACATATGGTGAAGAAAATTGATGATCTATATCATTTTCAGCACAAAAGTGATCAAACGATTGATTTTTCAAATTCGGTTCCATTATCACTTCTAATTGCTCTTAAAGATCCTGGGTGATCAATTAATAATCTAAGAAATAAAGTTCTAAAGTGACTAAAAGCTTCATTCTTAGATGCCATAAAGTAAACCTAAGAGTGTCTAGAAAAATCATCAACAATCACAAGAACATACCATTTACCTTCGAAGGATTGAACATGTGAAGGTCCTACGGTGTCAAGGTGAAAAGTTGACATGGTTCAGTTGTCATGGTCATTGTGAGAGGAGCATGTGAACCTGCAACCATCTTAGCATGTCTACAAGAAGAGCACACAATTTCTTTGCCCCCTTTAAGCTTAGGCAGCCCACGTATGTGATCAAGAGCACTAACATGCGTTAGATGATCAAAGCCAATGTGACCAAGTCCACGATGCCAAAAATATAAGTCCTTTGAATCATTAGAAACTAGACACTTATGCTTAGAGGATGACATATCAAAATCAGCTTTAAAAACTCTTCCAAACCGAGACATGTTAAAAATAAGCTCACTATTTGAATCTATAACTTTGAAGCAATTTTTAGTGAAAATAATTTCCAAATTTTCATCTAGCAATTGTCAAATAGAAAGCAAGTTGTATCTCAAATTTTTAAAAGTGCCTTATATTTTAAAGTGTAGTGATCATTTACTTTAACTGAACCTTTAACAATTATAGGAGTTGAAGAATTATTGGCAAAAGTAACATTCTCTACACGTGACACAAAAGAGAGGGAAGAGAACCATTCTTTGTTATCGATCATGTGGCATGAGGAACCTGAATTCACAATCCAAATGTTCTCCTTCCTCAAGCGTGTAACCTACATAGAAGCACAATATATCGATGACTCAATACTGGGGTTACTCAAAAGGCATTTAGGAATCCAGTACTGAGTCACACGACGTCCAGCAGGAAAAACACACGACAGCTGAGATAAAATAACAGGTTTATGAGTCAAAGTTTGATATTTTGTGTTCTTAATTACTGACCTATGAGGTGTTACTTGTGTAGCACGAAAACCAGTAGCTCCAGAGGCAAAAACGGAAGGTCCAGAGGTAACAGCAGAAGTTCTGAAGGTAAAAACTGAAGCTCCGAAGGTAATGTTTGAATATTTTTGACTTATAACAACAAGTTGCTTGTCCCTGACATTTCGTTTGGTGTGTGCAGCAAATTTTGCATGAGAGTTATAAGAGCTAGCTTGCATTCTTTCCTTTTTATGTTGTTTAGCTAGTCTAACAAAATTCTATGGCATGACCATTCTACGACAATAGATACAATGAAATTTTACTTTGTGTTCATGTCTAGATGAGCATGCAGTATGTTTATTTGAACCCAAATGTGACAACACTCCTGCAGATTTAAAGACCACCTCTTTTGGTTTAGGAAATGTTTTAATCAAACCACTTCCTACTGACTTTATAGTTTTAGGTGAATCTACTTTATCATGAGCATGGGAATCGAAACCGAAACCAGTTTTATCATTGTAAGGTTTAGAAGAATTTAATAGAAAGTTCAAATTCTTATTCCCATTATAAAACCCCTCTAGTGTCCTATTTTTGTTATCAAGTTCTTTAGAAAAGTCTAGGCAGTTTTGACATGATGTTTTCCCTTTAAGTTTGCAGTTAGAACAATTTTTAACTTCACGAGAACGTAAAGTATTGTTCAGTATTGAAATTTCATTCATAGAATATTTTAGTTTCTTTTCAAGATCATTATAGGTAGAACAATGCAAATCAATTGTAGAACAAGAAGCATATTTTAAGTTTATGTCATTAAGTGCAGCAAGCTTTTTGTTCTTTTCAATCTCTAACACAAGTTTATCAAGAGTGGAGGAGTGGGCACTTCTTAAGAAGGACAATTATTCATATACTAAATCGCATGAGGAACAAGAATCATCACTAGGAATCAAGGTTTTCAAATGATTAATTTTAGATTCTAGTGACTCAATTTTAAAAGCATTGTCCTTAAGCTTTTTGTCCTTTTTCTTAACAATAACAGTTGCACGGGAAATAGCATAACACATTTCATGACAAGTAGGATTGCTTTACTTCCATCTAGCCTTCCTTTGGGAGAATATAAATGACACCCTTTGGGAATACTCTTAGAGGGGAAATGGTACAACGATAGTTTTTGTGCGCTTGCGGATTTATATGTATAATCTAAAATCTATTAATAAGCATTTCTGGTACCACTGCTATAAGGACCGAATGCCCAAGAGGGGGGGTGAATTGGGCTTTGTTAGAAAAATTCTAAGCAATGAAACTTAATTTCTAAAGCCCAATTCCCTACGCGACTATCTATGCATTCTAGTAGATAGAAACTTTGCGGAATATAAAATGCATAAAAGTAAGGGAAGGAGAAGGGATGCAAACTCCCGAGGAGACAAGGATTTATCCCGTGGTTCGGCAAGATCGTTAAGATCTTCCTACATCCACGTTGTGGCACCCACCAAAGGGTTGCCACACCCAAGTCACCGAGACGAGGGGTCTTCACTATTCTTCTCCGTTCGCCTCCTTTGGCAAGGTGGAGCGCAAGCCTTGTACAACTTCGACCTTCCGGGCTTCTACACACGCCTTGGCAAGCTCCGGAAGTCTTCTCACTGTTACAACACCAAGGACACTCCCTTGAGGCTCTCACACTAACCTAGAGAGTCCACTCACACAGAATGGTGGCACACAAGCTCTATCTCTAGCTAGTTCTAGCCCAAACCTTGGTGTAGAGATGATCGAAATGGTGTGGAAGTGATTGCTCTTGGCCTTGAACACTTGTGGATGTGTTGATAGCTTCAGGTGATCAAGACTTGACAAAATGACAGGGTTAGGGGGTATTTATAGCCAGCCTTCCCGAAATAGCCGTTGGAAAAGTAGGCTGACAGAACTTTACTGTGAACACCTGATGATCCGATGTCTCCCCTTTAGTTATCATCGGTCTAATTACTTTGGCTGACATCATTGTGTCAGATATGACCGTTGTTAGACCGATGTTGCTCCTGTCTTCTCATCGGATGATCCGGTGGCTCTTCCTCCAGAATTTGCTTAATCTTGATGCTTACTGGAGTGATTGACCGATGTGTGTAAGTTTGCACATCGGATGATCCGGTGCTACACTTGGTCCAATGGTATTGCAAACTGTACTGATGGATCGATGTCACTGAGCCATTAACATCGTATGATCCGGTGAGTACATTGTTCTGAGGTCTTCTTCTTCAGTTGAACCAACTCGACCGATGTGTACATTTCTGAAGTCATCGGTTGATCCGGTGAGTTGATTTTGTTTGTTTCGAGTTGTTTTTGAGTGAATCTTTTGTGTTTTTCTTAGATGACCTCTTAGACATTTGTTTAATAAGCCTCTTTGATGATCTTCAAGCATTGTATGTTGTCAACTTATGGTTGAGTGACCTAGACATAAGAGCTTTCACTTCTTGTCTTTATCTCATTGATTTGATCTCAAAAGTTGATTGTATATGGGTCTCCAACGACATATTCATTTCATTTTATCGAGTGATTATGGGGACCTTGCATTCACAAATTCATTAGTAAAGTTCAATGGTTGTCATTAATCACCGAAACCGTACTTCATGGGGGGCCTAGATGCTTTCAATCTCCCCCTTTTTGGTGATTGATGACAACACAATAATCAAAGCGCAATAGTAATGAATTTCATAGAATGAAACTTAAAAGAATATGCAATGAATACAGGATGTCATACATGAAGCTTAAGCATCAATTAATAACTCAAGTGTGAATAATAAGTGATCATAAACATAGATAAACACCAAATGAGCCCAATCGATTAATAACTCATGGAAATAAGTTCATTAGAGCTCAAATGTAGCAAACACACCCAATGTAGCAAACACACTGAATTACAAGAATGATAAACGATATAAATGATAAATGAGACTCCCCCTGACACTAAGACGCTCCCCCTAACTCCTCTAACTCTTCTCCCCCTTTGGCATCAAGACACCAAAAAGGGATCCGAGCGCCTAAGGACCCTGAGTGCTGGGCGCGATGACGAACTCGTCACCGTCGCTGTCGTCGGAGCTGCTGGCTGGAGTAGTGGAGGAGGGAGCTGCCGGAGCCGTAGGAGCCACCGTCGGTGCCTGCTGTGGAGGAGCTGCTGGAGCAGGGGCACTGACGACGGAGGCCGGCGACTGCTGGAACAAGGTTGTGGCCGGTAACGGGGAGTGAATCGGAGCACCAGGAGCCAGAAGAGGAGACATGCTGAAGGAGGGAATCGGCGTAGAAGGTATTGGGGCCACTGGAGCGGCAGCTGGAGCCAGGACTGGAGGTGGTGGAGCGACTCCTGGCAGCTGCGACGGGAGGGCAATCCCGGTCTGGGTGTAGAGGTTGGTGATCAACCCCAGGATGCCCATCATCGCCTGCTGCGTCTGCTGCTGCTGGTCGAGAGTGCGCTGGTGCATCTGGTCAATAAGCCCCGTCAGCCTGTCAGTGTCTTCACGCCTCTCACGGGTGATCTGACGCTGCATCTCCTGCTGCTGCTGCTGGAGCTCAAGGAGACGGGCAGCCTGCTCTGCTCGGGCCTGCTCGGCTGCTAGCCTGTCCAGACGCTGCTGCTCAACCATCTGCTGGAGGAGCGACGTCAGCTCTGACGGCTGCATGACCTGCACCTCAGTGACGGGAGGTGGAGTGGGTGGTGGCACTGTAGAGCCTCCAGCCTCCGCGTCGTGCTGCCTGGGTGAGGGCGGAGGAGGGAAGTACTCCTCGACACTGTCGTCGGTGTCGCTCTTTGACCAGATATGCTGCAAGTCCTCCCCCTGTGCCTCAGCCTCGGCAAGCCTCTCATCCTCCTTCTCTAGGTCAGATCAGTCCTCCTCAGACAGTCGGGCCCTGACCTGACGCTCAACTGGACGGCCAAGGCGGCGGTCTCCAGGAGCTGGGGCACGGTAGTGACCGAAACATGTCACACTCTCATCAGAGAGACGGTCGTGCACGGCGGACCCCTCGTGAACCATCATAGTGAGCAGGTAGCTGATCCAATGTCCATATACGAGCTGCCTCATCATGCCCACTCCATCTGTGATCACATCCTCCATCTCGCATATGAGGACGTCCACGATGTCGAACTCCATCCCGTTCATGATGTAGAACAGGAGAGTCTGCTGTAAGCTGGTGAACCCCTCCAAGTAGCCAGACCTCGGTAGGAGCGTGCGACGCAAGGCGAGGTGCACTGTGCACGCAGCAGGAGTCAACAAGGCTGGTACTCTCGGCTGGTCAGGAGAGAAAGTGGGACCACACAGGGAACGAATCTCCTCTAGCGGTGGTGCCACTCCTCCAGTGAGTGTCCTCCTCGGTGGATCTGCCTGACTGTAGACCCTCTCATGCACGTAGGTGTCGTGCAAGTCCACTCCTAGCAACTGTCCCAGCGTCTGCCTCGTCAAGTGGTAGTGCTGACCCATAAACATGAAGTCAATTGACCTTCTGCCCTCAGAGACATAGAGGGTGGCGTAGAAGACGCGGACCCAATCTTCCACATAGGCACTCCGCTCATATGCCATCAGCTGCACCAGACCTCGGTACCTCTTAAAGTAAGGACGGATCTCCGTCTCTGCTGCCAAAGCTAGCTGACCCCAATCCAGATAGTTGTGTTGAAACAACTTGTGACCTCGGCGCCTGTAGGTCTCATAGAGTGACGCCTGGGTCACAGTCCAGAAGCGATTATCCACAAGAGCTTCCCGGGGTTGCGGGTACCACTCCTCAAGTAGCACATTCCACCTGAGCTTGCGAAGCTGCTTGGCCTTCATCTTCCGGTAGTCGGTCAACCGGACTCCTTCAGCGACATGGACAGTGGTGTCCATCTCGTAGATCGCTCGCTGGGCCTCTCTGTCCTCACGACAGTCGGTAGCCATCGGTCTCGGACGAGGAGCTGCCAGGGGATGACCCCCACGGGTCCGGGCGGAGCGCAGGCGGACGAGAGGCTCAACCGGCTCCTCTTTGGTCTTGGAGTCGTCAATCATGGGAGGCTGCCTCGGACGAGCCTCGCGGATCCTCACCGACCCTCCTCGGCCACGCTCACGCTCCTCGGCGGCGCGAGCGGCCATCAAGGCCTTCTTCTCCTCCTTCGACAGTTTTTGCTTCTTCGCGGCCGGCTCCGCGATATCCTTCCCCTTGTTCTTCTTGTCGCGAGCCATTGTGATCGCTCGATTGAATGGAGTCGACGAAGGTGACGTGGAGATCAACAGGCCGGGAAACCCTAGAGACGGGGTGGTGACCGTAGAGGGAGGAGATGGCGGCATCACTTGGGTAGAGGCGAGGCGGTGGCTGGGTGAAGTGGCGGCGGCGGCGACTGCGGTGGAGTGGCAGCGATGGCTTGGTGGAGGCGAGCGGCGGCGGCGCTGTGGTGGAGGTGAGTGGCGGCGGCGCTAGTGAATGGCGGCGCGTGGATGGAGGCGGCAGCGCGACGGGCAGCGGCGGCCGGTGGGCGGCGGCGGCGTCCGGTGGCGGTGGAGGTGGCGCAAGGTGAGCAAGGCGGCGGCGGAGGCAAATGAGATCGGGGAGAGAGAAGAGAGAACGGCGTACGGCCGGTTTAAATAGTGGGTCCCAAACCCTAGCCATATATTTAACACCGGATGGACCGATGATGAACATGAGAAGCATCGGTCGAATGCCACAGTAAGGTTTTCCAGAAAAGTGCAGTTGACACTGGATGGACCGACGTTCAGGGTTTTGATCATCGGTCGAATGGCACAGTAAGGTATTCAAAAAAAAGAATGTTGACACTGGATGGTCCGATGTGGGAGGAAGTAACATCGGTGGAATTTGGCACAGTTCCAGAATTGTGAACACCGAACGGACCGATGTTTTTCAGAATGAACGCATCGGTTGAATTGAGATACTAACTGAACTGGCCCTTGGAAATTGAACACCTATTGATCCGATGTGGGATTGACCTAGTCATCGGATAATCCGATGACTACAGAACAACAACATCCCATATATGTCCTTTGACCAAACTGAAAGTGCATCTAGGACTCCCTTGTGGGTTTTGGATGATTTATGACAAGCAATTGGGATCCTAATCCTTTTGTTGAGATGAATGCAGGAAAATGATGAAAAATGAGCAAAGTGCCAAAAAGAGGGAAATTGAGAAGGAAAATGAATTTGAGCTCAAGGAGAAGAAATTAGTAGTTTAGTATGTATGGAGTGTGTTAAGGAAACACACCCAAGAGCTCAATCTCATTTAATCACATACACACAATGCACAAATCTATACAGGACCGGACTAGTCCGATATCAGCCGGACTAGTCCGATATCTTTCTGATCCACTTCGGACTAGTCCTCTCCAATGCGGACTAGTCCTTAACACAATGCACAAGTCACACAAAATCGGACAAGTCCGTTGTGACCCGGACTAGTCCGATATTCATTCTGATCCACTTCGGACAAGTCCGGTGTCTACACGGACTAGTCCGATATACTCACTGATCTAAATCGGACAAGTCCTCCAAGTGCGGACTTGTCATCCCAAACACTTAGGGTTTCATTTGTCCGGACAAGTCCGATGGCAATCGGACTAGTCCGAAGATTTCCAGCAGCGAAATCGGACAAGTCCGTTTTCAACCGGACTAGTCCGATATTCTTGGACACTTAGGGTTTGCTACACACAGCACACCGTACTAGTCCGGTGACCACCACGGACTAGTCCGATCTTTCTGAACCCTAACGGTCACTTTTAGAAACCCCATATATATAGAGGTGCACGGCCCACTTTCACCCTCTCTCGAACCCTAGCGCCGTCACACCTCCCAAGAGACTCAAAAACCATCTCTCTCCACGAAATTAAGTGCAAAATCAATCAATCCATTGAAGATCACTTCTAGATCATTGGAGAGGCACTTGGCACACAATTGAGCTCTTGGTTTGAATCTCTAACACACTCTTGTATCTCAATTTGTATATTTCGAAGTGTGTTATTGGTGGTCTTGAAACTTGTAATCAAGGGAGCTCTCAACTTGTGAGATCGCCCCTTCAACTTGGTGATTTACCCCTGTGTGATTAGTGGAAGAGGATTGGCCTTCGTGGCGATCCGACGAGGAAAGGGTTGGAGAAGACCCGGTCCTTTTGTGGGCTCCTCAACGTGGACGTAGGTTGCCTTCGTGGTAACCGAACCACGGGATAAATCTTGTGTCTTGTTCGTTTGTGTTCATCATTCTAGTTGATCAACATTATCTAGGGTTTGATTCATTTTGTTGAATTCAAGTTAAATAGTTGAACAAGAATCATACTTGCAATAGAACTTGACATACAACTATTGAACTGTTATTAAAGTTTATATTTCCGCTGCAAACGTCAACGAAACAATCAAATTGACCTAACTTGATCAACCTAGCCCGTGAAATCCGGACTAGTCCGATATATCTGGTTTTGACCTTGTTGTTGAAGTGCTACAGGAACCGAGAAATTTCAAAAAGGCCTATTCACCCCCCCTCTAGGCCTACATTCAATTGGTATCAGAGCAGGTTCTTCAAGAAAGAGTGCAACCACTCGAAGAGATCATGTCGGACATGAAGGAAGTCCAGAAAATCAACAACCAGGAAGAAATGAACAATGACAAGCACCAAAAGCTTGAAAAGTATCTCGAAGCCATTCAAGACTTCGATGATGATGATGAGGAGACATTGGAGCTGAAATCACTCCTTAGAAACAAAGCGCTTTCCAAAGGGAAATCTAAAGTCGAAGAAAAGAAGAAGGGGAGTAGTCACACCGACTACTCCCGATATCCTTTTAATTATGACCGTTTATATTCTAACAGCAGTCATTATCTATCTATTCCTCTCGGAAAAGCCCCACACTTCGATGGGAGTGATTACTCCATGTGGAGGCAAAATATGAAGATGCACTTGATTTCCCTTAACCCAAGTTTATGGCATATTGTGTGCACAGGAATAAACATCCCTGATGACGATGAAGAGCTCATGCCAAGTCAAGAGCAAGCCATCCACAGGAATGCCCCAGCCGCAGCCGTTATCACCTCATCTCTAAGTCGAGATGAATTCACAAAGGTGGACGGATTGGAAATTGCCAAAGAAATCTGGGACACACTACAGACAGCACATGAAGGTGACCGGCATGTGCGGGAGGCAAAGATTGAAATGATTGAAGGCGAACTAGGAAGGTTCGCGATTGAGGAAGATGAGTCTCCCCAGGACATGTACAACAGACTGAAGACTCTTGTGAACAAGGTTCGATCATATGGGAGCAAAAAGTGGAATGACCACGAGGTTGTAAAGCTCATCCTTAGAGCCTTTATGCCTCGCAACGTCACACTTTGCTCTATGATCCGAGAAAGTCCCGGGTACAAGAAAATGACTCCGGATGAACTGATTGGCAAAATCATCAACTTTGAGATGATGGAGAAGCAAGCCAAGCACGTAAAAGAAATAGCCGACCTCACATCAGCCAAGAAGAAGGGAGTTGCCCTAAAGTCCTTACTCAAGCCTCTATCCAAAGAAGCAAGAGAAGCACAGCTTGAGGAGGACAGCGATGATGAAAGCAGCGAGCTAGACGAAGAAGATATGATTTTGTTCATGAAGAAGTTCAAAAGAATTATGAAGAAAAGACAAGGAACAAAATCGAGTGAAGGAAAATACAAGGAGAAGACAAAGCCGAAGATGAGGCAGGCATGCTATAATTGTGGTGAGTACAATCACTTTATAGTCGATTGCCCATATGAGGACAACAAGAAGAAGAGTAAAGAGTCCAAGCCTCAACCGAAGAAATTCTTCAAGAAGAAGAAACAAGCTGAACAAGCACACATCGGAAAGGAGTGGGACTCAAACGATGAGTCCTCATCGTCCGATGAAGAAGAAATGGCTAGCATAGCCATTGAAAGCATGTCCAAGAAACCCACACTCTTCCCCACGCTCGGTGCAAAGAAGGCAAATGGAACTTGCCTCATGGCTAAGGAAGGTAAACGCAAGGTAAACATCAAAACTCCTTCCTTGCATTCTTACTCAAGTGATGATGATCTAGATAGTGATGACGAAGATATGCTAATTGGTTTAGATAGAAAAACTGCTGCTAAAATGAAATTCTTGCTTAACCAACTTGTTGAGAAGGAAGAGCTAATTGATCGTCAAGAAGACATGATTATCTCCCAAAAGGAGAAGCATGTCGAACTTGACAATCTTCTAGCTCTTGAAAAGGAGAGAAGCCACTCACTAGAGCTTGAGCTAGCTTCAAGCAAGAAAACTTGCTTGGAGTTAACCAACTCAAACGTTGCAATCAAGGATCAACTTGATGACCTAATCAAGGTCAACAAGATCCTTGAAGTGCAGGTTGAGTCACTCAAGCTTAGTGAACCTTCCTCCTCTTCAAGGCTACCTTCTCAACCCACTTCAACTAATATCGCTCATATTTGCAAATGTGATAAAATTAACACCAGGTTGAAGGAAAATTCTACCTCCACAAAGGACAAAAATCCTACCCAATGTATAATATTCGACAAGGAGAGGATCAACTATGCACGTAGTGCATATTTGGTCCAAAGACCTCCAAATGTCAAGTATGGCATTGGTTACTCTTATGATGGAAAGCAAAGAGCTGGAAATCATAAGAATAACAAGGGAAGGATTACCTTTGTGAAGGGAGGACCCTCACAACCTGGTAACTCGAAAACTAAAAACCTGAACTCTCATGAAAACCGGACTAGTCCGGTTGTGGTTCGGACAAGTCCGGTCATCCGGACAAGTCCGGTCACACAGACTAGTCCGACCCATAATCAACAGCAACTCTTGTTTAAAACCTTTGATGCTTCTTATGTATTAATGAAAAATAATGTTGGTAAAGTGTATGCTTATTATGCTGGGCCACGCCATGGGAACACAAAATCCCATGTGTGGGTGCCCAAATGTATTGTTACTAACCTCCAAGGACCCAAGCAAGCTTGGGTACCTAAAACCAAGGCGTAATTTGTTTTTGCAGGCCTACTCCTCCGGTGGATCCAAATGGGTGCTAGACAGTGGATGCACCAACCACATGACCGGAGAAAGGAGGATGTTTGTGGAGTATGAAGTGAACAAGGACCCAAACGAAGGCATCTACTTTGGGGATAACAGTCAAGGAAGGGTCCTCGGTACCGGTAAAATAGCAATATCCTCTGAACATACTCTTTCGCATGTTTTACACGTTGAATCTTTAGATTATAACCTGCTGTCCATATCTCAATTATGTGACAAAGGTTATAATTGCCTGTTCACTAACAAGGGTGTGACCGTCTCAAGGAGAAGTGATGGTTCTGTTGAATTCAAGGGTATGTTGAAGGGAAAGCTTTACCTTGTTGACTTCAACAAGGATAAAGCCGAACTCGACACATGCTTGATTGCAAAGACCAACATGGGTTGGCTGTGGCATAGACGGCTGGCACATGTTGGTATGAGGAACCTTCAAAAACTCCTCAAGGGCGATCACATCCGAGGTTTGAAAGATGTTGTGTTTGAGAAAGACAGGCCTTGTAGCGCGTGCCAAGCAGGCAAGCAAGTTGGAGCACAACATCCCGCGAAGAACATCATGACCACGACAAGACCGCTCGAACTACTTCATATGGACTTGTTTGGTCCAATTGCTTACATAAGCATCGGCGGTAATAAATACGGTTTAGTTGTTATTGATGATTTTTCCCGCTTCACTTGGGTGTTCTTTTTGCATGACAAGTCAGAAACACAAGGAACACTCAAGAAATTCTTCAAGCGAGCGCAAAACGAGTTCTCACTATCAATCAAGAGTATTCGGAGCGACAACGGCACGGAGTTCAAGAACATACAAGTGGAGGAGTACCTTGATGAGGAAGGAATCAAGCACGAATTCTCAGCACCATACTCTCCACAACAAAACGGAGTTGCCGAAAGGAAGAACCGAACGCTCATAGAGATGGCAAGAACAATGCTCGATGAATACAGGACTTCGGATCGATTTTGGGCGGAAGCAATCAACACCGCTTGCCATGCCACAAATCGACTCTACCTTCATCGACTACTAAAGAAGACCCCCTATGAGCTACTCACCGGTAACAAACCGAACATTTCATATTTTCGAGTTTTCGGTTCTCCTTGCTATATTTTGAACAAGAAGCCCAGGACTTCAAAGTTCGCTTCGAAGTCCGATGAAGGTTTCTTGCTTGGTTATGATCCGAACACTTACGCCTATCGTGTTTTCAACAAGGCCTCCGGACTTGTTGAAGTGGCACGTGACATAGTGTTCGATGAAACTAATGGCTCCCAAAAGGAGCAAGTTGATCAATGTGAATTAGGTAAAGAGGAAGCCCCCTATCAAGCATTGAAGAGGATGGCTCTAGGCGAAGTACGACCACAAGAGTCATCGTCACAAATACAAGAGGAAAGTGAACCACAAGAGGAGATCAACAATCAAGGGGGAGCCTCGATACAAGATCAATCACAGGAATATGAACATGATCAACAAATCAATGAGGACAACAACTCAGGGGGAGAAGAAGATGATCACCAACATACGACCCCCCAAGTGCCACACCCAAGAGTACACCAGTGCATTCCAAGGGATCATCCAATCGACAACATCATCGGCGACATCCAAAAGGGAGTAACCACTAGATCTCGTATAGCAAATTTCTGTGAACATTACTCGTTTGTCTCCTTTTTGGAACCCCGCAGGACTGAGGATGCATTGAAGGATCCGGACTAGGTGGTGGCAATGCAAGAAGAGTTGAACAATTTCAAGAGAAACGAGGTTTGGGAACTTGTGGAAAGACCCAATGCAAATATTGTGGGCACCAAGTGGGTTTTCCGCAACAAGCAAGACGAACACGGAGTGGTGACAAGAAACAAGGCACGACTTGTGGCCAAAGGTTACTCACAAGTCGAAGGTTTGGATTTCGATGAAACCTTTGCTCCAGTAGCTAGGCTTGAATCAATTAGAATATTACTTGCATATGCTACTCACCATGATTTCAAGCTGTACCAAATGGACGTGAAAAGCGCCTTCCTCAACGGACCGATCAAGGAAGAGGTGTACGTGGAGCAACCACCCGGATTTGAAGACGAAGAGTTCCCCGACCACGTGTATAAACTGCGTAAGGCTCTCTATGGCCTCAAACATGCTCCTAGAGCTTGGTATGAGTGTCTTAGAGATTTTTTAATTGATAATGGTTTTCAAATTGGCAAAGTAGACTATACATTATTCACAAAAAATCTGGATAATGATCTTTTTATTTGCCAAATCTATGTTGATGATATAATTTTTGGATCAACTAACCCATCTTTCTGTGAAGAGTTTAGTAAAATTATGACAGACAGATTTGAAATGTCAATGATGGGAGAATTGAAGTACTTCTTGGGATTCCAAGTGCGGCAACAAAGGGAAGGAACATTCATAAGCCAAACCAAGTACATGCAGGACATACTCAAGAAGTTTGGCATGGACAAGGCAAAGCCCATAAAGACTCCCATGGCTACGAATGGCCACTTGGATCTCAATGAAGATGGACCGAGCGTCGACCAAAAGGTATATCGCTCCATGATTGGATCTTTACTTTACTTATGTGCATCTAGGCCAGATATGATGTTGAGAGTATGTTTGTGTGCAAGATTTCAAGCCAACCCTAAGGAATGTCATCTGACAGCCGTAAAGAGAATCCTAAGATATTTAGTTCATACACCCAACCTTGGTCTTTGGTACCCAAAAGGCTCAAAATTCAATCTCATTGGGTATTCCGATGAAGATTATGCCGGGTGCAAAGTTGATAGAAAAAGCACTTCCGGCACTTGCCAATTCCTAGGAAGATCCTTAGTTTCTTGGTCATCCAAGAAACAGAATTCCATTGCATTATCCACAGCCGAAGCGGAGTATGTTGCAGCCGGGAGTTGTTGTGCACAACTCCTTTGGATGCGACAAACTCTAAGGGATTACGGTTACAATATGAACCGTATTCCTCTCCTTTGTGATAATGAGAGTGCCATTAAAATAGCCCACAATCCAGTTGAGCACTCTAGGACTAAACACATTGACATAAGACACCATTTCTTGAGAGACCATTCCATGAAAGGAGACATATCCATCTCTCATGTCAACACCCAAAAACAATTGGCCGACATATTCACCAAGCCACTTGATGAAAAACATTTTTGCGAACTCCGAAATGAGCTCAACGTTCTTGATTCTCGGAGTGTGGCTTGAAAAGTTGCATACCTATATGCTTACTTCAAAATGTTGATTGATTTGTGAAAATTACCCCTCTCCATTTTTCTCTCGAAAAACTATGTCAATTATTAGATCTTGATGAATTTTGATCATTGTATGATTGTTGTATGCTTATTGGTCAAATTTATCAAGATTGCTTGAATTGTTTGCCTTTCTACTCTCAATTATT
This sequence comes from Tuctoria greenei, assembly GCA_036927565.1. Lineage (NCBI taxonomy): Eukaryota > Viridiplantae > Streptophyta > Magnoliopsida > Poales > Poaceae > Tuctoria > Tuctoria greenei. The sequence continues at coordinate 42,205,792 of JAYESD010000011.1, forward strand.
GGACCTTCAAATATATATGAATGGGCTATGCAATTCTTTCCTGGTGACCACGGACAAGTCCGTGGTTACCCGGACTAGTCCGCCATTGCAGACTAGTCCGCAGAGTGTCGGTTAGGCCGGACTAGTCCGACAGACCACGGACTAGTCCGATATAGGTCTCTGGATGACTTCAGACTAGTCCGGTCATGTCCGGACTTGTCCGATTTTTCGTGTCCATAACCCTAGCCGCCACCAAACCCTAATCCCTTCACCCCACACTCGCCCCCAAGCTTTCTCTCTCTTGCGCTCGAGCTCCCAAGGCGAATCCTTGATTCCTCCGTCGAAAAGCCTCAATCTTGGGCGGAGATCAAGCTTGAAGACTCGGGGATTGAAGTTAGCGGACAAGTCCGGCCTACAACCCCCAAAATCTCAAGCTTCCTTTGATTTCTTGGTAAATTTTCTTCAAAACCCTAAGAAATCACAAATTTCTCTATTGCTTATCGTTTGGCCTAGCATTCTTCACTAGTTACATGTCTAGTTGATGTACTATGTGTATGCTAGACTAGTTTTACCTTAGGGATCAATTTTTGTCCAGTCTGTTAGGTTTTTGCAGATGAACACCGGACTAGTCCGGTCCAGGTACGGACAAGTCCGGTCCCCTGGACTAGTCCGTGCCTGTGCACGGGACAAGTCCGTTGTTTCTGAACCAAAACCTAATTCTTTAATTCCCTAATGCCTTCCATTGCCATCTTACCTCACCAATACCTTGTATAACTTGTCCTTTCTCTTGATCACTCATTCTCAGATCATGTCGAGCTCCGACAACGAAATCTCCGATTTCGAGGCCGAGTTGGACCACGAGGTGGCATCTCGGTCCTCGGCGGGTCTTGGCAAGAAACGCCAAGAAAGACCTTCCGAGCCTGCTACTTCCCCTCCCCAGGCTCGGAGGAAGGTCTGTGCCAAGAAGCCTGCCTCGAAGGCTGCTCCGTCTACATGCGGCCTTCGACAAGCTAAAGGGAAGGGCAAGGGGGCTGCCACAGGGCCTGTTGGGCCCCTGAAGCTGCATACTCCCAGAGAAGGGGTCCGGGACCCCAATGAGGAAAGATTCACTGGCAAGGGCAGCGATGTGGCTGCAAAGTTGAGAAGTGTTGATTGCTATGCAAGGCCCAAGCAAGCAGCTGATGGCAGATTTTGGTCAAATTTCCATGCTGATTTCTACAAGCTGGTCTACTTGCCGATGAAGACCCCGGTGGTGCGCAGTCAATGGATTGACTGGGCCCACCTTGAGAAGAAGAAATGTGCAGCTTTTGATGAAGTGATAGCAGCTGCAGAGAGACATGGTCTGAAGGATCTCTTTGCCTTCAGACAGAACTGGAATGATGAAGTGATAACACAATTCTATGCAACGTGCCACTTCTCGAGTGAAGATGAAGAAAGTGTGACTTGGATGACCCATGGATCCAAGTACTCCATCACTCAGGAGGATTTTGCAAACCTGCTCCACTTAGACTCTGCTGGAAATGACCACCTAATCATCCACAACATAGGGGTCATTGAGAGGGACGGAATGAAGTTCATGTATGAGCCCAACTCTAAGTATGTTCCTCCCTCCACAAAGAACATGAAGCCTTTCTTTGTGGTCCTCAACAGAGTCCTCAGGAAGACAATTGCCCCCAAGGATGGGGATGCAGGGAGTGTACAGGGTTACCTCCGGACTCTAATGAGGGTCATAAGCAAGAAGAGACAGTTTGATGTTGCAGACTATATTTGGAATGATATGGTCAATATCTCAAGTACCCCCAACCGATCCTGTGGCTATGCCCCTTACTTGATGTTTATGATTGAGAAGGTCACAGGGATCGAGTTTGTGAAGGATGTGGAGCACACTCCACTGAGGCCTCAGAAGCCTCAGCCAGCGAGTGTCCAGGCTGCTCCATCGCCGGCCTCAAGCCCTGAGGCACCGGCAAGGCAAGAAGAAGCTGCTAGGGCTCCTCCTCCCTCCAGGGAAGCCCCTCAGAAAGGATCCGCCAGTGGGATCCTCAAGTACTTGGCTGCAATTTTCTCCTCATGCAAGAAAACTGAAGTGAAGCTTCACAAGCTAAATCAGAAGAGGAAGGAGAACATGAGGTACATAAAAGCCAATGTGAAGCAGCTGAGTGAGAAGCTGGAGATCAACCCAATTGGATCTCCAGTACTTTCTGAAGATTCTGATCCGGACATCACCGAGCTCAGCCCCTTGACTCCCTCCGAGCTTGCCTATTTTGGCATTGGGGGCTCGAGCAGCTCCGCTCCTCCTCCTCCCTCTCAACCTCGTCAAGCGGAAAGCGATGAAGATGATGAAGACGACGAGAGGACTGACAGCAAAGAGTGAAGCCCTAGGACCTTCCTCTCTCTCTTTTTGGTGTCTTGATGCCAAAGGGGGAGAGATTGAGCGGGAGTCTCTAGTCTTAGCTTTAGCTGAATAGGATGCGAGGAGAGAGCTCTCTATGTATTTTTAATTGTGATTGTATTTGTTTAACACTATTTTCATATCATGTTTGGTCCTGTGTTAAATTGCTCAATTAATTTGCAAGTGTGTGATGAAATCTGAATTTTTGCTCCTGAAATGCCATATTCACTTGATATTAGTTGATCAATGCAAATTTCGTCATTCTTAATGCATTCATGCTCTTAGTATGCATCCCACCATAAAGAATGCACACATGAATAATTATCTTGTTGCTTGATGTATTTTGGGTCATATGTGCATACTTTATGAAAATCTCATTTTATACCTCATTTTGTGAAATCTCAATTGGTTGTCATCAATCACCAAAAAGTGGGAGATTGAAAGTGCATCTAGGACTCCCTTGTGGGTTTTGGATGATTTATGACAAGCAATTGGGATCCTAATCCTTTTGTTGAGATGAATGCAGGAAAATGATGAAAAATGAGCAAAGTGCCAAAAAGAGGGAAATTGAGAAGGAAAATGAATTTGAGCTCAAGGAGAAGAAATTAGTAGTTTAGTATGTATGGAGTGTGTTAAGGAAACACACCCAAGAGCTCAATCTCATTTAATCACATACACACAATGCAAAAATCTATACAGGATCGGACTAGTCCGATATCAGCCGGACTAGTCCGATATCTTTCTGATCCACTTCGGACTAGTCCTCTCCAATGCGGACTAGTCCTTAACACAATGCACAAGTCACACAAAATCGGACAAGTCCGTTGTGACCCGGACTAGTCCGATATTCATTCTGATCCACTTCGGACAAGTCCGGTGTCTACACGGACTAGTCCGATATACTCACTGATCTAAATCGGACAAGTCCTCCAAGTGCGGACTTGTCATCCCAAACACTTAGGGTTTCATTTGTCCGGACAAGTCCGATGTCAATCGGACTAGTCCGAAGATTTCCAGCAGCGAAATCGGACAAGTCCGTTTTCAACCGGACTAGTCCGATATTCCTGGACACTTAGGGTTTGCTACACACAGCACACCGGACTAGTCCGGTGACCACCACGGACTAGTCCGATCTTTCTGAACCCTAACGGTGACTTTTAGAAACCCCATATAAATAGAGGTGCACGGCCCACTTTCACCCTCTCTCGAACCCTAGCACCGTCACACCTCCCAAGAGACTCAAAAACCATCTCTCTCCACGAAATTAAGTGCAAAATCAATCAATCCATTGAACATCACTTCTAGATCATTGGAGAGGCACTTGGCACACGATTGAGCTCTTGGTTTGAATCTCTAACACACTCTTGTATCTCAATTTGTATATTTCGAAGTGTGTTATTGGTGGTCTTGAAACTTGTAATCAAGGGAGCTCTCAACTTGTGAGATCGCCCCTTCAACTTGGTGATTTACCCCTGTGTGATTAGTGGAAGAGGATTGGCCTTCGTGGCGATCCGACGAGGAAAGGGTTGGAGAAGACCCGGTCCTTTTGTGGGCTCCTCAACGTGGACGTAGGTTGCCTTCGTGGTAACCGAACCACGGGATAAATCTTGTGTCTTGTTCGTTTGTGTTCATCATTCTAGTTGATCAACATTATCTAGGGTTTGATTCATTTTGTTGAATTCAAGTTAAATAGTTGAACAAGAATCATACTTGCAATAGAACTTGACATACAACTATTGAACTGTTATTAAAGTTTATATTTCCGCTGCAAACGTCAACGAAACAATCAAATTGACCTAACTTGATCAACCTAGCCCATGAAATCCGGACTAGTCCGCACTTTACCGGACTAGTCCGATATATCTGGTTTTGACCTTGTTGTTGAAGTGCTACAGGAACCGAGAAATTTCAAAAAGGCCTATTCACCCCCCCCCCCTCTAGGCCTACATTCACAAACAAACAAGCAAAGAGAAACACATGTCTTAGGACTTTTTGGGCAACCCTTACCCCTCAAAAATACTAATATGCCAATAACTTGGCTAGGCCTTAAGGCAAATGGAACATCGATAAAAATAGGAGGAAATTATCAAAATAAAATGTAAGGCCCATGCTTTGTGAGCTAGAGTATGAAGACTTCTATCTCTTTAAACCATGTTCCTCTAGGCATTAACGCACCTAACATTTTGTTCTTTCCACCTTATATGAGTTGAGATATTGCATTTCAAGCAAGTCTCTTTCTCATGAGGTGGGTTCCCCTTTGTGACAATCTACCGTATGCAATGCCAAACATTTTATAGTGCAAGAAATTTAAATATGAGTGCAAGTCTATATGGCAGGCATCATGCAAGACATAAAATAAATCTATCTTGCCAAGTTTGAACCTTTCAAAGGCTTCTTCAGGGAGAGCCACTCTCGAAACCTTGGGACAACCCAAAAGAACCTTCATCGCAAGCTAACCCTTGCTCACCCCTATCCTTTGAGAGTTAGGCAAGACCTATATGAAGTGCACTCTTACATGATCATGGCAACTTACATGACATTTGATGCATCTAACACATTTAATTCACTTCTTAGCCTAGAAAAAGTTTTCTCATCAAGTGGTTTAGTGAAGATATCCGCCAATTGTTCTTCGGACCTAACACCTCGCAATGAGATGTCTCCCTTAGCTTCATGGTCCCATAAGAAATGATGGCGAATATCAATGTGCTTAGTGCGGGAGTGTTGAACGGGGTTTTTAGCTATCTTAACCGCACTTTCACTGTCACAAAGGAGAGGCACACAACCAAGTTTAATACCAAAGTCCAAAAGGGTTTGTTTCATATAAAGAATTTGGGCACAACATGCACCGGCCGCAATATACTCCGCTTCCACCGTGGACAAAGTGACGGAATTTTGCTTTTTGCTAGACCAAGATACTAGGGAACGCCCAAGCAAGTGGCACCCACCGGAGGTACTCTTGCGATCCACGCGGCATCCGACAAAGTCCGAATCCGAGTATCCCACAAGATGGAATTTTGCACCTTTAGGATACCACAAGCCCACACTAGCTGCTTGGAAGCGAGCACACAAGCATACACTAAACATGATATCGGGCCTAGATGCGGTAAGGTAAAGGAATGAACCAATCATAGAACGGTAGTTAGATTGATCAATAGGTTTACCATCCTTATCCGCGTCGAGATGACAATTGGTTGCCATTGGAGTGCTTCTTGAGCTACAATCTCCCATCTCAAATTTCTTCAAGAGGTCCTTGGTGTACTTCTCTTGATAGACGAAGGTCCCCTCTTGAAGTTGCTTGATTTGAAATCCAAGGAAGAAGTTGAGCTCTCCAATCATTGACATCTCGAATTCCCTAGACATCATTTTGCCAAACTCATGGCTAAAAGCTTCGTTAGTTGAACCAAAAATAATATCATCAACATAAATTTGACAAATGAACAAATCTTCGTTGATGTCCTTGGTGAAGAGTGTGGTGTCCACCCTCCCGATCTTGAATCCTTGCATGATGAGGAAATCCCGTAGTCGTTCGTACCACGCCCTAGGTGCTTGCTTGAGCCCGTAGAGCGCCTTGTGCAACCTATACACATGATTAGGATTCCTCGGATCTTCAAACCCGGGAGGTTGTTCAACATAAACAAGCTCGTTAATGTAACCATTAAGAAAGGCACTTTTCACATCCATTTGATAAAGTCTAATACTATGATGTGATGCAAAGGCAAGAAGTATATGGATGGCTTCTAGCCGGGCGACCGGGGCAAATGTCTCCCCAAAATCTAGTCCTTCAACTTGTGAGAACCCTTTGGCCACAAGTCTTGCCTTGTTGTGGACCACGACGCCATTCTCGTCTTGTTTGTTGCGGTACACCCACTTTGTTCCGATGACGTTCTTGTCCTTGGGTCGCTCCTCCTATACCCAAACTTCATTGCGGATGAAGTTGTTGAGTTCTTCTTGCATGGCCATCACCCAATTTGGGTCTTGGAGTGCTTCCTCAATGTGAGTGGGTTCTACACACGAAACAAATGAGTAGTGCTCACAAAACGAAGCAAAGTGGCGAGAACGTGTACTTACACCCCTTGACGGACTTCCAATGATTTGATCCATTGGATGCGCCTTGGAGATGCGTCCATGCCTCATAAGTGGTTGTGAAGCACTTGGCGAAGGTGATTCGTGTTGCTCCTCTTGTGGTTGGACTTGATCATGGACTTCTTCTTCCTCTTGATGTTGTTGTGCTTGTGAGTCTTGAGTCGGCAATGGATCATCCTTCTCTTCTTCGTCAACTTGAGGTGCCATGGAGGTTTTGTTGTTGGAACTTGAAGATCCCCCTTGATCATGGCTCTCCTCAACTTCCGGCTTGATGTCTCCAATGGTCATGTTCTTCATGGCTTCTCGTAGAGGCTCATCATCTATTTCATCATGACCAAAACTCTCCTCTTGGGAGCCATTAGATTCATCAAACTCAACATCACAACTTTCCTCAACTAAACCGGAGGTTTGGTTGAATACTCGATATGCTTTTGAGTTTGATGCATAGCCAAGGAATATACCAACATCACATCTTCTTTCAAACTTACCGAGCCTTTTCTTGTGGTAGATGTAGCACTTGCATCCAAAGACTCGAAAGTAGGAGATGTTGGGCTTTCTCCCAATGAGAAGCTCGTATGGGGTCTTTTGAAGTAGTCGATGGAGATAGACCCTATTTGCGGCATGGCACGCCGTGTTGATTGCTTCGGCCCAAAACTTCTTCGACGTGCCGTAGTCATCAAGCATTGCTCTTGCAAGAGTGATGAGTGTCTTGTTCTTTCTTTCAACGACACCATTTTGTTGAGGGGTGTATGTGGCCGAAAACTCATGTTTTACTCCTTCACGGTCACACCACTCCCCAATGTTGTAGTTCTTGAATTCGGTGCAGTTGTCACTCCGGACCTTGATGATGGGAAGTTGAAATTCCCTTTGAGCGCGGTTGGCGAAGGTCTTGAATACTTCCGGAGTCTCACTCTTGTCACCTAGAAATAGAGTCCAAGCATAGCAAGAATAGTCATCAACAATAACGAGACAATAGAGGTTACCGCCAAGGCTTTGATATGTGGACGGTCCGAAGAGGTCCATGTGGAGTAGTTCAAGTGGCTTGGAGGTTGACACCATTGTTTTCATTGGGTGGTGTGAAGCAACTTGCTTCCCGGCTTGACAAGCGCTACAAAGTTTGTTCTTCTCAAAAGTGACATCCTTTACGCCGGTCACCATCCCAAGCTTGAATGACTTCTTGAGTTTGCTCATTCCAATGTGCGCTATGTGTCAGTGCCATAGCCATCCCAAGCTTGTCTTAGTGAAAAGACAAGTGGTCAAGCTAGCATTCTTGTTGGCGAAGTCCACTAGGTAGAGATGTCCATGCCAGAATCCTTTGAAGACTATGTCTTGGCTAGTTTCACTACTCACAACAACATCATTTTTGCTAAATGTGCATGTTCGTCCAAGATCACATAGTTGTGCAATAGAAAGTAAATTAAAGCTATGTGACTTAACGTACAAAACATTAGAAATGGACAAATCATTTGAAATAGCAATTTTACCTAACCCAATTACCTTTCCCTTAGAGTTATCACCAAAGGTGACTTGTTCATGATTGCCGGGGTTTACTATGGTGGTGAACATACCATCATTGCCGGTCATATGTTGAGTGCACCCGCTATCGAGTACCCAATGCTTTCCTCCGGCTTTGTAGTTCACCTACACACATGAATTCAATTTTTGACTTTAGGCACCCAAGCCAACTTAGGTCCTTGTATGTGTGATACAAGTGTTTTTGTGACCCAAAGTTGCTTGGGGAGCTTCCCCTTCATGCCCTTCATGTCTTTGCCAATGAATCTAGCCTTCACCTTGCCACCTACTTTACTTAAGAGATAATAATGATCATTGAAAGTAGATTTATAGTTAGTAGGCAATTTTGGAGAAGGTCGGTTAGGAAGAGGACACTCCCTTGTGTGGTGACCGGTGACCTCACAATGTTGGCAATAAGAACCAACTTCCTTGATGAAGCTTGTTCTTAGCTCCGGTGAGGGCACCTTTCCTTTGTTAGGCACCGGGAAGGATCCAAGTCCTCTCTTGTTGAAGGCCTTTGCTTGTTGGAAGAGAATTTCCTTGTGCTTGACTTCTCCTTTTGAAAGTCTAGCCACACTATTGCGGAGACTCTCAATTTCTTCCAACAAGTCCTTCTCCCTGGCATTAGCTTTCAAAGGCAAAGGCTTGTGAAAAGCATTAGTGGCATGATAAGTAATGGATATCTTATCATTAAGAGTTTGCTTCTTCATATTTTTTCAACTCTTGATTAAGCATGTCATGAGCAAGGTTAAGTGTTTGATGTTCTTGTATTAACTTGTTGTGCTCTTCCAAGAGTGTTTGGTGTGCTAAGTCAAGTTCATGATTATCTATCTTGATTTTAGTCTTTTCTTCCTCAAATTGCTTGACATGGGATTTGAGCGTGTCATGCTCTTTGAGTATGCTTTCATACTTGTCAAGCAAATCAAGGTTAGCACTCTCAAGTTTAGCACGAGTTTCTTCAAGCACTTTAACCTTACAATTTTCCCTCTTAATGATAGCATGATATTCATTGATTAAAGACGTTAAATCATCGGGGGAAAACTCTTCATCGCTAGAGTCATCACATACCTTGGTGTTACCTTTCACCATGAGGCACATGGGCAGTGGATGAAGAGGTGCATCATCATTGTTGGCGATGGCGAGGCCGGCCAAGCTTTCTTCTTCCTCTTCACTCTCTTCATCACTTGTTTCTTCGTTGGTGACCCATTCATTTGCCTCACACATGAACACCTTTTGTGGGCCATTTCTCTTCTTTGGGAAGAGCCTTGCCTTCTTGCCCTTGTCATGTTTCTTCTTCCCAAAGGATCTTGGCTTTGGTTTGGCCTCTTCTTCATCATTATCACTCTCTTCAAGCTTGCGATGCTTGCCTTTGTAGTTCTCTCTTCTTTTGTCCGGTTTTGGACAATCATAGGAGATGTGGCCTTGATCACCACAATTGTAGCAAGTCTTGTGATCATCTCTCCTTGGTAGAAATGCTCTCTTCTTAGGATCAAATGTGTATCCCTTCTTAGTGATCTTGGAGTTCAAGCGTGAGAACTTTCTCATCATCAACGCAAGCTCATCATCATCATCTTCACTTGATGCTTGGTATTCTTCACGTGAGCTAGGCTCAACCACCTTCTTCTTCTTGTGGCTTGTTTTCTTGGTGGAGGCCTTTAGAGCAATTGTCTTTGATGATGATTGCTCCATCATCCCAACTACACTCATCTCATGAGCGTGTATTTCTCCAATGAACTCCAAAACTTCAATGTGGTCAAGTGACTCTTTTGGGAACATGGAGTTGATGATGTTGTACTTTGGCTTGGGGAGGAGCATGAGGATCTTGCGGTTGATGAGTCCCTTGCCAAGAGAAGCAATGTCAAGAGCATTGATTTCTTCAATAAGCACATTCAAGCGAGAGAACATTTCATTGACATTTTCATGAGGAAGCATTTTAAATTCATCATATTTGGCTTTAAGCATGTGATATTTTAATTCCTTGACACGAGAAGAGCCCTCATGAATCTCAATTAAGCAAGCCCAAATTTCACAAGCCTTTTCCTTGCTAGCAATCCTAGAAAACACATCTGGACTAATACATTCATAGATTGCATTCCTAGCTTTAGCATCCCATTTTAGTTGATCACCAACATAATTGTGTTCTCCAAACCCCACGTGGGTCGCTTCCCAAACTTCGGGAGCAATAGCCTCAAGGTAAGCGCGCATGCGGGCTTTCCAATAGGCAAAGTTCTTGCCCTCGAAGATAGGAACCGAACCCCCAACCTTGGCCATATTAGCTCTCTAGCGGTGAAGCTAGAATGATCCTATGAGCAACCTTGCTCTGATACCAATTGTAAGGACCGAATGCCCAAGAGGGGGGGTGAATTGGGCTTTCTTAGAAAAATTCTAAGCAATGAAATTTAATTTCTAAAGCCCAATTCCCTACGCGACTATCTATGCATTCTAGTAGATAGAAACTTTGCGGAATATAAAATGCATAAAAGTAAGGGAAGGAGAAGGGATGCAAACTCCCGAGGAGACAAGGATCTATCCCGTGGTTCGGCAAGATCGTTAAGATCTTCCTACATCCACGTTGTGGCACCCACCAAAGGGTTTTGCCACACCCAAGTCACCGAGACGAGGGGTCTTCACTATTCTTCTCCGTTCGCCTCCTTTGGCAAGGTGGAGCTCAAGCCTCGTACAACTTCGACCTTCCGGGCTTCCACGCACGCCTTGGCAAGCTCCGGAAGTCTTCTCACTGTTACAACCCCAAGGGCACTCCCTTGAGGCTCTCACACTAACCTAGAGAGTCCACTCACACAGAATGGTGGCACACAAGCTCTCTCTCTAGCTAGTTCTAGCCTAAACCTTGGTGTAGAGATGATCGAAATGGTGTGGACGTGATTGCTCTTGGCCTTGAACACTTGTGGATGTGTTGATAGCTTCAAGTGATCAAGACTTGACGAAATGACAGGGTTAGAGGGTATTTATAGCCAGCCTTCCCAAAATAGCCGTTGGAAAAGTAGGCTGACAGAACTTTACTGTGAACACTGGATGATCCGATGTCCCCCCTTTAGTTATCATCGGTCTAATTACTTTGGTTGACATCATTGTGTCAGATATGACCGTTGTTAGACCGATGTTGCTCCTGTCTTCTCATCGGATGATCCGGTGGATCTTCCTCCAGAATTTGCTTAATCTTGATGCTTACTGGAGTGATTGACCGATGTGTGTAAGTCTGCACATCAGATGATCCGGTGCTACACTTGGTCCAATGGTATTTCAAACTGTACTGATGGACCGATGTCACTGAGACATTAACATTGGATGATCCGGTATGTACATTGTTCTGAGGTCTTCTTCTTCAGTTGAACCAACTCGACTGATGTGTACATTTCTGAAGTCATCAGTTGATCCGGTAAGTTGATTTTGTTTGCTTTGAGTTGTTTTTGAGTGAATCTTTTGTGTTTTGCTTAGATGACCTCTTAGACATTTGTTTAATAAGCCTCTCTGATGATCTTCAAGCATTGTATGTTGTCAACTTATGGTTGAGTGACTTAGACATAAGAGCTTTCACTTCTTGTCTTTATCTCATTGATTTGATCTCAAAAGTTGATTGTATATGGGTCTCCAACGACATATTCATTTCATTTTATCGAGTGATTATGGGGACCTTGCATTCACAAATTCATTAGTAAAGTTCAATGGTTGTCATTAATCACCGAAACCGTACTTCATGGGGGGCCTAGATGCTTTCAACTGCTACAGATGAATTGTTAGTAGTGATAAGGAACCGTCAACAGCTGGCTGCTCCAGCATCACCCACCATCGTCACAGAGACGTTGATGGCAGGCCCCCTAGGAGGTGTTAGAGCTAGATGCCTCGACGTCGCCCACCATCATCGCACAGATGTTGATGGTGGGCCCCTTGGGTGGTGCCAAAGCTGGCTGCTCCGACATCGCCCACCATCACCACAGAGACGTCGACGGCAGGCCCCCTGGGAGCTGCTGAAGCTGGATGCTCTAGCATCGCCCACCGTCGTCATAGAGTCATTGACGGCAGGCCACCTGGGAGATACCGGAGTTGGATGCTTCGGCATCGCCCACCATCATCGTAGATGCGTCGATGATAGGCCCCTTGGGTGGTGCTGGAGCTGGCTGCTCTGGCGTCGCCCACCATCGTCATAGAGTTGTCGACGGCAGGGCCCTTGGGAGGTGCCGGAGCTAGCTGCTCCAATGTTGTCCGCTACCGATGTGTAGCACTTCGACGCCAGGCCCCTGGTGTACAGGCTACCACAAGTGAACCTTGTTAGGAACAAGAGCATGACAGGAGAGTGTACTCTGTGATCAGCGCTTGTTGCCATCGTCAACATGCTGAGACATCAACGGCAGACCCCTTTGGTGGTGCCATAGCTGACTGTTCCGGCGTCGCCCACTATCATCATATAGTCGTCGACGGCAAGACTCCTAGGAGGTGCCAGACCTAGCTGCTCTAGCATCGTCCACCATCATCGTTGAGACATCGATGGTAGGCCCCTTGGGTGGTGCCGGAGCTGGCTGCACCGGCGTCACCCACCATCGTCATAGATTCGTCGACGGCAGGCCCCTGGTGGTGTACGGGCTACCACAAGAGAACCTTGTTAGCAATAAGAGCAGGACAGGAGAATGTACTCACTGATCAGTGCTTGTTGTTATTGACAACATGCTGAGACGTCGACGGCAGGCCCCTTGGGTGGTGCTGTAGTTGACTACTCCGGCGTCACCCACTGTCGTCGTAGAGTCGTCAACGGCATGTCCCCTTGGAGGTGTTGGAGATGGTTGCTCCGCATCAACCATCATTGTTGAGACATCGACAGCAGGCCCCTTGGTTGGTGCCGGAGCTAATTGCTGCAGCGTCGCCCACCATCGTTGACGGCAGGCCCCTTGGGATGTGCCGGAGCTGGCTTTTCTAGCGTCGTCCACCATCGTCGTTGAGACGTCGATGGCGGGCCGCTTGGGTGGTGTCGGAGCTGGTTGCTCCAGTGTCTCCCACCGTCGTCGTAGATTCTTCGATGGCAGACCCATAGTGTACATGCTACCACAAGAAAACCTTGTTAGCAACAAGAGCTGGGCAGGAGAGTGTACTCACCATTAGTGCTTGTTGTTGTCGTCAACATGCTGAGGCATCAAAGGCAAGCTCCTTGGATGGTGCTGGAGCTGGCTGTCCTGCACACGATAAAGGAGAGACTAGTTTGCTCATCGGTTTTACCTGTTCCTCTTCCTTAGCTTTGTCATGTCTTACTGTCCTGAGCTGACACACGGGGCTTGGGTAATTCAATGCGTTAGTGCTTCGGGGTCTGGCTCCCGCCGTCCTTAAGGTGCGATCCTTCCGGCCCCCAGTACTTGGCCACAACGCTGAGAGGCAGGGTGTGCGTGCTTAGGGTACAGGACAAGGCTAAGCATTTCACACGTCGTGGAGCTCCAGCTTGGCTTATGCTTTTCCTGGGAGGCCATCCGGCTTCACAGAACTCCAAGGATGGGGGCAGCCGCGAGAACCCTTCACACATTGCATGTACCTCAAGCAAGTCCTTCTGCAGTAGGATTGCACGACTCCAGCAAGGGTGAGAGTCTAGCATGTATATGAAGGAAATATACAGTAAACGAGTCTAGCATGGTTGATCATAAAATTAGCATGTAATTAAATGAACATTGTTAGGGAAACATGAAGTAAGACAATGAGTCTTTTGTATCGGCATTCATAGGAGGAGACAAACATTTACAAAAGAGGGCAACTGCCTACTTCCAGATGCCGAGGGAGGCAGGGTGCACAGGCTTAGGGTTCGGCAGCAGGCTAAGCTGACTGCTCACTCTGGACCTGACCCTCCTGGAGCTTGGTTGTCCTAAATATTGCTCCTAGACACTATAAACACCTTCACACTTTCCTATTAAGCTAATATATACAAGGTGCCCAAAGCTCCAAGGGTAGTTGTGACGGTTGCCGGGCAACTTGTTGTCGATGGCTACCGACGAGCGTTGAGTATGAGTTCCTACTTTTTGCCTTGGCCCCCCGCCTTGCAAGGGTTCTGAGGAGAGCTGGAACTGATCTTGATAGCTTTGACGAGAGTGTCGGTGCTGTTTAAAAGCTGCAGTTAGCGTGTAGCGGGTGAGCCTCGCTGGCGCGAGCTCCGCGGAGGCTGACTCGGCTTAGTGCCGCCCTGGGCTGGTGCTGGGTCTGCTGTCAGGGCTTGGAGCATCTCCAATGCTTACACCGCAGCAGTGCGGTCTCTTCGGATCCTGAGGATGCCAGAGGGGTCGGCATCTTCGAGACAAGGTAACCATAGTGGGCTACGGCGATGAATCGGTAGAGGGCGGGCCTATCGATGATGGCATTGAAGGGGAGGCTAACGTCTGCGACATTGAACAACTGTAGTTGTCGTGTGTCCCAAAGGTCACATAGAGGTTAATGTTTTCGTACGGGATGATGTTTCCTGGCCCCACCCCCGAGAATGGGCTCGAGGGGCTGAGCTTTAACATCGGGATCTGCAACTGGTCGAAGGCCGCACGGTTGATGAGGTTGAGGCCGGCCCTGCCATCTATCATGACTTCGTGGTGCTTGACATTTGCAATGGTGGGAGCGACCAGGAGAGGCAGGATCCCGACTCCTGCCATGTTCTTGGGGCAGTCGGAGGTGTCGAAGCTGATCAGCGTCTCCTTCCACTTGTGGTGCAGCGCCAGAGCGAGAGTAGAGGCTATCGAAGCCACCACTCGGCGTAATGTCTTGACTATGTTCTGGGACACGGGATCCCAAGACCCCCTGAATATGACGTGGAGAGTCTTTCGACACTCGTGGTCGCTGTTGGTGTCGAAGTCCTCGTCTTGGTGGACCACCTTGATGACCCGTTCCTGCTTCTAGTACTGTATCTCCTCCTTGTCGTTGACCTTAGGGTCGACCTTCTGCTTGCCCTCCTGCTGGAAGAAGGGGACACTGTCGTAACGCTGTTGTGCCCACTCTTGGTATCGCTCGACACATCTCTTGATCTCCGGACACTCGATCACGGTGTGGTCATGAGTCTTGTGCACCGGGCAGGGCTGGTTGCCATCGTCAGTAGCAGGTGGCTGATGTGGGCATTTGTCGGAGCGTGGGGGTCTTCCACCATCGGTCGCCACTGCTGTAGTGATGGGTGACCCATGTAGCGGCTTATTCTGGCCGCCGCCCCGATCCTTGTTCTTCCTTTTGCCGGGGTGACGGCACCTTCACCAGTCTGGCCGACTCCACCCACTGTAGGGGCAGCCTGGGTGTGCCAGTCATGACCTTCTACCGCCCGGGTGCACCAGTCGGCGATGGGGAAGAGCTCAAAGACATCTTGCACGTTGTGCGTGGCTAGCTTCTCGAGCATCTTCCGGTCACGCACACCCTGCCGGAATGCTACTATGACAGAAGAATTCGGTATGTTGGGGATGGAGTTGCGTACCTAGGAGAAAATATGGATGAATGATCATAGCGTCTCCTTGGGTTGGTGATGCACGGCGTGGAGGTCGAGCTCGGCGCCAGGACATGTGTAGGAGCTGCTGAAGTTCGCCATGAAATGTCGTTAGAGCTCATCCCAAGAGTTTATGGACCACTCGGGCAGGTTCATCAGCCATGACCGGGATGAGCCGATCACGGCGATGGGGAAGTATTCGCTAGGATGGACTCATCCGCTTTTGTGGTCCATCTTGGATGGAGGATGCCTTGTGCTCAAGCCCTTGCGGGCCATACTCGGCGTGAAGGTTGCGTCGCCTCTCCCGCTGCTGCTCTATGATGACACGACTATCTATTTGAGCTTGACGAAGGTCAAGCTTAGCCCTGAGGTCCTCCGTGAGGATCTTGCCAACGCTGGTAAGCGTGGTGGATCTGGAGTCGGCGGTGCGACGATAGATGGACGGCGTACGTGATAGCGACACGTGACATCTCCCTCTATTGGGAGAGTTGATGGCCGCCACGACTAAGTTGTCAATGATGTGGACCCACTACTGAGCCGCTCCTTGGGAAGTGTTCATCGACCGTGGATGGTGGAGTAGGGCCTTGGATGCTGCTAGAGTGCTCTCCGAACTCGCAGCCGGCAGCTATGGGTGCGCTGACTGGGTCGGGACATGCTCGGAAGCGCCACCCTGGCCAGCTGCATCTGCGCAAGGACGTGATGGACCAGAGTGTGCCACTCAGGCAATGGATTTGGTCACCGGACGGCGGCCTCAGAAACAGCCATCCACGGGTTTGATGAACACCATAGCAGTGAAAGCACAACAACTTTTTTGACGAAAAAAGCCCCTATCTGGCGCGCCAAATATCGAAGTGTTAATGCGACACTTCCCCCGGATCTGCTGAGGAGTAGCCTGTAGAGGTTCTTTGATCGGCGGGGCTTAGTCCTCTATCGAGTGGTCGTGCGTATGAGAGTGTGAGACTGTGGTTTTTACGTGGTTTGGGTCGCAAGAGCGTAACACCGTACACCACGGTGAAGTTGTATTGCTGGTGTGTGTGTGTGTGTGTGTGTGTAGATTGGGGATCCTTTGTAATGGTGGCGGTCTGATCCTTTAATAGACAAGGCCAGATGCCTTACAAGTGGGGTTCGGGGCCCGACAGGTGGCTCCGGGGCGATCTTATTGTAAAGATCAAAGTCTTCTTGCATAAGCTTCCTTTGACCGCGTCTTGAAGACTTGTCGTCTTGCCGCCTCAGTCGCCAGTTCCCATGTGTAGTCGTTGCTGATGGCAGGAAATGTCCCATCCGTCTGTCCCTAGCGCCGTAAGCTACCCACTTGGCGGAGTGGGGTAGGCTTGGGGCGCCTTCACTGCGATGCGATTGGACGTAGCAGCACCTGACAGCAGGCGTGCGCCGCGTCATTTGCCTAGGGAAGATGCATGTGTTCAATGCCTGTGTAGGATTGAATAGCACGTGAAAAGCTACCATAGGGGGTGAATAGTAGATTAAAACTTTTTCAGCGGAAGGCAACGAAAACCCCTGAGCAGAAAATTGATCTGTTAAAGAATTTGTGTGTGTGACTAATCTAAATGTGTTCAACTGCAACAAAAGTAGTAGATATTTTAGATAATCAAGTTATGAAGCACGACAACAAGAATCACGGAAAACCGTCGAGAAAAACTCAAGTTACGGTCGAAAGATCGAACAAAGGTCAATCTGTTTTACCGAGTAAAAACCAGATCTGTAACACTGCAAAGAAACTTGTGTAGATCCGAAACCACAAATCCATTGACCGTGAAATTTTCACAGATGATAGATAAGCAAGTTGTGAAGACAACCAAAAAATAATCACGTCAATCGGATTTTTAAAACTCGAGTTATGATAAAACCATCAAAGCAAGGTAGTGCTGTGCAGAAACTCGGTGAGAAAGACTTCATGAAAACAAGTCAGACAAACAAGGCACAAAAGTTCCTTTCAACTACGAATTTTATTCAATATAACACAAGAGTAAAAGCCCCAAAGTCGTGCACCAGGAGCTCTGGCCTCCCTTGCTTACATAACCAGCCCTTAGGCCAACCCAATCCTAACTAGGACTCTAATCCTTCTTAGTTCACGAATCGAAACTTTCCATAACTACTCAAGACTCTTCTATATACAGGTAGAAGCAATATTAAGACTTCCAAACACCATGGGAACATATAACACATTCCTAAAACAACCCAAATTTGTTACCAACACGAAATCCTATCATAACAAACTCAAATCTTTCCATATTTGAGTCAAACCCGACTCAGCCGCAACCTGAGTCCATAACCTAGTCGATTGGACTTTTCTGACCAATTCTTTACGTCCACTTCTCTTCATCACGCCTTGGAACAATGTTGCCACGTCTATGCACTCTTGCACACGTGCAAACAACTTCCAACAACATCCACGATACCTTCAAATGTATTGTTCTTGATTCAAACATGTTGCACGACATCACAATCAACTCAACCACAATTCCTCCTGAAGTTGGTTGTTGATCCTCATCTTCTCCCTAAAACTAGTTCAATGGATCCCGTCACCAGCCATGTCTTGAACTCAATCAACACCTGCACATGAACAAATAACCAATACTTCCGAGCACAAATCCTTGACTTGACTCTCGTTAGTTCCGAAACCAAAACACCTTATGTGAGCACCTCACATAAGCATGTTGCGAACCTTAGCAAAAAGATATCAGCCATAACCACCAAAACACACCAAAAACATAGTAAAAGCATACTAAGTAAACTTTCCATTGATGTAAAGCAAGTTTGAATTAATTCAATGTAAAAGCAGAACTATTGCAATCTAGCTTCGGACCTTGCCAAAACTAACCGGACCTTGAGCCGGAGCTTACCAAAGCTAGCAAGACCTAGCATCGGAGCTTACCAAAGCTAGCAGGACCTAGCACTGCAGCTTACCAAAGCTAGTCGGACCTAGCGCCGAAGCTTACTAAGGCTTAGTCAGACCTTGTCAAAGCAAGTCGGACCTAGACAAAGAAGTCAGACCTAGCCAAAGTAAGTCAGACCTAGACAAAGCAAGTTGGACCTTACGTCGGACTTTGCCGAAGCTACCCAAAACAAGTCAGACCTATTGTCAGACCTTGCTGGAGCTCGGACCTAGAGTCGGACCTTGTTGAAAAAGGTGTTTTGGTGGTATTTAAAACTTTTATCGTCATAGCCCATGTATTCAGCACACATTGGTCTCACAATCTCCCCCTAGATGAATGCATTGGCAACGCCACTTAAAATTCAAACATTGGCTTATTCACATCAAAAATTTTGAAAACAAAATTCTTCCCCTATGCATATTTCTCCCCTTTTGTAAATCAGAAATAATATGAGAAGAAAAAAATTTCTCCCCTAAGAAGAATCGTGCCTAAAACACTTGTGAATATGTGCAATGTATGATTAATTTCTCCCCCCTTTGACAATGTGTTCAGCAAGGTTCAAAAGAGAAATTTCAAATGTTATGAGCATATTATAACATATACACATAAAACAAAAGCTCATCCAAAGTCATACTCCCTCCGTCCCAACTCAACTCTATTTCTGCGTTTAGTCAAATTTAACTTTGACCAATGATTTCTATAGATTTTACTAACTTCAATAACATGTAAATTGTATATTATAAAAATATTTTTCATGATGAATCTAAAAGTGCAATTTTCATATTGTTAAAACTGATAAAAATAACATAAATCAATGGTCAAAGATAGATTTGACTAAACCTAGAAATAGAGTTTAGTTGGGATAGAGGTAGTACTATCAAGTAACTTACACTATCACATCAATGATATACATAGAGTAGTGTAAGCTATGCCATGCTAGAGATCAAGTGTAATTTTCAATTTAAGCAAGTCATGATCTCACAAACTTAACTATTTCAAAACCTGAAAGCATGACACTTTTGTGCTGCATTTTTATTATATATCATTATCATTTAAAGCATAAATTTTGATCATATAACATTTGCAAGAGATTATATGCCACATCTACCTTATTCTAACCAACCAAGCCAAGCCTATGTCATTTGACTATCAAGAGCTTAAGGACATGGTTTTAGTCATACACAACTTCCTCCAAGTTCATATCTAACTGCAATGATAAGCCATCTCAAAAGACGAAGAGTGATGCATGCATATTCTCTTGATCTTTTCTCGATTTTTCATTTGATCATAAAAACTCAACATGTTAGTTGATTACTTGATTAATTCTTTATGATTAAAAGCACTTCTGATCAGCAACAAGTTCAAAACAGCAACTATCGGTGGTTTTGATCCGGCAGATCTCCCGACACTACTAAAGTGTTAGAGGAGTTTGAGGTTCGGTGTGGGCGCACGGTGATTCAAGAAGGTGAAGTGTTAAGTGACACAAGAGACACGAAGGTTTATGTGGTTCGGGCCGCCTGAGCGTAATACCCTACTCCACGGGGTGTGTTGTTGTTGTATTGGACGTATGAGCTCAATGTAAGTTGAGAGTGTAGAGTGAGCGCGTCCAGTCCCCTCTGTGTATCGTCGGCCTGTCCTTTTATAGTACAAGGGCAGGCCGTTACAAGTTAGCCTGGCCCGACATGTGGCCCCGGCGGTTACTAATATTGATACACATTTGATGCGCTTAATTACCCTTAATAACCGAGTTACGGGCTTTGACAACACCATTACTGGTAATTAAGGTCGTCCGATCATGTGCCATTAATATAGTATTAATGACACTTAATCGGGTCTTGAAGTCCATGATTCCACTTTGAAGATCCGGTGCCGTGAGTCTTCTGGAGGATAGAGGCTGAAGATCGGACGGTTGGACACGTGGCAGCTCCGGAGCATACTGTGGGGAATAGGTAGGTCCGGTGCCACTTAACACGTGTCGGTTCTAGAGCTTCCCTCAGTCGGGGGTTAGGTCCGGGGGTGCCGCTATGGTACATAGCCTGGAGCTTCCCCCTTGTGGGCGGTAGCTCCAGTTTGATAGTACACCTGGCGACCCTGGGACTAACCATGTTGGGGAAGCGGGTTCGGTCATGTCTGACATGTGGGCCTCCGAAGGTCTTCAAATCATGTAGATGACATTCCTTTGAGATCTTTGCAATCTCAAAGGGTATACGGTTCCCAGGGTACCGACAGTGGCCCCCTGGGCCCACCTCTGGGGAAGATCCCTTGGGTGAGGTCATTCCGCTGGAGGTGGGTCCATCCTTCGACTTTTGAACTTCAAAGTTCTTCGGATGTGCCATTGGCGATAGTTTGGAGTTAAATCCTCGCTGTGTGGCATATCTTGTGTGCGACAAATGAGATCGTTGGCGTGCGGATCTCACGCAATTGAAGGTCGCCGGTTCCCGATACGAAAATCATATCGGTTCCGTGCGCCTTGTCAGGCCGCTGCCTTCGGGCTTCCCGCCTCATGATGACAACGGTTCGCCTGGGTAAGAACCTCGACTTGATCGTCGGGGTGGTCCCGGGCCCTCTTGTCATCGGTTGGGTGGAATTTTTGAGTAGTATCTTTGACTTCCTTGCAGTTTCCATCCAAGCGGTGCGAGGGCTTACTTAAGAAGGAAAGCACGCACCGTCTGGGGTTCTTTACACCTCTCACCTGATCTTGCGCTCAAACTCCCAACTTGTGCTTGCTTTTCCTCTCTTGACTCGCTGTGCCGCGATGGAGTTGGGTCTCCGCGAGAGCCGTTTGAAAACCGAAGGTGACCTGAAGAAGGTCCAGGCCCTCATGGGATGGTCCCCGGACTTCTTCAACCACCTGGCCCGCGCTGGGGGAGAGCTCCTGTTCGAGAAGGAGCACGCCGACGAGATGGTGTACTTCTCTTCGTACGCCATGGTGGGGTTGATCCCACCTTTTCCCTCCTTTTTCTTGATGCTGCTGGACTTCTATGGTCTGCAGCTGTATCACCTTGGCCCGCACTCCATTCTTCTTGTGTCTGTCTTTGTCCACTTCTGTGAAATGTGGGTGGGCACCCCCCCTTGCATTGAACTTTTCCGGACCTTCTTCACCGTCCATACAACCGGTAGGAGTAATGAGTACCTTGGCTTCTACTACTTCGTGAAGCGCAAGAAGTGCCCATTCAAGTACCTCCGGTCGTTTCCCTCTGGAAAGTGGGATGATTGGAAGAAGGACTGGATAGTCATCCGGGTGGAGGAGCACGAGAAGCTGGAGCTGCCCGAAGGTCTCCCCAACATCGACACTGCAGTCTGGAGTGAAGCTCCGGTGCTGTCGGATGCCTTCAACCCTGCTCTGACCAGGATCCGCCAGTGCGTGGAGGGAGGATTAACTCCTAGGCGGTATTTTGCAATTTCCTGGTCAACAGGTGGGCACCGCTTAAGAGGAGAGAAAAACTCGCTTGGGCCCTCAACAGCGTGATGGATGACGACCGGGTCGAGACCGGTCTAAAGTCCAACATGGCGGGGGCAACCTTGGAGTTTCATCTCAAGAAGTTCCAGCACGGCATCGACGTCGCAGGTGATGACTTGACCCCGCCACTAGCCTTTCTCCCTCTAAACGTGGAAGTAGAGTTCAGCAGGGAGCTCGGGCGAACGATGCCGGTGCTTGACGACCTTGGTGTCGTCGAGAGAAGATCGACCTCCAGGGTAGTGATTCCTGGGGCTTCCGAAGGTGGCTCCGACCCTGCCCCGAAGCCAAGGATCGAAGTTGTCGGCAAGGGCAAGGAGCCGGCGGACGAACCCTTGAGCCAGAAGAGGAAGCTGCAGCATGTCGACGGAAGGTCCGTCAGGCCTGCAACCTCTGCATCAGTTCCTTCTCCCGGGAGGGGGAGGTCTTCTACAACTGCGGCGACTATACCCGCAGCGTCGTCTTCCCGGGGTGCTAGCTCTGGGCATGCGACTCCAGCACCAGGGCCAGTTGGGGCCTCTAGGTCCGGAGGTCCTTCCCAGTCGAGGGGGGCCTCGACTAAGGAAACGCCCGTGGCTGCAACGAGTTTCGGGGGACCTTTCGGAGCTTCCACGCCGACGGCAGCTGTGGTCAGCCCAGAACGCCTAGGAAAGAGGTTTCGCGCAAGCTGGTGCGGAAGCCTCCCGAGGTAATTTTTAATCTTTACCTCAGATAGTTGTTTTATTGTAGTAACTGTTTTTTATGTTTCTTCGTCCATCATCTGCAGCGTTCCCAAGAAGAGAAGTGAGGCTCCACCCTTAGCCACAGCAGCTGAAGCTGTGAGGGCGGAAGCTTCTGCTCCTGTCCCGGTGCCGCCGCAAGTGGTGGCTGAAGCTGCGGCAGCTCCGGCGCCAGCTGTCGTGGTCATGGACCTCGACTCATTCCCCGAGACTCCCGTGGTAGCGCCGGACCACGGGAGAGAATATGCGCCAGTGGCACCTGCCCCGGAGGTTGAAGCCCTGGGTCTTGGTGCTGAGATGATGGAAGCTCTGGCCGTTGAGCCGGAGGAAGCAGTAATTCCGGCCTTAGAGCCGGAAATTGTCGAAGCCCCAGCAGTTGATCCGGAGGTTGTTGAAGTCCCAGCAAGTGAGCCGGATGTGGAGGAAGTTCCAGCGTTTGAGCCATCTACCTCTGAAGCTCTGGCCTCTGTGCCTGTTGTAGTTGATGACCTTCCGGCGCTTGAGCCGGTTGAGGTTGAAGCTCCGGCCTCAGGGCCGGTTGTTGTGCAGGCATCAGCACTCGAACCAATGATGGTCGAGGCGCCAACACCCGAGCCACCAGCGGAGTAGGAGTCCACGCTGGAGCCTGAAGTTGCTCCTGCTCCGAAAGTGATGATGGCGGAGGTGCCTGCTGCTGAGCCGGAGTACCCGGATGAAGTCACTGGCCCCCTGCCCGAGGGGGCAAATGAAGACTTGGCGGCAAGGCCTTCGGAACCACTTCCGGAGGTCAGAACTTCTTCCACTGGACCCTCATCGGTGGCAACTGAGGCTATCCCGGAGGACAGCCCTAGTGCCGTGGAGGCTCAGGGGACCACTCTTGTGGAGTGGGACCCAATTTTTGTAAGCGAGAACCCGCTGGAGCCAGCGGAGGAGACCCCAGCAGGTCCGGAACCTATTCCCCTATCGTTGTCTATTGACAACGCTTGCTCCAGCCTGCATCAAGTCCAGCTGGCGTTATACCATGACAGTAAGGCTCTTGAAGAGGAGTGTCAAACCCTTAGGCGGTGGTGTAACCGGCTCTACTTCGAGACCAAGCTGGCGCAGTCGAGGCTGGCAGACGACAAGGAATGGTTCAAGCAGGAGAAGGTCCGCCTGGAGTACTGGGGCAAATTATTGGATGACAGGGAGAGCTTCACTCGTGCCCTCGACGCTCAATCCCGGGCCATTTATGAGCAGACCAAGGCAGCTAATAGTGCGGCTGATGAACGCCAAGAAAGGCTTGAAGCCATTAACACTACTCTCATCAAGCGTCGGGAGGCACTTGAGGAGAGGGAGAAGAGGCTCTAAGATGAAGTGCAAAAACTCCTAGAGCTGCGGGATGACGTCTTGAGGAGGGAAGAGGAGCTCGTCGAAAAGGTGGCTCTGGTTGACAAGGGTCTCGAGGAACACACCAAGAAGTTAGAGGAGCATTGCCTTGAGGAGGAGGAGAAGTCCTGGGTGCGAGGGCAGGAACTCTACCAGCAAGAGTGTGCCCTCGCTGCCAGGGAGAAGAAAGTTAGGGGCCGGGAGAAGGACCTGGTCGACCGCCGGAACAAGATCTACCTCCGGGAGGAGGAGCTTGGCAAACTCGAGAAGCAGGTTGCTAAAAAGATTCAGCAAAGTGCCAAAGAGGTTGAGCGCCTTGCTCGCTAGAATTCTAAACTGGCGGCGGCCAAAAGATCCTTGGAGGAACTGAAGGGTTTGAGGACTGCGGACTCCCTACAGGTTTGGGAGTTCCTAAGCAAGGCCAACGATGTGCTGACGCTGATGGGCTTCAGTCCCGTGCGTCCGGATGATCCTGAGCCGGAGCCAGACCTGGCGTTGCAAGCGTTGAGCTCGGTGGGTAGCAAACTCTCCAAGGTGGGCGACGTCATCGCGGACCAATTGGAGGTTGAGGGGCAATCCCTGGCGAAGAACGTCGTAGAGTATGTGCTGACGTGCTACACCACCCGGGATCCCCAATTCCCTCTGGACCCGGTGCTTGAAGGTCCCGTCGAAGGAGAAGGTGAAGCCACCCGAGCCAACATGTCGGAGGTTGCTCAGAAGGTCGCCCAGTTCTTCCATAGGGTCTAGGACCATCTATGTAGCTCCCACTTGTATTCTCTCTTTTTCTTCCCCAATTTTGTAATCCCTTGTCTCTAGATGGATGAAATCCCCAAGTTTTTGTGAATTTCATTTTTTGTCTTCAACACTTTTGTCTTCACTTGGCCCCCTGGTAGATGTACACAATTTGATTGTGAACATGTACCAAGAGGATATTGTGTTTTGTTGAAGACTCAATTGCTTCGAACTTGTAGAGTGTAAGTCCGAAGTCCTCGATAGTGAAGGCCCCCTAAGGTTGTCGGAGCTTAGAAGCTCCAGCATTGGCTTATCGTCGGAGCTTAGTAGCTCCGACAATAGTCCTTATCAACGCATAGAGCATCGATAGTAAGCCCTCCGGGGTGTCGGAGCTTAGTACCTCCGGCAATGACCTTTACCAATGCGTAGTTTGTCGGCAGCAGACTCTTGTGGGGTCTTCTCACCATCTTTTATTTTGCGTTGACGGCTGGCCCCCCTAGCTTTAGCGGAGCTTGGTTGCTCCGGTGATGCTCGTTTTCAATGTTTAACATCGATTACAAGCCACCTAGTGGGAGTCGGAACTTTGTTAGCTCCGGCTTTTCTTCATCAACGTGGATTTTTTATTTTTCCTGCACACTGAAGCCAAGAAAAATAGTAAAATTTGTTCCTTGCCTATAACTTCGTCGCGGCTTACGATTTCCAAGAAAGTTTTAGGTCAAACGCGATTCTAAATACAACCGAATGTGTTGTCTTTTCTTCCAGATCCAATTGTACTTGGACCCGCCTTACTTCAGCCTGTCGGGGTGTAGGTAGAGTGGCGTACTTAGGGTGCTTGACCAGGCTAAGTCGATAGCACACTCCGGCCCTAGATTGGCTTGGCGGCATTCAGGCGAGTGGGCCATGAACAATATTTGAATCCAAAAGAATTGACAATACAACTCGAATTGTACATGAACCGGTCGGACTAAAATTTCTTAAGAATTGCACAACTTTGTTATAGACAAGAAAGAGAAAAATAAAAAATGTTGAGCCTGTACAAAATAAATGCACGTGGAGTCTGGTTCACATGAAGATGTCTTTCATCATAGGTCCGGGGTACAGGGGAAACAAGTACACTCTTAGGGTACGGAACCAGGCCAAGCGTGTTTCATTTCTCGTTTGACCCAGGGTAGCTAGCTACACTTTTAGTCCTGAGACTGTAACAAGTGTTGCATGAACTTTGCGGACCTTCCGGGAAAGGTCCGGCTGTTCTCCCGGAGGAACTACCCGACTCTGTACAATGACTCCATAACATACACCTCAAGTTATTACAGACTCACCTCCGTGATATTAAGTGTAGAACTTACGGAGGTGCTCAATGTTCCAAGGATTTGGGAGAGGTGTCCCATCCTCAGTAGCCAAGCGAACGCTTCCGGGATGGGATACTTTAATCACTCGGAAAGGTCCCTCCCAGCTGGGGGAGACTTTGTTTAACCCTTCTCTGGATTGTATATTCCGTAGCACCAGATCACCTTCCTTGAGCTGTCGGTTGTGTACATGCCGCTGATGATAGCGCCGAAGGGCTTGGCGGTATCGGGCATTCCGAACAACTGCTTGGCACCTTCCCTCCTCTAGGAGGTCTAGGTCTTCACGCCGGAGCTGGTCCTGCGTGGCTTCGTCGAAGGTTCGGACCCGGAGTGACCCCAAGGTAATCTCCGGAGGAAGGATTGCTTCAGCTCCGTACACCAGGAAGAAGGGTGTCTCCCCATTTGACCAGTTTGGAGTTGTCCTGTTGGCCCATAGAGTGGGTGGAAGCTCTTCAATCCAGTTGGCTCCATGTTTTTTCAAGCGCTCATAGGTGCGCATTTTGAGTCCTTTCAGGATTTTTGCATTTGCTCTCTCGGCCTGGCCATTGCTTGCCGGGTGACCTACGGAGGCGTAGCAAACTTGAATGCCGAGGTCTTCGCAATATCCTTGAAATGCAGAGCTTGTGAATTGGGTCCCATTATCAGTGATGATTTTGTTTGGGACTCCAAATCTGCATACAATGGACTGCAAAAAGTTGATAGCAGACTGCTTGTTGATTGTCACAACTGGAGTTGCTTCTGGCCACTTGGTGAACTTGTCAATGGCGATGTACAGGAACTTGTAACCTCCGACGGCTCTTGGGAAAGGTCCCAAGATCTCCATCCCCCACACAGCGAAGGGCCATGTAGGAGGTATCATTTGTAGAGGCTGAGACGGTGTGTGAATTTGCTTTGCCTGAAATTGGCATGCTTCACATTTCTTCACCAGCTCAGTTGCATCCTGGAGTGCTATAGGCCAGTAGAAGCCATGTCAGAAGGCCTTACCGACCAGCATGCGGGAAGACGCATGGTTCCCACACTCGCCTCCATGGATTTCTGTGAGGAGCTCGTAGCCTTCTTCCCTTGTGATGCACCGCATTAGGATGCCGTTGGCACCGCGCCGGTAGAGATCCCCTTCTACCAACGTGTATCTTTTAGCCAATCTGACTATCCGGTCAGCGGATACATCATCGCCAGGAAGGATGTTGTCTTTCAAGTAGCTCTGGATCTCCGAGATCCATGCATCGGAGCTAACTTGAGCATTTGAGTCTTGCGTGCTGGGTTGCTCGGAGCTTCCGGCAGCACCTACGACCCTTGATGGCTGCCATGGTAACAGGGCCATCGGGACCGTCAGCTTCGGGATGCTCATCTCGCCCCCTTCGCTCAGTTCGGCAGGCTGAGCTGTGGGTTTTGAAAACCTCCGGACAAAAGTTCTGTCAGGAGCCAGAGCTCCGGTTGACGCTTTTGTCGAGAGTTCGTCAGCTTCAGCGTTGTGGGCACACTGAACATTGTGGAGGTCTAGGACTTCGAAGTCCTTCTGAAGCCTCTGGACTTCAATGAGGTAAGCAGCTAGCTGGAGGTTGTTACAGGAGCATTCACCCTTCACTTTCTTAATGATGAGCTGTGAATCTCCCTTGACCAGCAGCTGCTTAAAACCATATGACAGTGCCACCTTTAGTCCGTAGATGAGTGCTTCGTACTCCGCCATGTTGTTGGTCGCCTTGAAGTCAAGGTGTACCATGTATTTTACCTTCTCCCCGGTTGGTGCGAGGAGAAGGATTCCAGCTCCGGCCCCTGCTTTTGCATGGAGCTGTCAAAGTACAGGGTCCAGTGAGGCTTGGTGAAGACCGGAGCTTTGTGTTCTGGCTTCTGCTCACTGGGGCCCCCAGGGTTTGATGGAGAGGGAGTCCATTCCGCCACGAAATCCGCCAATGCTTGACTCTTGATTGCTTGCCTTGAAATGAATTCGAGATCGAATTCGGCCAATTCCGCTGCCCACTTTGAGATATTCCCAGTTGAGTTGGGATTATACAAGATTGCTCGAAGTGGGTAAGAAGTCAACACTGAGATCTTGTGAGCTTGGAAATAATGGCGAAGCTTCCTGGAGGCAATAAGAACTGCATAGAGCAGCTTATGCACCTCTAGGTATCGAGTCTTGCCATCATGAAGTACCTCACTGATGAAGTATACTGGGCGCTGGATGGTCCAGACCCTCCCGGAGGGGCCCGGAGCTTCCTCTTCATTGATCCGGATCCTCCCTGAGGGATCTGGACCTTCTTCGGGGACCTCCGGGTCCTGGCTGGAGGGACCCGGAGCTTCTTCAGAAGTGACCTGGACCCTCCCGGAGGGGTCTGGGTCTTCTGAAGTAACTTCTTGTGGATTCAAGTCTGGGAACTGGGACCCAGACTCACTTTCAGGAACCTCCGGACCCTCCCGGAGGGGTCTGGATTCCTGAACATGGGATGGTTCTGGTCTCTCCGCAACCAGGACCATACTAACGACTTCGTTAGTAGCTGAAATGTAAAGCAGCAAAGGCTCACCAGTGTTCGGAGCTACCAGAGTTGGTAGGGTGCTGAGGAGCTGTTTTAGCTCCTAGAACGCTTTTTCTGCTTCTTCAGACCATTGGAATGGTCCGGACTTCCTCAATAACTTGAAGAAGGGAAGTGCCCGTTCTGCCAGTCTTCAAATGAACCGGCTGAGGGCTGCTAGACATCCAGTCAGCTTTTGGACGTCTTTGATGCGGGCTGGTGGCCGCATGTCTTCAATGGCTTTGATATTCGCCGAATTAGCTTCTATGCCCTGGTGACTTACCAGGAAACCAAGAAGTTTTCCAGAGCTAACCCCAAAGACACACTTGTCTGGGTTTAGCTTTGTGCGGGTGACCCGCAGCTTGTCGAAGACAGCCTGCAAGGTGTCAAGGAGTGACTCCTTATTCTTGACCTCGACCACGATGTCATCGACGTACACTTCCACTATGTCTCTAATGAGTTCTTCAAAGGTTTTGTACATAGCTCGCACAAAGGTTGAAGCTGCATTCTTGAGACCAAATGGCATGGCTGTATAACAGTACAATCCATCTACTGTGATGAAAGAGGTATGCTCTTCATCTTCCCTAGACATTCTGATTTGATGATACCCAGAATATGCGTCTAGGAAACACAGTAATTCACACCCGGAGGTGGAATCCACTATATGATCTATTCAAGGTAGTGGGAATGGATCTTTTGGACATGCCTTATTTAGTGTTGTGTAGTCGATACACACCCGAAGCTTCCCGCCGGCCTTGGGCACAATGACTGGGTTCGCCAGCCATTTTGGATGGAAGACTTCTCGGATGAATCCAGCTTCGAGCAACTTCTTCACTTCTTGTCGAATGAAGTAATGTCGCTCCACTGATTGTTTCCGAGGCTTCTGATGCACAGGCCGGGCGTCGGGGTAAATCTTCAGATTGTGCTCAATCACTTCCCTAGGGATCCCAGGCATTTGTGACGGTTTCCAAGCAAACACGTAGACATTAGCCCGAAGGAAAGCGATGAGTGCGACTTCCTATTTGTCGTTCAATCCCCCCGATATACGGGTTGTCTGAGTGGCATCAGAACTGATTTGGACGACTTTTACGGGAATGTCGGTGTCGCCGCTTGGCTGCACACGAGGTGCAAAAGTCGAGCCTTGCTGACGAATGCTCGGGGGTTTTGGAGCTTGCTCCTGTTTGGAGTCCTCGTCTTGCGCCGTAGTAAGCGCATGGAGTTCTTCCAGAGCAGTTACTCCGACAGTGCGATCTCCGCGGATCCGGAGAATGCCTACTAGTGTTGGCATCTTTAACACCAGGTAACCATAATGAGCAGCTACCATGAATTTGTACAAGGCAGGTCTACCCAAGATGGCATTGAAGGGTAAGTCGATCTGAGCAACGTCAAAGACCAACTTCTCGGTGCGTACTTCTCCTGGGTCCCGAAGGTAACGGGGAGGGTAATAGCACCGAGTGGGGTAATGGCTCCCGGACCAACTCCAGAGAAAGGTCGGGAGGGGTGAAGATCCGAAGGTCAGAGCTGAAGCTTGGTAAAAGCTTCGAAGCTTATGAGGTTGAGCCCCGAACCTCCGTCTACCATGACATGGTGGATCTGGATGTTATTGATGGTAGGAGATACCACCAAAGGTAACTGACCTGCTCCAATCATGCTTCGAGGGCAGTCCGAGGCATCAAAAGTGATGGTTGTGTCCATCCACTTCCGATGAGGCTCCGCCCTGGCTGTAGGAGCTACAACAGCCATGTCCCGGCGCATAGTCTTGAAGACGCGGCGGGAGGTGATGTCCCATGATCCACCAAAAATGGTGTTCATGATATTCCGACGCTCGTTGTCAGAGACGTCAGAATCATCGTCGACGGAGGCGTAGACGGCCTTCAGGACCTTTTTAGGATCCTGAAAACCTAACTCCTCTTCAGCCGGAGCTTCGTCAACTTTTTGTTTTCCTTCCCTTTGTCGGAAAGGAGCTTCTTCCAGGCGCTTGTTGTAGCGCTCGGCAAGGTTTTGGACCTCCCGAAAGTCTTCCAAACTGTGGTTGTATGAACTCCCGAAGTTGGCGGTGAACTGCCGGCACAACTCCTCCCAATTTTTGATGGAGTTGGGTGGAAGGCTCATAAACCAGGACCGGGCAGTCCCAGTTAAAGCCACTGGAAAATAATTGGCCATTACGGCCTCGTTCCCTCCAGTTGCCAGGATAGCAGTGGAGTAAATCTGAAGAAATTCGACGGGATTAACGGTCCCGTCAAATTTCTCCGGCAGGTGAGGACGGAATTTTTGTGGCCACCTGACCATACGCAGATGCATGGCCAGGGCTGAACAGCCTCCTCCTACTCCTTTAGGAGCAGGAATGTCCTGAGCTTCTCGTCTTTCACGAGCACGCTCGATATGGACTCGGCCGTCTTGTTGACGGTATCGGCGATCAAGTTCTGCCCGGAGGTCATGAGTTGAAAGCCTTGATACCGTGTGAGTGCATCGTGCCCCAGAGGGCAACGACGTCACCTGCTGTGACGCAGCATGTCTCCTGCTGTTGGAAACATGTGGACCAAGTCTGCCAGACAAGGTCCGTCCTGAAGCAGGAGGACCCTGGTTGCTGATGCGGTCGGCTGCTGCTGCAACCAAGTGTTCCACATCGGCCCTCCACTGCTCCAGTGCATCCCGGGATGCATCCGGAGGTGGTGGGCGTTGAAGAAGAGCACGTGCTGCATGGAGCGCGTGTTCCGGGTTGTCATGATTCGTCGACGCAGCGATTGACGCCGGTGCACCATCGCGCTGCCCAGCTTGATTTGCTGGTGGAGGCGGCGGTGGTGGAAGTGTGACTCCTACTGGAACCGTGGTTCCTGCTGGTGGCTGCACATTGGAGGGATTGCCTCCAACAGCTTGACCAGCGGGATGACCATTGGATGATCCAGCGGCCGAGTTCACCATTCTTGAAATCTCAGGCGCCCCTTCCTGGCGCGCCAACTGTCGGTGTTTTGATCCGGCAGATCTCCCGACACTACTAAAGTGTTAGAGGAGTTTGAGGTTCGGTGTGGGCGCGCAGATATTCAAGAAGGTGAAGTGTTAAGTGACACAAGAGACACAAAGGTTTACGTGGTTCGGGCTGCCTGAGCGTAATACCCTACTCCACAGGGTGTGTTGTTGTTGTATTGGATGTATGAGCTCAACGTAAGTTGAGAGTGTAGAGTGAGCGCATCCAGTCCCCTCTATGTATCGTCGGCCTGTCCTTTTATAGTACAAGGGCAGGCCGTTACAAGTTAGCCTTGCCCGACATGTGGCCCCGGCGGTTACTAATATTGATACACATTTTATGCGCTTAATTACCCTTAATAACCGAGTTACAGGCTTTGACAGCACCGTTACTGGTAATTAAGGTCGTCTGATCGTGTGCCATTAATATAGTATTAATGACACTTAATCGGGCCTTGAAGTCCTTGATTCCCCTTTGAAGATCCGGTGCCGTTGTGGAGTGTTCCGGAGGTTAGAGGCTGAAGATCCGACAGTTGGACACGTGGCAGCTCCGGAGCATACTGTGGGGAACAGGTAGGTCCGGTGCCACTTAACACGTGTCAGTTCTGGAGCTTCCCTCGGTCGGGGGTTAAGTCCGGGGGTGCCGCTATGGTACATAGCCCGAAGCTTCCCCCTTGTGGGCGGTAGCTCCGGTTTGATAGTACACATGGCGACCCTGGGACTAACCATGTTGGGGAAGCGGGTCCGGTTATGTCTGACATGTGGGCCTCCGAAGGTCTTCAAATCAAGTAGATGACATTCCTTTGAGATCTTTGCAATCTCAAAGGGTATACGGTTCCCAGGGTACCGACAGCAACAAAGTTTGATCATGGCCAGATTTAGTATAAGTAATTATTCCAATTACTAGTCATGGCAAAAACTACAAAATGTATGACACGAGAAATGTAGTAAGAACTTTTAGCATGTAAAAGAAATCACAAAATCATATATGTATGAAATACTATGCTCATATTATTTTAATTTCATATTCACACATAGACTTCCCAAGTTTCAACCCCCCCACCCCCTCAATTTATGCCATGAGGATGCATAACCCCTATTTCACTATGAATGTAACAAAAACGAGTGAAATCCAAATGTTTTGTGAAAATGTCAGTCAATTGTTGTTCGATATCAACATGGTGAAGCACATTGTTCCCTTTTTCAACATTATCACGGAGAAAGTGATACCTAATGTCAATGTGCTTAGTTCTCGAATGTTGCATGGGGTTTTTAGCAATACAAATGGCACTAGTGTTATCACAAAATAGTGGAACACTATCTAGATCAACCCCATAGTCCTTAAGTGTTTGAACAATCCAAATAATTTGTGAGAAAGCACTAGCAGCAGCTACATATTCAGATTCGGCTGTGGATTGTGCAACTGAGTTTTGTTTTCTAGAGGACCAAGCAACAAGTGAATTACCAAGAAAATAACATGCACCTAAAGTACGTTTCCTATCAATCCTACCACCCTAAGATCAGCATCCGAAAAGGCTTTCAAAGTAACGGTTGAGGAAGAAGGAAGAAAAATGCCAAATTCATGAGTTCCATGTAAGTACCTGAGAATTATTTTTATGGTTTGACGATGTGAAGCACGTGGGGAAGCTTGAAATTGTGCAAAAATATATACGCTGAATTGTATGTCTAGTCTTGAAGCCATGAGGTACAAAAGTGATCCTATCATACTTCTATATTCTTTTTGATCGACCGGGTCACCATCTTCATCAAGTTCAAGTGTCATTGTTGTACCCATAGGTGTCCGAAGAGGCTTGTTGTTGGTCATGTTGAAGTGCTTAAGAAGGTCTCTTGTATACTTCGTTTGATGCACAAAGGTTCCCTCATTAGTTTGCTTGATTTGCAGTCCCAAAAAGTATGTGAGTTCTCCCATCATACTCACCTCAATTTCTGAACTCATCATAGCTGAAAACTTGGACACAAGATCATGAGAAGGACAACCAAAGATAACATCATCCACATACACTTGAACGAATAATGAGTCATTGTCATGCTTAAGCACAAAAAGAGTTTTATCGACCTTGCCCATGGTAAACCCCTTTTCAAGAAAGAATGTTTTTAACCTATCATTCCATGCTCTAGGGGCTTGTTTGAGACCATACAAAGCTTTGGACAGTTTGTAAATATGATTAGGAAAATCTGGATCTTCAAAACCTGGTGGTTGCTTGACATAAACCTCCTCATCTATGTAGCCATTAAGAAAAGCACTTTGAACATCCATTTGATATAACTTGAAACCTTTAGATGCAGCAAAATCTAACAAAATTCTTATGGCTTATAATCTAGCAACAGGAGCAAAAGTTTCATCAAAATCTAGACCTTCAACTTGTTTGAAACCTTGAGCAACCATCCTAGCCTTATTCCTAACAACAACCCCATCCTCACTTTGTTTATTTTTAAACACCCATTTAGTTCAAATTAAAGTGTGACCTTGAGTGGAGGTACAAGTTCCAAACATTTTTTTCTTTCAAAATTTTCTAACTCTTCTTGCATTGCAATAATCCAAGATTTATTAGTGAGTGCGTGTGATATATCTTTGGGTTTAAAAGAAGCAACAAAAGCAGAATGAACATGAGAATTTGGATCCTAAAACCTAGACCGTGTGACTCGTTCATGCAAGCTTCCAATAATTTGTTAGGGATGATTAGTTTTGAGAACCCGGAGGGGAGTGGACACTTCATAAGCTTATTCTTCTTCATGTTCATCATAAATCGATGAGCTTGTGACTTGAGGATGATCTGGACCAGCAATGGTGGTCGTCGGTGCTGGTTATGAATCAAAATCATAAGCTGGAACAACGTCATTAGCTGCTGAATTTTCGGGCAGCAGCACCTCTTCTTCCTCATCTTCAACGAAAATACTCTCCCCCTGCGGATATGGATCCGTACCTGCAATATTTGAGCTAGTATCTAGGTTAGCTTCATCAAAAGACACCTCACAAGTCTACACAATTTTGTTAGTGTCAAGTAAAAGCACACGGTAGCCTCTTGTATGAGATGGATAACCAAGAAACATGCCATCAACAGATCTAGATTCAAATTTATCAAGATTACCATGTTTCTTAACAAAGCATTTGCAACGAAAGACTCGAAAGTGTGACACACTAGGCCTATGTCCAAACCGGAGCTCATATGGTGTTTTACCTAACTTAGTACGCAAGAGAACACGATTTGAGACGTAACAAGCGATTGCAATTGCATCAGCCAAAAATTTCCCAAGAGTTTGGTATTCATCAATCATAGTCCTAGCCATCTCTACTAAGGTTCTGTTCTTTCTGTCTACAACACCGTTTTGTTAAGGTACATATGGTGAAGAAAATTGATGATCTATTCCATTTTCAGCACAAAAGTGATCAAACGATTGGTTTTTAAATTCGGTTCCATTATCACTTCTAATTGCTCTAAAAGATCCTGGGTGATCAATTGATAATCTAAGAAATAAAGTTCTAAAGTGACTAAAAGCTTCATTCTTAGATGTCATAAAGTAAACCCAAGAGTATCTATAAAAATCATCAACAATCACATGAACATACCAATTACCTCCGAAGGATTGAACACGTGAAGGTCCTACAGTGTCAAGGTGCAAAAGTTGACCCGATTCAGTTGTCATGGTCATTGTGAGAGGAGCGTGTGAACCTGCAACCATCTTAGAATGTGTACAAGAAGAGCACAAAATTTCTTTGTTCCCTTTAAGCTTAGGCAACCCACGTATGCGATCAAGAGCACCAACACACGTTAGATGATCAAAGCCTACGTGAGAAGTCCACGATGCCAAAAATATAAGTCCTTTGAATGATTAGAAACTAGAAAACTATGCTTAGAGGATGAGATATCAAAATGAGCTTTAAGAACTCTTCCAAACCGAGACATGTTAAAAATAAGCTCACTATTTGAATCTACAACTTTGCAGCAATGTTTATTGAAAATAATTTCCAAAATTTTCATCTAGCAACTGTGAAACAGAAAGCAAGTTCTATCTCAAATTTTTAACAAGTGTCGCATATTTTAAAGTGTAGTGATCATTTACTTTAACCGAACCTTTAACAATTATAGGATTTGAAGAATTATTGGTAGAAGTAACATTCTCTACACGTGACACAAAAGAGAGGGAGGAGAACCATTATTTGTTACCAGTCATGTGGCGTGAGCAACCTGAATTCACAATCCAAATGTTCTCGTTCCTCAAGCGTGTAACCAACATAGAAGCACAATATGTCGATGACTCAATACTTTGGTTAGTCAAAAGGTATTTAGGAATCCAGTACTGAGTCACACGACGTCCAGCGGGAAAAACACACGACAGCCGAGATAAAATAACAGGTTTATGAGTCAAAGTTTGAGATTTTGTGTTCTTAATTACTGACCTATGAGGTTTTACTTGTGTAGCACGAAAACCAGTAGCTCCAGAGGCAAAAACAGAAGGTCCGGAGGTAACAGCAGAAGGTCCGAAGGAAAAAACTGAAGCTCCGAAGGTAAACTTTGAATATTTTTGACTCATAACAGCAGGTTGCATGTTCCTGACATTCGATTTAGTGTGTGCAGCAAATTTTTCATGAGTGTTATAAGATCTAGCTTGCATTCTTTCCTTTTTATGTTGTTGTGCTATTCTATAACAAAAATATATGACATGACCATCTCTACGACAATAGATACAATGAAATTTAACTTTGTGTGCATGTCTAGATGAGCATGCAATATGTTTATTTGAACCCGAATGTGACAACACTCCTGCAGACTTCAAAACCACATCTTTTAGTTTAGAAACTGTTTTAATCAAACCACTTCCTAATGACTTTACAGTTTTAGTTGAATGTGTTTTAGCATGAGCATGGGAATCGAAACCTAAACAAGTTTTATCATTGCAAGGTTTAGAAGAATTTAACAGCAAGTTCATATTATTATTCCCATTATAAAACCCCTCTAGTGTCTTATTTTTATTATCAAGTTCTTTAGACAAGTCTAGACAGTTTTGACATGAAGTTTTTCCATTAAGTTTGCAGTTAGAACAATGTTTAACTTCACGAGAACGTAAAGCATTGTCCAGTATTGAAATTTCATTCATAGCATCTTTCAGTTTCTTTTCAAGATCATTACAGGTAGAACAATGCAAATCAATTGTAGAACAAGAAGCATCTTTTAAGTTTTTGTGATTAAGTGCAACAAGCTTTTTGTTCTTTTCAATCTCTAACTCAAGTTTATCAAGAGTGGAGGAGTGTGCACTTCATAAGGAGGACAATTGTTCATATACTAAATTGTATAAGGAACAAGAATCATCACTAGGAATCAAGGTTTTCAAATGATTAATTTCATATTCTAGTGACTCAATTTTAATAGCATTGTCCCTAAGCTTTTTGTCTTTTTTCCTAGCAATAACAGTTGCACGGGAAATAGCATCACACATTTCATCACAAGTAGGACATACCTCTTCATTGTCATTGTTGCGTTCTGCATCCTCCATAATTGATCTTGATTTGCCCGCCATGAAGCACAAGTTTGCCAGATCATCTTCATCTTCATCACTTTCAATGTCTACATCACACGATCCAAGTTCTTGAAGTGCGGTGATGAAACAGTTTATCAGTTTGCATCTCGTAAAACCCTTCTTTTTCTTGTTGGTGTTACCAGAAGACGACTTAACTTTATTTTGCTTTTCATTACAGGTAGAAGGACCTAAAAGGTTAGGGCAATCTGTACGAAAGTGTCCTGTCTTACCACATTCAAAGCATCATTGAGGTCCGGAGCTTCCTCTCCTTCTAGTTCTCATATTTTGCAATGCCTTTGAGAACCGAGTAGAGATGAGTGCTAGCTCCTTTTCTGGAAATTCTTCAATCTGTTCAAGGGTTAGAGAGGACAACAAAGCAAGTGTTCCACAAGATGAAGATTGGCCGGAGGTAGGCATGTCACGTTGAGAAACAAATGCAAGAGACTTGTTGGGGTTCTTACGTGAGATTATGTCAATTTCATGAGTTTTCAATTTAGATACAGAAATCTAAAGTAAGTGTAGTCATGACAGTAGATTCACAAATAGATGTGAGTTTCATCTCGCAAATGACATATCTAATGCATTTAGTAATTGCCTAGCATTCTCAGCATCTAAAAAATTAACATTGACGTTGCGCAAGCTACTGAGAATTTTGTTAAAGCGAGCAAATAATTCGTCAATTGACTCACTTGGTTGCATCTCAAAGTGCATATATTCTTTCTTGAACATATCTCGCCTTACCTCCTTGATCGTGTTGGATCCTTCGTGGTAGTCACAAAGGGCTCTCCACACATCGTACGCCGAATGGAGGTGTGCAACACGTTCAAAGTCGCTTTGAGTTAGTCCTTGGATTATCAAGTTACGGACTTTGTTGTTGTTGTCGACATCTCTTAAGGTTGTAGCCATGACTTGATTGTTTGGCGGCACATCATAAGGCTTGTACACCTTTTCCCATATCGCGAAGCCTTGCGCCTGGATATAAGCTTCCATGCGTGCCTTCCAAACCTGAAAATCAATGCCAACAAACACACAAGGTTTTGCCGAGTATTTCTCCATGAGGCTTAGTAAAAACATGTGAAAATCACAAAAATTAGAGCACTGTGGCTCTGATACCAATTGTAGGATTGAAGAGCACATGAGAATCTACCAGAGGAGGGGGTGAATGGTAGATTAAAACTTTTTCAGTGGAAGCAACAAAAACCACTTGGCAGAAAATTGATCTGTTAAAGAATTCATTTGTGCGACTAATCTAAATGTGTTCAACCATGACAAAAGTAGTAGATATTATAGATAATCAAGTCACGAAGACACGACAACATGAACCACGGAAAACTGTCGATAAAAACTCAAGTTACGATCGAAAGATCGAACAAAGGTCAATCTGTTCTACCGAGTAAAAACCAGATCTGTAACACTGCAAAGAAACTTTTGCAGATCCGAAACCACAAATCCAATGACCGTGAAATTTTCACAAATGATAGAAAATCAAGTTGTGAAGACAACTCAAAAAGAATCACATCTTGGATCTGTAAATCTCGAGTTATGATAAAACCACAGAAGCAAGGTAGTGCTGTGCAGAAACTTGGCGAGAAAGACTTGAAGAAAACAAGTCGGACGAACAGGGCACAAAAGTTCCTTTAAACTACAAATTTTATTCAATATAACACAAGAAGAATAGTGCAAGAGTCGTGCACTGCGAGCTCTGGTCTCCCTTGCTTATATAACCAGCCCATAGGCCAACCAAATTCTAACTATGACTCTAATCCTTCTCAGTTCATGAATCGAAACTTTTCATAACTGCTAAAGACTCTTCTATACGCAGATAGAGGTAATCGTAGGACATACAAACACCATGGGAATGTATCCCACATTCCTAAAACAATCCAACTTCGTGAACCACACGAAATCCTATCATAAACAACTCAAATCTTTCCATATTTGAGTCAAACCTAACTTAGCTGCAGCTTGAGTCCATAACCTAGTCAGTTGGACCTTTCTTACCAATTCATTACGTCCGCTTCTCTTCATCACGCCTTGGAACCATGTTGCCACGTCCATGCACTCCTTGCACAAGTGCAAACACCTTCCAACGATGTCCACGATATCTTCATATGCATTGTTCTTGATTGAAACATGTTGTGCGACCTCCCGATTAACTCAACCACAATTCCTCCTGAATTTGGTTGTTGAACGTCATCTTCTCCCTGGGAATAGCTCAATTGA
This sequence comes from Tuctoria greenei, assembly GCA_036927565.1. Taxonomy (NCBI): domain Eukaryota; kingdom Viridiplantae; phylum Streptophyta; class Magnoliopsida; order Poales; family Poaceae; genus Tuctoria; species Tuctoria greenei. The sequence continues at coordinate 42,244,917 of JAYESD010000011.1, forward strand.
TCCCATCATTAGCCATGTCTTGAACTCAAGCAACGCATGTACATGAACAAACAACCAATACCTCCGAGCACAAGTCCTCGACTTGACTCTCATTAGTTCTGAAACCACAACACCTTACGTGAGCTCCTCACATAAGCATGTTGCAAACCTTAGCAAGAAGATATAAATCATAACAACCAAAACACACCAAAAACTTAGTAAAAGAATACTAAGTAAACTTTCCATTTATGTAAAGCAAGTCCAAATCAGTTCAAAGTAAAAGCAGAACCATTGCAATCTAGCTTCAGACCTTGCCAAAACTATCCGGACCTTGAGCTGAAGCCTACCAAAGCTAGCAAGACCTGGCATCGGAGCTTATTAAAGCTAGCAGGACCTAGCACCAGAGCTTACCAAATCTAGCCGGACCTAGCGCTGGAGCTTACTAAGGCTTAGTCGGACCTTGCCAAAGCAAGTCGGACCTAGACAAAGAAGTCAGACCTAGCCAAAGTAAGTTGGACCTATACAAAGCATGTCCGACCTTATGTCAGACTTTGACGGAGCAACCCAAAACAAGTCGGACCTATGTTGGACTTTGCTGGAGCTCGTATCTAGAGTCGGACCTTTGTTGAAAAAGGTGTTTTGGTAGTATTCAAAACTTTTATCGTCATAGCCAATGTATTCAGCACACATAGGTCCCACAACCTTATCTGGACAAGGTGCACCGCCCTATTAACTCCCGCAACCCACCGCCTAGGGCAAGTTGCAGGGTACGTGGCAGCTCGGGAGCTAGTCTCCACGAGGGAGGACGGGTCCCGACCCGCGTACCACGTGGCTGTCCCAGAGCCTGCTTCTGAGTAGAACGAGAGCTCCAGGGTTGCGGGACACGTGGAAGAGCCGGAGCGCGCCTCGGGGAGGTGGCGTGTCTGTTTTCTTGAACCATGTGGTAGCACCGGAGCCCTTGTGACATCTGGTTTCGAGAATGAACCAAGTGAATGCATATGCGTGCCCAGGACGTTCAACACAAATACACCAGTGCATACACAAAAGGATTTAATGAAAATTACCACAGAACAAGATTAATTAAGCACTTTTATTACACAATTCATAATATCCTCGAATACAAGCTCTAATGAATGTTAATGACAAGTTTCAACTAATGTCGCGGGAATAAACTAAATAAGCAAACTAAGCAGCTAAGCAAATAGGGTATAAGGGTACAGAAGCTCCAATCAGCACCACAGGCAAAGCTGACGGCAAACATGACATAGAACTCCGCATTATCATTGTTATACTCCCAATCCTGACCTACAACTGTTGGTGGGGGAATTGCAAGATCGAGTAGATGTCGTACTCAGCAAGTGTGGAAAGTATGACATGTAGCTGATATAAATGACGAATATAATAAAGGCTAAGTGCTGAAAAGTACAATAAAACATTTGAAAAGCAATATATTATATGTATGTGAAGTATACCAATAATAACCTATAATGATTAACATAGTACAAGTCCATATTCCATATCCATCACCATTATACCAGATTTCACCTTTACCATTAACCATATTCAACACCAGAGTTTAATCCATAACTAGCCATGACCGTATTACCAACCATAACCAGTACCAAACACTAATCATCCCAAGTTTCCCCTAATCATGTGAGGGTCCCGGTTGCTCATGACCGGGAGCACGACTATCATGATAGTTTTTAAGACACTCAACAAGGGTTGTACCACTTTACCCACGTGTTTGTGATTTCATCACCTTGCGATGACTATAGAATCTCAATTATGCCGTCTCACACTTCCATTGTTGTGTGGCCAAGAGATCACAAAATAGCCTTTACAAAGGGACTACTAGCATGTACTGACCCACTGAGGTTTCCCGGTGGCGATGTCTCCAACTGAGCACATCTTCAACCAAGGGCCCCCTCTTGTGCCATTCGGATCCCAGGGAGTCCCACCACAAATCTAAACCCAATCCGACTCCCCTTCCTCTGTGCGCCAAATGGTCCATGCAGTACTAGCAATACCCTAATTAATCAGCTACGCCGCACCCATACTTGGCCTCATGGTGGCCCTGTAAATCCTGGATAGTCGCTCTACGAACTGGTCCTTAGATCTAAAGCAAGCGAAACCACCATAACATCCAACCCATCCACATACCAGGCTTGCTTAGATCACCCATTACCATGTCATATTAACCAGTTCATATGAACCATAATCACATTAATGCATAATTAAATAGTGTAGTTGTTCCCCATCCCAAGTAATTAAGCAAAGCAAAAAGGTGAAAAGCCCTTCCCGGCTCTCTACCATATATTCCAAGTGACAAGGGTGGTTAACAAAGCTAGTAAACATCCTACCATAGGGTTCCCATCAAATTGACACGAGCATGCAGTTTTGCAAACAAAACATTTATTTTAGAAATAGGATCAATATGTTCAAGGACACCTGCCTTGCTCTAGGGCTTAATTAGGATCAACGGCTTCAATTTTTTGGTGCTGGAGATCCTCTGCAGCACTCTCTAGCGCAAATCTGTCTAAACCATGCAACGAACATACAAGACAAGAATTACAATCAATAAGTGCACATATATTACTCAATATATCATGACATGCATGATTAATGCAAATGCAAAGCAAAACTAGTTAATGTGTTGTTAATGACGTTAACTAGTTCTAATAGTTTTTAACAAGTTTATACAGGTTTGGAATTGATTTGAACTAGTTTAGATTTAATTCAACAGGAAATAGATCGCAAAATCAGACCAGCCCGCAGTAGGGCCAGACTAGTCCGCCCTTCACAGGAATTGCAAACTAGGGTTTTTTCTAGATCGACGTGAATTTGGAGAAACGGGGTAGAATTCACGTGATAAATAGAGAGTAGAAGGTATAACAGGTGTTTAGAACTCTAATGGATCAAGGGAGGCAACACTTGGATCTTGATGATCCATGGTTGATGAAGAACTTGAAGGTGAACTGTTGATGAAGAATGAAAACTTGGTGGAGATCTTGATCATCTTTCATTTCATCCTCTTCTTCTTCTTGCTTGGAATCTCCTCCTCTCTTCTTGATGGTGGCTCTCCACGAACTAGGGTTTGGGTGGACTTTCAGTTGAGGCAAAAGGATGTAAAGTCAAGGGGTGGGGTTGTTTATATAGGGGTGAAGGCTAGGGTTTCAATGAATTCGAGTTTGAGATGGGTAGAGGCCGGTTTGGGATCCCACATGGGATCCAAAAAGAGTTATACACGACGTCCTTAGGCTCACTTAAGGTAAAACCTAAAAACAAGTCGTGGAACAAAAGATCAACATGGAATCGCGATTTACCAAACAAGTCCGCAGAAGGCCAGACTAGTCCAAAGATGGACAGAGGCGAAAATGAACAAGTCCGGACTATATCGGACAAGTATGAACTTGATCAGGGGAAAATCATACAAGTCCGGCCAAAATCGGACAAGTATGATTTTAGGCAGAGGGAAAACGGACAAGTCTGCTGGAATACCGAACAAGTCCGGACAAGTCCAGGGACTTGGCAAAATTTCCAAGGAATTGGGATACCGGACTAGCCCGCAATGGACCGGACAAGTCTGAAACTATACAGAGGCAAAAAACGGAATAGTCCGTAGCAAAAACGGACTAGTCCGATGGAGGCCAGAGAGAAATCGAACAAGTTCGCACCAAAATCTGGACTAGTGTGCACTTCTTAGAACTTTTGAGTGCTGTGTTGCTCTAAATTCATTTAAAACATGCTAATTTTTATGTAGATTAATGTTATACATGTATTAGAATGTATGCAATGCATGATGGATGAAAATGAGGGTGTTACAAACCTACCCCCCTTAAAATGAATCTCTCCCTTGAGATTCGACGCGGAAGAGAAGAGATAGGGAAAATCCTTCCTGAGATCATCCTCCAGCTCCCAAGTTGCTGATTCTATATGATGCTTCCATTGCACTTTCCAAGATTTTGACCAGTTGCTCGGCATATGTCAAATCTGCCTCTAGTTCCAACTTTTCCATTGGCACCTATTCTTCCGGCACTCTCAAGCACTTCTTGAGCTGGGAAACATGAAAGACATCATGAACATCCGCTAAGTGAGTGGGCATCTCCAACTTATATGCTACTTCTCCTCTTTTGTCCAAAATCTTGAATGGTCCAATATAGCGAGGTGCTAGCTTGCCTCTTATGTTAAACCTATTATGACCTCTCATTAATGACACCTTGAGGTAAACAAAATCTCCCACTTCAAAGGCTAGTTATCTTCTCCTATTGTCTACATAGCTTTTTTGCCTTGATTGAGCAGCCCTCAAGTTTTCACAAATAATCTGGACTTATTTTTCAACTTCTAGCAACGCATCCGGACCAAATACTTGAGTTTCTCCTGTCTCATTCCAAAAAGGGTGTTCTACACTTCCTCCCATATAGTGCTTCAAAAGGTGACATCTTCAAGCTTGCTTGGTAACTATTGTTGTATGAGAATTCCGCATATGGCAAGCTCTTGTTCCAACTTCTCCCATGCTTGAAATCACAAGCTCTTAACATATCCTCTAAAATCTGATTGGTCCTCTCAGTTTGTCCATCCGTTTGAGGGTGATATGCTGAGCTAAAATTCAACGTTGTTCCCAAAGCTTCATGCAATTTCTGCCAAAACTGGAGGTAAATTAAGAACCTCTATCCGATACTATCTTCTTTGGAACTCCATGCAAACATACTATTCTTCCCATGTACAGTTCCGCCAACTTCTCCCCATTAAAGGTGGTCTTGACGGGAATAAAGTGAGCTGACTTGGTCAAATGATCCACAATTACCCAAATTGAGTTATAACCGGACTGGGTACGCGGTAATCCAACTATGAAGTCCATACCAATTTATTCCCACTTCCATTTCGGAATATCCAATGGTTGCAATAACCCATCTGGCCTTTGATGTTCTGCCTTAACTCGTTGGCACACATCACACAACGCTACATATTCAGCTACGTTCATTTTCATGCTAGCCCACCAATAACATGTCTTCAAGTCCTTGTACATCTCCGTACAATCGCAGTGAATTGAGTATGGCGAGTCATGTGCCTCTTTTAGTATTGTCTCCTGAATATGCTTATCATTGGGCACAACAATCCTCATCCCAAGCCATAAAGTATCGTGGTCATCCTCATCAAACCTGAATTCCCTTCCTTCCCGGGTCCTTTCTTTAATCTCCTAAATTTTCTCATCTTTTGTTTGACCTTCTTGAATTTCTTGCTCCAAGGTCGGATTTAACTCCATTATTCCCTTCTCATTCACAAAACCTAGATTCAACCGTTCAAACTCCTTACATAACTCGGATGACAACTCTCGAACCGTGAGTTGGTGACTTACTCCCTTCCGGCTCAAAGCATCGGCCACTACATTGGCTTTCCCGTATGATAGTTGATTCCAAAATCATAATCATTGAAGAACTCCAACCATCTTCATTGCCTCAAATTCAGGTTCGCTTGTGTGAATATGTACTTGAGACTCTTATGATCCGTATAAATTTCACACCTATGTCCAAGGATATAATGTCTCCAAATCTTCAATGTGTGTACCACGGCTGCAAGTTCCAAATCATGTGTTGGGTAATTTTGCTCATATTTCATCAATTGTTTCGACGCGTATGCAACCACTTGACCTTCTTGCTTGAGCACACATCCAAGTCCTTGTCTCGATGCATGATAATAAATATCAAAGCTCTTGCTAACGTCCGACAATATTAAAGTTGGGGCTGTTGTTAACCTTTTCTTCAACTCCTCAAAACTTTCTTGACAAGCTTGAGTCCATTGTAAAGCTTTACCCTTCATCAACAACTCAGTTATGGGATTGGATATCTTGGAGAAATCCTTGATGAACCGATGGTAATATCCATCCATTCCAAGAAAACTCCTTATTTCCTTTGCATTTTGCAGTGGCTCCCATTTCAACACGTCCCTCACTTTTTTGGGGTCGACCGATACTCGTCCTCCCGTGATGATATGACCCAAAAATGACACTTTCCTTAACCAAAACTGACACTTGTTGAACTTGGCATACAACTCATGCTCCCTCAATTTCTGCAATGTGAGCCTCAGATGTTCCTCATGTTCCTCCTCGTTCTTCGAGTAGATCATAATGTCATCAATGAACACCACAACGAACTTATCCAAGTACTCCATGAAGACCTTATTCATGAGGTACATAAAGTAGGCAGGTGCATTGGTCAATCCAAAGCACATCACGGTGTACTCATAGGACCCATACCATGTTCGAAAAGCTGTCTTGGGTATGTCCGCTGGTCTAATCTTCATTTGAAAGTATACCGACCTCAAATGAATCTTGGAGAAGACACAAGCACCCTTCATCTTATCAAACAAGTCTTCTATGCGTGGCAAGGTGTACTTGTTCTTGATGGTCACCTCATTGAGAGCTCGGTAATCCACACATATCCTTTGTGATCCATCCTTCTTATCCACGAAAAAAACGGGCGCTCCCCAAGGTGAAGAGCTTGGGCGAATAAAACCCTTCTCTAGTTGCTCTAGAATTTGCTTCTTATGCTCCGCTAACTCTATAGGAGGCATCCTTTATGGCCTCTTAGCTATAGGTGCAGTTCCAGGTATTAATTCAATAACGAACTCAATATCTCGGTCAGGTGGCATACCTGGCAACTCATCTGGAAACACATCCATGAATTCACACACCACTAGAATCTCCCCAATTGCGGCATTGTCCATGTGATTTAGTTCCAATTGCTTCAGTGCATGTGAGATGCTTCGAATTCTATGGTGATCCCTTCCTCATTAGTCAATCTCACCGTCTTCGTGGCACATTCAATAACTCCATTGTGCTTCGACAACCAGTCCATACCAAGTATAATGTCCAATCCTTAAGAATCCAAAACAATGAGGTTGGCAAAGAAGTCTACCCCCCTTATTCTAAGGCTTACTTTTGGACATACTATATTTGTCCTCATCTCTCCTCCTGGAGTCTTAACCAATAGCGTAAACTTCATATGAGAGATAGGCGAACTATACTTGGCAATATATTTTGATGCAATGAATGAATGCGATGCTCCAGAATCAAATAACATAGTCGTTGGGTTGGAGTCTGCGAGAAACATACCAATCACCACATCATCCGCTTGTTGAGCATCCTCCGTAGAGACATGGTTCACATTGCCTCGAGCAAAATTCCGCTGTCCATGGTTCCCTTGCGACTGATCTCCATGCGGTCTTGGGTTGTGTCTTGGTGCATTGCTTCCTTGACTAAGGCCTGACTTAGGACATTGATGTGCAAAGTGTCCTGCTTCTCCACATGTATAGCACTTCCTGACTGCACCAGAATTGTTGGGGAAAACTTGATTCTGAACATTTGCACCAGGAAGGTTGGCACAAGGTGCAAAAGCCATTGGAGGCCTAGGTTCTTGTATGGCATGGCGTTGCTGCACAAACTAAGCTGGGCGCTGTACAGAAGCTGAAGAGCTGTAATGTGGCGCATTGGGTGGTGCGAAGCAAGGGCGCACATTACTTCCTTGTTGCTGTCCTTGATATCGCGCCTTCCTCTTATTATCTAGGTCCATCTCGTGGACCTTGTTCTCCACAACAATTGCTTTGTCCACAAGCTTCTAAATTTAGCATAATCACAATTCAGCAATTGCACTTGGATCTCATTTTTCAAGCCCCTCATGAACAAGTATTGTTTCCGGCTGTCCCAGCTCACATCTCCAAGCGCATATCTTGAGAGTTGAGTGAATTTATTGAGGTATTCACCTACACTCGACCTTACTTACCTCAAGTTCTCAAATTCTTGCCTCTTCAAGATCATAACACTTTATGGCACATAATAAGAACGGAAACTCTCCTTGAACTCGGCCCAAGTAATCCTCTCTTCATTTTCATGGGCGTTGCATAGAAAATCCCACTAATCCGCAGCTGCTCCAACAAGTTGATGATACGCGAGCAACACCTTCTCCCAGTCACTGCATTGGACAATAGCTAGCTTCTTCTCCGCAGACTTGAGCCAATCATCAGCATCCATAGGGTCAGCAGCTTGAGCAAAAGTTCGTGGCCTAGTCCTCATAAACTCTCCTAACCGGTTATGAGGCGGCGGGGGTGGCGGTGGAGGCATGTGGGGCTGATTGTTGTTGTTGCCAGCCTGCAGCTGTCCCATAGTTTGTATCATGGTCCGCATGAGCTGGTTTTGCATAGCCAATAACTGCTCAATATTAATAGCTCCCTGGGCAGGTCCCTGTCCATTGTTGTTCTGAGGTGCTCCATTGTTCTCCTCCTCATCATTGCCATCCCTCTGGTTGTGAGTCCTCAGCATCTGAAGAAAAGAAAGAAATAAGAATTTAGAAAACGTCCCCAACTATATACATCAAAGGATATGAAACTAAGCAACTACCTACACTAGCCTATGTGGACATGGCAATGCTAAAGCATACCAAAATCCTCTACTAAGCACACAAGCAACAATATAAGGCAAACAACACACCAAGCAAAACTCATCGATTCCTGAGTGCTCCTAGGCGCTCTAAAGTGTCCATTCTATCTAGTTTGCGTCCTACGGTCAACATGTGGCTCTGATACAAAATTTGTGACACCCGGTTCCGAGAATGAACCAAGTGAACGCATATGTGTGCCTAGAACGTTCAACACACATACACGAGTGCATTCACAAAAGGATATATAGAAAATTACCATAGAACAAGATTAAGTAAGCACTTTTATTACACAATTCATAATATCCTCAAATACAAGCTCTAATGAATTTTAATGACAAGTTTCAACTAATGTAGCGGAAATAAACTAAATAAGCAAACTAAGAAGCTAAGCAAATAGGGTATAAGGGTAGCGAAGCTCCAATCAGCACCACAGGCAAAGCTGACGGCAAACACGGTCTAGAACTCTGCATTATCATCGTTATGCTCCCAATCCTGACCTGCAACTGTTGGTGGGGGAATTGCAAGGGTGAGTACATGTCGTACTCAGCAAGTGTGGAAAGTATGACATGTAGCTAATACAAATGACGAATATAATAAAGGCTAAGTACTGAAAAGTATAATAATACATTTGAAAGGCAATATATTATATGTATGTGAAGTAAACCCATCATAACCCATAATGATTAACATAGTACAAGTCCATATTTCGTATCCATCACCATTATACCAGATTTCACCTTTACCATTAACCATATCCAACACCAGAATTTAATCCATAACCAGCCATAATCGTATTACCAACCATAACCAGTACCAAACCATAATCATCCCAAGTTTCCCCTAATCATGTGAGGGTCCAGGTTGCTCATGACCGGGATCACGACCATGATAGTTTTAAAGACACTCTGCACAGGTTGTACCACTTTACCCACGTGTTTGTGATTTCATCACCTTGCGATGACTATAGAATCTCAATTATGCCGTCTCACACTTCCGTTGGTGTGTGGCCAAGAGATCACAAAATAGCCTTTACAAAGGGACTACTAGCATATACGGACCCACTGAGGTTTCACCAGAGGTGATGTCTCCAACTGAGCACATATTCAACCAAGGGCCCCCTCTTGTGCCATTCGGATCCCTGGGAGTCCCGCCACAAATCAAACCCAATCTAACTCCCCTTCCTCTGTGCACCAAATGGTCCAAACAGTACTAGCAATACCCTAATTAATTAGCTACACCGCACCCATACTTGGCCTCGTGGTGGCACTGTAAATCCTGGATGGTCGCTCTACGAATCGGTCCTTAGATCTAAAGCAAGCGAAACCACAATAACATCCAACCCATCCACATACCATGCTTGCTTATATGATCCATGATCATGTCATATTAACCAGTTCATATTAACCATAATCACATTAATGCATAATTAAATAATTTAGTTGTTCTCCCATCACAATTAATTAAGAGAAGCAAAAAGGTAAAAGGCCATTCCCGACTCTCTACCATATATTTCAGGTGACAAGGATGGTTAACAAAGCTAGTAAACTTCCTACCATAGGATTTCCATCAAATTGACACAAGCATGTGGTTTTGCAAACAAAACATTTATTTTAGAAACAGGATCAATATGTTCAAGGACACTTGCCTTGCCCTTGGGCTTGATTAGGATCAACAGCTTCAAATTCTTCGTGTTGGAGATCCTCTGCAACACTCTCTACAGCAAATCCGTCTAAACCGCACAACAAACATACAAGACAAGAATTACAATCAATAATAAGTGCACATATATTACTCAATATGTCATGACATGCATGATTAATGCAAATGCAAAGCAAAACTAGTTAATGTGTTGTTAATGACGTTAACTAGTTCTAATAGTTTTTAACAAGTTTATACAGGTTTGGAATTGATTTGAACTAGTTTATATTTAATTCAACAGGAAATAGATCGCAAAATCAGACTAGCCCGCAGCAGGGCCGAACTAGTCCGCCCTTCGCAGGAACAACGAATTAGGGTTTTTCTAGATCAACGTGAATTTGGAGAAACGGGGTTGAATTCACGTGAGAAATAGAGAGTAGAAGGTATACCATATGTTTAGAACTCCTATAGATCAAGGGTTTTGGAGGCAACACTTGGATCTTGATGATCTAGGGTTGAGGAAGAACTTGAAGGTGAATTGTTGATGAAGAACGAAAACTTGGTAGAGATCATGATCCTCTTTTGCTTCCTCCTCTTCTTCTTCTTGCTCGGAATCTCCTCCTCTCTCCTAGATTGTGGGTCTCCACGAACTAGGATTTGGGTGGACTTTCAGTTGAGGCAAAAGGATGTAAAGTCAAGGGGTGGGGTTGTTTATATAGGGGTGAAGGATAGGTTTTCAATGAATTCGTGTTTGAGATGGGTAGAGGCCGGTTTTGGGTCCCACATGGGATACAAAAAGAGTTAGATATGACGTCGTTAGGCCCACTTAAGGTAAAACCCAAAAAAAGTCATGGAATAGAAGATCAACTCGAAATCGCGATTTACCGGACAAGTTTGCAGAAGGCTGGACTAGTCCGAAGATTGAAAGAGGCGAAAACGGACAAGTCCGAACTATATCGGACAAATCCGAACTTGATTAGAGGAAAATTAGACAAGCCCGACCAAAACCAGACAAGTCCGATTTTAGTCAGGGGGAATACAGACAAGTCTGCTGGAATACCGGACAAGTCCAGGGACTTGGCAAAATTTCCAAGGAATTGTGATACCGGACTAGTACGCAATGGACTGGACAAGTCTGAAACTATACAGAGGCAAAAACCAGAATAGTCAGCAGCAAAAATGGACTGGTCTGATGGAGGTCAGAAAGAAATCGGACTAGTCCGCACCAAAATCTGGACTAGTCTGCACTTTTCAGAACTTTTGAGTGCAGTTTTGCTCTAAATTCATTTTAAACTTGCTCATTTTATGTGGATTAATGTTAGACATGTATTAGAATGTATGCAATGTATGATGGATGAAAATGAGGGTGTTACATCCCTCTCCTATGGGGGGAGCGAGATCCTATCCTGCTGGACACATGGCCGCTTGGGAACTCGTCCCTGAGGGGGAGCTGGCCTTCTCCTTGAGGTCCATGTGGATACTCTAGACCCCGTATCTGAGGTAGAGGGGTCCGGGCCTTCTGGACACGTGGCGCTCTCGGACCCTACCCTAGTAGGAAGGCTAGACTCCTAGGCGGCTTTAGCTTGTGCGCGAGGGTGCCCAATATGTCAGGTACTTACAGACACATAACATTGAAATAGCAATTACTGTTAATCATTAACTTAACAAATTTGTTCGTATGTGTGTAGTAATCACTATATTTGTATCTTCTTCAAGCCAAAGCTGGGTTTAGCGACGATCATGATGTCCTTGTGCCAAGCAACCTCCTAGTAGTGTCTTCTGCAGATATTATGTCTGCGAGCAGCTTTGGGTCATCGGTTCATATAGAGTGAATCGTGAGGATGTAAGTTATCCTCAGTGTCGATATTATATTTTCTTACATCAAATTCACCAACACATTATAATACATATAATATGGTTTCATTGCAATACACGAATGCGATTGAAGATTAACTGATTGCTAGGAATATGCCTTGCAACATAGTCAATAGTGTTGTGAGTGAAATGTGTGCTTTCATGTGTCACAAAGTTATTCACCCAAAAGGGTTGTTCTTCAACGACAGAGGTCCACACGCTGATGTTCCAGAACTTAGCAACTATGATTCAACAAATGTTTAGTGAAACTTGTAAATATATGAACTTGTGAACTATGAATTGAGATATATAAGTACTTGCATTCTATATTGTTGAAGTGTTAATGCGACACTTCCCCCGGATCTACTAAAGAGCAGCCCACGGAGGTTCTTTGATCGGTAGGGCTTAGTTCTCAATCTAGTTATTGCGCGTATTAGAGTATGAGACAGTGGTTTTTACATGGTTCGGGCCACAAGAACATAACACCCTACTCCACGGTGAGGTTGTATTGCTGGTTGGGGTGTGTGTGTGTGTGTGTGTGTGTGTGTGTGTGAATGCGTAGATTTGGGGATCCTTTGTAACAGTGGTGATCTGGTCCTTTTATAGGCAAGGCCAGACGCCTTACAAGTGGGGTCCGGGGCCCGACAGGTGGCCCGGGGCAATCTTATCCTAAAGATCTATGACTTCTCGCATAAGCTTCCTCTGGCTCCGGCTTATAGACTCGCCGTCTTGCTGCCTCAGTCGCTAGTGGCCCATGCGTGGTCTTTGATGATGACAGGGAATGCCCGTCCATATTGATGAGTAGGTTTAGGCCCGATCTTCCGAAAGGTAAGTCGATTGGGGTGGAGAACTCGACACTGATGATCCACGGCACTCGAGCAGTTCAAATACTCATGCAATTACTACACCACTTCTCCGTTGGTTATCAACCGTGCGGCACACGCTTGACTTCGCCAAGAAGGCTAATCCCTGCAAGTGAACCAAAAACACAAGCAAGAACATAGAAGACACGATCTGAAAGTGAGAAGTTGGGGTCTCACAAACCGTAGAACGGCGAAATTGTTATTCTAAGCAAAACTCACCAAATATGACCGGCGGATGCAGTATTTAAAGGCTAGGGTTCGTCCAAAACATGACTATACGCGTCCCTAATGGACTCATACGGGATACAAGGCCCAAAGGCCCGATTCGGTGGCGCAGCACCGGACAGAAATCTGGACTTGACTTGTTTCGACGATTCCCAATGACTCCAAAAGAATTTTGAGGTGGAACCAGAACCATTGGAAAGTTTATCTTCTCCTCTTTCCGTGCATATGTAGAGCGTCGAAAACGGAATCCGTATGCCTCCTTGGCGTCCGTTTTAAGGTTGACTGCTCCTGGACTCCGAGTTGAACTCGAGTCCGAGTTGTAAACTGTTTCCATCAAGTTGTGGACGTCCCAGTTGCTTCTCCAGGCTCTCAAAGCCTCTTTCCTTCACTTTTTGATCTTCTCCATTATTCCTAATAACAATTAAATCATCACATAGCAATCTACTCTCAAACTCACATGCAAAAGAAGTTAGGAGCGAATTCACCTGCTGATTTATTAACCGTGCTCTTGCTCTTGTGATTGGTCCTTGCATTTCAATGTGTGTCTCCGCTATTGTGATGTCCTCATCATCCCCCCTCTTGAATTGGATTCGTCCTCTAATCAAGTTCATCTTTTTCTCCCAAGTACAGTCGCAAATCTGAAATGTTAAATGTAGGACTAACCCCAAAATCGGGAGGCAATTCAAACTTATATGCATTATCATTAATCTTTTCAACAATATTAAAAAGACCAGCAGCTCGTGGCATAAGTTTAGATTTTCTCAAGTCGGGGAATCGCTCTTTTCTCAAATGTAACCACACCAAATCACCCGGTTCAAGTTTTACTTCTTTTCTACCTTTACTATCTGCAATCCTATACTTTTCATTCATCATTTCAATATTTTTCTTTGTAGTTTCATTCATCTTAAGAATGAATTCAGATCATTGTGTAGCATCCAAATTTATTGTTTCAGAAGGAGGCAAAGGTACTAAATCAATAGGAGCACGGGGATTGAAACCATACACTACCTGGAATGGACTTACCTTTGTCGTGGAGTGAACGGATCTGTTGTAAGAAAATTCTGTATGTGGTACACACTCCTCCCACAACTTCAAATTTGTTTTCAAGACAACCCGCAACATAGTAGATATAGTACGATTAACTACCTCGGTTTGTCCATTCGTTTGTGGGTGACGTGTAGTTGAAAACAGCAACTTGGTTTCCAATTTATACCACAAAGTTCTCCAAAAATGACTTAAAAATTTTGCATCATGATCAGAAACAATGGTATTTGGCACACCATGTAAACGAACAATTTCTGTCATAAATAAATCAGCAATGTGTAGGGCATTATCATTCTTATGACAAGGTATAAAGTGTACCATTTTGGAGAAACGATCAACAACTATAAAAATATTATCCCTCCCCCTCTTAGTCCTAGGCAATCTCAAAACAAAGTCCATAGAAATATCCTCCCAAGGTACACTAGGAATAGGAAGAGGCATATAAAGACCATGTGGGTTAAGGCGAGACTTAGCTTTATTGCAAGTAGTGCATCATGACACGTAGGGCTCGACATCACGCCTCATCTTTGGCCAAAAGAAGTGTGTGGACAGCATGTCTTCAGTTTTCTTCACTCCAAAATGTCCCATCAAACCTCCTCTATGTGCTTCCTGCAAAAGTAATAGACGAACAGAGCTAGCTGGAACGCATAGCTTGTTAGCACGATAGAGGAGACCCTCTCGCAGCACATATTTATTCCAAGTTCTTCCTTCTCTACAATTTTCAAAAGCATCTTTGAAGTCCAAATCAGTAGGATATAATGCTTTTATTGGTTTCAAACCAAAGATTTTATGATCAAGTTGGGATAGCATGGTATAACGCCTAGATAATGCATCGGCAATGATATTTTCCTTCCCTTTTCTTATGCTTAATGATGTATGGAAACGACTCTATGAACTCAATCTATTTAGCATGTCGTTTATTCAAGTTGGTTTGACACTTAGGATAATTCAATGGTTCATGATCGAAATGTATGACAAACTCCTTAGACCAAAGATAATGTTGCCAAGTTTGTAATACTCGCACTAAGGCATACACTTCCTTATCATAAGTGGAATAATTCAGAGAAGGACCATGAAGTTTTTCACTAAAGAAAGCAACGGGTTTACCTCCTTGTGTGAGAACGCCAACAATACCAATGCCGCTTGCATCACATTCTAGCTCAAAGATCCTGTCAAAATTAGGAACTTGTAGCAATGGTGCTTGTGTAAGCTTCGATTTGAGAGCATCAAAAGCTTGTTGCTGCTGTCCCCCCATTGAAAAGGCACTCCCTTCTTCGTTAGCTCATGTAGAGGTGCTGCAATGGTGCAATGGTGTGTTAGGCCTCCTTTGGCAGAGCTTCACGAAGATGGTTCTCAGGCAGAATCAGGGAAGCTATGCCAAACACTGTTTTTTCAGAAGAAGTGAGTTTTGGCTGATTCTGTGAAGTGATTCTCTGAAATGAACTAAGAGGCTGGAAGCTGAAAACAGTAGCTTCTCCTGATTCTGTGAAGTGATTCTCTGTCCTGATTCTAAAATCATAGAGAATTATTTTCAGCCACAGAATCACTTCACAGAGAATCAGAAGTGAATCCACAGAATCAACTTTGTGGACCTGTGCCAAAAGGGGCCTAACACACATGCGCCAACTACCATCTTTCTTAGGAACCAAAAGAACAGGAACATAACAAGGGCTAAGGTTTTCACGAATGTACCCGCGGTCTAAAATATCTTGGACTTGTCGCTGAATTTCCTTAGTTTCCTCTGGATTCGGCCCGTATGTTGCACAATTTGGCAAACTTGCTCCTGGAATCAAATCGATCTTGTGTTCAATGCCTCTCATCAGTGGTAAACCAAGGGGTATCTCGGAGGGAAACACATCCTCAAACTCCTGCAAAAGGTTAGCAACAGCAGGGGGCAATGCAATAGACAATTCATGAAGTGAAAACATGGCTTCTTTGCATACTAAAGCATAGCACATCCTCTTAGCATCGAATAAATCAGTAAGGTCAGATTTAGTTGCGAGCAACGATGGTGATTTTAACTTAATGACTTGCTGTTTTTCAGATTCTAGTTTTGTTGCTTTGGCATCACAAATTTTACTCTTCTCAAAATTCACAATTTCAGCAGGAGTCATGGGAAGAAAAGTGATTTGCTTTCCCTTATGCATGGGAGTATATTTATTAGTTCTACCATGATGAATAGCATTTGTATCAAATTCTCAAGGACGACCCAATAAAAGAGAACAAGCATCTATAGGAACGACATCAAAATCATGGTAAGAACCAATTGAAAAATGGATTATCGCTGTTTGTGTTACCCGAACCTTACCGCTGTTGTTGAACCATTGAATGTGGTATGGATGAGGGTGTGCTCTTGTTGTCAAACCATGTTTCTTGACGATGTTCGTGTTCACAAAGTTATTGCAGCTACCTCTGTCAATTATAGTGTGTACACGGAAGTCCTTGACGACGAGAAACATGTGGAAGAGGTTGTGTCATTGTAGCTCGTCGTCGGTCTCCACTTTGGAGCTCAAGGCACGCTGCACAATGATGCTCCCATAGTTCTCCATCGCCGTTGTACCAAGTACCTCTTCTTCAATGTGTTCGTCATTTGGATCTGTAAAATCAGTAGCAAGAAAATATTCATCTTCAACATCTGAAGTACTATCATACCCGCTATCGTCGCATGCTATGTATGCTCGTTTGCTCCTCGTGCGTTGTTGTTGTTGTCGGCCCTGCAATTCTTTTTCTGCCAACATAGCAAGCTGAAACAATTTGTTAACAGTATCATATTCCTTGTAATCAACAATGTCCTGAATTTCATGCCTCAACCCCCATAAAAACGAGCTATTTTATCATCCATGACATCTACTACCCCACAACACAACATACCCTTTTGTTACCTTGGTCTAAGCGCTGCAATTTTTTGCGATGGTCCCACCGAAAAGATGGAGGAGCAAATCGAACACGCATAGCTTCCTTTAATCTATCCCATGTTGGAGGATCAGTTCTAGTTTTAACAAGTTCATTCCACCATATGATAGCAACGTCCCTAAACTCACTAGTGGCTTGACGAACTCTATGTTGTTCAGGAACAAGATGGGCATTAAATTTTTGCTCTACTGTCATCTCCCAATCAAGATAAGCCTCAGCATCGTAAGCACCAGAAAAAAAGGGTATAGTAAATTTCACTTTAGCAAAAGGATCATCAGGAGGACGATTATAATTGTTATGATTATTACCTCCCATACCTCGTAGATAAAGTGGCAGTCTTGGCTGATTGTTGTGATCTTCCATATCATCATAAGGATTGTCTTCATGTCTTCCAGCGAGAGACAACCGAGCCTCAAAAGTATTCATTCGAAGAGCAAGTTCATCAAGTTGGCAAGTCAAGTTCGCCAATGACTCCTCCGTTGATGCATTGTATTTGGCGAACATATCTGTCATGGTCTTCATCATATCACGTAACTCAGCATGTTGAACACTGTCGGTGGTTTTGATCCGGCAGATCTCCCGCCACTACTAAAGTGTTAGAGGAGTTTGAGGTTCGGTGTGGGCGCGCAGAGATTCAAGAAGGTGAAGTGTTAAGTGACACAAGAGACACGAAGATTTACGTGGTTCGGGCCGCCTGAGCGTAATACCCTACTCCACGGGGTGTGTTGGTGTTGTATTGGATGTATGAGCTCAACGTTAGTTGAGAATGTAGAGCGAGCGTGTCTCCAGTCCGTGTGTCCCCCTATGTATCGTTGGCCTTTCCTTTTATAGTACAAGGGCAGGCCGTTACAAGTTAGCCTGGCCCGACATGTGGCCCCGGTGGTTACTAATATTGATATACATTCAACACGTTTAATTGCTCTTAATGACCGAGTTACGGGCTTTGAAAGCACCGTTACTGGTAATTAAGGTCGTCTGATCGTGTGTCATTAATATAGTATTAATTACACTTAATCGGGTCTTGAAGTCCTTGATTCCCCTTTGAAGATCTGGAGCTGTTGTGGGGTCTTCCGGAGGTTAGAGGCTGAAGATCCGACGGTTGGACACGTGGCAACGCCGGAGCACACTGTTGGGAACAGATAGGTCCGGTGTCACCTGACACGTGTCAGTTCTGGAGCTTCCCTCGGTCTGGGGTTAGGTCCGGGGGTGCCGTTTCGGTACATAACCCGAAGCTTCCCCCTTGTGGGCGGTAGCTCCGGTTTGATAGTACACGTGGCGACCCTGGGACTAACCATGTTGGAGAAGCGGGTCCGGTTATGTCCGACATGTGGGCCTCCGAAGGTCTTCAAATCAAGTAGATGACATTCCCTTGAGATCTTTGCAATCTCATGGGTTATACGGTTCCCAGGGTACCGACAGTGGCCCCCTGGGTCCACCTCTTGGGAAGACCCCTTGGGTGAAGTCATTCCGCCGGAGGTGGGCCCAACCTTTGACTTTTGAACTGAGTCTTGAAAGGTCTTCGGATGTGCCGTTGGCGATAGTTTGTAGTTAAATCTTCGCCACGTGGTGTATCCCGTGTGCGGCAAATGAGATCTTTGGCGTGCGGATCTCACGCAATTGAAGGTCGCCGGTTCCAGATACGACAATCGTATCGGTTCCGCGTGCCTTGTCAGGCCGCCGCCTTCGGGCTTCCCGCCTCATGATGACAACCGTTCGCCTGGGTAAGAACCTCGACTTGATCGTCGGGGTGGTCCCGGTCCCTCTTGTCATCGGCTGGGTGGAATTTTTGAGTAGTATCTTTGACTTCCTTGCGGTTTCCATCCAAGCGTGCAAGGGCTTACTTAAGAAGGAAAGCGTGCACCGTCTGGGGTTCTTTACGCCTCTCATCTGATCTTGCGCTCAAACTCCCAACTTATGCTTGCTTTTCCTCTCTTGCCTTGCTGTGCTGCGATGGAGTTGGGTCTCCGCGAGAGCCGTTTGAAGACCGAAGGTGACCTGAAGAAGGTCCTGACCCTCATGGGATGGTCCCCGGACTTCTTCAACCGTCTGGTCCGTGCCGGGGGAGAGATGCCGTTTGAGAAGGAGCACGTCGATGAGATGGTGTACTTCTCTTCGTACGCCATGGTGTGGTTGATCCCACCTTTTTCCTCCTTTTTTTTGATGCTGCTAGACTTTTATGGTCTGCAACTGTACCACCTTGGCCCCCACTCCATTCTTCTTGTGTCTATCTTCGTCCACTTCTATGAAATGTGGGTGGGCATCCCCCCTGCATTGAACTTTTCCGGACCTTCTTCACCGTCCATACCACCGGTAGGAGTAATGAGTACCTTGGCTTCTATTACTTCGTGAAGCGCAAGAAGTGCCCATTCAAGTACCTCCGGTCGTTTCCCTCTGGAAAGTGGGATGATTGGAAGAAGGACTGGATAGTCATCCGGGTGGAGGAGCACGAGAAGCTGGAGCTGCCCGAAGGCCTCCCCAACATCGACACTGCAGTCTAGAGTGAAGCTCCGGTGCTGTCGGATGCCTTCAACCCTGCTCTGACTAGGATCCGTTAGTGCGTGGAGGGAGGATTAACTCCTCAGGCGGTATTTTGCAACTTCCTGGTCAACAGATGGGCACCGCTGAAGAGGAGAGAAAAACTCGCTTGGGCCCTCAACAGCGTGATGGACGACAACCGAGTCGAGACCGGACTGAAGTCCAACATGGCGGGGGCAACCTTGGAGTTACATCTCAAGAAGTTCCAGCACGGCATCGACGTCGCGGGAGATGACTTGACCCTGCCATCAGCCTTTCTCCCTCTGAACGTGGAAGTAGAGTTCAGCAGGGAGCTCCGACGGACGATGCCGGTGCTTGACGACCTTGGTGTCGTCGAGAGAAGATCAACCTACAGGGTGGTGATCCCTGGGGCTTCCAAAGGTGGCTCCGACCCTGCCCCAAAGCCAAGGATCGAAGTCATCGGCAAGGGCAAGGAGCCGACAGACGAACCCTTGAGCCGGAAGAGGAAGTTGCAGCATGCCGACGGAAGGTCCATCAGGCTTGCAACCTCTGCATCAGCTTCTTCTCCCCTTGAAAAAGAATTGACAATACAGCTCGAATTGTACATGAACCGGTCGGACTAAAATTTCTTAAGACTTGCGCAACTTTGTTATAGACAAGAAAGAGAAAAATAAAAAATGTTGAGCTTGTACAAAATAAATGCACGTGGAGTCTGTTTCACATGAAGATGTCTTTCATTATAGGTCCGGGGTACAGGGGAAACAAGTACACTCTTAGGGTACGGAACCAGGCTAAGCGTGTTTCATTTCTCGTTTGACCCAGGGTAGCTAGCTACACTTTTAGTCCTGAGAATGTGACAAGTGTTGCATGAACTTTGCGGACCTTCCGGGAAAGGTCCAGCTGTTCTCCCGGAGGAACTACCTAACTATGTACAGTGACTCTATAACATACACCTCAAGTTACTACAGACTCACCTCCGTGATATTAAGTGTAGAACTTATGGAGGTGCTCAATGTTCCAAGGATTTGGGAGAGGTGTCCCATCCTCGGTAGCCAAGTGAACGCTTCTGGGACGAGATACTTTAATCACTCGGAAAGGTCCCTCCCAGCTGGGGGAGAGTTTGTTTAACCCTTCTCTGGATTGTATTCTCTGTAGCACCAGATCGCCTTCCTCGAGCTGTCGGCTGTGTACATGCCGCTGATGATAGCGCCGAAGGGCTTGGCGGTATCGGGCATTCCGAACAGCTGCTTGGCTCCTTCCCTCCTCAAGGAGGTCTAGGTCTTCATGTCGGAGCTGGTCCTGCGTGGCTTCGTCGAAGGTCCGGACCCGGAGTGACCCCAAGGTGATTTTTGGAGGAAGGATTGCTTCAGCTCCGTACAATAGGAAGAAGGATGTCTCTCAAGTTGACCGGTTTGGAGTTGTCCTGTTGGCCCATAGAGTGGGCGGAAGCTATTTAATCCAGTTGGCTCCATGTTTTTTCAAGCGCTCATATGTGCGCGTTTTTAGTCCTTTAAGGATTTCAGCATTTGCTCTCTCGGCCTGGCCATTGCTTGCCGGGTGAGCTACGAAGGCGTAGCAAACTTGAATGCCGAGGTCTTCGCAATATCCTTGAAATGCAGAGCTTGTGAATTGGGTCCCATTATCAGTGATGATTTTGTTTGGGACTCCAAATCTACATACAATGGACTGTAGGAAGTTGATAGCAGATTGCTTGTTGATTGTCACAACTGGAGTTGCTTTTGGCCACTTGGTGAACTTGTCAATGGCGACGTACAGGAACTTGTAACCTCCGATGGCTCTTGGGAAAGGTCCCAAGATGTCCATCCCCCACACAGCGAAGGGCCATGTAGGAGGTATCATTTGTAGGGGCTGAGCCGGTGTGTGAATTTTCTTTGCATGAAATTGACATGCTTCACATATCTTCACCAGCTCAGTTGCATCCTGGAGTGTTGTAGGCCAGTAGAAGCCATGCCGAAAGGCTTTACCAACCAGTGTGCGGGAAGACGCGTGGTTCCCACACTCGCCTCCATGGATTTCTACGAGGAGCTCGCAGCCTTCTTCCCTTGTGATGCACCGCATTAGGATGCCGTTGGCACCGCGCCGGTAGAGATCCCCTTCTACCAACGTGTATCTTTTAGCCAATCTGACTACCCGGTCAGCGGATACATCATCGTCAGGAAGGATGTTGTCTTTCAAGTAGCTCCGGATCTCCGAGATCCATGCATCAGAGCTAACTTGAGCATTTGAGTCTTACGTGCTGGGTTGCTCGGA
The DNA here is from genome assembly GCA_036927565.1 of Tuctoria greenei. Lineage (NCBI taxonomy): Eukaryota > Viridiplantae > Streptophyta > Magnoliopsida > Poales > Poaceae > Tuctoria > Tuctoria greenei. Next base: position 42,266,635 of record JAYESD010000011.1, read on the forward strand.
GCTTCCGGCAGCACCTACGACCCTTGATGGCTGCCATGGTAACAAGGCCATCGGGACCGTCAGCTTCGGGATGCTGTTCTCGCCCCCTTCGCTCAGTTCGGTAGGCTGAGCTGTGGGGTTTGACAACCTCCGGACAAAAGTTCCGTCAGGAGCCGGAGCTCCGGTTGACGCTTTCGTCGAGAGTTCGTCAGCTTCAGCGTTGTGTGCACGCTGGACATGGTGGAGGTCTAGGACTTCGAAGTCCTTCTGAAGCCTCTGGACTTCAAGGAGGTAAGCAGCTAGCTGAAGGTTGTTGCAGGAGCATTCACCCTTCACTTGCTTAATGATGAGCTGTGAATCTCCCTTGACCAGTAGTTGCTTGACACCGTATGACAGTGCTACTTTTAGTCCGTAGATGAGTGCTTCGTACTCCGCCATGTTGTTGGTCGCCTTGAAGTCAAGGTGTACCATGTATTTTACCTTTTCCCCGGTTGGTGCGAGGAGAAGGATTCCAACTCCGGCCCCCTGCTTTTGCATGGAGCCGTCAAATTAGAGGGTCCAGTGAGGCTCGGTGAAGACCGGAGCCTTGTGTTCCGGCTTCTGCTCACTGGGGCCCCCAGGGTTTGATGGAGAGGGAGTCCATTCCGCCACGAAGTCTGCCAATGCTTGACTCTTGATTGCTTGCCTTGACATGAATTCGAGATCGAATTCGGCCAATTCCACTGCCCACTTTGCAATATTCCCAGTTGAATTGGGATTATGCAAGATTGCTCAAAGTGGGTAAGAAGTCACCACTGAGATTTTGTGAGCTTGGAAGTAATGGCGAAGCTTTCTGGAGGCAATAATAACTGCATAGAGCAGCTTATGCACCTCTAGTTATCGAGTCTTGGCATCATGAAGTACTTCACTGATGAAGTACACTGGACGCTGGATGGTCCGGACCCTCCCAGGGGGGGGGGGGGGCGGAGCTTCCTCTTCATTGACCCGGATCCTCCCGGAGGAATCCGGATTTTCTTCGGGGACCTCCGGGTCCTTGCTGGAGGAACCTGAAGCTTCTTCAGAAGCGACCTGGACCCTCCCGGAGGGGTCTGGGTCTTCTGAAGTAACTTCTTGTGGAATCAAGTCTGGGAGATGGGACCCAGACTCGCTTTCAAGAACCTCCGGACCCTCCCGAAGGGGTCTGGAATCCTGAGTATGGGATAGTTCTGGTCTCTCCGCAACCAGGACCATACTGACGACTTCGTCAGTGGCTGAAATGTAAAGCAGCAAAGGCTCACCAGGGTTCGGAGCTACCAGAGTTGGTAAGGTGGTGAGGAGCTATTTTAGCTCCTGGAACGCCTTTTCTACTTCTTCAGACCATTGGAATGGTCCGGACTTTCTCAATAACTTGAAGAAGGGGAGTGCCCGTTCCGCCAGTCTTGAAATGAACCCGCTGAGGGCTGCTAGACATCCAGTTAGCTTTTGAACATCTTTGATGCGGGCTGGTGGCCGCATGTCTTCAATGGCTTTGATCTTCGTTGGATTAGCTTCTATGCCCCGGTGACTTACCAGGAAACCAAGAAGTTTTCCGGAGCTAACCCCGAAGACACACTTGTCTGGGTTTAGCTTTGTGTGGGTGACCCGCTGCTTGTCGAAGACAGCCTGCAAGGTGTCAAGGAGTGACTCCTTGTTCTTGACCTTGACCACGATGTCATCGACGTACACTTCCCTATGTCTCTAATGAGTTCTTCAAAGGTTTTGTACATAGCTCGTACAAAGATTGAAGATGCATTCTTGAGACCAAATGGCATGGCTGTATAACATTACAATCCATCTACTGTGATAAAAGAGGTATGCTCTTCATCTTCCCTAGACATTCTGATTTGATGATACCCAGAATATGCGTCTAGTAAACACAGTAATTCACACCCGGAGGTGGAATCCACTATCTGATCTATTCTAGGTAGTGGGAATGGATCTTTCGGGCATGCCTTATTTAGTGTTGTGTAGTCGATACACATCCAAAGCTTCCCGCCGGCCTTGGGCACAACGACTGGGTTTGCTAGCCATTTTGGATGGAAGACTTCTCGGATGAATCCAGCTTCGAGCAACTTCTTCACTTCTTGTTGAATGAAGTTCTATCGCTCCACGGATTGCTTCTGAGGCTTCTGATGCACAGGCCGGGCATCGGGGTAGATCTTCAGATTGTGCTCAATCACTTCCCTTGGGATCCCAGGCAATTGTGACGGTTGCCAGGCAAACACGTCGACATTAGCCCGGAGGAAAGCGATGAGCGCGAGTTCCTATTTGTCGCTCAATCCTACCGATATACGGGTGGTCTGAGCGGCATCGGAACCGATTTGGATGACTTTGACGGGAATGTCGGTGTCGCTGCTTGGCTGCACACGAGGTGCAGAAGTCGAGCCTCGCTGACGAATGCTCGGGGGTTTTGGAGCTTGCTCCTGCCTGGAGTCCTCCTCTTGCGCAGTAGTAAGCGCATGGAGTTCTTCTAGAGCAGTTACTCCGGCAGTACGATCTCCGCGGATCCGGAGAACGCCTACTGGTGTTGGCATCTTTAACACCAGGTAACCATAATGAGCAGCTGTCATGAATTTGTACAAAGCAGGCCTACCCAAGATGGCATTGAAGGGTAAGTTGATCTGAGCAACGTCAAAGACCAACTTCTCGGTGCGATACTTCTCCCGAGTCCCGAAGGTAACGGGGAGGGTAATAGCACCGAGTGGGGTAATGGCTCCCAGACCTACTCCGAAGAAAGGTCGGGAGGGGTGGAGATTCGAAGGTTGGAGATGAGGCTTGGTAAAAGCTTTGAAGCTTATGAGGTTGAGCCCCGAACCTCCGTCTACCACGACATGGTGGAGCTGGATGTTATTGATGGTAGGAGATACCATCAAAGGTAGCTGACCTGCTCCAACCATGCTTCGAGGGCAGTCTGAAGCATCAAAAGTGATGGCTGTGTCCATCCACTTCCGATGAGGCTCCGCCCTGGCTGTCGGAGCTATAGCAGCCATGTCCCGACGCATAGTCTTGATGACACGGCGGGAGGTGATGTCCCATGATCCACCAAAAATGGTGTTCATGGTCTTCCGATGCTCGTTGTCAGAGACGTCAGAATCGTCGTCAATGGAGGTGTAGACGGCCTTCAGGACCTTTTTAGGATCCTGAAACCTAACTCCTCTTCAGCCGGAGCTTCATCAACTTTTTGTTTTCCTTCCCTCTGTCAGAAAGGAGCTTCTTCCCGGCGCTTGTTGTAGCACTCGGCAAGGTTTTGGACTTCCCAGCAGTCTTCCAAACTGTGGCTGTCTATTTTGTGAATTGGACACCACACCTTGGGTTTGCCACCGTCTTCAGAAGACGGTCGAGGTCGCTTCTTGGGGTGTGGCCCCCGGCCACCCAAAGCTGCAGCAGCTGCAGCATTGGATGTACCGGCCGATGGCTTCTTCTTGACATTGGTCTTTTTCTTCTTCTTGCCACTCCCGGAGGTAGCGGCTTCTCCTTTGGAGGATTTTTTGTGATCCTCCGGAGTTGGTTTGGAGTGCATTTCACGGCCCTCCACAGCTCTGGCACATTTGTCAGCCAAGCTGAAGAGTTCTGTGACACTGGTGATCTCCTTGATCGTCAGTTTCTCCAACATCTTATCCCGTACACCCTGTCTGAATGCCACAATGACAGAAGCGCTAGAGATAGAAGGGATAGTGTTTCGTACCTGTGAGAATCTCTGGATGAATGATCGCAGGGATTCTCCTCCTTTTTGCACGACTGCAAAAAGGTCCAGTTCAGTGCCTGGTCGGGTGTATGAACTCCCGAAGTTGGCGGTGAACTGCCAGCACAACTCCTCCCAACTGTTGATGGAGTTGGGTGGAAGGCTCATAAACCAGGACCGGGCAGTCCCAGTTAAAGCCACTGGGAAATAATTGGCCATTACGGCCTCATTTCCTCCAGCTGCTAGGATAGCAGTGGAGTAAATCTGAAGAAATTCAACGGGATTAACAGTCCCGTCAAACTTCTCTAGCAGGTGAGGCCGGAACTTCTGTGGCCACCTGACCATTCGCAGATGCATGGCCAGAGCTGAACAGCCTCCTCCTACTCCTTCAGGAGCAGGAATGTCCTGAGCTTCTCGTCTTTCACGAGCACGCTCGATATGGACTCGGCCGTCTTGTTGACGGTATCGGCAATCAAGCTCCGCCCGGAGGTCATGAGTTGAAAGCCTTGATACCGTGTGAGGGCACCGTGCCTCGGAGGTCAATGATGTCACTTGCTGCGACGCATCACGTCTCCTATTATTGGAAACGTGCGGACCAAGTCTGCCAAACATGGTCCGTTGTTGCGACGGGGCCCGTCCTGAAGGAGGAGGACCCTGGTTGCTAATGCGGTCGGCTGCGGCTGCAACCAAGTGTTCCACATCGTCCCTCCACTGCTCCATTGCATCCCAGGATGCGTCCGGAGGTGGTGGGCGCTGAAGAAGAGCACGTGCTGCATGGAGCGCGTGTTCCGGGTTGTCATGATTTGCCGACGCAGTGATTGACGCCGGTGCACCATCGCGCTGTCCAGCTTGATTTGCTGGTGGAGGCGGCGGTGGTGGTAGCGTGACTCCTGCTGGAACTGAGGTTCCCGCTGGTGGCTACATATTGGAGGGATTGCCCCCAACAGCTTGAACAGAAGGACGACCGTTGGATGATCCAGCAGCTGAGTTCACCATTCTTGAAATCTCAGACGGCCCCTACCTGGCGCGCCAACTGTCGGTGGTTTTGATCCGGCAGATCTCCTGACACTACTAAAGTGTTAGAGGAGTTTGAGGTTTGGTGTGGGCACGCGGAGATTCAAGAAGGTGAAGTGTTAAATGACACAAGACACACGAAGATTTACGTGGTTCGGACTGCCTGAGCATAATACCCTACTCCACTGGGTGTGTTGGTGTTGTATTGGATGTATGAGCTCAATGTTAGTTGAGAATGTAGAGTGAGCGTGTCTCCAGTCCGTGTGTCCCCCTATGTATCGTCGGCCTATCCTTTTATAGTACAAGGGCAGGCCGTTACAAGTTAGCTTGGCCCGACATGTGGCCCCGGCGGTTACTAATATTGATACACATTCAACACGTTTAATTGCTCTTAAATGACCGAGTTACGGGCTTTGACAGCACCATTACTGGTAATTAAGGTCGTATGATTGTGTGTCATTAATATAGTATTAATGACACTTAATCGGGTCTTGAAGTCCATGATTCCCCTTTGAAGATCTGGAGCTGTTGTGGGGTCTTCCGGAGGTTAGAGGCTGAAGATCCGACGGTTGGACACGTGGCAGCGCCGGAGCACACTGTGGGGAACAGATAGGTCCGGTGCCACCTGACACGTGTCAGTTCCGGAGCTTCCCTCGGTCTGGGGTTAGGTCCGGGGGTGCCGTTTCGGTACATAACCCGGAGCTTCCCCCTTGTGGGCGGTAGCTCCGGTTTGATAGTACACGTGGCAACCCTAGGACTAACCATGTTGGAGAAGCGGGTTCGGTTACGTCTGACATGTGGTCCTCCGAAGGTCTTCAAATCAAGTAGATGACATTCCCTTGAGATCTTTGCAATCTCAAGGGGTATACGGTTCCTAGGGTACCGACAAACACATTCGTCATCATTGTCTTCTCCTGCCATTTTTAGTAGGAAACAAGAGACAACAAGAATATGTTATCCCTATCAACTACAGTGACAATGTGAAAGATGGAAGAAAACAATCTCTCTCACTAAAGCGTCTTACCACGCTCTTACAAGTGTTATTACCGACACAGCGGGTGGTTTGGATGGTGAGATGAACCAATGAAGCGTGGGATAATTGCAAAGGTACCTGTTATGCTCAAGAGAAAGGTGGAGCTTGGATGGCACAATATGGTGGCTAATAAGCAAAAAATCGTTAACAGGTAAACAAAGTTGAATAAGTTTTCAATGTAGGAAACTGTTGCTGGTCAGCCAAGTGCCCTAGGGCCTAGGACAACACAAGAAAGTATCAAGGCAAAAGACAGACAAAATGATATAGCCAACAAAACAGCACCAAGTGGTATATGCCAATTGCTTTAATATGCGTGCTCTTCACTATTTTTTTCTTTTTTTGTAATATTTTTTTGATATTTTTTCTTTACTCAAGAGCACGAAGATAGAAAGCACACAAATTTGCAGCTCAATTGGATGTAATATGCGGCCTATAGAAAATCAAGAATATTTTTTAAAATTCGTGCTGAAACTTTGGAGGCCGGATAGCCTATCTTCCGAGGGGAATTTGGGCAATCTAATTTCGCCAAACGCGGCTATGCTGCGGAAAATCAGATCCGAAATCTCGCGTAGATGAATTTGAAAAAAAAACATCGCCCGATTTCGAGTTCGTATGTGAGAGTTATGGCTATTTTAAGGTAGGCTATCCGAGTTACGATTTTTGGATGTAGATTCCAACTCGGTTTGAGAACAGAACTCGCAATCGGATATGAAAACGATCGGGAATTTGCACATCAACTAATAGGGTGGTGTGTGATGATTCAAGGATGAGTGGCACAAAAGTTTGTCTCCTAATCTAGGGCTGGCGATGCGGGAGTTCACGCAAGGCGGCTAGCTAGGGCAAACCGATGAACGTGGTGGATCTGTTTGTTATTTAGGGATTGTGGAATAGGTGTCGAACAGCAAGAAAACAAGGATGAAACATGATAACTAGGACCCAAAACACAAAGCTAAACCAGCAACAAGACTCGACCACACGAATGCAAACTCAACAATACAAACTGAAAAACGAAACTGCAGGCACTATAGTCTAGGAAGCAGTAAAGACGATCTAATTATTTTTGTGGCTTTTCTGTGGACTCTATGTACGAAACAAAATCGACCTAATGGAAGGAAAACAAAGATACCTGACAGACAACGTGGAAATCGGATACCAATTGATGAGTAGGTTTAAGCCTGATCTTCCAAAAGGTAAGTCAATTGGGGTGGAGAACTTGTCGTTGATGATCCGCGGCACTCGAGCAGTTCGAATACCCCTGCAATCACTACACTACTGCTCCGCTGGTTATCAACTGTGCGGCACATGTTTTACCTCGCCAAGAAGGCTAATCCCTGCAAGTGAACCGAGAACACAAGCAAGAACATAGAAGACACAATCTGAAATTGAGAAGTTGGGGTCTCACAAACTGTAGAATGGCGAAATTGTTGTTCTAAGCAAAACCCACCGAATATGACAGGCGGCTGAAGTATTTAAAGGCTAGGGTTCGGCAAAAACACAATTAGATGCGTCCCTAATGAACTCATACGGGATACCAGGCCAAAGGCCCGATTCGGTGGCACAGCACAGGACAGAAATCTGGACTCGACTTGTTTCAACGATTCCCTATGACTCCAGTGTAATTTTGAGGTGGGACCGAAACCATTGGAAAGTTTATCTTCTCCTCTTTCTGTTCATATGTAGAACATTGAAAACGGAGTCCGTATGCCTACTGGGCGTCCGTTTTAAGGTGGACTACTCCTGGACTCCAAGTTGAACTCGAGTCCGAGTTGTTAACTGTTTCCATCAACTTGTGGGCATCCCAGCTGGTTCTGCATGCTCTCATGGCCTCTTTCCTTCACTTGTTGATCTTCTCCGTTATTCCTAATAACAATTAAATCATCACATGGCAATCTATTCTCAAACTCACATGCAAAAGAAGTTAGGAGCGAATTCACCTGCTGATTTATTAACCGTGCACGTGCTCTTGTTATTGGTCCTTGCATTTCAATGTGTGTCTGCTGTTGTGATGTCCTCATGACATATGTCCCTGGCGCTATAAGCTACCCACTTGGCGGAGTGGGTTAGGCCCGTTGCGCCTTCACTACGATGCGATTGGGGCGCAGTGGTACCTGACAGCAACCGTGTGACGCGCCACGCACCTAGGGAAGATGTGAGTCTTCAATGCATGATCTGGACAAGGTGCACCACCCTCTTAACTCCCGCAACCCACCGCCCAGGGAAAGTTTCAGGGTACGTGGCAGCTCGGAAGCTAGCCTCTTCTGGGGAGGCCGGGTCCCGACCTGCTGACCATGTGGCAGCTCTGGAGCCTATTCCTCAGTAGAGCGGGGGATCTAAGATTGCGGGACACGTGGCAAGTCTAGAGCCCGCCTCTTCGGGGAGGTGGCATGTCTGTTGTCTTGAGCCACGTGGCAGCTCTAGAGACCACCCCCATGGGGGGAGCGGGATCATGTCCTGCTGTACACGTGGCCGCTTGGGATCTCGTCCCTGAGAGGGAGCTGGACTCCTCCTTGAGGTTCATGTGGGTACTCCGAACCCCGTATTTGAGGTAGAGGGGTTCGGGCCTTCTGGATACGTGGCGCCCTAGGACCCCACCTTGGCTGGGGACAGGGCACCTATGCGGCTATATCCTGTGGGCGGGGGTACCCGCTATGTCGGGTACTAATAGTGGCCCATGGGTCCACCATGGGGGGAGGCGATAAGCTCAAGGTGGAACCCTATCCCTGCTTTCCCGCGTTGTCTTTTGATTTAGTCTTGATCAGCCGAAATGTTGTGCGCCTCTGCCATCGTGGCCATGCGTCCCTCTCTAGTTGAGGGCTCGTGGTGACGGGATCTTTGCTTGCTGCAGCTTCTTTACTACAACGGTTTCCAATGCGGCTACTGCGCTTCTGCTTCTTCCACTCTCGCTTTTATGGGAACCGCAGAGTTGCCATCTCTGGGTGGAACCCCCCTCAAGCCAATCTCTCTATCAGGGGACCTGGGCCCCGTTGTTAGGGACGCAATGGGTTGAGCAGCGGGTTTTGTCCCCCAGCGATTTGCTCGTTGCGCTCAAACGCCTGATAGGGTATTAAAAGGAAACCTTTGTAGGCAAAGGTGGTTCCTCCTTATGCACACCCGAACATTCAAGCCTTCGTCTTCCTCCTTGAGCAGCCACTCTCTCCCCACCTTCGAGGTTCTCGACTCCTGCTCCAATGGACTCAGCCTTGCCTCCTCCCCACATAGAGGATGCAGTGCCCATGAGGCGGCTGTTCGGCTGGGAGGACGAGGAGCGGTGGAATCTAATCCCTCCTGGCTCCCTGCCTCTGCAGTTGGGGGAGAAGGAGATCATCTTCTTTCAGGCGTATGCGTACTCCGAGTTCGTTCCTCCCGTTTCCTCCTTCTTGGTGACGCTCTTGAGGGTCCTCAGGCTCCAGCTTCACCACTTGTCGCCCGAACTCTCTGGTGGTGGCGGCGGTGTTCTCGCACTTTTGCAAGATGTTTGTCAGGGTGCACCCGTCCGTGCCGGTGTTTCGGCAGTTCTTTGTGCTGAGGCTTACTGTGAAGAAGAACAAGACAGGCTTCCTCGGCGGCTAATACTTCCAGCATCGAGGCAACAACACCTTCATGTACATAACCCCGCTCTCCACAGCGAAGTGGGCCGACTGGAGGAGCAACTGGGTGATCGTACAGGTCGACGCCCATGATTGCATGGTCATGCCACTAGTTTGCCGATACTCAAGAAGAAGACATGGGAGGAGAACCCAGAGTTGGAGCAGGTATACACCCTGGTGATGGATAAAAATTCGTAAGCGCACAGAAACTGTCGTGTAGCACTTCCTCTTAAGAGAGTATTCCAAGGTATTGAATCCAAGGAACGTGTGTGTAATCTTACGAACTAATTCACCAAAGGACACAAAGTTGTTTTGTAGGCAAGGAAGAGAGAGGAATTCAAAGTATTGATTCTAATTCAAAAGAATTTTCGGTAGCTGCTTGCTTCGGGCACAGGTTTACCCCTAGCAATACTAGGATGACTCCCACCAAGAGCCTATGGCATAGCCGAACATGGAGGATTACAAAGGACAAATAGGGCTGTCACCACCTACTGCCTACCTCTTCAATCCGTGGGTCTATGAGATATTCACTAGTGATTTCTAACCTAAACACCATGCTTACATTCTAAATCACAACTCTAGTTGTTTCAAACACAAAGCTACAGCTAGAGCCTCTAATAAAATAAAGCAATGAACCCACAAGTAACTACTTGTGCAAACTACTATGAATTGAGAATCAAACTTGAATTGAATTAACAAAGGGCTTACTTGATTTGAGTACACCTTTGTAGGGATACAAGTGTAGAGGAGGGACTTGACAAGCCCAAGCCTCCTTCTCCTAAACTCTCACCACACTCTCCTTCTACTTGGCAGCCTCTAGGACTACTCAGCCTTTGGAGTGATATTCTATTCTCAAATTTTGGTGTGTGTGTGTGTGTGTGTGTGAAGTGAGGTGTGGGGTTCTATTTATAGGTGGAGAGGGTCAGTTCCCGCCACCAATTGCATGCGAATCAGTCACCCATGACTTCAAGCTGGGAAGAGCCAACACGCGACGTTTGTCCGCATTTGGCGCCAGGACCAGTCGGCCGACTAGGGGGGTCGGCCGACCTGGTCTTGGCTTCTTTTGTGGTGTGCTTCCTCAGGTCTCTGCCAGGTGGGTCCCATTGACTGATATTGGTGCTACACCATTGGATCGCCTCAGATATTTCTGTTTGTGGGCCATTTGATCCATCTGGTGACATGTGGCATCGCCTGATTCATTGAAATCTAATTTTATGGATTACTCCCTATATGTCTTGGCATTTGTGGTCTAAATTCACTTGCACACAAAAAATCACTAACACTTGTGGAATTGGTTAGTTTTTATCTACCACTATGTCGTGTTTGTTCTTTTGTCCACATTATGAGGTGAATTGACGGTCTAATTACGACACTTAAGGACCGTCAACAAACTCACCCACACGTAGTCCTTTGCTTGTCCTCGAGTGAAGGCAAGAAAAAGAACTAAGGTGTTGTCATAAATTTGCTATAAGTTAGAAAAAGAGAATACTATATATTTCAACTCATACCTCAATTCATGAATTTTCTCTATGGAATGTGGCTACCACATCGATCTTGATGTTTGTTGTTTGGAATGTAGTTCTCTATGATCTTCCCCTGGCAAAATGATTTGATGATTTGCTATATTCAGAAAGTCAAAGAAACAATTGCCTTTATCTCTCATTTGAAATCTCTCAAGTCTCTCAAAGTGTTTTCATCCTCACCTTGGCATGTTGTGCCAATTTTGTCCCTATACTAAATATTGCTATATCTGGAGCTCAGTACGGATAAATGTGGCACACATTGCAATTCATATATTACTAAGTCAAAAATTTGATGCTATGAGAGACTTATGCAACAAACAAATCGACAAAGAAAATCCTTGTGCATATGAATGGAATGGATAAAGGTGGACTCCAATGTTTTATCTCTTTAAGGATGAAACATGGCTACTTTTTTTTCTTCTCTTTTTTTTCGTAGCCATGTCTTCTACTCCTTTTTATTTTTCTAGAGAGAAATTGATGACTAAAATGTATGGAGTCAAAATGTTCATGCATGTCACTCAATTGGGTCCCTGAGTTTGACAAAGTTCAATGAATGGCAAAGTGGCATATGCATGTTGCATTCAAGAATTCGTATCATATGGCCATGGTGGGTATTTAAATTTCCAATGAGAGAATCAGGCAAAGTTCAAGACTACAAATTGTGCAAACATCAAAAATCAATTTCAAGCAAAGAGATATTTCCTTGAATAACTAATTTACCATATCACACTAGTCAAATACTTAGATGACGTGTTTTTCCTATTTTGCTTGTGGGAATCATAAACAAGGCAGTAAATCGAAATATAAAGTATTCAAATTTTCAGCTCAAGCAAATTTTGACTACCAAATTTTAACTGTTGAGTTGAATTGATTTCACGTATTCAGTATTAAATATTAAATCAGCTCAAACAGTAACATAGCATGCATATTCAGGGGTAGGAGATCCAAACCGTATTTGTGGAGCGAAATGGAGCCATGTGGGGCCCACACCAGGTCGGCTGACCAGGGGGTTCGGCTGACCCCCTTCTGGCCTTCTGGTTGCTCTGTTTCGATGTGCCGACTTGTATGTTTGGTTGTGACGTGTTTTGAGATGCAATGCTTTTTTGCACGTCGGGATTCTGCGAAATTGGGGTACGTCCCCACACTTGTTCCCTGAATTCTTTATTCAAAACAAATAAACTAAAGCGAGAACTTTATTGGGTTAGCTGAACCGGTAAGTTTACTTTATTGAACTCAAAATATGGGGATGCTTACATTATTCAATCTAAATTTAATGAAATAAAAATTTGGAATAAAACTAAACTAAGCTAGTAAGCATCCTATGCGGTCGGGACATCTAACCTATGGAGCGTTATAGATGTCGGGCTTCGCGATGGCATTGCATATGCGCATCAGCTTAGCGCCCATGCCACGACGAACATCGTCAATCTGCTCCTTGAGGGATATGAGTTCATCCTTCAGTTCTACCCTCTCAATGTGCCCTTCAGCCACTAAGTACGATAGCTTTTTGTTCTCCAAACGGAGAGAAGCTAATTCCTTAGAAAGTTTTGCCACTTTGGGGGCACGAGGAGATTTCCCATTGCTGTCCTCAAATTGGCCAGGTGGCCCTCTGATTGCAGGTGGCGAGAGGTGACGCCTAATCTTGGAGGATGACGAGCCCGTCGATTCCCCCATCGCCGAATTATCCATTTGCTTGAAGAAGCCTTTTGCATAGCCTCCTTTAGGCTTGCGCACCCCATGGATAATAAGGCAGTCTCCCAGACGCTCAGGCGAGGTGCGCATTGGTGACTTGTAGTGGTGGATCACTACGTCACCGTCCTTGGTCTTCAAAGTGTACATGAACTCCTCTCTAGGCGGCAACGTTGGGAGAGACTCATCTTTTTCAGGAAAAAGATGGGTCTTGACTGACTTAAGGCCAGCTATAATCAGACGACGTGCAGGCATCATCGACTTCATGGGCGTCCTCCGTGGGGAGAGCGATTGTGCAGCACCATGAGGCGTGGTGCTACGCCCACGTGGAGTCATCGTTGGTGGCGGGATCATGGCGAGAGGTATGGATCTAATGCCATGACGGACTCCAAAGCGAGGGGGGACTTGTCATTTGACGGTGTGATGTCTCTGCTCAGGTTGAAAGTTGAGCTAGAGTGGGGATAAGGCACAATTTTCTTGTCAGCCATGACTTGGATGGAAGGAACAGGAGATGGGTTTTTCTGGATGGTGCAAGTTTCTACTCTCTGTTCCCGTCAATATATAAGTGGGAAAAGCACGATAGCACCGAGAGTCTTGTTCGTATACATCGGGAGAGTCCGCACGAGAAAACAGAAAGCTGACGGCGCAAGGGGGAGGTCAGCCGAACCTAGGGTTCGGCCGAACCCTTCCTGGCTCTGTTCGAGCTAAGTTATCGTGGGTTGGCTTAATGGGCCCCATAGATGAATAATTGGATGGGCCCATTAATAGGACGCGGAGAATTTAGACAGAATTTAAAGAAATGGTGTGAAAATAAATAAGATTTATCACGTCAATTTCCTTTTCCGACTTCTCTTGGGATTCAAGAAATAATTTGAGTCGGTGCCCATTCACTTTAAATAGTAGATCATCATCACCTTGGAGTGTGATTGCTCCATGATATGAGGTTTCTACTACAGAAAGGGTCCTTCCCATTTACTTATGAGCTTCCCATGTCCAAAGAGTTTAACCCTAGAATTGAAGAGTAGAACTTTATCTCCGGGTTTGAACTCTTTAGGCGTAATCCTCTTATCGTGCCATCTTTTAGTTCTTTCCTTGTAAATTTCAGCACTATGGTACGCCTTATCTCTCCATTCTTCCAACTCGGGGAGTTGTTTCAACCGGTGTTTTCCTTCTTTGTTAAGGTCCATGTTCCACTGCTTCATGGCCCAATAGGCTTTATGTTCCAACTCTAAAGGAAGATGATAAGTCTTCCCATAGACAAGTTGGAAAGGAGACATGTCGATGGGAGTTTTGTAGGCAGTACGGTATGCCCACTATGCGTGTAGCTTATGCTTTCATCCTATTCCCATTTCTAAGATGGTCTTTTGCAGAATATTCTTAATTTGCTTATTAGATGTTTTTGCCTGACCACTTGTTTGTTGGTGGTATGGGGTAGCAATGTTATGCTGGACACCAAGCTCCCTCAAAAAGTTCCGGAAGGTCGTATCTATGAAATGAGACCATCCATCACTTATGACCACACGGGGAGTGCCAAAGCGTGGGAAAATGATCTCATGGAATATTTTCCTAGCTTGCTTGGAATCAGCATTTTTGCATGGCAAAGCTTCTACCCATTTTGGCACATAATCTACAGCCACCAGGATGTACTCGCAATCATAGGACCTAGGGAAAGGTCCCATGAAATCAATACCCCACACATCAAATAATTCCACTTGTAGATTATATGATAGGGGCATCACATTGCAAGCTGAAATTCCTTCATGCTTTTGGTATTTCCAACATCTGCGAGTGAATTCTTTTGTATCTTCATACATAGAAGGCCAATAGAATCCACTTTGCTAAATCTTTGTCTGGGTACAGTAAACACCGTAATGGCCACCATACGGGCTAGCATGGCATTTCTCAATAATCTTGGTGCCTTTAATTGATGGGACGCACCTTCGGAGGAGGCCATCGGCACAAACTTGATAGAGGTATGGGTCATCCCAAAGGTGTCTACGACTCTCATAGATGTGTTTCTTTTTATTTTCCCCTGTTGGTACGTATCCCGTGAGCATGAAGTTCACGATATCCGCATACCAAGAGTGTTTTTCAGTCACCTTGAGAAGCATATCATCTTGTAGGAAGTCATTGATAGGAATGTCCATGGTTTGGGTGACTTTAATACGTGAGAGATGATCTTCCACAGAATTCTCTACTCCCTTCTTATCCTTGATTTCTATGTCAAACTCTTGGAGTAGAAGAATCCAATGGATTCGCCTTGGTTTAGCATCCTTTTTAGCATGGTCTGTATAGACTATGACCTTGGCTCCAACCAAATAGGATGTTGAGCTCCTGTTAGAGTTTTGCTAGCGTAGGCCATTGCATGATGCTTTTTATCTATGGTTTGCCTTAGGACTGCACCAACAGGAAAATCACTAGCATCACACATGATTTTGAATGGCAGCGTCCAATCGGGGGTCGAATGATTGAGCTAAGATGAGTGCCTTTTTAGTGTTTCAAATGATTTAAGGCATTCATCATCGAATTCAAAGGGAGCTTCCTTAGCTAATAGGTTAGTGAGGGGTCTGGCGATGTGACACCGGTTCCGAAAATGAACCAAGTGAACGCATATGTGTGCCCAGGACGTTCAACACACACACACACACACACACGAGTGCATTCACAAAAGAGTATACAGAAAATTACCATAGAACAAGATTAATTAACGAAATTTTATTACAAAAACCATATTATCCTCGAATACAAACTCTAATGAATATTAATGACAAGTTCAACTAATGCAGCGAAAATAAACTAATGAAGCAAACTAAATAGCTAGGCAACATAAGCAATAGGGTAGCGCAGCTCCAATCAACACCACAGGCAAAGCTGACGGCAGACACGGCCTAGAACTCCGCAATGTCATCATTACACTCCCAATCCTGACCTGCAACTGTTGGGGGGGATTACAAGAGTGAGTACATGTCGTACTGAGCAAGTGTGGAATGTATGATATGTAGATGATTCAAATGACGAATGTAATAATGGATAAGTGCTGAAAAGTACATTAAAACATTTGAAAAGCAATATGTATTATGTATGTGAAGTAAACCCATCATATCCCACAATGATTATTATAGTATAAGTCCATAATCCATATCCATCACCATTATACCATATTTCACCATTACCAATAACCGTATTCAACACTATAATTAATCCATAATACCATCCCATAACCACTACCAAACCATAACCTTCCCAAAAAACCATCCCAATACCGAGTTCCCTCTAATCATGGAAGTTTTCCAGGTCCTCATAACCGGGACATTTTCAAACTTGCTTGGTAACTATTGTTGTATGAAAATTCTGCATATGGCAATCTCTTGTCCCAACTTTTCCCATGCTTTAAAGCACAAGCTCATAACATGTCTTCCAAAATCTGATTGATCCTCTCAGTTTGTCCATCCGTTTGAGGGTGATATGCTGAGCTGAAATTTAATCTCGTTCCCAATGCTTCATGCAATTTCTGCGAAAACCTGGAGATAAATTGAGAACCTCTATCTGAGACTATCTTCTTTGGTATTCCATGTCGACACACAATATGCTCTATGTCTATTTGGGTCAATTGTGCAGTTGTATATTTGGTCTTCACAGGGACAAAATGAGCTGACTTGGTTAAGCGATCCACAATTACCCAAATTGAGTCGTAACCGGACTGAGTACGTGGTAACCCAACTATGAAGTCCATTCCAATTTCTTCCCACTTCCATTCCAGGATCTTCGATTGTTACAATAATCCAGCTAGCCTTTGATGTTCCGCCTTGACTCGTTGACACACATCACACAATGCTACATATTCAGCTATGTCCTTTTTCATGCTATCCCACCAATAGCAAGTCTTCAAGTCTTGGTACATCTTCGTACAACCGGGGTGAATTGAGTAAGGTGAGTCATGTGCCTCTTTTAATATGGTCTCCCAAATACGCTTCACATTAGGCACGACAATCCTCATACCAAGCCATAGAGTACCATGTTCATCCTCATCAAATCTGAATTCTCTCCCCTCTTGGGTCCTATCCTTGATTTCTTAAATTTCCTCATCCTTAGTTTGGCCTTCCCGAATTTCTTGATCTAAGGTTGGGTTTAACTTTATCATCTCCATCTCATTTACAAATCCAAGTTTCAACCGTTCAAACTCCTTACATAACTCGGATGGTAACTCTCGAACTGTGAGTTGATGACTTACTCCTTTTCTACTCAAAGCATCGGCCACTACATTGGATTTTCTCGGATGATAGTTGATCCCCAAATCATAATCTTTGATGAGCTCCAACCATCTCCTTTGCCTCAAATTCAGATCCGTTTGTGTGAAAATATACTTAAGACTCCTGTGATCCGTATAAATTTCATACCTATGTCCAAGGATATAGTGTCTCCAAATCTTCGACGCATGTACCATGGCTGCAAGTTCTAAATCATGTGTGGGGTAATTCTACTCATGTTTCTTCAATTTTCTTGATGCATAGGTGACCACTTGTCCTTCTTTCATCAATACACATCCAATCCCTTGTCTCGATGCGTCGCAATAAATATAAAAACTCTTGCTCACATCCGGCAGTACCAAAACTAGAGCTGTTGTTAACCTCTTCTTCAACTCCTCAAAACTATTTTGACAAGCTTCAGTCCATTGGAAAACCTTTCCCTTCATTAGCAATTCCGTCATTGGCTTGGCTATCTTGGAAATGTCCTTGATGAATCTACGGTAATATCTAGCCATCCCAAGAAAACTCCGGATCTCCTTTACATTCTGTGGGGGCTCCCATTTTAACACATCTATCTCTTTTCCTGGATCAACTGAAACTCCTCCTGAGATTATATGACCCAAAAACGACACCTCTTTCAACCAAAACTGGCACTTGTTGAACTTGCCCTACAATTGATGCTCCCTTAATTTCTGCAGCGTAAGTCTCATGTGTTCCTCATGTTCCTTCTCATCCTTCGAGTAGATCATAATGTCGTCTATGACACCATGACAAATTTATCCAAGTACTCCATAAAGACCTTATTCATGAGGTACATAAAGTATGCAGATGCATTGGTCAATCTAAAGGACATCATGGTGTACTCGTAAGATCCATACCGTGTCCTAAAGGCTGTCTTGGGTATGTCCGATGGTCTAATCTTCATTTGAAAGTATCCCGACCTCAAATCAATCTTAGAGAAGACACAAGAACCCTTCATTTGATCAAACAAGTCTTCTATGTGTGGCAAGGTGTACTTGTTCTTAATTGTCACCTCATTGAGAGCTCGGTAATCCACACACATCCTTTGTGTTCCATCCTTCTTGTCCACAAATAGAACGGGCGCTCCCCAAGCTGAAGAGCTTGGGTGAATAAAACCCTTATCTAGTTGCTCTTGAATCTGCTTCTTGAGCTCCACTAATTCCATAGAAGACATCCTATATGGCCTCTTAGCTATACGTGCAGTTCCAGGTATTAAATCAATAGCAAACTCTATGTCTCGATCAGGTGGCATACCTGGCAACTCATCCAGAAAACAACCAAAAATTCACACACCATCAGAATCTCCTCAATTGTGGCACCGTCCATATGATTCAGCTCGAAATGGTTTGGTGCGATTTGAGATGCTTAACATTCTATGGTGATCCCTTCTTCATTGGTCAACTTTACCATTTTCGTGGCACACTCAATAACTCAATTGTGCTTCCTCAACCAGTCCATACCAATTATAATGTCCAATCCTTGAGAGTCCAAAACAATGAGGTTGGCGGAGAAGTCTACCCCCCTTATTCTAAGGCTTACTTTTGGACATACTATATTTGTCCTCATCTCTCCTCTAGGAGAGTTAACCAATAGAGTAAACTTCATATGAGAGATAGGCAAACTATACTTGGCAACATATTTCGTTGCAATGAATGAGTGCGATGCTCTAGAATCGAACAACATAGTCGCGGTGTTGGAGTTGGCGAGAAACATACCAATGACCACGTCATCCGCTTGTTGAGCATCCTCCATAGAGACATGGTTCACGTTGCCACGAGAAAAATTCTGCTGTCCACGGTTTTCTTGCGGCTGTCCTCCATTGGGTCTTGGGTTTTGTCTCGGCGCATTGCTTACTTGACCAAGGCCTGATTTAGGACATTGATGTGCAAAGTGTCCAGCTTCTCCACATGTATAGCACTTCTTAACTCCACCAGAATTTGGATGAACTTGATTCTCAACGTTTACACCAGGAAAGTTGGCTCGAGGTGCATAGGGCATTGGAGGCCTAGGTGCTTGCATAACAGGGCGCTGTTGCACGAACTGAGTTGAGCACGGTGCATAACCAGGGCGTTGTATAGGAGTAGAGGAACTGTAATATGGCGCATTAGGAGGCGCAAAGTGAGGGCCCACATTACTTCCTTGCGACTGTCCTTGATATGGCGCCTTCCTCTTGTTATCCTGTTCCATCTCACGGATCATGTTCTCAACCACAATTGCTTTGCCCACGAGCTTCTGAAAATTGGCGTAGTCACAATTGAGCAATTCACTTGAATTTCATTGTTGAGGCCTCTCATGAACAAGTATTGTTTCCGGCTGTCCCGGATCACATCTTCAGGGGCATACGTTGAAAGTTGAGTGAACATATTGAGATATTCACCCACGTTTCATCTCCCTTGCCTCAATTTATCAAATTTCTGCCTCTTCAAAATCATAACTCCTTCCGGCACATAATGAGAACGGAAGCTCTCTTTGAATTCGGCCCAAGTAATTCTCTCTTGGTTCTCATGAGCATTGCATAAGGAATCTCACCAATCTGCAGCTGCTCCAACTAGTTGATGAGAAGCAAATAGGACCTTCTCTCGGTCAGTGCATTGGACAATAGCTAGCTTCTTCTCCGCGGACTTGAGCCAATCATCAGTATCCATAGGGTTAGCAGCATGAGCAAAAGTCGGCGGCCTAGTTCTCATGAACTCTCCCAACCGACTATGAGGCGGCAGGGGTGGTGGCGGTGGCATGTGAACCTGATTGTTGATGTTGCCAGCCTGCAGCTCTCCCATAGGCTGTATCATGGTCTGCATGAGCTGGTGTTGCATAGCCAGTAGCTGCTCAATATTGATAGCTCCATGAGCAGGTCCTTGTCCATTGTTGTTCTGAGGTACTCCACGGTTCTCCTCCTCATCATTGACATCCCTCTGGTTGCGAGTCCTCACCATCTGAAGAAAAGCAATAGGTAAGAATTTAGAAACGTCCCCAACTAAATGCATCAAGGGATATGAAAGTAAACAACTAGCTATACTAGCCTAGGTGGACATGGCAATACTAAAGCATCCCAAAAATCCTCTATTAAGCACACAAGAAAACAATATATATAGCAAACAACAATCCAAGCAAAAACACATCGATTCCTAAGTGCTCCTATGTGCTCTAAAGTGTACATTCTATCTAGGATGCATCCTACGGTCAACCTATGGCTCTGGTACCAATTTGTGACACCCGGTTCCAAAAATGAACCAAGTGAACGCATATGTGTGCCCAGGGCGTTCAACACAAACACACGAGTGCATTCACAAAAGAGTATACAGAAAATTACCACATAACAAGATTAATTAACAAAATTTTATTACACAAACCATATTATCCTCGAATACAAGCTCTAATGAATATTAATGACAAGTTCAACTAATGCACTGGAAATAAACTAATTAAGCAAACTAAACAGCTAGGCAACATAAGCAATAGGGTAGCGCAGCTCCAATCAATACCACAGGCAAAGCTGACGGCAGACACGGCCTAGAACTCCGCATTATCATCATTACACTCCCAATCCTGACCTGCAACTGTTGGGGGGGGGGGGGGGGGATTGCAAGAGTGAGTACATGTCGTACTCAGCAAGTGTGGAAAGTATGACATGTAGCTAATTCAAATGACGAATGTAATAATGGCTAAGTGCTGAAAAGTACATTAAAACATTTGGAAAGCAATATGTATTATGTATGCGAAGTAAACCCATCATACCCCACAATGATTATTATAGTATAAGTCCATAATCCATATCCATCACCATTATACCATATTTCACCATTACCAATAACCGTATTCAATACCAGAATTAATCCATAATACCATCCCATAACCAGTACCAAACCATAACCTTCTCAAAAACCATCCCAATACTGAGTTACCTCTAATCATGGAAGTTGTCCAGGTGCTCATAACCGGGAGCACGGCTATCATGATAGTTTTATTAGACTCTGCAGAGTTTGTACCACTTTACCCACGTGTTTGTGATTTCATCACCTTTCGGTGACTAAGAACCTCCCTTATGCCCATGACCCGTCGGTCACATTACACACTTCTGTTGGTGTGTGGCCAAGAGATCACAAAATATCCTTTACAAAGAGATTACTAGCCTATTTAGACCCCACTGAGGTTTCACCGGTGGCGATGCCTCCAACTGAGCACATCTTCAACCAAGGGCCCCCTCTTGAGCCATTCGGATCCCAAGGTAGTACAACCAATCATCAACAAACCCAATCCGACTACCCCTTCGCCGTGCATCCTTAATGGTCCAAATAGAACTGGAAAAGCCCTATTTCATCAGCTACGCCGCACCCATACTTGGCCTCGTGGTGGCATTGTAGTCCTGGCTTATTCTCGCATGAACCTGTCCTTAGATCTAAAGCAAGCAAACCACCATAACGTCCAACCCATCCACATACCAGGCTTGCTTAGATCACCCATTACCATATTACATTAACCAGGTCATGTTAATCATAATCTCATAATTACATAATTAATGTAAGTGGTATGGTTGTTTTCCCATCCCAATTAATTAAGCGATGCAAAAAAGTAAAAAGCCCATCCCGACTCTCTACCATAATTTCCAGGTGACAAGGGTGGTCAAACAATGCTAGTAAACTTCCTATCGTAGGATTCCCATCAAATTGACACAAGCATGCAGTTTGCAAACAAAACTTTTATTGTCAAAATAGGATCAATATGCTTCAAGGACACTTGCCTTGCTCCGACGGATAGGGTTGCTCAAGCGCTTCAAAGTCTTAATTCTGAAAATCCTCGTACACGACCTCTTGAGCACTACCCTCTACTCGTGATCATACATACAAGAAAATACATAAAAATCAACATGATGCACACATACTAATCAACATGCGATGACATGCATGCATGCACAGTTCAATTATTAATTAACTATGGTTGTTTATTGATTGGATGCAACTAGTTCATACATGTTTATGCGAATTTACAGGGGTCTTAGCGAGAGTTAATGCTGCTGAAAATAAAAAGATAGATGCGACTATGATCAACTTACGTCTATTAGATCTAATATGTCGCTAAAATTTTCTTTCGAAAAACGAATCCTACTGTAAATGCGACAACTTTATAGATCACGGGACTAAGATGACGCGTAGACGAAGTGGATGGCACAACGGTCCTCCGGCGGCACGACGACGGCGACGATCTCCGGCGGACGACGGCACCCTCCTCTTTTTCTTCTTCTTTTCTTCTCTTTTTCTTCCCCTAGCGGCGCCTCTGGTCTTTTCTTTTTTTTTTACTGGCGCTAGGGCTTCTGGCGGCCATGGTTTTTTTGCCCGGGGCTGCGCTTGTTTCTGGTGAAAACTTCGGGCTCTACGGTCATTATATAGGCGGCGGCAAAACGCGTACAACCGGTCTATGACAGAGTCCCGATTGGCTACGGCACGCGGCGCTCGGCCTGGGCGTGCCTGGCTCCCACAGCGGCAAACCGGCCCAGCTCGGGCGCGTGTGCGCGTCCGACTCGGCTACGGGCGCGGGCGGCGGTCTGGCACCGGCTCGGTGCACTCGAGCACTATTCGCCCGAAACATTCCGGGGTGAAGCAAAGCTTCCCCCAGAAACTTCCGAAAGTTTCCGGAATTAATTTTTTTCTTTTTTCTTTCTTTCTTTAGGTTTTATATATTTTTTATATATATTATTATTATTTTTATATTTGTTCCCTAATACATGTTTTATATTATTATTTCCTTTTTCATCTTTTTCTACACATATTTTGTATATATATGTTTTATCTTTTATTATTTTTCGTTTATTCTACTAATGTTTAATGTATGAATATGTATGCAATTCATGATGCAAAAATTGAGGGTTTTACAGAAGACTTCTGAGAAGTCTTTGATGAATCACCGATAGAACCCCGCATGACCTAGAAAGTTGTGGATTCCCTTAACATTGATAGGAGGTGGAAGATTTTCAATGACTTCAATTTTTTCTTTGTCCACCTCTATCCCTCTCTTGGACACTAAGTGTCCAAGAACGATGCCTTCACGGACCATGAAATGGCACTTCTCCCAATTAAGTACAAGGTCGTTCTCTTGGCATCTTCGTGAGACCATGTCTAAATTTTCCAGACAATGATCAGAAGTTTTCCCATAGACGTAGAAATCGTACATGAAAACTTCCATGATCTCCTCAATCATCACTACAGGAATCGCGACAATAGACGACGGCCATGTTAATAGACGACGGTCCCGTCGTCTTTAAATTAATAGACGACGGTACTTTCTAGCCGTCGTCAATAAGCCCGTAATTGACGATGGTTGACCTAGAACCGTCGTCAATAACTTAAATACGATGGTGGGCCATCGTCTATTACTGCCCGTCGTCAATAACGTGCTGAATAGGGCCCGCTTTAAGTCGTTATAGACGACGATGACCACAGGTCGTCGTCTATAAGGTGTAACATATGACGGTGTCCTTTTACCGTCGTCTATTAGGGACTATTTCCAGCACCCGCGCGACTAAGTCCTCATTTGGCTTCTCCGTCGTTCGCGCTCGAGGCCGCCGCCGCCGATGGTGTTCCGTCGCCGCTGGTACTCTCGCCGAGCCACTGCCGAGGTACGCCGCCTTCTCCCCCCCCACCCCCCCACCCCCCCACCCCCCCCCACCCCCCCCCCCCCCCCCCCCCCCCCCGCGCGCTGCCTCTTCCCACCACACGCCACCACCTTGCAGTCGCCTCCTCCCCACCGTGCGCCGCCGCCCCCTCCCCGTCCGCCCTATCGATAGCCCCGACTCCTCCCCATCGCCCCCTATCGGCAACCCCGTCCCCACCGCCCCCACGGTGACACTGCCTCCCCCCCCCCCCCCCCCCCCCCGGGAATATTTAGGATTTGAAGTGAGTTGTTCTCAACACTATAGCCAGTACATCAACTCCTTAATCCTGATTGTTTCATGCAAATAAGCGTGAAAAAGACATCCTTTATTAACAGTATAGATCAAATAAATCACATTGAACTGTTTGATTGGTGAGTTTGGTCGTTGCCGAATGAGCATTCATGACGAGAAAATATTGAAACCTTCACCAAACCTTTGATAGATCATTTTTTCTCTTTCTACGAAGTTCATAGAGCACACAACAAGCGCTTGAGCAGATGAACGAGAGATTAAACAGTTCCTATACCAGATAAAAATAGGGTAATTTTGTAATTTGAGGTAAGTGATTAGGGGTAAGAATGTAAATATATTATGGACTGTCATGAAAACAAAATGGAAAGTGTGACCTGGCAATGCATAATTGGCATAACAATGGCAAAATCATAAGAAAAATCCTGTAAAGATGGTAAAAGATGAAGGTCGCTCGCTAGGATGTTAAATGACTGATGTACATTGGTAAGGGTGGCAAATCCTTAATATTCCCGATACCACCCCGACACCTCCTCGCCGACCTCTCCCCCCTATGTTAGGCTATTTTAGGCTCTTTTATCTTCTTTGTAATGTTGTAGTCCCTTGACTAATTGTTGTTAGCTAAGAATTAGTCTACTTTTAACTGTAATGTTATCTTCTCTGTAATGTGGGATAAGAATTAGTCCACTTTTAACTCCATGTTTTGATAGATTAGAACTAACCTAAGAGTATGTTTGCAAGTAGGTTCTATGGGGAATGATTTGGTTTAACATGTCGCTTGTCATGAGCCATGATATAACCAACAAGATTATTATGTAAGTTTCAAAATCATAAATCTAAACTAGCTGAGAAAAAATATCAGATAGAATACGGGATGAGTGAGTAATTCATTGGCTCTAGAATACTGCATGCATCAACTTCATTGGCTCTAGAATACTGGAGCTTGTCCCATTGGACCTCATTCTGCTAGGGTCAGATTCCATCACTCTCAACACTTCATCAATATAAAAAACATTGTCTTCCCTGCGCTTGCTGGTGTTTATAGTAGCATTCTTATGGGTAGTAACATATTGCTCGAACCTTGGACTTAGTTAATCATGGTCTTAGTTAACATGGTCTTAGTTAATCATGGAAGTAGTTAATTTTGAAATTGCTAAGCCTGCATGATATTGTAAACCGAAAATCATTCGGATCATAATCCTAAAAATAATTTGCTATTCTTAGTGACTAAACACCACTTACTTTTAACTACTGTCCTGCGGTTTTGTTTTTGATGTCATTAGGCATAATAGTTCTGCTCTTTTCAGTTGTACTGAACGTGTAATTGTTTATTAGTTGGTTTGTTTATTAATATGTAAATATAAGGGTTTTGGGATGGCCCGGCCTGACCCGACACAACACGACACGGAATAAATACGTCCGTGCCGTATAGACAGTTGTAGTCGTAATGTATGCGTCGAGACGACACGGAAACGAACGACGATGGTGAGGAAGTCAATCACCCACGATTGCGCAGACGGTGGATCCGGACATGGAATTGTCATCTAAGACCAACTTTCCTCCTCTTTCTCTCGTTCTTTCCTCTTGTAAATGACTTAAAAATGAAAATGAGGAACGTAACCTATATCAATGCGTCACCCGTTTTGGATCGGCACGTCTCACATGCTATTGGCATGTGAGACTGAAGGTTCGGAATTGTTCCTTTTTGGACAGTCTGAGAGTGACCGAGTGGGCGTGGCTTGTGACGAGGGTAGTTGACACCAAAGGACGTGAAACTAATTATTATGGGATCATTAAAAATATCCTTGAATTCAGTTTTGCGGGGAATAAGGTCCTTAAAGTAATCTTCTTTGATTGCGATTGGTTTGATCATAATCATGGAACTCGACAAAACCAATTTGGCATGGTAGAAGTAAAACACAAGGACCGGCTACAAGGCTGCGACACCTTCGTCCTTGCACACCAAGTCGAGCAAGTGTATTATTTACATTATCCATGCGAAAGCTTAATGCTTGGTGGGTTGTACACAAGGTGAATCCTCGTGAGCGGTTATATACACCAGACAATGATGGATACCTTGATGATGAGGTTGATGTTGTTTACCAAGAACAAGAGTTGCCGAACTCTTTTGTCGTCGAGCCTGGTTTAGGACTCGATGACTTAGTTGGAGATGCAGAAGACGTAGAAACTCCTAAGATGCGAAAACGAAAACGAAAACAGGCAACTTCCACTACAGAAGATCGATGGTCCGGTTTATGGAGTAGAGTACATGAGCGTGATGCTGATGAATTTTAAAATTGAGTACAAGTAACATTTGCTTCATCTCTTCTTTCTTCTTCTATATTTTCCATTACATTCTTTAACAATTTTTTATTAAACAGGATGTCGTCGAGGAGCAGCAGACGATGAGGGACAGAGGCATGGAGTTTTCTGTCACCGAGAGCCACAAGAGGAGACGAGGTCTTCCAGGGCAGTCAGCTTAGCGGAGGTAGACGGGCTCAGTTGGTGAGCCATCTGCCGCAGTCGTCACGTGGCCAGGTAAAGAACATTTAATTACATAAATTATATAATTAATTCTTTATTCTCTAATATGAATCTTTGAAATTGTCAGGACGACTCTATGTCCGAGGACTCAAAGGCTAGGATGCCTCTTTCGGTGCCTGCTTTGGAGCCTCCTTCTTCGGTGCCTGCTTCAGAGCCTGCTTCTTCGGTGCCTGCTTCAGAGCCTTCTTCTTTGGTGCCACCTTGTTCAGAGCCAGTGTAGTCGGGTGACCCCACTTCTGGGTCACCTGATGTGGAGCCATCTGCACAGCGACGGACTAGGAGGAGCCACTACGTGGCTCCTCCTCCGGCTCCTGCAAACCCAAACGATCGGATCGTTATTCGTCCTATCGGAGAGAAGTAAGTAAATCTTTACCAATTCAGATATTTAAAGGCTTATATATATACTAATTGAGAATCATATATCAGGGCTTGGGAGGATTGTTAGTTCACAGGGCAGGGACACCACAAGCAGGTGAATGGTGTCTTGGGCAGTCTAGTTCGTTTGCACTACCCCGGTGTAGTGAACGGACAGCCTGCACGTCTTGGGACCATTACGCTACGGCCCAGGACCAAGCTTACGGCAACCACCAGGAGGCTGTGTGGCATGACTTTATGGTAAGTATGAACAAATATTTGTGTAATACATATTTATTATAAATTAAATACATTTACTTGTATATTTGTTCTTCCAGGCACGGTACCGTTTGGAGAACGAGGCCGAGCAGACGGATCAAGCTCGTCTCGTCTTCCATAACTGCGCCAGGAAGCTCGTGACTCAGTCACTATCGACGGCTCGCATTCAAGCTACGAATGCGTATTTCAAGTTGCATCCGGAGGAGGGTCATCCGGGGAAGTACAAGGAAGGGGCCGACAAGTACTTGACGGAGGTGCAATACGCAGAGGTAAAGTGTTTATTGTACTTTACTTCATTATATGATTGTGATCAATGCTTTCATTTAATAATAAAATGTGTGCAGGTCGGTGTAACGTGGCTTGACAGCCGTCCGGACGCGTACCGTGCCTTGTGTGCTCGTTGGGGGAGCCAAAACTTTCAGGGCGTGTCTAAAACCCGTCGAGAGAGTAGAGGGACAGACGGAAAACACCGTATGGGTGGGGACGGCTACATACGTCTTGCTAAACGGATGGTAAGTGTGACTTGAATTCTATTTAAGTAATTTTATAATGTTTCATTGTGCTAACATGTATCGATAGGAGCACGAGAGGGGTCAGGAGCCGTCACCTATTGAGGTGTGGAAGAGGGGTCACTTGGGAAGTGACCCGTCGCAGCCTGAGCAGCTGTCTTCTCAGACGGCGACTCAGACGTTGGTGAGTTATTTTGTTAACTTAATTGAATTTTCTTTAATAGTTTCAATAATGTTATTTTACTGTGTTTCCAGGCAAAGTACGGGCAGGAGGCGCGGAGGCTTCGAGGCGAAGAGTTCGATTGGCAGAGCGCGCCAATTGTCCCCGAAGCAGCGTATGCAATCGGTGGCAGGAAACCTCATGGACGGTGAGTTTTGTTAATTTTATTTTACTGTCAAGAACTTTGAGTTACAAAAATTTAATCATCTTACTTCGCTGTGCAGGTTGGCCATCTTCGATGGAGTGGTCGACTCGAGGCAGGCGCAGGCTTCCTCGAGAGCCTCTTCATCGCAGCAGGGCGGGTCCAGCAGCAGCCGTACGGGACGAGATCTGGAGCTACAGAGTCTTCGGGAGGAGCTCCAGAGGACACAAGAAGCGCTCCGGATTAGGGACGAGATGTAGGCAGCGGCGCTCAAGACTAGGGAAGAGTATCAAAACTCGTACATGCTACAGTGGCAAGCTGCCTTCCATGTAAGTTTTGAATGTTGTACTTAACATTTGTAATATACAAATGACAGTTATAATGATTTGATTTGTATTCGCAGGCTATGAGCGCAGGACAGCCGGCTGTGTTTCCGCAGTGGGCGCCGCCATCGGTGGAGTTGCCACCGGTCCCCGATGACAGGAATACAGGTACAAAATTATTCAAAATAACTGAAACTAGTTAAACTTGTTCAAATTTAGTAAATTATGCATTTTTGTACTTATAACTTGTCTAACCACGCTTGCATATCACAGGGATCGTGGGACGGAGGCTCAAACTCCGTCGCCCCAGATTCCGGCGCTTGGACGACTGCCGGAGGACGACTTTCTAAACTCCGGCGGCAGAGGACAGGGTAGCGTGTGATAGTCAGGTTAGCCAATTTGACAATCTACTTGCATGTTAATTCTTATCATTTTTTACCGCCGTCGAGCAAGCACCAGTCCCCTATACCACGCCTGCTGCTTTGCCCGGTAGGGTGAATTCACCGCTCTGTGATCCAATATAAGCCGCCGACCTGTAGGGAGTCCACTTTATCGACAAATATCATTGTATTATACTCCAAGAGATCGACATGGTTAAAAATAGAAAAAAACAGATTGGTTTAGGGACGTGGTGAGCTTTTGACGTGGTGAGCTTTTGAGACCATTACAGCATATTACGCAGATCTGAAAAAACAGATCATGTACCTGCCACCATTACAGCATATTACGCAGATCTGAAAAAACAGATCATGTACCTGCCACCATTACAGCATATTACACAGAAAAAACAGATCATGTACCTGCCACCATTACAGCATATTACATGGGACGTGGTGAGCTTTTGAGCTTTACGCAGATCTGAAGCTTTTAGGTTCGCTGTGGATAAAACGTCATTTGTTTAGGGCCTAAGCAGTGCAATTCAAATGGCTTAAAAGGCAATAGTACATGTGTGATTGGTTTTTGTGTTGGTTTCATTTGATATTTTGGCATTGGTATTTGGACTAAACGTTTCGTCGTCTCTCTTTTGTTTTTCAGGAGGTTGGGTCTTTTCAGATGGTCTGCTGATGGTGTCGAGAATGTTTTGAACATGGCAAATTTCAGATGGCTTGCTGACGGTATCAAGAATGTTTTCAGAAGGCAAGGCAGCGGGAGGTTGGCAAAAAAAAACCATAGCAGTCTTCTATTTTGAACAATACAAATTTCTAGTGTTTCTGTGGTGTTTCGAAGTGTGATGTGTTTCTGTATAATATCTGGTTATGTGGTTCTGTATAAAATCTGTGTGTTTGCAAAACCTGTATAATACCTAATTTCTGTTTTTTTTTTTAAACAAAAATAATAGACGACGGTGTATCTTTGGCCGTCGTTTATAAGGAACACTTATAGACGACGGCCACGAAGAGAAACCGTCGTCTTTTCGGTTCAATATAGACGACGGCACCTCGACAACCGTCGTTTATAAGTTACACCTATAGACGACGGCTACCGTCGTCTATAAGGTTTCTATCCTGCCACGTGGTGGAGCTAACTTATTGATGACATCTAAAGTTGGCCGTCGTCAATTAGTTAATTGACGACGGCAACTGTCATATATAAGCTTATAGACGACAAATAATCGTAGACGGCCTGTTACCGTCGTCTATAAGCTTATACCGTCGTCTATAACTTATAGACGACGGTAAAGGCCTTATAGACGACGGTTCCTGGCCGTCGTCTATTATCGCGATTGTTGTAGTGCATGTCGGAAAAGATAGACATCATGCATCTTTGAAAAGAGGCAGGGTCATTGCACAGTCCAAAGGACATACGCCGGTAGGCATAAGTTCCATAGGGACATGTGAATGTGGTATTACTTTGATCATAGGGGTGGATTGGGATTTGATGATAACCCGAATCCCATCAAGGAAACAAAAGTAGGAGTGTTTGCCAACCTCTCTAACATCTCATCGATGAAGGGAAGTGGAAAATGATCCTTCCTTGTAGCCTTGTTAAGTTTTCTGTAATCTATGCACATCCTCCAACCCGTGATGGTTCGTTGAGGAATTAATTCATTCTTCTCATTTTGAACGACTGTCATGCCTCCCTTATTAGGCACTACCTGGACTGGGCTTACCCATTCACTATGGGGGCCAGGGTAGATAATACCAGCATGCAGAAGTTTCAAGACTTCCTTCTTGACAACTTCCTACATCGCATTATTCAATCATCTTTGAGGTTCCCTTGAAGGGACACTCTCGGGGTCAATGGGAATGTGATGGGTGCATAACATTGGACTAATCCCCTTGATATCCTCTAATGAATAGCCAAAAACAGCTCTATGCTTTTCTAGCATGGCAATGAGTTTGAGTGTCTCATCATCTGAAAGCTTGTCACTTATGATGACAGGGGCTTCCAAATCGCCATTTAGAAAGGCATAACAGAGGCCTGGAGGTAGAATTTTTAACTTAACAGGAGGTTTTGGTAAGAACTCTTCTTTTGGCAATTCAATTGCCTCCTGAAATTCATCCTCCTCTTTAATGAAATCTTCTTCTCTTTCAGTTTCAGGAGGAGCTAAGAATTGAAGAGTTCTAACCTCCTCTAAAGGTTCATCTTGGCTGGGAGATTTTGTGGATGTGTTCTTGGAGCGCATGATAGGAATTGAGAATTTCCTCCCTCCAAGTTTGACATTGAGTCTTCCTTCTAAGGGAATTTCCATGAGAAATTTCTTGATGGGAATCCCAATCATAATGTTGAAATTTTGAATTTCGAACACATGGAAATCTAGATTTGCCTCAATATCTTTGTGTCTCACAGACACTTGTTGTAAAATCCCACATCCTTCAATGATTTTCCCGAAAGGATCTCGGAAGGATTTACATGTTGGTGCCAGTGGCACATAGTCCAGAATGGCGAGAGCACAAGAGTTGGAAATGAGATTTGCTCCAATAGTAGGGTTGTATAGGACCTTCATTGGTGTCCCCCTAATAAAGCATAGAATAGTTGCCAAAGGTGAGGTCATTCGTAGAATTTTGGGTCGCTGCTCAACTTATGCAGTCCATTCCCTGCTTAGAATAGAGGTTAAGTCCTTGACCGTCCGTTGGATGAACACTCCATCAAGTGGGTCAGGTAGAGTTAATAGCAATCATGATTTCCTATGGCAACAGTACTTCGAGGTATTTACAAAATCTTCAAATATCTCTTCCTCGAAGTAGAAGAGAAACGTTGAAGGTTGAATTTCTTCTTCCTTCATAGTTTCTGGTTCGGGAGAGGATTGCTCTGGCAAGGGTTGAGATAAGAAAGAGATAGGTTCTTCCTTGTCCTTGGATTTATCCTTGGATCTTGACACTACTTCTTCTTGAAATGGCTCATTAAGACCCATAATGAAGGAGGAATTTTCTAGAATTCTATCTAGAAGATCATTGCCTTCTTCCGGCGTCTTATGGAGGAAAGATCCTCCAGCTGTAATGTCAAGATGTAGGGCAGACTCTTTGTTCAATCGCATAGAGAATTGTTGCAAAAGCAACGGATCAGGGATAGACAAATCTAGGCCGGAATTTCTCAGAAGAGAAAATATATCCCAAGCTGCACCTATGGATTCCTTCTTCATCTGTTGGAAGCATAGTACTTCCTCCCGTAAGGAAACAATTCGGGCAATTGGAAAGAAAGCAAGACAAAATTTGTCTCGTAACTTGTTCCAATTCCTGTTTGTGTTCCCAACGCTGTGGTCATACCATTGTTTGGCTTTTTCATTGAGGGAAAAATGAAACAACTTCCATTTGAGAGTTTCTTGTGTCATACCTTTCATTAGAAGGCATGAACACAATTATTCAAACTCTCTTAGATGGTGATAAGGGTTTTCACAATCTGTTCCTAATAAGGATTCCTCCCGAACCATGGCCATAAAGTCAGGGCGAAGTTCATAGCTAGTAGAACAAATGGGTTCCACCAAAGGCGGTGGCTCACAGAACTTGCCCTTTGGGGCAGAATATGAAAGAATGGTGGGCTGCTCCATATTGGTTGTGGTGGTAACAAAAGGAAAGATAAGATAAGAAGATAGATACGAGGGTGAACAAGGTTCAAAGATTAACAGCAACCGTTCCCCGGCAACAGCGCAAGAAATGCTTGCTGACGTTTCTTACGTTACAGATAAAAATCCGCAAGCACACGGAAACTGTCGTGTAGCACTTCCCCGTAAGAGAGTATTCCAAGGGTATCGAATCCATGGAACGTGTGTATAATCTTACAAACTAATTCACCCAAGGACACAAAGTTGTTTTGTAGGCAAGGAAGAGAGAGGAATTGAAAATATTGATTCTAATTCAAAAGAATTTGCGGTAGCTGCTTGCTTTGGACATGGGTTTACCCCTAGCAATACTAGGACAACTCCCACCAAGAGCCTATGGCATAGCCGAACGTGGAGGAGTGCAAAGGACAGATAGAGTTGTCACCACCTACTGCCTACCTTTTCAATATGTGGGTCTATGAGATATTCACTGGTGATTTCAAACCTAAGCACCACGCTTATATTCTAAATCACAACTCTAGTTGTTTCGAACACAAAGCTACAACTAGAGCCTCTAATAAATTAAAGCAATGAACCCACAAGTAACTACTTGTGCAAACTACTATGAATTGAGAATCAAACTTGAATTGAATTCACAAAGGGCTTACTAGATTTGAGTACACCTTTGTAGGGATACAAGTGTAGAAGAGGTACTTGACAAGCCCAAGCCTCCTTCTGCTAAACTCTCACCACACTCTCCTTCTACTTGACAGCCTCTAGGACGACTCTAAACCTTTGGAGTGATATTCTATTCTCAACTTTTGGTGTGTGTGTGAAATGAGGTGTGGGGTTCTATTTATAGGTAGAGAATGGTCGGTTCCCGCAACCAATTGTGCGTGAATAAATCACCCATGACTTATTCATGCCGGGAGGAGCCAACACGTGACGTTTGTCTGCGTTTGGTGCCAGGACCTAGTCGACCATCTAGGGGGGTCGGCCGACCTGGTCTTGGCTCCTTTTGCGGTGTGCTTCCTCTAGGTTTGTGCCAGGTGGGTCCTATTGACTGATATTAGTGCTACACCGTTGGATGGCCTCGAATACTTCTATTTGCGGGTTATTTGATCCATATGGTGACACGTGGTGTGGCCTGATTCGTTGAAATCCAATTTTATGGATTACTCCCTACATTTCTTGGCATTTTGGGTCTAAATTCACCTGCATACAAATAATCACCAACACTTGTGGAATTGATTAGTTTTTAACCCTACCACTATGTTGTGTTTCTCTTTTGTGCACATTATGAGGTGAATTGACGGTCTAATTATGGCACTTAAGGACTGTCATCAGACGCATGGCCCCCTCCAGCATCATAGCCACCCTGCATGGCTTTACTTCGGGCCATAGGACGACACTCAACTGGTGAGGGGTCGCGACACAGAGACGACCCCGCAAGACGTGCTGGACATAATGGCCAAGGCGTGTGACGGCCCACTGACCTCCGACGTCTTCAACCTTACGGGGTCCTGTCCGCCACTTTGCTCGGATCGAAACCTTTGGATGAAGATCCTAAGGGAGATCCGAACATGGACGCTGTGTATATTCCCTACGCACTACTAACAATTCATCCCTAGCAAGAGTGCCAAAAATGTTTGTTGGTAGGTTTTAATTCTCAAGTGAACGTCCGCAAGCGCACGAAAACTATCGATGTAGCATTTCCCCTTTTAAAAGTATTCCCAAAGGGTGTCATTTATATTTTCCCAGAGGAAGGCTATGTGGAAGTAATACAATCATCAAGTGGAAAAGTTAGGTTGGGCCAGGTAGGGTTCTAGTAAGGATGGGGTTAATGATAAGTTCAGGTAGTGTGACACACACAAAAGCATTCTATCCTAAGGGGATATATGAGGTAATAGAGGAACTAGGCTAAGAGTTAGGTAGAGACTCCTACTATGCTTCTAATGTGCATATACATAGCCTAAGTTAGTTATTATGATTATGTTAATTATGAATTCTCATGCTAAGTGGATTAACACATCCGGCACGGGTTTACCCCTAGCAACACTAGGCAACTACCGCCAAGAGCCTGTGGCATAGCCGAACGTGGAGGATTACAAAGGATAGATAGGGTTGTCACCACCTATTGCCTACCTCTTCAATTTGTGGGTCTACAAGACATTCAACACCACTCTCTATCCTAGCACCATGCTAGCATATTAAGTGATTACCTTAAGAGCCTAGGCACAAGACATCCTAAGGCAATGAACTAAATCATCGTTGAACCAATGTTAATTCACAACATAAGTGATTCATATTAACATAGTCATATCATAGCTAATTAGACTATAGTGGAGGTTTATAGTGTTTATGATGATGTAAGAAGAATGGTATAGCACAATCATAAATACTATTCCTACCACAGACATGGAATCCACAATCAAACAAGAAATGCTTCATCCAAGTATATGAACAATGGAAGACTAAAGATACCATATTTATTATGATAAAGTCACAAATACAAATATGAATATGGAAGGCATACCTTTCCCAGTTGGGAAGAGACTCCATCTACTTCTCTCCTACTTGGACTATCGACTAGAGGCTCTCCTCTCTACAGTCTATACTCCTCTAAACCTATGGAGAGTAGTGGATACAAAGGAACAATACTCAAGTGGTGTGTGTTGAAGTGAGGGGTGAGGGGTCCTATTTATACTTTGGAGAAGGATCAGTTACCGTCACCAAAAGCACGTGAATCAGTCACCCATGACCTATTCAAGCCTGGAGGAGCCAACATGTGGCGTTTGATCGTGTTTGGGGGCAAGAACAAGTCGGACGACTAGGGGGGTCGACCGACCTGGTCTTGGCCCCGTTGGGGTTGTGCTTCCTCCAGATCTCTAGCAGGTGGGTCCCATTGACTGATATTGGTGCTACACCATTGGATGGCCTCGGATACTTCTATTTGTGGGCCATTTGATCCATGTGGTGCCACATGGCGTCCCCTGATTGGCTGGAACGATATTTTATAGGATCCATCCCCTTGTTTCACTTCATTTCTACATAGAATCCCTGCATGCACTACTTTCTCCAAGGACAAGTGGAAATAGGTTAAATAGAAAGTTGATGTGTGCAAGAAATAACAATTCATTCACATAATTGATTTATATTGACAGGTGAAATTGGTGTATAACAGCCTTCAACAGACGCGCTCAGTCTTACGTCGCGGCAGGTCGGCGATGTGGACTGTGGATTGGCCATCGTCAACCGCCACAGGAGACTACATCTTCCCAGGTTCTTTGGCATCAAGGGGGGATGGACCCTTCGACGGGGGTAAGGGCAAGGTGCCGGTACCGACACAGGGAAGGGGAAGGCGTCGGTCCCTGACACCGGGAAGGGGAAGTCGCCGGTGATCAAGGTTGTGAAGGAGAAACGCCCTTGATTGCCGCTGGAGGCGCCGCCACAAGCGGTCTTCGCTCCAAGTCAACATCCCATAGTGTGCTCCCTCCTCAGCATCAGGTGTCAGCGATTCTCCGGGGGGGGGGGGGGGGGGGGGGGGCAGTCTCTCAAGCAGTGGCTCCGCCAACATCTGCGGCTGGCACACCATCCAGCATCCCTGCCGCCAGTGCAATCCAAGGTGCCACAGGGGGCTCCAAGAGCTTACGCCTATAGAGCCTTAGGCCAAGAGGCCTCGTGCCGACATCGGTGACAGCTCGGGAGGAGGCTCCGGGAGTGGAACCGTTGGAGTCGGTGGAGATACGTCGATGCAGGGTGGCGGTGTCGCTGGTGGTTTCGGTGGAGGCCCAGCTGGAACGACCTCGTCTGCCACACCGTCGTTAGGGCTCGTAGCTTCAGGGCCACTGAAGGTGGAGGCCCGCTGGAGCTTTCAGGGATGTTAGTAAGGCATTCTTACCAATGCTTGCTTCATTATCTCGCCCATTTTTTTAGCTGGGGCAGATTCTGATTTTGACCTGCAGATCTAGTAAGCTGTTGTGACGCCTCTACCACCGGGGGTAGTGTCTCGGAGCGCTACGAAGCCAGCCCAGGAGTCTACGGTTGTACTGGCGGAGCACACCGCCAATCCTGTACAGGAGAGCGATGCTCCGTCATCCGTACCCTGCGTGGGTAGTGAAGCATCTCCAGCTGCCGTGCTGGAGGCACCTCTGGCCGTTGTGCCAGAGTCAGTGTCGGAGTCGGCACATCAGGCTGAGGGACTAGCCCGCGCGGTTGCTGGTCCGTTGGGTGGTTCCTTGGGCAACGATGGCGCTGTCGCTTCAGGTAGTGCCACAACTACGGCCCAGTCTCTGGGGACGAGGTCCCCAATACTGGTTGTATCGCCTTCACCGTCGCGGTAGGAAGAGGTCCCCGAGATGATCACCGGGCGGCCCTCCATAACTTCGACGCAGTCAGAGCGCCTCTCCAAAATCATGGACTCGGTGCAGTCCAACATCAACCTGGTGCAATCCAACCTCCGCTGAGCGCAGAGGGCTCTCGCAGCGGAGTGGGAGAAACTGTGTGCTAAGGACGAGCGCCTCCGATCCTGGGAGGACCTTCTAAGGTCTAGGATCGCCGAGGAAAATGCGAAGTAACAGAGGATGCAATGTCCCAGAAGATTCTGCCTGATGCCAAGGTAGCCAGTGATATGGCTGACGCCCGCCTACGTGCCCTTGAAGAGGGTCGAGAGGCCCTGGATCCTTGTAAAGCCGTTGTTGCTAAGTGGGAGGCTATTGTCACCGAGCAAAAGGTGGTGGCTCAGGCGATGATGGCTCGTGCCGAGGCAAATCGGGACACGTTGCAGTCCTGCCTTGAAGACCTTGAGCTTCAGGAGAGAGACTTGGCACAGGATCGAGCGTAGCACTTAGCTGAGCATCAGGAACTCCTCTTGTGTGATCGTGACATCCAGGCCTGGGAGCACACGACGGAGTGCCGCGCCGGGGAGCTCGATTTGCAGGAGTGTCAGTTTGCTCAGTGTCTAGAAGCCAAGCGTAGAGCGGTGGCAGAGACAGTGGCATCCCATGTCCATGTGTGCGACTGGAGTCGCTACCCCGAGCTGCCACTAAAGCCGTTTTTTGAAGGTCCCGTCGAAGAGCGCGAGGAAACAACAGCGGCATAGGTCAAGGATGCCGCCAAGCATGTTGTCGCGCAATTTGCTAGGGACTAAGGGTGACAGGCCATCTTCGTATCCCAGATTCGCCCCTTTGTAAATATTCTTCAATGAATTCGACTTTGTGTTTGTTCGGCTCGTCTTGTGCTTCTCGAATTGTTACCCCAAGTCCTTAGCAGCATAAGGTCTTGAAGGGCTTTTGATGATGTCGTTAGCTTTTCAGGGACCAACGCTTGCACAGTTGACATGGCCAATTTGTCGTTAGTTGATGTACTGCCTATGGACCCCCCTTAAAGGCTCTGTAGCAGGTGTGGTTATGCTGTTGGTCATGCCTACCACTTGAGCATAGGATGTCTTTGACTGGCCCCCAACGGAGTGCGGGAACATGAGTGGTTGACCTCGGTGTGGCCCTTCCAAGGGCGCTAAGCTTTGTTTGAGTGTTGTCATTGACGGCATGCCCCTTGGGTGGTGCCGAAGCTGGCTGCTCTGGTGTCGCCCACCATTGTCGTAGGGACGTAGACGGCAGCCCCCCTGGGAGGCGCTAGAGCTGGCTGCTCCGGTGTCGCTCACCACTGTCGTAGAGACATTGACGCTAGGCCCCTCGGCTGGTGTCGGGGCTGGCTGCTCTAGCATCACCCACCATCGTTGTAGATTCATCGATGGCAGGACCCTTGGGAGGTGCTGGAGCTGGCTGCTCTGGTATCGCCCACCATCATCATAGAGACGTCGACAACAGACCCCCTGGGAGGTGCCAGAGTTGGATGCTCTGGCGTCGCCCACCGTCGTCGCAGATTCATCAACGGCAGGCCCCCTAGGAGGTGCTGGAGCTGGATACTCTAGCGTCATCCACCATTGTTGTGGAGACGTCAACGGCAGACCCTTGGTGTACAGGCTATCACAAGAGAACCTTGTTATCAACAAGAGCGGGACAGGAGTGTGAACATGTTGGGACGTCGATGGCAAGACCCTGGGAGGTGCCGGAGCTGGATGCTCTGGCGTCGCCCACTATCGTCACATGGACATCGACGGCGGGCCCCTAGTGTACAGGCTACCACAAGAGAACCCTATTAGCAACAAGAGCGGGGCAGGATAGTGTACTCACTTATTAACGCTTGTTGCTGTTGTCGACATGCTAGGACGTTGATCGCAGGGCCTCTGGGAGGTGTCGGAGCTGTATGCTCCGGCATCGCCCACCATCGTCATAGTGATGTCGATGGCAGGCCCTCTGGGAGCTGCCGGAGTTGGATGCTCTTGTGTCACCCACCATCGTTGTTGATTCGTCAACGGTAGACCCCTAGTGTACAAGCTACCACAAGACAATCCTATTAGCAACAAGAGCGGGGCAGGAGAGTGTACTCACTTATAAGCGCTTGTTGCTATTGTCAACATGTTGGGACGTCGACGGCAGGCCCCTGGTGTACAGGTTACCACAAGTGAACCCTGTTAGCAACAAGAGCGGGGCAGAAGAGTGTACTCACTTAGTAGCACTTGTTGCTGTTGTCAACATGTTGGGACGTCGGCGGCAGGCCCCCTGAGAGGTGCCGGAGCTCGCTGTCCTACACACATTAAAGGAGAGACTAGTTTGCTTGCCAGTTTTACCTGTTCCTCTTCCTAATATTTGTCATTTCTTACTGTCCTGAGTTGACACACGAGGTTTGGGTAATTCAATGCGTTAGCGCTTTGGGGTCCGGCTCCCACCATCCTTAGTGTGCGATCCTTCCAGCCCCCAGTACTTGGCCGCAGCGCTGAGAGTCAGGGTGTGCGTGCTTAGGGTACAAGATCAGGCTAAGCAGTCCACACGCCCTGGACCTCCGGCTTGGCCTAGGCCTTTCCTGGGAGGCCATCTGACTTCACAGAACTCCAAGGATGGGGACAGCCGCAAGAACCCTTCACACATCGCAGGTACCTCAAGCAGGCCCGCCTGCAGCAGGATTGCACAACTCTAGCAAGGGTGAGAGATAAAGAGTGTACAACCGTGTATATGAAGGAAATATATAGAAGATGAGCCTAGCATGCTTGATCATAAAATCAGCACGTAATTTAAATGAACATTGTTTAGGGAAACATGACGTAAGATAGTGATTCTTTTATATCAGTATTCATAGGAGGAGACAGACTTTTACAAAAGAGACCAATTGCCTGCTTCTGGATGCTGTGGGAAGCAGGGTGCATAGGCTTAGGGTTCGGGACCAAGCTAAGTTGACTGTGCACTCTGGATCTGACCCTCCCGGAGCTTGGTTGTCCTAAATGCTACTCCTAGACACTATGAACACCTTCACATTGTCCTATTAAGCTAATATATATACAGGGTGCCCAAAGCTCCGAGGGTAGATGTGACGGTTGCCAGGAAACTTGTCATCGATGGCTACCGGCGAGGCGTTGAGCAGGCGTTCCTACTTTCTACCTTGCCCCTTGCCTTGCGCAGGGTCTGAGCAGAGCCGGAACAGATCTTGACAACTTTGACAGGAGTGTCGATGCTATCAGAAGGCTGCAAATGGGATGCAGCGGGGGAGCCGTGCTAGCGCGAGCCAGGCGGAGGCTGACTTAGCCCAGCGCCACTCTCGGCTGGTGTTGGGTCTGCTGTGAGAGCTTGGAGCTTCTCCAAGCCTAACACTACAGTAGTGCGGTCTCCGCGGATCTTGAGGACGCTGGAGGGGGTCGGCATCTTTAGTTAAAGATAGCCATAGTGGGGTACGGCCATAAATCAGTATGGGGCAGGCCTACCGATGATGGCGTTGAAGGGGAGGCTAACATCTGCGACGTCGAACAGGATGCTCTCTGTACTATAGTTGTCGGGTGTCCCAAAGGTCACTCGGAGGTTGATATTGTCGTACGGGATGATGTTCCCTAGCCCCACCCCCGAGAAAGGCCTCGAGGGGATGAGCTTCGACACCGGGATCTGCCGCTGGTCAAAGGCCGCACGGCTGATGAGGTTGAGGCTGGCCCCGCCATCTATCAAGACGTAGTGGAGCTTGATGTTAGCAATGGTGGGGGTGACTAGGAGAGGCAGGATCCTAACTCCCGCACTGTTCTTGGGGCAGTTAGAGGTGTCAAAGCTGATCAACGTCTCCTTCCACTTGTGGTACAGTGCCGGAGCAGGAGCAGGGGCTATCAAAGCCACTGCTCGGCGCAGGGTCTTGGCCGTGTTCTAGGACGTGGGATCCCAAGACCTCCCGAAGATGACGTGGAGAGTCTTGAAAAGCTTGTGGTCGTTGCTGGCATCAGAGTACTCGTCAAGAGGCCCTGGATCGCTGCGAAGCTGCTATTACTAAGCGAGAGGCCACTGTCGCTGAGCATAAGGTGACGACCCAGGCAATGATGGCTCGGGCTGAGCCTGATCGGGACAGGTTGCAGTCCCACCTTGAAGATCTTGAGCTCCATGAGAGGGACTTGTCGCAGGATCGAGCGCAACACTCAGCTGAGCGTCAGGAACTTCTCCTGCGCGATCTCGACGTCCAAGCCGGGCAGTGCTCGATGGAGCGCCGCGCCTAGGAGCTCGATCTACAGGAGCGTCAGCTGGCTTAGCACCTGTAAGCTGAGGGTAGGGCGGTCGCGGAGACGGTGGCAACCCAAGTCCTAGTGTGCTACCGGAGCCGGTATCCTGATCTGCCCTTGGAGCTAGTTTTTGAAGGTCCTGTTGAAGAGCGCGAGGAGGCGGTAGCGGCAGAGGTCAAGAATGTCGCGAAACATGACGTCGCGCAATTCGCAAGGGACTAAGGTTGGCAGCCTGACATTGTATCCAGGGTTCGCCCCTTTGTAAATATTCCTTAATGAATATGAATTTGTGTTTGACTTATTGGCTTATCTTTGTGCTTCTCAACTGTTGCTCTGAGTCCTTAGTTGCGTAAGGGTTTGCAGAACCTTTGTCGAGCCCGTTAGCTTTTGAGGACCAACGGTTGCACAATTGATATGGCCGAGGTGTTGTCCGTTGACTTCATGCCTATGGAACCCCCTTAGAGGACCCTTGGTAGATGTGGTTAGTTGGATGGGCACATCTACCATTTGATTGCAGGATGTCTTCGACGTGCCCCCAGTAGAGCAGGGGAGTTGGAGTGTCGGAGTGCCACTAGGTGCCGCAGATAGATGCTCCAGCGTCGCCCACCACCATCGTGGAGACATCGACGACAGACCCCATGGGAGGTGCCAGAGCTGGATGCTTCGGCGTTGTCCACCATCATCTTGGAGGGGTCGACGGCAGTCCCCTCGAGAGGTGCTGAAGCTGGATGCTCCAGCATCGTCCGCCATCTTCGTAGAGTCATCAACAGCAGGCCCCTAGTTTACAGGCTATCACAAGAGAACCTTGTTAGCAACAGAAGTGAGGTAGGAGAGTTTACTCATTTGTCCATGCTTGTTGTTGTTGTTGAAGCGCTAGGACATCGACGGCAGGCCCCTTGCGAGGTGCCAGAGTAGGATGCTCTGGCGTCGTCTGCCATTTTCAAAGATACATCGACGGCAGGCCCACTAGGAGATGCCAGAGCTGGATGCTATGGTGTCGCCCACCATCATCATGAAGACGTCGCCGACAGGCCCCTTGGGAGGTGCCGGAGCTGGATGCTCCAGCGTCGCCCACCATCATTGTGAAGACGTCGATGGCAGCCCTCTTAGGAGGTGCCGAAGATGGATGCTCCAGCGTCGCCCACCATCATCTTGAAGACATCGACGGCAGGCCCCTTGGGGGGTGCCGGAGCTAAATGCACCGGCGTCACTCACCATCATTGTAACACCCTCATTTTCATGCATCATGCCCTACATACATTCATATACATGTTTAACATTAACCCACATAAAGAGGGACGAGTTTAAAATTAATTTGGAACAAAACCGCACTTAAAATGCTGAAAAGTGCGGACTAGTCCGATTTTGGTGAGGACTAGTCCGATTTCTCTCTGACTAAATATGGACTTGTCTGTTTTTGCTGTGGACTAGTCCGATTTTGCCTCTGGAAACTTTCGGACTTGTCCAATTTTATGCGGACTAGTCCGATATTCCAAGAATCCTTGAAAATTTGCTAAGTCCTTGGACTTTTCCGGACTAGTCTGGTGTTCCAGCGGACTTGTCCGTTTTCCTCTGTGACAAAAGTCAGACTTGTCCGATTTTAGGCCAGACTTGTCCAATTTTCTCTCTGGACATTTTCGGACTAGTCCGGTCCTTTTCGGACTTGTCCGATATTTCGCGACTCCGATTTGATCTTCTATTTTATGACTTGTTTCTTGGGGTTCACGTTAAGTGGGCCTAGGGATGTCATGCCTAACTCTTTTAGAGCCCATGTGGGACTCCAAACCGGCCTCTACTCCTCTCAAACTCGAAATCCATCTAACCCTAGCCTCC
Organism: Tuctoria greenei; assembly: GCA_036927565.1. Taxonomy (NCBI): domain Eukaryota; kingdom Viridiplantae; phylum Streptophyta; class Magnoliopsida; order Poales; family Poaceae; genus Tuctoria; species Tuctoria greenei. Next base: position 42,309,093 of record JAYESD010000011.1, read on the forward strand.
ACCTCTATATAAACAACCAAACCTTGGCTTGACATCTATTTGCCACTTTTCCACCCCACCCAAACCCTAGTTTGTGGAGAGCCACCACCAAGGAGGGAGGAGGAGATCCCAAGCAAGAAGAAGAAGAGGAGGAAACGAAAGAGGATCAAGATCTCCATCAAGTTTCGTTCTTCATCACCAATTCATCTCCAAGTTCATCATCAACCCTAGATCATCAAGATCCAAGTGTTACCTCCAAGTTCTAGATTCATTGGAGTTCTAAACACCTGGTATACCTACTACTCTCTTTTCCTTACATGAATTCAACCCCAAATCTCCAAATTTACGTCGATCTAGAAAACCCTAGTTCGCTAGTTCTACGAAGTGCGGACTAGTTCGGCCTTCTGCAGACTAGTCCGATTTTGCTGACTAAATTGTCTTGAGTTAATTCTAAAAGTAGATCTAATGAAATCCAAACCTCTATAAACTTGTTAAAATCTATTGTAACTAATTGGTGATTATTAAAGGAAATCTATTAACAAGTTATACCTTGCATTTGCATCAACCATGCATGTCATGACATATTGAGTAATATTTGTGCACTCTTTGATTGTGTTTCTTGTTTTGTATGTTTATTGTGTGAATTAGACGGATTTGCGCTAGAGAGTGCCACGTAGGATCTACAGCACCAAGAGTTTGAAGGCTTTGACCCTAATCAACAGCAAGAGCAAGGATAGTGTCCTTGAAGCATATTGATCCTATTTTGAAATAAATGTTTTGTTTGCAAAACTGCATGCTTGTGTCAATTTCATGGGAAATCCTATAGTAGGAAGCTTACTAGTTTTGTTGACCACCCTTGTCACCTGGGTAATATGGTAGAGAGTCGGGATGGGCTTTTTACCTTTTGCTTCGCTTAATCAACTAGGATGGGAAAACAACTATACCACTCAATTTAATTATGCATGGATGAGATTATGGTTAACATGAATTGGTTAATATGATATGGTAATGGGTGATCTAAGCAAGCCTGGTATGTGGATGGGTTGGATGTTATGGTGGTTTTGCTTGCTTTAGATCTAAGGACCGGTTCGTTGAGCGACCATCCAGGATTTACAGTGCCACCACGAGGCCAAGTATGGGTGCAGCATAGCTGATTAATTAGGGCTTTGTCAGTGCTATTTGGACCATTAAGGATGCTCGGGGAAGGGGTAGTCGGATTGGGCTTGTCGATGATTGGTGGGACTACCCTAGGATCCTAATGGCTCAAGAGGGAGCCCTTGGTTGAAGATGTGCTCAGTTGGAGAAATCTCCACCGGTGAAACCTCAGGGGGTCTAAATAGGCTAGTAATCCCTTTGTAAAGGCTACTTCATGATCTTTTGGCCACACATCGGCGGAAGTGTGAGACGGCATAATTGAGATTCTATAGTCATCGAAAGATGATGAAATCACACACACGTGGGTAAAGCGGTACAACCTCTCCAGAGTGTGTCTAAAACTATCATGATAGCCGTGCTCCCGGTTATGAGCAACCTGGACCCTCACATGATTAGTGGAAAATTGGGATTGGGATGGTTATGGTTGGTATTATGGTTATGGATGGTTATGAATTGAATTCTGGTACTGAATATGGATATTGGTATACGATGATGGATATGGAATATGGACTGGTACTATGATATTACTTATAGTTTATGATGGGTTATTCACATACATATAATATATTGCTTTTCCAAATGTTTTAATGTACTTTTCAGCACTTAACCATTATTATATTCATCATTTGAATCAACCACATGTCATATTTTCCACACTTGCTGAGTACGACATGTACTCACTCTTGCAATCCCCCCAACAGTTGTAGGTCAGGATTGGGAGTTTAATGATGATAATGCAGAGTTCTAGGCCTTGTCTATCGTCAGCTTTGCATGTGGTGTTGCATGGAGCTGCGCTATACCCTATTGCTTATGTTGCCTAGCTATTTAGTTTGCTTATTTATATTTCCGCTGCATTATTTGGACTTGTAATTAATATTCATTAGGTTTGTATTCGAGGATAATATGGTTTGTGTAATAAAATTTGGTTAATTAATCTCGTTTTGTGGTAATTTTCTGTATACTCTTTTGTGAATGAACTCGTGTATGTGTGTTGAACATCCTGGGCACACATATGCGTTCACTTGGTTCATTTTCGGAACCGGGTGTCACAGATTGGTATCAGAGCCATAGGTTGACCATAGGACGCAACCTAGATAGAATGGACACTTTAGAGCACATAGGAGCACTCAGGAATCGATGTGTTCTTGTTTGGTGTGTTGTTGCTATATATTATTTGCTTGTGTGCTTAATAGAGGATTTTGGGATGCTTTAGCATTTCCATGTCTATGTAGGCTAGTTAGTTGCCTAGTTTCATATCCCTTGATGCATATAGTTGGGTCGTTTTCTAATTCTTATCTTTTGCTTTCCTTCAGATGGTGAGGACTCGTAACCAGAGGGATGCTAATGATGAGGAGGAGAGCCATGGAGCGTCTCAGAACGACAATGGACAAGGACCTGCTCATGGAGCTATGAGTATCGAGCAGCTTTTTGCTATGCAGAACCAGCTCATGCAGACCATGATACAAACTATGGGATAGCTGCAGGCTGGCAACATCAACAATCAGCCCCACATGCCTCCACCGCCACCCCCACCTCCTCATAACCGATTGGGAGAGTTTATGAGGACTAGGCCACCGACCTTTGCTCAAGCTGCTGACCCTATGGATGCTGATGATTGGCTAAAGTCCGTGGAGAAGAAGCTAGCTATTGTCCAATGCAATGACCGGGAGAAGGTGCTATTTGCTTCTCATCAACTTGTTGGAGCAGCTGTGGATTGGTGGGATGCTTATTGCAATGCTCATGAGAATCGAGAGAGGATCACTTGGGAGGAATTCAAGGAGAACTTCCGTTCTCATTATGTGTCAGAAGGAGTTATGATCTTGAAGAGGCAAGAATTCGAGAACTTGAGGCAAGGAAGATCAGGCGTGAGTGAATATCTCAAAAAATTCACTTAACTCTTGAGGTATTCCCCAGAAGATGTTAGTCGGGACAGCCGGAAGCAATACTTGTTCATGAGAGGCCTCAATAATGAGATCCAAGTGCAATTGCTCAACTGTGATTATGCCAATTTTCAGAAGCTTGTGGACAAAGCAATCGTGGTTGAGAACAAGGTCCATGAGATGGAGCAAGACAACAAGAGGAAGGCGACATATAAAGGACAGCAACAAGGAAGCAATGTGCGCCGTCGCCTTGTGCCTCCTAATGCGCCATACTACAACTCCTCTGCTCATGTACAGCGCTCTGATAATGCACCGCGCCCAGCTCAGTTTGCGCAGCAGCGCCCTGTCATGCAAGCACCTAGGCCTCCAATGACTTATGCACTTCGTGCTAATTTTCCTGGTGCAAATGTTCAAAACCAAGCTCATCCCAATAATTCTGGTGGAGTTAAGAAGTGCTATACTTGTGGAGAAGCTAAACACTTTGCGCATCAATGTCCTAAGTCAGCCTTGGTCAAGAAAGCAATGCACCGAGGCAAAACCCAATACCCAATGGAGGACAGACACAAGGGAACCACGGACAACAGGATTTTTGTAACACCGTGACTTCCAAGTTTTGGCAAATTGAAGACTTAAATGAAAACTTAGAGTTAATAATGGGAAGTAATTTGTTTTTATAAAGAAAAGTATAAAATATATGCATCTTATCTTGCATTTTGCATTCATTCTCATATATTGAAAATTTATTACCGAAATAAATAAGCTAAAAGTAATTTAATAAATACATTGAAAGCAATTAAATTGCCATAACGAATATGAAAAAATATATAAAAAACTAGAAATGAAACAAAAATAATAAAAAGAGAAAGAAATAATAACTCCTGAAAAGTATAACAATAAGTAAATTAATGAAAAAAAGAATAAGGAACTAGTAAATAATAAGTAAAAATAAATACTAATAATAATACAAATAAATACATAAATATAAGTATATAATACAAAATAAATAAGAATAAAAGGAAAAATAGGAAATATAAATAAATAATATATATATATATATATATATATATATATATATATATATATGAACAACAACCTTATATAAAAAAAGAAAAAAAAAGGGGGGCCAGCACCGCCGGCCAGGCCGAGCGGCCGGCCCGCTCCCGCGCGCCCCGCACAGCGGCCGCAGCGGCCGTGCCGCCCCCGCGTCCGACCCCGCGCTCCCGCCCGAGCCGCCGCGCCCCGCCTCGCGCCTCGCTCGCGTGCCGCACGCGCAGCCCCGCACTGCGCCCCGGCCCCGCACCCCGCCGCTCCTGTGCGTCGCGCTTGGCCCCACCCTGTCGGCCCGGTCTGCAGCGCGCTCGCGCCCGTCCCGTGGCCGAGTCGGCCAGCGCCGCCCTGTACGCGTCTTTAAAAGGAGCCGAAGGCTCCGTTGTTTCATCGCTCCAGAAGAAAAAAACCCGAGCGCTGGGAAGAAAAAAAAAGGGAACAGAGCTGCGCCGCCAGGAGGAGCCACGACAGGGAAGGAAGAGAAAAAGAGAGGGAAAAGGGGAAGAAAAGAGCTGCTGTCCTCGGGATCATCGCATCGTCACCGTTGTTCGCCGGAGATCATCGCGTCGCAGTCGTCGTGCCACCGGAGGACCGCATCGCCGTCCCCTTCATCTACGTCACGTCGTCGTCCTCTTCGTCTACGTCATGTCGTCATCCTCTTCGTCCACAAAACCCTAGATCCCGGAGACACACGTCGCGCCGCCGTTCCACGACCGTTCGGACTAGATGTGCATAAGGTTGGTATTACGGTCTAGATCAAAACAATTATTTTGGTTCTAGTATATGAATTAAATCCCGTGTAGAACGTGCTTTATTTGAGCAATCGTTAATCATTGTCCAATCATCTTAAAAATCACTTGGAACACACAAGTTAGATTAAATCATACAAGATCAATATGATATTTTAGATTTGACAAAATTATATTTTCGGTATTATTTAATCTGTTTTTCAGATTTAATAAATAAGATTAAAACCTAGTTAATTCATAAAGTGTCAAATTAAATCCAGAAAATTCCTAAAAAAATAGAATAAACTCTAGTAAGTTATTAATAATATTTTAAGCATATTTAATGTTCTGAAATAATTATTTTGCCTCTGGATTAATTGTAATTAATTCCAAACTTGCTCAAATAAATAGGAAATCATTATAGAAAATTATTAGAAAGCCATAGAAAGTTATGTAACATTAATACAAACATATTTTCTGCATGTATTCATATTTTGCATATTGATTAGTGGTTGCAATGCATTTATTATGTATGTTTGCTTGTGTATGTGGTTGATTGCGAGTAGACGGTTTGCTCAAGTGGTTATGATCGAGAAGCGAGTATGCGTGGATCTTCAAGTGCAAGACTTTGAGTTGATTGACCGTCGGAATTGCGGAATATTAAGGCAAGTGTCCTTGAAGCATATTGATCCTGTTTTTAAAATAAATGTTTTGTTTGCAAACTGCATGCTTGTGTCAATTTGATGGGAATCCTATGATAGGAAGTTTACTAGCTTTGTTTGACCACCCTTGTCATCCGGGATATATGGTAGAGAGTCGGGATGGGCTTTTTACCTTTTTGCTTCGCTTAACTAATTGGGATGGAAATAACTATACCACTTAATTTAATTATGCATTATTGAGATTATGGTTAACATGAGCTGGTTAAATCTGAGCTGGTAAAGGGGTGATCTAAGAAATCCTGGTATGTGGATGGGTTGGATGTCATGGTGGTTTGCTTGCTTTAGATCTAAGGACCGGTTCATGCGAGAATATGCTAGGACTACAGTGCCACCACAAGGCCAAGCATGGCGTGCGGCGTAGCTGAATATTTAGGTGTGCTGCTAGTATTGTATGGACCATTGGATGGGGCGGGGAATGGGAGTCGAGGAGGGCTACCCTGGGATCCGCATGGCACGTGAGGGGTCCCGTGGGTGGGAGAATGGAGATTCAAACCTGCCGGTGAAACCTTAGTGGGCCCATACATACTAGTAGTCCCTTTTGAAAGGCTATTTTGTGATCTCTTGGCCGCACACCTATGGAAGTGTGATGAGGTATAATGGAGGTTCTTAGTCACCGAAAGGTGATGAAATCACGAACATGTGGGTAAAGTGGTACAACCTCTGCAGAGTGTAAAACTATCATGATAGCCGTGCTCCCGGTCACGAGCGCCTGGATGACCTACATGATTAGAGGATTTTGATATTGGGGTGGTTGGTTTATGGTTATGGGTTGGTAATGGTTATGGATGGTTTTTGGCTTATGGTTATGGATATGAATTTGAGTTATGGTGACTGGACATGGATAATGATGATGTTGGCAATAATTGGATATGGTTTATATTATGTTAATATGATTGTTATGATGGGGTTGTTTCACATAGACATAGTATAATGCTTTTCAAATGTTTTGATGTACTTTTCAGCACATAGCCATTATTATATTCATCATTTGTATCAGCTACATGTCATATTTTCCCACACTTGCTGAGTACAACATGTACTCACCCTTGCAATCCCCCCAACAGCTGCTAGAGATATTTTGGAGGTCAACATGGAGCACTAGGTTGCGTACCGCCGTCGACTGCCTGTGGAGTTGGAGTCGCCTACGTTAGTTTATTTTCTGCTGCATTATTTAGAGTTTTATCATTTGTGAACTATTGGAATATTGTAATAAAGTACTTATTTAATAGTTAAGACGTGGTTAAATTCTGTATATCGTTTGTGATGCAACCGTATATGTGTGATGAACTTCCTAGGCACACATATGTACTACGCTTGGTTCATATTCGGAACTGGGTGTCACAATTTTGCTCGTGGCAACGTCAACCATGTCTCTAGGGAGGATGCTCAACAAGCGGATGGCATGGTCATTGGTATGTTTCTCGCCAACTCCAACCTCGCAACTATGTTGTTTGATTTTGGAGCATCACATTCATTCATTGCATCGAAGTATGTTGCCAAGTATAGTTTGCCTATATCTCATATGAAGTTTACTCTATTGGTTAAGTCTCCTGGAGGAGAGATGAGGACAAATATAGTATGTCCAAAAGTAAGCCTTAGAATAAGGGGGGTAGACTTCTCCGCCAACCTCATTGTTTTGGACTCTCAAGGACTGGACATTATACTTGGAATGGACTGGTTAAGGAAGCACAATGGAGTTATTGAGTGTGCCACGAAAATGGTAAAGTTGACTAATGAGGAAGGGATCACTGTAGAATTTGAAGCATCTCAAACCGCACCAAAGCAATTGGAGTTGAATCATATGGATGGTGCCGCAATTGAGGAGATTCCGGTGGTGTGTGAATTTTTGGATGTTTTTCCGGATGAGTTGTCAGGTATGCCACCTGATCGAGACATTTAGTTTGTTATTGATTTAATATCTGGAACTGCACCTATAGCTAAGAGGCCGTATAGGATGCCTCCTATGGAACTAGCGGAGCTCAAGAAGCAAATTCAAGAGAAACTAGAGAAGGGTTTCATTCGACCCAGCTCTTAACCTTGGGGAGCGCCCGTTCTATTTGTGGACAAGAAGGATAGAACCCAAAGGATGTGTGTGGATTATCGAGCTCTCAACGAAGTGACAATCAAGAACAAGTACAACTTGCCACGCATAGAGGACTTGTTTGATCAAATGAAGGGTGCTTGTGTCATCTCTAAGTTTGATTTGAGGTTGAGATATTTTCAAATGAAGATTAGACCATCAGACATACCCAAGACGGCTTTTAGGACGCGGTATGGATCTTATGAGTACACTGTGATGTCCTTTGGTTTGACCAATGCACCTGCCTACTTTATGTACCTCATGAATAAGGTCTTCATGGAGTACTTGGATAGATTCGTTGTGGTGTTTATTGATGATATTATGATCTACTCAAAGGCTGAGAAGGAACATGAGGAACACTTAATGTAACACCCCAGCCACTACGGGCCTGGCGGTCGTTACTCCTGGCAGCTCTATAGGATCACAGACTAGCCCCACAGACCAACACTAGTCTTTTCTGCGCACTTTGTCCTCACTCGTGCGCACCCGGGAAAACTTCCCGATCGGTCACCCATCCACAAATTGTTCCGGGCCAAGCACTCTTAACCTCGGAGTTCTTTGCAGGTGAGCTTCCGGAAAAGAAGGTATACCTTGGTGGTTTGAGTATTCTATCAATCCCATTAAGCCTTGAGCCAGAATGTCACAATCCACCCCCCTTAGAAGACCGACGTCCTCGTCGGTCAACTACCAAGCCAGGAACATCCCCTCTTGGCCACGTCCATACGTTCAGTACTGGCATACGTACCATACCGTGTCCCTCCTAGAGGACCCACGCGTCATGCGTACGTACCCACGTCCCTGACCCGTATGCACCCGTGAAACCGCGAGGGTCGGCTCTGATACCATTCTGTAACACCCCAGCCACTACGGGCCTGGCGGTCGTTACTCCTGGCAGCTCTATAGGATCACAGACTAGCCCCACAGACCAACACTAGTCTTTTCTGCGCACTTTGTCCTCACTCGTGCGCACTCGGGAAAACTTCCCGGTCGGTCACCCATCCACAAAATGTTTCGGGCCAAGCACGCTTAACCTCGGAGTTCTTTGTAGGTGAGCTTCCGGAAAAGAAGGTATACCTTGGTGGTATGAGTATTCTATCAATCCCATTAAGCCTTGAGCCAGAATGTCACACTTAAGTCTTACATTGCAGAAATTAAGGGAGCATCAATTGTATGCCAAGTTCAACAAGTGTCAGTTTTGGTTTAGAGAAGTGTTGTTTTTGGGTCATATCATCTCAGGAGGAGGAGTATCGGTTGACCCCGGAAAAATGAGGGATGTGCTAAAATGGGAACCCCCGCAAAACGTAAAGGAAATAAGGAGTTTTCTTGGGATGGATGGATATTACCGTCGATTCATCAAGGACTTTTCCAAGATAGCCAAGCCAATGATAGAACTGCTAATGAAGGAAAGGCATTCCAATGGACTCAAGGTTGTCAGAACAGTTTTGAGGAGTTGAAGAAGAGGTTGACAGCAACCCCGATTTTGATATTGCCGGATGTAGGCAAGAGTTTTGATATTTATTGTGATGCATCAAGACAAGGACTTGGATGCTTATTGATGCAAGAAGGTCAAGTGGTTGCCTATGCATCAAGACAATTGAAGAATCATGAGCAGAATTACCCAACGCACGATTTGGAACTCGCAGTCGTGGTACAACCATTAAAAATTTGGAGACACTACATCCTTGGACATAGGTGCAAAATTTATACGAATCACAAGAGTCTTAAGTATATTTCCACACAAAAGGATCTAAATTTGAGGCAACGGAGATGGTTGGAGCTCATCAAAGATTATGATTTGGGGATCAACTATCATCCAGGAAAAGCCAATGTGGTGGCCGACGCTTTGAGTAAAAAAGGAGTAAGTCATCAACTCACAGTTCGAGAGTTGCCATCCGAGTTATGTAAGGAGTTCGAACGGTTGAACCTCGGATTTGCGAATGAGGTGGGAATGATGGAGTTAAACCCAACATTGCAGCAAGAAATTCGGGAAGGCCAAACTAAGGATGAAGAAATTCAAGAAATCAAGGAAAGGACCCAAGAGGGGAGATAATTCAGATTTGATGAGGACGAACATGGTACCCTATGGCTTGGTAAGAGGATTGTTGTGCCTAATGTGAAGCATATTCGGGAGACAATAATAAAAGAGGCACATAACTCACTATACTCAAGTCATCCTGGTTGTACAAAGATTTACAAAGACTTGAAGACGTGTTATTGGTGGGCTAGCATGAAGAAGGACATAGTTGAATACGTAGCATTGTGTGATGTGTGCCAACGAGTCAAGCTGGAACATCAAAGGCTAGTTGGACTATTGCAACCATTAAAGATTCCGGAATAGAAGTGGGAAGAGATCGGTATGGACTTCATAGTGGGTTTACCACGTACTCAGTCCTTTTATGACTCAATTTGGGTAATTGTGGATCGGTTAACTAAGTCAGCCCACTTTATTTCTGTCAAGACCACCTATAATGGAGAGAAATTGGCGGAACTGTACATGGGAAGAATAGTATGTTTGCATGGAGTTCCCAAGAAGATAGTCTCAGATAGAGGTTCACAATTCACTTCCAGATTTTGGCAAAAATTGCATGAAGCTTTGGGAACGAGGTTGAATTTCAGTTCAGCATATCACCCTCAAACGGATGGACAAACCGAGAGGACCAATCAGATTTTAGAGGACATGTTAAGAGCGTGTGCTTTAAAGCATGGGAAAGTTGGGACAAGAGCTTGCCATATGCAGAATTTTCATACAACAATAGTTACCAAACAAGCTTGAAAATGTCACCATATGAAGCGCTTTATGGAAGGAAGTGTAGGACACCTTTATTCTGGAATGAGGCAGGAGAAACTCAAGTATTTGGTCTGGATGTGTTGCAAGAAGCCGAAAAGCAAGTCCAAATAATTCGTGGAAACTTAAGGGCTGCCCAATCAAGACAAAAGGGCTATGCGGACAAAAGGAGAAGGAAATTAGCCTTTGAAGTGGGAGATTTTGTTTACCTCAAGGTCTCACCAATGAGAGGTCATAAGAGGTTTAACATAAGAGGTAAGCTAGCACCTCGCTACATTGGACCATTCAAGATTTTGGAAAAAAAAGGAGAAGTAGCGTATAAGTTGGAGATGCCAACTCATCTTTCAGATGTACATGATGTCTTTCATGTTTCACAGCTCAAGAAGTGCTTGAGAGTACCGGAAGAACAAGTGTCAAGGGAAGGATTGGAATTAGAGGCATATTTGACTTATGTCGAGCAACCGGTCAAAATTTTGGAAACCAAAGAGAGAGTCACAAGGAACAAGGTTATTCGATGGTGTAAAGTTCAATGGAAGCACCACACAGAAAAAGAAGCAACATGGGAGTTGGAGGATGATCTCAAGAAGGAATTTCCCTATCTCTTCTCTTCCGCGTCGAATCTCGAGGGCGAGATTCATCTTAAGGGGGGTAGGTTTGTAACACCCTCATTTTCATGCATCATGCCCTACATACATTCATATACATGTTTAACAGTAACCCACATAAAGAGGAACGAGTTTAAAATTAATTTGGAAGAAAACCGCACTTAAAATGTTGAAAAGTGCGGACTACTCCTATTTCTCTCTGACTAAAAACGGACTTGTCCGTTTTTACTACGGACTAGTCCGATTTTGCCTCTGGAAACGTTCGGACTTGTCCGATTTTATGCGAACTAGTACGATATTCCAAGAATCCTTGAAAATTTGCTAAGTCCCTGGACTTTTCCGGACTAGTCCGGTGTTCCAGCGGACTTGTCCGTTTTCCTCTCTGACTAAACTCGGACTTGTCCGATTTTAGGCCAGACTTGTCCGATTTTCTCTCTGGACATTTCCGGACTAGTCCGGTCCTTTTCGGACTTGTCCGATATTTCGCGACTCCGAGTTGATCTTTTGTTTTATGACTTGTGTCTTGGGGTTCACGTTAAGTGGGCCTAGTGACATCGTGCCTAACTCTTTTAGAACCGATGTGGGACTCTAAACCGGCCTCTACTCCTCTCAAACTCAAAATCTATCTAACCCTAGCCTCCACCTCTATATAAACAACCCCAACCCTTGGCTTGACATCTATTTGCCACTTTTCCACCCCACTCCACCACCAAGGAAGGAGAAGGAGATCCCAAGCAGGAAGAAGAAGAGGAGGAAACGAAAGCGGATCAAGATCTCCATCAAGTTTCGTTCTTCATCGCCAATTCATCTCCAAGTTCATCATCAACCCTAGATCATCAAGATCCAAGTGTTACCTCCATGTTCTTGATTCATTAGAGTTCTAAACACCTGGTATACCTTCTTCTCTCTTTTCCTTACATGATTTAACCCCAAATCTCCAAATTTACATTGATCTAGAAAACCCTAGTTCGCTAGTTCTGCGAAGTGTGGACTAGTCCGGCCTTCTGCAGACTAGTCTGATTTTGCTGACTAAATTGTGTTGAATTAATTCTAAAAGTAGATCTAATAATATCCAAACCTGTATAAACTTGTTAAAATCTATTAGAACTAATTGGTGATCATTAAAGGCAATCTATTAACAATTTCTACCTTGCATTTGCAACAACCATGCATGTCATGACATATTGAGTAATATTTGTACACTCTTTGATTGTGTTTCTTGTCTTGTATGTTTATTGTGTGGATTAGACGGATTTGCGCTAGAGAGTGCCGTAGAGGATCTACAGCACCAAGAGTTTGAAGGCTTTGACCCTAATCAATAGCAAGAACAAGGCAAGTGTCCTTGAAGCATATTGATCCTGTTTTGAAATAAATGTTTTGTTTGCAAAACTGCATGCTTGTGTCATTTTGATGGGAAATCATATGGTAGGAAGTTTACTAGTTTTGTTGACCACCGTTGTCACCTGGGATATATGGTACAGAGTCGGGATGGGCTTTTTACCTTTTGCTTCGCTTAATCAACTGGGATGGGAGAACAACTATACCACTCCATTTAATTATGCATGTATGCGATTATGGTTAACATGAACTGGTTAATATGATATGGTAATGGGTGATCTAAGCAAGCCTGGTATGTGGATGGGTTGGATGTTATGGTGGTTTTGCTTGTTTTAGATCTAAGGACCAGTTCGTGGAGCGACCATCCAGGATTTACAGTGCCACCACGAAGCCAAGTATGGGTGCAGCGTAGCTGATTAATTAGGGCTTTGCCAGTGCTATTTGGATATTAAGGATGCTCAGGGAAGGGGTTGTCAGATTGGGATTGTTGATGATTGGTGGGACTACCCTGGGATCCGAATGGCTCAAGAGGGGCCCTTGGTTGAAGATGTGCTCAGTTGGAGACATCGCCACCGGTGAAACCTCGGTGGGGTCTAAATAGGCTAGTAATCCCTTTCTAAAGGCTACTTTGTGATCTCTTGGCCACACACCAACGGAAGTGTGAGTTGGCATAATTTAGATTCTATAGTCATCGAAAGGTGATGAAATCACAAACACGTGGGTAAAGTGGTACAACCTTTGCACAGTGTGTCTAAAACTATCATGGTAGTCGCTCCCGGTTATGAGCAACCTGGGCCCTCACATAATTAGAGGAAAATTGGGTTTGGGATGGTTATGGTTGGTATTATGATTATGGATGGTTATGAATTGAATTCTGGTACTGAATATAGATATTGGAATACGATGAAGGATATGGAATATGGACTGGTACAATGATATTAATTATGGTTTATGATGGGTTATTCACATACATATAATATATTGCTTTTCCAAATGTTTTAATGTACTTTTCAGCACTCAACCATTATTATATTTGTCATTTGAATCAGCCACATGTCATACTTTCCACACTTGCTGAGTACAACATGTACTCACTCTTGCAAACCCCCCCCCCCCAAGCAGTTGCAGGTCAGGATTGGGAGTTTAATGATGACAATTCGGAGTTCTAGGCCGTGTCTACCATCACCTTTGCCTGTGGTGTTGCATGGAGCTGCGCTATACCCTATTGCTTATGCTGCCTAGCTATTTAGTTTGCTTATTTAGTTTACTTCCACTTCATTAGTTGAACGTATCATTAATATTCATTAGAGTTTGTATTCGAGGATAATATGGTTTGTGTAATAAAATTTGGTTAATTAATCTCGTTCTGTGGTAATTTTTGTATACTCTGTTGTGAATGCACTCGTGTATGTGTGTTGAACATCCTGGGCACACATATGCGTTAACTTGGTTCATTTTCGGAACCGGGTGTCACAATCATCGTGAAGTGGTCGACGGCAGGCCCCTTGGGAGGTGTCGGAGATGGATGCTCCAGTGTCGCCCACCATTGTCGTGAAGACTTTGACGGCAGGCCCCTTGGGAGGTGTCAGAGCTAGATGCTCTGGTGTCGTCTGCCATCGTTGTGGAGACATCAACGGCAGGCCCCTAGTTTACAAGTTATCACAAGAGAACCCTGTTAGCAACAAAAGTGAGGCAGGAGAGTTTACTCATTTTTCCGCACTTGTTGCTGTCATTGACGCACTGGGACGTCGACGGGCAGGCCCCTTGCAAGGTGTCAGAGCTGGATGCTCCGGCATCGTCCGCCATCGTCGTGGAGACATCAACGACAGGCCCCTAGTTTACATGTTATCACAAGAGAACCCTGTTAGCAATAAAAGCGTGGCAGGAGAGTTTACTCATTTGTCTGTGCTTGTTGCTATCGTTGACGCGCTGGGACGTGGATGGGTAGGCCCCTTGCGAGATGCCAGAGCTGGATGCTCCGACATCGTCTACCATCTTTGTAGATATGTCGGCGGCAGGCCCCTTGGGAGGTTCTGGAGCTGAATGGTCCGGCGTCGCCCACCATCATCTTGAAGACGTTGACGGCAGGCCCCTTGGGAGGTGCCAGAGTTGGATGCTCCGGCGTCACCCACCATCGTTGTGAAGATGTTGACGGCAGGCCCCTTGGGAGGTGCCGGAGCTGGATGCTTCGGCATCGTCCGCCATCATCGTGGAGACGTCGATGGCAGGCCCCTGGTTTACAGGTTATCACAAGAGAACCCTGTTAGCAACAAAAGTGAGGCAAGAGAGTTTACTCATTTGTCCGCGCTTGTTGTTGTCACTGACGCGTTGGGACATCGACGGGCAGGCCCCATGCGAGGTGTTGGAGTTGGATGCTCCGGCGTGGTCCGCCATCGTCGTGGAGACATCGACGGCAGGCCCCTGGTTTACAGGTTATCACAAGAGAAACCTGTTAGCAACAAAATTGAGGCAGGAGAGTTTACTCATTTGTTCGTGCTTGTTGATGTCGTTGACGCGCTCGGACATTGACGGGCAGGCCCCTTGCGAGATGTCAGAGCTGGATGCTCCAGCGTCGTCCGCCATCGTCGTGGAGACATCGACGGTAGGTCCCTGGTTTACAGGTTATCACAAGAGAATCCTGTTAGAAACAAAAGCAAGGCGAGAGAGTTACTCATTTGTCCGCGCTTATTGCTATCGTTGCCGCGCTGGGATGCCGACGAGCAGGCCCCTTGCAAGGTGCTGGAGTTGGATGCTCCAGCGTCGTCCGCCAACTTCGTAGATACGTCGACGGCAGGCCCCTTGGGAGGTGCCAGAGCTGAATGCTCTGGCATCGCCCACCATCATCGTGAATACATTGACGGTGGGCCCCTTGGGAGGTGCCGGAGCTGGATGCTTCGTCGTCGTCCGCCATCGACGTGGAGATGTCAACAGTAGGCCCCTGCTCCTCTCCATTAGCTTGGGTAATTCGATGCATTGGTGCTCCGGGGTCCGGCTCCCACCATCTTCAGGGTGTGAGCTTTCTGGCTCCAGTACTTGGCCGTAGCACTGGGAGGCAGGGTGTGAATGCTTAGGGTACGGGACCAGGCTAAGCAGTTTACACCCTCCGGACCTCCTGCTCGGCACAGGCCTTTCCTGGAAGCCTTCTGGCGCCACAAGAACCTAATGATGAGAGCAGCTGGAAGAACCCCTTATACACTGCAGGTACCTCAAGCGAACCCGCCTGCATTAGGACTTCATGACACCTGCATGGGTGAGTTACAAGGCGTACAACCATGCATATAAAGGTAATATGCGATGAACAAGTCTAGTATGGCATGTTCAAAAAAAATAATGTGTAATTAAATGAACAATGTTTTTTAAGAAATCATTAAGTAAAACAGTGATTCTTTTTATCGGAGTTCATAGGGGGAGACAGGCTTTTCCAAAAGAGGGCAATGGCTTGCTTCCGGATGATGAGGGAGGCAAGGTGTAAAGGCTTAGGGTTCAGAACCAAACTAAGTTGACTGCACACTCTGGACCTGACCCTCCCGATGCTCGATTTTCCTTAGTGCTGCTCCTAGGTCCTATGAAAATCTTTACACTGTCCTACTAAACTTAATATTTACAATAGGGGTGCCCAAAGCTCCAAAAGCATCTGTGATGGTTGTGGTGCAACCTTGCTGTCGACAGCTGCTAGAGGGGTGATGAGCGAGCGTCCCTACTTCTTGCCCCTGCCGCCCACCTTGCGGGTGCTCTAAGCAGTGTTGGGACTGCGCTCGGCAGCTTTGACGAGGGTGTCAGTGCTGCCGAAGGGCTGGAGTCGGGGCGCAGCAGGTGCTTCGCACTGACGTGAGCTCGGCTGAGGCTGACTTGATCCAGCGCCGCCCGAGACGGGTGCCAGGTCTGCTGAAAGGGATTGGAGCTGCTCCAAGGCTAACATCGCAGCGGTGTGGTCTCCGCGGATCCTGAGGACACCAGAGGGGGTTGGCATCTTCAGGACGAGGTAGCTGTAGTGGGCTACGGCCATGAATCAGTACAGGGCCGGCCTGCCGATGATGGCGTTGAAGGATAGGCTAACATTGGCGACATTGAAGAGGATGCTCTCCGTCCTGTAGTTGTCAGGTGCCCCGAAGGTCACCCGAACACGGATGTTGTCATATGGGATGATGCTCCCTGGTCCCATCACCGAGAATGGGCTCGTGAATGTGGCCTAGAGGGGGGTGAATAGGCCTTTTTGAAATTTGTCGGAACCTGCAACACTTGACAACCAGTTCAAAACCAGAGATATCGGACTAGTCCGGTAAAGTGCAGACTAGTCTGGTGTGTACCGACTAGGTTGATTAAGTTTGATCCATTAATTTGATTCTTCGATGTATGCAGCGGAAATATACAGTCAAATGAAGTGTTGCAAGATTATGGACTAGGGTATATCACAATTCAATATTATGTTTAATGATTCAACGTAAAGTAAGCAATAATGATTGAAACCCTAGATTGTTGTAATGGATAAGAACGATGAACACCAAGAAAGAAACAAGGATTTATCCCATGGTTCGGCTCCCACAAAGGCAACCTACATCCACATTGAGGAGTCCACAAAAGGACCGGGTCTTCTCCAACCCTACCCTCGTCGGATCTCCACGAAGGCCAATCCTCTTCCACTTATCACAAAGGGGTGAATAACCAAATTCAAAGGGGCCTTCTCACACGTTGAGTCCTCCCTTAGATTACAACACAAAATACCACCAAGAACACACTCAAAAGATTACAATGAAATCATAGGAGTGTGTTAGAGAATCAAACCAAGAGCTCAATGAGTGTTGAACGTGTCTCTCCAATGATCTAGAGTGTATCCTGAAAGGATTGATCATTGTTGCACTTAATTTTGTGGAGAGATGTGTTTTTGGAGTCTCTTGGGAGATGTGACGGCGCTAGGGTTCGAGAGAGTTTAATGTTGGGCCATGCACCTCTATTTATATGGGGTTTCTAAAAGTGACCGTTAGGGTTTAGAAAGATCGGACTAGTCCATGGTGGACACCGGACTAGTCCGGTGTGCTGTGTGTAGCAAACCCTAAGTGTCCCGAAATATCGAACTAGTCCGACTAGGAGCGGACATGTCCGATTTCGCTTCTTGAAATCTTCGGACTTGTCCGTGCAGTGAAACCCCAAGTGGTTATGGGTGACAAGTCCGCACATGGAGGACTTGTCCGATTTAGGTCAGAGGGTTTTTCAGACTACTCCGTGCTAACATCGAACTTGTTCGATTTAGATTAGAAAGAATATCGAACTAGTCCGGTGGTGATCGGACTTGTCTGATTTTGTGTGACTTGTGAAGTGTTTTGAGGACTAGTCCGCACTAGGAAGGACTAGTCCAATTCTAGTCAGAGAGATATCGGACTACTCCGATGGATATCGGACTTGTCCAATTTTGTGCAGAGAGGATATCGGACTAGTCCGGTGACATTCGGACTAGTCCGGTCCAATGTAACTTTGTGCAATGTGTGTGTTTAATTGTGATTGAGATCTTGGGGTGTGTTTCCTTAACACACTCCATACACAATGATCTACTATTCTTCTTCCTTGAGCTCATTTCCACTTTGCTCCTCATTCTCCCTTCTTTTTGGCACTTTGCTTATTTTGCTATTAAAACTTGTGCTCATCTCAACAAATAGGTTAGGATATCATTTGCTTGTCATAAATCATCCAAAACCCACAAGGGATTCCTAGATGCACTTTCAATCTCCCCCTTTTTGGTGATTGATGACAACCAATTGAGATTTCACAAAATGTGATAAAAATTGAGATTTTCATAAAGCATGCACATATGGGTCTAAAATACATCAAGCAATGGAAACCTAATCCATATGTGCATTCTTTATGATGGGATGCATAACTAAGTATGTTGAAGCAATGAGAATGACATAATTGACATTAATCAATCAAAAGTAAGCATATATGTCATTCTAGGAGCAAAATCACAGATTCCAACAAATACTTCTCAAAAGATCATAACATTGCATCACAGAACCATAATTAACTTAAGAACATAGTTAAAGCTTTACAACCTGCAAAATAGTCAAAAAGCATACAAGAGAGCTCTCTCCTTGCATTCTACAGCTAAGGCTAAGACTCCCCTCAATCTCCCCCCCCCCCCTTTGGCATCAAGACACCAAAAAGAAGGAGAGGAGGGTCCTAAGGTCTTCACTCTTCGCTGTCAGTCCTCTCATCGTCGTCTTTGTCATCTTCATCTTCACCCTGATCAGGAGGAGGAGGAGGTGCGGAGCTACTCGAGCCCCCAATGCCAAAGTAGGCAAGCTCGGGGGGGGGGGGGGGGGGGGTTCAAGGGCCCGAGCTCGGTGAAGTCTGAGTCTGAATCTTCAGAGATTACTAGAGACCCAATGGGTTTGATCTCCAGTTTCTGGCAAATTTGCTTCACATTTGCCTTCACATACTTCATATCTTCCTTTCTTCTCTTGTTGAGCTTATGGGCCTTCTGTGACGCCCGGTTCCGAAAAAAAATGAACCAAGCTAATGCATATGTGTGCCCAGGATGTTCATCACACATACACAAGTGCAATCACAAACGATATACAGAAAATTGCCACAGAACAAGATTAATTAACCAAATTTTATTACACAAACCAGATTATTCTCGAATACAAGCTCTAATGAATATTTATGACAAACTCAACTATTGCAGCAGAAATACTCTAATTAAGCGACTAAGCAAACTAAGCATAAGGGATAGCGCAGCTCCAATAAACACCACAGGCAAAGCTGACGGTAGACACGGCCTAGAACTCCGCATTATCACCATTAAACTCCCAATCCTGACCTGCAACTGTTGGGGGGGGATTGCAGGAGTGAGTACATGTCGTACTCAGCAAGTGTGGAAAGTATGACATGTGGCTGATTCAAATGACGACAATAATAATGGCAAAGTGCTGAAGAGTACATTAAAACATTTGAAAAAGCAATGTATCATATTTATGTGAAGTAAACCCATCATAAACCATGTAACCATAATAATACCAGTCCATATTTCACCATTACCAATAACCATAATCAATGTCATAAACCATAATTCCAGATTTCACCATTTGCCAATAGCCATATTCAATACTAGAAATTAATGCATAACCATAATACCAACCATAACCATCCCAATACCGAGTACCTTCTAATCATGGAAGTTGTCCAGGTGCTCATAATCGGGAGCACAGCTATCATGATAGTTTTATTTAACTCTGCAGAGTTTGTACCTCTTTACCCACGTGTTCGTGATTTCATCACCTTTCGGTGACAAAGAATCTTCCTTATGCCCATGACCTGTCGGTCATATTACACACTTCCG
This sequence comes from Tuctoria greenei, assembly GCA_036927565.1. NCBI lineage: Eukaryota > Viridiplantae > Streptophyta > Magnoliopsida > Poales > Poaceae > Tuctoria > Tuctoria greenei. The sequence continues at coordinate 42,328,745 of JAYESD010000011.1, forward strand.
TTGGTGTGTGGCCAAGAGATCACAAAATAGCCTTTACAAAGGGATTACTAGCCGGTGAAACCTCAGTGGGGTCTAAATAGGCTAGTAATCCCTTTGTAAAGGCTATTTTGTGATCTCTTGGCCATACACCAAAGGAAGTGTAATTGGCATAAGAGAGGTTCTTTAGTCGCTGACGGGTGATGGAATCACAAACACGTGGTGTAAGACCTATGTGTGCTGAATACATTGGCTTGTAGTGAATACACTTGGCTTTGATGATAAAAGTTTTAAATATCACCAAAACACCTTTTTGTCAAGGTTCAACAGTAGGTCCGACTTGTTTTGGGTAGCTCCGGCTACGTTAGATGCTAGGTCCGGCTTCTTGGTAAGGTCCGACTAGCTTTGGTTAGCTCCGGAGAGATTTATCTTTAGCTCCGGCATGTCTTTGTTAGCTCCGGCATGTCTTTGATAGCTCCGGGCATGTCTTTGATAGCTCTGGCATATACTTGATAGCTCTGGCATGCTTTTGCTAAGCTCCGACGTATTTGTCTAGCTCCGGTTTTGGGTTGACTAGTTTTGACTAGTTTTTGGTAAGCTCCGGCGCTAGGTTCTACTGGCTTTTGTTAGCTCCGGCTCAAGCTCCGGGTTGCTCTGGTAAGGTCCGGAACTCGACCGCAGTGCTTCTGCTTTTCATTTACAATGTTTCGTACTTGCTTTACATTGTTGAAAAGATTGCTTAGTATTCATTTGCTAAGTTTTTGGTGTGTTTTGGTTCAATATGGATGATATCGTGTTACTATGGTTTTGCAACATGCTTATGTGAGGTTCTCACGTAAGGTGGTGTTCGGAACTAACTTGAGTCAAGTCGAGGACTTGGGCTCGTATGGATTGTTTGTTTGTTCATGTGCAAGTGTTGCTTGAGTTCAATTCATGGCTGGTGACAGGATCCATTGGACTAGTCTCAGGAGGAGATGAGGTTCCAACAACCAAGTTCGGGAGGAACTGTGGTTGAGCGGGTCAGGAGGTCGCGCAGGATGATTGAATCAAGGGCAGTGCATATGAAGGTCAAGGGAAGGTGTTCGCACGTGTGCATGAGGTGCATGACGTGGCAATATGCTTCTAGAGACGGATTATGGAAGGAAGATCTGATCGGAAGGATCGGATCGTATCGGTTGAAGACTTAGGCTGCTAGCTGAGTCGGTTATGGCTCGGTATGGAAATATTGAGTTGGTTATGTTAGGATTTCGTGTGGGTCACGAATTTGAGTTGTTTAGGAATGTGGTATACGTTCCTAAGGTGTTTGGAAGTCTTAAGATTGCTTCTATCTGCGTATAGAAGAGTCTTAAGCAGTTATTGAAAGTTCCGATTGTGATCGGATTAGGATTGGAGTCCTAGTTGAGATTGGGATGGCCTAAGGGCGGGTTATATAAGTGAGGGAAGGCCAAAGCTCGTAAGAGACGACTTTGGGGCTGTTCCTCTTGTGTTATATTGAATAAAATTCATAGTTTGAAGGAACTTTTGTGCCTTGTTCGTCCGACTTGTTCCAGACAAGTTTTACTCGTCGAGTTTCTGGACAGCACTACCTTTCGTTGGTGGTTTTATCATAACTCGAATTTTACAGATCCAATTGATGTGATTCTTTTTGGGTTATCTTCACAATTTGATTGTCTATCATCTGTCAAAATTTCACGGTCATTGGATTTTTGGTTTCTGAGCTACACGAGTTTCTTTGCAGCATTCCAGAAACTGTTTTTCTTGGGTAGGTCAGATTGACCATAGTCTGATCTTTCGATCATAACTTGAGTTTTTCTCGATGGATTTGAGTAATTCTTTTTGTGTTGTCTTTGTGACTTGATTCTCTCTGATATATATCACTTTTGTCACGGTGAAACACGTTTAGATTAGTCTCATACATGATTTCTTTAACAGATCGTTTTTCTGCCGAAAGGGTTTGGGGTTTTATTGTTTCCGCTGCGTAAGATTTTTAAATCTACCATTCACCCCCCCTCTGGTAGCTTTTCACGTGCTCTTCGATCCTACAATTGGTATCAGAGCCACGGTGCTCTAATCTTTGTGATTTGCACGTGTTTTTGACTAATCATCATGGAGAAGTACTCCGCCAAACCTTGTGTGTTTTCTGGTATTGATTTCCAGGTTTGGAAGGCACGCATGGAGGCTTTCATCCAGGCACAAGGCTTTGCAATATGGGAGAAGGTGTATAAGCCTTATGAAGTGCCACCCAATGATCAAGCCACGGCCACAAACCTAAGGGACGTCGACAACAACAACAAAGCCGGAAACTTGATCATCCAAGGACTCACTCAAAGCGACTTTGATCATGTCGCGCACCTCCGGTCAGCATACGATGTTTGGAGAGCTCTCTGCGATTATCATGAAGGCTCCAACACAATCAAGGAGGTAAAACAAGATATGTTCAAAAAGGAATACATGTGTTTTGAGATGCAACCAGGTGAGTCTATCGATGACCTCTTTGATCGTTTCAATAAAATTCTCACCAACTTACGTAGTGTCAATGTTAATTTTTCTGATGCTGAGAATGCTAGGCAACTTCTTAATGCATTAGACATGTCAATTTGGGAAATGAAAGTAACATCTATTTGTGAATCAACGGTCATGAGTTCTCTTACATTAGATGTACTTTATTCTAAACTAAAAACTCATGAAATTGATATTCTAGCACGTAAGAACCCAAATAAGTCTATTGCATTTGTTTCACAACATGATATGTCTAGCTCCGGCCAATCATCATCTTGCAATACTCTTGCTTTGTTGTCCTCGCTAACCCTGGAACAGATCGAAGAATTTCCAGAAGAGGAGTTGGCACTCATCTCTACTAGATTCTCAAAAGCATTGCAAAATGTGAGAACTAGAAGGAGAGGAAGCTCCGGACCTCAACGCTGTTTTGAATGTGGTAAAATATGACACTTTCGTACAGAATGCCCTAACCTTTCAGGTCCGACCACCCGGGAAGAAAAACAAAGCAAGGTCTGCACCTCCTCTGGAAACTCCAACAAGAAGAAGGGTACCATAGGACGCAAGATGATTAACAGCTTCATCACCGCACTTCAAGAACTTAGTTAAAGTGATGTAGACTTTGAAAGTGATGAAGATGATGACGATCTGGCCAACTTATGCTTCATGGCGGGCAAAACGAGATCAAGATCAAGTCAGGAGGATGCAGAACACAGCAGTGAAGACGATGAGGTATGTTCTACCTGCAATGAAATGTGTGATGCTATTTCTCGTGCAACTATTATTGTCAAGAAAAAGGACAAAAAGCTTAGGGATAATGCTGCTAAAATTGAATCACTAGAATCTGAAATTAACCATTTAAAAACTTTGATTCCTAGTGATGATGCATGTCCCTCATGTGACTTAATCTATGAACAATTGTCCACATTAAGAAGTGCACACTCCTCCACTCTAGATAGACTTGATGAAGAAATTAAAAAGAACAAAGAGTTTGCTGCACTTAATGATAAAAACTTGAAAGATGCTAGCTGTTCTACAATTGACTTGCATTGTTCTACTTGTGATGATCTTGATAAGAAACTACAGGATGCTATGAATGAAATTTCTATATTGAACAATGCTTTACGTTCTCATGAAGTTAAATTTTGTTCAAATTGCAAACTAAAAGGAAAAACTTCATGTGAAAATTGCCTTGATCTGTCCAATAAACTTGATGACATGCATAGGACATTAGATCGGTTTTGTAATGGGAATAAGAACCTAAACTTACTGCTGAATTCTTCCAAGTCTTGCAATGATAAAACTGGTTTAGGTTTTGATTCATGTTCATGCTAAGGCACATCCACCTAAAATTGTAAAGTCATTAGGAGGTGGTTTGATTCAGACAGTTCCTAAACAAAAAGGAGTTGTTTTCAAATCTGCAGGAGTGTTGCCTCATGCGGTTTCAAATAAAAATATTGCCTGCTCATCTAGACATGAACACAAAGTTAAATTTCATTGTACCTTCTGTGGTAGAGATGGTCATGTCATAGATTTTTGTTATAGACTAGCTAAACAACAGAAAAAGAAAGAAAAATTGCTAGATCCTATAGCTTTCATGCAATTAGAAAAACACAACCTGCTTTAGTGAGTCAGAAATTTGAAAAGGTAGCTTCCGGACCTTCTGGTAAGAAATCTGCAAAAGTAGCTCCGATAGTTCCGATAGCTCCGAGAGCTCCCAGACCTTCTGTTGTTTCCTTCGGAACTTCAGCTTTTATTTCTGGAGCTACTGGTTTTTGTGCTAAAAGAGTTAAGAATAGAAAACCTCAAACTTCGACTCATAAACCTGCTGTTTTATCTCAGCTTTCGCGTGTTTTTCCTACTACACGTCGTGTGACTCAGTACCAAAATGCCTTTTGACTAACCCCAGTATTGAGTCATCGACGTATTGTGCTTTTATGTAAGTTACACGTTTGAGGAAGGAGAACATTTGGATTGTGGATTCAGGTTGCTCACGCCACATGACCGGTAACAAAGATTGGTTCTCCTCCCTCTCTTTTGTGTCACATATAGAGAATTTTACTTTTGCCGATAATTCTTAAACTACTATAATTGCTAAGGGTTCGGTTAGAGTAAATGATCACTACACTTTGAAGGATGTGGCACTTGTCAAAAATTTGAAATACAACTTTCTTTCTGTTGCACAATTGCTAGATGAAAATCTAGAAATTATTTTCAATAAAAACTGCTGCAAAGTTGTAGATTCAAATAGTGAGCTTATTTTTAACATGTCTCGGTTTGGAAGAGTTTTTAAAGCTGATTTTGACATGTCTTCCTCTAAGCATAGGTGTCTAGTTGCTAATGATTCAAAGGACTTATATTTTTGGCATCGTAGACTTGGTCACGTAGGCTTTGATCACCTAACGCGTGTTAGTGCTCTTGATCGCATACGTGGGCTGTCTAAGCTTAAAGGGAACAAAGAAATTGTGTGCTCTTCTTGTAGACATGCTAAGATGGTTGCAGGTTCACATACTCCTCTCACAATGATCATGACAACTGAACCATGTCAACTTTTGCACCTTGACACCGTAGGACCTTCACGTGTTCAATCCTTCGGAGGTAAATGCCCAGGTACAAGCTCCGGTGTTGCAGGACCAGATCCGTATCCTTAGGGGGAGGGTATTTTCGAAGATGAAGAAGAGCCAGTGATACTGCCTGGTAGTTCCGAAGCTGACACGTGTCCAGCTCCGGACATTGAACAAGCTTCAGCTATCACCTCTGCTGGTCCTGATCATCCACAAGTCACAAGCTCATCAATCTACGATGAACCTAATGAAGAAGAAGCTTGTGAGACATCTGTTCCCCTACGTTTTTACAAAGATCATCCCCCACAACAGATGATTGGAAGCTTACACGAACGAGTCACACGGTCCAGGTTTTGCGATCCAAACTCTCATGCTCATTCTGCTTTTGTTGCTTCTTTTGAACCCAAAGATATATCACACGCACTCACTAATGAATCTTGGATTATTGCCATGCAAGAAGAGTTAGAAAATTTTGAAAGAAACAATGTTTGGAAACTTGTACCTCCACCTCAAGGTCACACTTTAATTGGAACTAAATGGGTATTTAAAAATAAACAAAGTGAAGATGGAGTTGTGGTTAGGAATAAGGCTAGGTTGGTTGCTCAAGGTTTCACTCAAGTTGAAGGTCTAGATTTTGATGAAACTTTTGCTCCTGTCGCTAGATTAGAAGCCATAAGAATTTTGTTAGCTTTTGCAGCATCTATAGGTTTTAAGCTATATCAGATGGATGTTAAAAGTGCTTTTCTTAATGGCTACATAGATGAGGAGGTTTATGTCAAACAACCACTGGGTTTTGAAAATCTAGATTTTCCTAATCATGTTTACAAACTGTCCAAAGCCTTATACGGTCTCAAACAAGCCCCTAGAGCATGGTATGATAGGCTAAAAACATTCTTACTGGAAAAGGGGTTTACCATGGGCAAGGTTGATAAAACTCTTTTTGTGCTTAAGCATGGCAATGACTCATTATTTGTTCAAGTGTATGTGGATGATATTATCTTTGGTTGTGCTTCTCATGATCTTGTGTCCAAGTTTTCAGCAATGATGAGTTCCGAATTTGAAATGAGTATGATGGGTGAACTCACTTACTTTTTGGGGCTGCAAATCAAGCAAACCAAGGAGGGTACCTTTGTGCATCAAACTAAGTATACCAAAGACCTCCTAAGGCGCTTCAACATGGACAAAAGCAAGCCTCTTCGGACACCAATGGGAACAGCAACAACACTTGAACTTGATGAAGATGGTGAATCCGTGGATCAAAAAGAATATAGAAGCATGATCGGATCACTTTTGTACCTCACGGCATCAAGACCGGACATACAATTCAGCGTATGTCTTTGTGCACGGTTTTAAGCTTCCCCACGTGTTTCACATCGTCAAGCCGTCAAAAGGATTCTTAGGTACATACATGGAACTCAAGAATTTGACATTTTTCTTCCTTCTTCCTCAACCGTTACTTTGAAAGCTTTTACGGATGCTGATTTTGGGGGTTGTAGGATTGATAGGAAAAGTACTTCAGGTGCTTGTCATTTTCTTGGTAATTCTCTTGTTGCTTGGTCCTCTAGAAAACAAAATTCAGTTGCTCAATCCACAGCCGAATCTGAATATGTAGCTGCTGCTAGTGCTTGCTCACAAATTCTTTGGATTGTTCAAACACTTAAGGACTATGGGGTTGATCTAGATAGTGTTCCACTGTTTTGTGATAACACTAGTGCTATTTGCATTGCCAAAAACCCCGTGCAACATTCTAGAACTAAGCACATTGATATTAGGTATCACTTTCTCCGAGATAATGTTGAAAAAGGAAACATTGTGCTTCACCATGTAGATACCGAACAACAATTGGCTGACATTTTTACAAAACCTTTGGATTTCACTCGTTTTTGTTTCATTCGTAGTGAAATAGGGGTTATGCATCCTCATGGCTTAAATTGAGGGGGAGTTTTTTTTGAAACTTGGGAAGTCTATGTGTGAATCTGAAATTAAAATAATATGAGCATAGTATTTCATACATATATGACTTTTTGATTCCTTTTACATGTTGAAAGTTCTTACTACATTACTCGTGTTATACATTTTGTAGTTTTTGCCATGTCTAGTTATTGGAATAATTACTTACACTAAAACTGGTCATGGTCGAACTTTCTTGCTGTTTTGAACTTGTTGCATGCTCACAAATGTTTTTAATCATTAAGAATTCATCAAGTAATCAACTCACATGTTGAGTTTTTATGAACAAATATAAATTGAGAAAAGATCAAGAGAATATGCATGCATCACACTTCTTCTTTTGAGATGGCTTGTCATTGCACTTAGATATGAACTTGGAAGAAATTGTGTATGACTAAAACCATGTCCTTAAGCTTCTGATTGTCAAATGACATAGGCTTGGCTTGGTTGGTTAGAATAAGGCAGATGCGCATATAATCTCTTGCAAATATCATATGATCTAAATTTATGCTTTGAAAAATAATAAAATGCAGCAACTAGTGTCATGCTTTCAGGTTTTTAAATAGTTAAGTTTGTGAGATCATGACTTGCTTAAATTGAAAAATTACATTTGATCTCTAGCATGGCTTACACTACCTTATGTATTTCATTGATGTGATAATGTAAGGTACTTGATAGTATAACTTGGATGAGCTTTGTTTATATGTATATGTTATAATATGCTCATAACAACTAAAGTTGGAGAGAAAATTTGTTTATATGCTCATGACTTGCTGAATACATTGTCAAAGGGGGAGAGATAAGCATGAAGAGAAAGAGAATATGGGCATAAGGAGAGATAATAAAGGGGGAGAGATTTTCATTTTCTTCTCTTTTTACTTTTGATTTACAAAGGGGGAGAAATTGTTTTCAAAAACTTTTATGTGAATAAGCCAATGTTCGGATTTTAAATGGTGTTGCCAATGCATTCATCAAGGGGGAGATTGTAAGACCTATGTGTGCTGAATACATTGGCTTGTAGTGAATACACTTGGCTTTGATGATAAATGTTTTAAATATCACCAAAATACCTTTTTGTCAAGGTTTGACGGTAGGTCCGGCTTGTTTTGGGTAGCTCCGGCTACGTTAGATGCTAGGTCCGGCTTCTTGGTAAGGTCCGACTAGCTTTGGTTAGCTCCGGAGAGCTTTATCTTTAGCTCCAGCATGTCTTTGATAACTCCGGCATGTCTTTGATAGCTCCGGCATATACTTGATAGCTCCAGCATGCATTTGCTAAGCTCCGACGTACTTTGTCTAGCTCCGGTTTTGGGTTGACTAGTTTTGACTAGTTTTTGGTAAGCTCCGGCACTAGGTTCTACTGGCTTTTGTTAGCTCCGGCTCAAGCTCCGGGTTGCTCTGGCAAGGTCCGGAACTTGACCGCAGTGCTTCTGCTTTTCATTTACAATGTTTCGTACTTGCTTTACATTGTTGAAAAGATTGCTTAGTATTCAATTGCTAAGTTTTTGGTGTGTTTTGGTTGAATATGGATGATATCGTGTTACTATGGTTTTGCAACATGCTTATGTGAGGTTCTCACGTAAGGTGTTGTGTTCGGAACTAACTTGAGTCAAGTCGAGGACTTGGGCTCGTATGGATTGTTTGTTTGTTCATGTGCAGGTGTTGCTTGAGTTCAAGTCATGGCTGGTGATAGGATCCATTGGACTAGTCTCAGGAGGAGATGAGGTTCCAACAACCAAGTTCGGGAGGAACTGGGTTGAGCGGGTCAGGAGGTCGCGCAGGATGATTGAATCAAGGGCAGTGCATATGAAGGTCAAAGGAAGGTGTTCGCACGTGTGCATGAGGTGCATGATGTTGCAATATGCTTCTAGAGACGGATTATGGAAGGAAGATCTGATCGGAAGGATCAGATCGTATCGGTTGAAGACTTAGGCTGCTAGCTGAGTCGGTTATGGCTCGGTATGGAAATATCGAGTTGGTTATGTTAGGATTTCGTGTGGGTCACGAATTTGAGTTGTTTAGGAATGTGGAATACGTTCCTAAGGTGTTTGGAAGTCTTAAGATTGCTTCTATCTGCGTATAGAAGAGTCCTAAGCAGTTATGGAAAGTTCCGATTGTGATCGGATTAGGATTGGAGTCCTAGTTGAGATTGGGATGGCCTAAGGGCTGGTTATATAAGCGAGGAAAGGCCAAAGCTCATAAGAGACGACTTTGGGGCTGTTCCTCTTGTGTTCTATTGAATAAAATTCATATTTTGAAGGAACTTTTGTGCCTCGTTCGTCTGACTTGTTCCAGACAAGTTTTACTCGTCGAGTTTCTGGACAGCACTACCTTTCGTCGGTGGTTTTATCATAACTCGAGTTTTACAGATCCAATTGACGTGATTCTTTTTGGGTTGTCTTCACAACTTGATTTTCTATCATCTTTCAAAATTTCACGGTCATTGGATTTGTGGTTTCTGAGCTACACGAGTTTCTTTGCAGCATTCCAGAAACTGTTTTTCTTGGGTAGGTCAGATTGACCATAGTCTGATCTTTCGATCATAACTTGAGTTTTTCTCGACGGATTTGAGTAATTCTTTTTGTGTTGTCTTCGTGACTTTATTCTCTATGATATCTATCACTTTTGTCACAGTGAAACACGTTTAGATTAGTCTCATACACGATTTCTTTAACAAATCATTTTTCTGCCGAAAGGGTTTGGGGTTTTATTGTTTCCGCTGCGTAAGATTTTTAAATCTACCATTCACCCCCCCCCCTCTGGTAGCTTTTCACGTTCTCTTCGATCCTACACGTGGGTAAAGTGGTACAAACTCTGCAGAGTATTATAACTATCATGATAGCCGTGCTCCCGGTTATGAGCACCTGGACAACTTCCATGATTAGAGGGAAATTGGGATTTGGGATGGTTATGGTTATGGTTATGGTTATGGTTATGATTATGGTTATGGTTATGGTTGGTTATGGAATTATTTCTGGTATTGAATATGGTTATTGGCAATGGTGAAATCTGGACTTATTGATGATGGTAATGAATTCAGTTTGGTATTATGGTATTACTTATGATTATGATGGGTTTGATTCATATAATTATAATATATTGCTTTTCAAATGTCTTACTGTACTTTTCAGCACTTAGCCATTATTGTTGTCGTCATTTGAATCAGCCACATGTCATACTTTCCACACTTGCTGAGTACGACATGTACTCACTCTTGCAATCCCCCCCCAACAGTTGCAGGTCAGGACTGGGAGTTTAATGACGATAATGCGGAGTTCTAGGCCGTGTCTACCGTCAGCTTTGCCTATGGTGTTGATTGGAGTTGCGCATACATACCCTATCGCTTATGCTGCATAGTTGCTTAGTTTGCTTAATTAGTTTATTTCCGCTGCATTAGTTGAACTTGTCATTAATATTCATTAGAGCTTGTATTCGAGGATAAATCTGGTTTGTATAATAAAATTTGGTTAATTAATCTTGTTATGTGGTAATTTTCTGTATACTCTTTTGTGATTGCACTCGTGTATGTGTGATAAACATCCTGGGCACACATATATGTTAGCTTGGTTCATTTTTCGGGACCGGGCGTCACAGATTGGTATCAGAGCCACAGGTTGACCGTAGGACACAGCCTAGATAGAATGGACACTTTAGAGCACATAGAAGCACTCAGGAATCAATGTGTGTTTTGCTTGAAGTGTTGTTTGCTATATATATTGGTTGCTTGTGTGCTTAATAGAGGATTTTGGGATGCTTTAGCATTGCCATGTCCACCTAGGCTAGTGTAGCTAGTTGTTTAGTTCATATCCCTTGATGCATATAGTTGGGGACGTTTTCTAATTCTTACCTATGGCTTTTCTTCAGATGGTGAGGACTCGCAACCAGAGGGATGCCAATGATGAGGAGGAGAACCATGGAGTACCTCAGAACAACATTGGGCAAGGATCTACTCAGGGAGCTATCAACATTGAGCAGCTATTGGCTATGCAAAACCAGCTCATGCAGACCATGATACAAACAATGGGATAGCTACAGGCTGGCAATATCAACAATCAACCCCACATGCCTCCACCGCCACCCCCGCCTCTTCATAACCGGTTGGGAGAGTTTATGAGGACTAGGCCGCCAACCTTTGCTCAAGCCGCTAACCCTATGGATGCGGATGATTGGCTCAAGTCCGTGGAGAAGAAGCTATCCATTGTCCAATGTAGTGACCGAGAGAAGGTCCTATTTGCTTCTCATCAACTCGTTGGAGCAGCTGCGGATTGGTGGGATGCTTATTGTAGTGCTCATGAGAACCAAGAAAGAATCACTTGGGCCGAATTCAAGGAGAATTTTCGTTCTCATTATGTGCCGGAAGGTGTTATGCTCTTGAAGAGGCAAGAATTTGAGAATTTAAGGCAAGGAAGATCAAGCGTGAGTGAATATCTCAACAAGTTCACTCAACTCTCAAGGTATGCACCTGAGGATGTTAGTTGGGACAGCCGAAAGCAATACTTGTTCATGAGGGGCTTGAACAATGAGATCCAAGTGCAACTACTCAACTGCGATTATGCCAATTTTCAGAAACTTGTGGACAAAGCAATTGTGGTTGGGAAAAAGATCCGTGAGATGGAGCAAGAAATCAAGAGGAAGGCGTCGTATCAAGGACAGCAACAAGGAAGTAATGTGCGCCCTCGCTTTGCGCTGTCCAATGCGCCTCATTACAGCTCCTCTATTCCTGCTCAGTGCCCTAGTTATGCACCGCGCCCAACTCAGTTTGTGCAGCAGCGCCCTGTTATGCAAGCACCTAGGCCTCCAATGCCTTATGCACCTCGTGCTGATTTTCCTGGAGCCAATGCTCAAAACCAAGCTCGTCCCAATAATTCTGGTGGAGTTAAGAAGTGTTATACTTGTGGAGAAGCTAGACACTTTGCGCATCAATGTCCTAAGTCAGGCCTTGGTCAAGGAAGCAATGCGTCGAGGCAAAACCCAAGACCCAATAGAGGACAGCCACAAGGGAACCATGGACAGCAGAATTTTACTCGTGGCAACGTGAACCATGTCTCTACGGAGGATGCTCAACAAGCGGATGATGTGGTCATTGGTATGTTTCTCGCCAACTCCAACCCCGCAACTATGTTATTTGATTCTGGAGCATCGCATTCATTCATTTCATCGAAGTATGTTGCCAAGTATAGTTTGCCTATCTCTCATATGAAGTTTACTCTATTGGTTAAGTCTCCTGGAGGAGAGATGAGGACAAATATAGTATGTCCAAAAGTAAGCCTTAGAATAAAGGGGGTAGACTTCTCTGCCAACCTCACAGTTTTGGATTCTCAAGGATTGGACATTATACTTGGTATGGACTGGTTGAGGAAGCACAATGGAGTTATTGAGTGTGCCACTAAGACGGTGAAGTTGACCAATGAAGAAGGAATTTCCCTATCTCTTCTCTTCTGCGTCGAATCTCGAGGGCGAGATTCATTTTAAGGGGGTAGGTTTGTAACACCCTCATTTTCATGCATCATGCCCTACATACACTCATATACATGTTTAACATTAACCCACATAAAGAGGAACGAGTTCAACATTGATTCGGAGCATTTAAAATTGATTTGGAGCAAAACCGCACTTAAAACGCAGGAAAGTGTGGACTAGTCCGATTTTACTGAGGACTAGTCCGATTTCTCTCTGACTAAAAACGGATTTGTCCGTTTTTGCTGCGGACTAGTCCGATTTTGGCTCCGGAAACTTTTGGACTTGTCCGATTTTGTGTGGACTAGTCCGATATTCCATGAATCCTTGAAAATTTGCTAAGTCCCTGGACTTTTCCGGACTAGTCCGATGTTCCAGCGGACTTGTCCATTTTCCTCCCTGTTCAAATTCGGACTTGTCCGATTTCTTGCCAGACTTGTCCGATTTTCTCTCTGGATGACTTCGAACTAGTCCGGTCCAGTCCGGACTTGTCCTATATTTCGCGACTCCGAGTTGATCTTTTGTTTTACGACTTGTTTCTTGGGTTTCACGTTAAGTGGGCCTAGGTACGTTGTGCCTAACTCTTTTAGAGCCCATGTGGGACTCTAAACCAGCCTCTACTCATCCCAAAACTCGAAATTCATCTAACCCTAGCCTCCACCTCTATGTAAACAGCCCCACCCCTTGGTTTGACATCTATTTGCCACTTTTCCACCCACCCAAACCCTAGTTCGTGGGGAGCCACAATCAAGGAGGGAGGAGAAGATCCCAAGCAAGAGGAAGAAGAGGAGGAAACGAAGGAGGATCAAGATCTCCACCAAGTTTCGTCCTTCACCACCAATTCATCTCCAAGTTCATCCCCAACCCTAGATCATCAAGATCCAAGTTCTACCTCCAAGTTTCTTGGTTCATTGGAGTTCTAAACACCTGGTATACCTTCTATTCTCTTTTTCCTTACGTGAATTCAACCCGTAATCTCCAAATTCACGTCGATCTAGAAAACCCTAATCCGCTGATCTCGCAGAGTGCGGACTTGTCCGGTCCCTAGCGGACTAGTCCGATCCTTCTGGTTAAATTGTGTTGAATTAATTCTAAAAAATTGATCTAATCGAATCCAAACTGTATAAACTTGTTAAAAGCTATTAGAACTAGTTAGTCATCATTAAAAGCAATCTAGTAACAAGTTCTACCTTGCATTTGCATCAATCATGCATGTCATGTCATATTGAGTAATATTTGTGCACTCTTTGATTGTGTTTCTTCTCTTGTATGTTTATTGTGTGGATTAGACGGATTTGCGCTAGAAAGTGCCGCGGAGGATCTACAGCACCAGGAGTTTGAAGGCTTTGACCATAATCAACAGCAAGAGCAAGACAAGTGTCCTTGAAGCATATTGATCCTGCTTTTAAAATAAATGTTTTGTTTGCAAAATTTCATGCTTGTATCAATTTGATGGGAATCCTATGATAGGAAGTTTAGTAGCTTTGTTTAACCACCCTTGTCACCTGGAATATATGGTAGAGAGTCGGGAATGGTTTTTACCTTTTTGCTTCGCTTAATTAACTGGGATGGCAAACAACACTACACATTTAATTATGCATCAATGATATTCTGGTTAATGTGAACTAGTCAATACGATGGGTGATCTAAGCAAGCCTGGTATGTGGATGGGTTGGATGTTATGGTGGTTTGCTTGCTTTAGATCTAAGGACCGGTTCATGCGAGAATAAGCCAGGACTACAGTGCCACCATGAGGCCAAGTACGGGTGCGGCTTAGCTGATTAATTAGGGCTTTGCCAGTGCTATTTGGACCATTAAGGATGCTCGGGGAAGGGGTAGTCGGATTGGGTTTGTTGATGATTGGTGGGACTACCCTGGGATCCGAATGACTCAAGAGGGGGCCCTTGGTTGAAGATGTGCTCAGTTGGAGGCATCGCCACCGGTGAAACCTAAGTGGGGTCTAAATAGGCTAGTAATCCCTTTGTAAAGGCTATTTTGTGATCTCTTGGACATACACCAAAGGAAGTGTAATTGGCATAAGAGAGGTTCTTTAGTCGCCGACGGGTGATGGAATCACAAACACGTGGGTAAAGTGGTACAAACTCTGCAGAGTATTATAACTATCATGATAGCCGTGCTCCCGGTTATGAGCACCTGGACAACTTCCATGATTAGAGGGAAATTGGGATTTGGGATGGTTATGGTTATGGTTATGGTTATGGTTATGATTATGGTTATGGTTATGGTTGGTTATGGATTTATTTCTGGTATTGAATATGGTTATTGGCAATGGTGAAATCTGGACTTATTGATGATGGTAATGAATTCAGTTTGGTATTATGGTATTACTTATGATTATGATGGGTTTGATTCATATAATTATAATATATTGCTTTTCAAATGTCTTAATGTACTTTTCAGCACTTAGCCATTATTGTTGTCGTCATTTGAATCAGCCACATGTCATACTTTCCACACTTGCTGAGTACGACATGTACTCACTCTTGCAATCCCCCCCCCCCCCAATAGTTGCAGGTCAGGATTGAGAGTTTAATGGCGATAATGCGGAGTTCTAGGCCGTGTCTACTGTCAGCTTTGCCTGTGGTGTTGATTGGAGCTGCGCATACATACCTTGTCACTTATGCTGCATAGTTGCTTAGTTTGCTTAATTAGTTTATTTCCGCTGCATTAGTTGAACTTGTCATTAATATTCATTAGAGCTTGTATTCGAGGATAAATCTAGTTTGTGTAATAAAATTTGGTTAATTAATCTTGTTCTGTGGTAATTTTCTGTATACTCTTTTGTGATTGCACTCGTGTATGTGTGATGAACATCCTGGGCACACATATACGTTAGCTTGGTTCATTTTTCGGGACCGGGCGTCACAGGCCCCCTCTTGAGCCATTCGGATCCCAGGGTAGTCCCACCAATCATCAACAAACCCAATCCGACTACCCCTTTCCCGAGCATCCACAATGGTCCAAACAGCACTAGCAAAGCCCTAATTAATCAGCTACGCCGCACCCATACTTGGCCTCGTGGTGACACTGTAGTCCTGGCTTATTCTCGCATGAACCGGTCCTTAGATCTAAAGCAAGCAAACCACCATAACATCCAACCCTTCCACATACCAGGCTTGCTTAGATCATCCATTACCATATCATATTTAACCAGTTCATGTTAACCATAATCTCATTCATGCATAGTTAAATTGAATGGTATAGTTGTTTCCCATCCCAGTTGATTAAGCGAAGCAAAAGGTAAAAAACCCTTCCCGACTCTCTAGCATAAATTTCAGGTGACAAGAGTGGTTTAAAAAGTCTAGTAAACTTCCTATCATAGGATTCCCATCAAAATTGACACAAGCATGCAGTTTTACAAACAAAACATTTATTTTAAAAACAGGATCAATATGCTTCAAGGACACTTGCCTTGCTCTTACTGTTGATTAGGGTCAATTTCTTCAAACTCTTGGTGCTGTAGATCCTCCGTGGCACTCTCTAGCGCAAATCCGTCTAATCCACACAATAAACATACAAGACAACAAACACAATCAAAGAGTGCACAAATATTACTCAATATGACATGACATGCATGATTGATGCAAATGCAAGGTAGAACTTGTTACTAGATTGCTTTTAATGATCACTAACTAGTTCTAATAGCTTTTACCAAGTTTATACAGGTTTGGAGTTGGTTAGATCAAATTTTAGAATTAATTCAACTTAATTTAACCAGAAAGATCGGACTAGTCCGCTAGGGACCGGACAAGTCCGCACTCCGCGAGATTAGCAGATTAGGGTTTTCTAGATCGACGTAAATTCGGAGATTAGGGGTTGAATTCTCGTAAGGAAAAGAGAATAGAAGGTATACCAGGTGTTTAGAACTCCAATGAACCAAGAAACTTGGAGGTAACACTTGGATCTTGATGATCTAGGGTTGGTGATGAACTTGGGGATGAATTGGTGGTGAAGGACGAAACTTGGTGGAGATCTCGATCCTTCTTCGTTTCCTCCTCTTCTTCTTCTTGCTTCGGATCTTCTCCTCCCTCCTTGATGGTGGCTCTCCACGAACTAGGGTTTGGGTGGGTGGAAAAGTGGCAAATAGATGTCAATCCAAGGGGTGGGGCTGTTTATATAGAGGTGGAGGCTAGGGTTAGATGGATTTCGAGTTTGGGATGAGTAGAGGCCGCTTTAGAGTCCCACATGGGCTCTAAAAGAGTTAGGCACGACGTCCCTAGGCCCACTTAACATGAAACCCAAGAAACAAGTCGTAAAACAAAATATCAACTCGGAGTTGCGAAATATCGGACAAGTCCGGAAAGGACCGGACTAGTCCGAAGTTGTCCAGAGAGAAAATCGGACAAGTTTGGCCTAAAATCGGACAAGTCCGACTTTGAACATAGAGGAAAACGGACAAGTCCGCTGGAACATCGGACTAGTCCGGAAAAGTCCAAGGACTTAGCAATTTTTCAAGGATTCTTGGAATATCGGACTAGTCCGCACAAAATTGGACAAGTCCGAAAGTCTCCAGTGCCAAAATCGGACTAGTCCGCAGCAAAAACAGACAAGTCCGTTTTTAGTCAGAGAGAAATCGGACTAGTCCTCAGTAAAATCGGACTAGTCCGCACTTTCCTGCGTTTTAAGTGCGGTTTTGTTCCAAATCAATTTTAAATGCTCTGAATCAATTTTAAACTCATTCCTCTTGTTGTGGGTTAATGTTAAACATGTATATGAGTGCATGTAGGGCATGATGCATGAAAATTAGGGTGTTACAAACCTACCCCCGTTAAAATGAATCTTGCCCTCGAGATTCGACGCGGAAGAGAAGAGAGAGGGAAATTCCTTCTTGAGATCATCCTCCAATTCCCACGTTGCTTCTTTTTTGGTGTGGTGCTTCCATTGAACTTTACACCATCTAATGACCTTGTTCCTTGTGACCCTATCCTTAGTTTCCAAGATTTTGACCGGTTGCTCGGCATAAGTCAAATCTTCCTCTAATTCCAGTTCTTCCATTGGCACTTGTTCTTCCGGTACTCTCAAACACTTCTTGAGCTGGGAAACATGAAATACATCATGTACGTCTGAAAGATGAGCTGGCATCTCCATCTTATACGCTACTTATCCTCTTTTGTCCAAAATCTTAAACGGTCCAATATAACGAGGTGCGAGCTTCCCTCTTATGTTAAACCTCTTATGACCTCTCATTGGTGACACCTTGAGGTAAACAAAATCTCCTGTTTCAAAAGCTAATTTCCTTCTCCTATTGTCTGCATAACCTTTTTGCCTTGATTGGGCAACCCTCAAGTTTTCACGAATTATTTGAACTTGCTTTTTGGCTTCTTGCAACACATCCGGACCAAATACTTGAGTTTCCCCTACTTCATTCCAGAATAAAGGTGTCCTACACTTCCTCCCATAAAGTGCTTCGTATGGTGACATCTTCAAACTTGCTTGGTAACTATTGTTGTATGAAAATTCCGCGTATGGCAAGCTTTTGTCCCAACTCTTCCCATGCTTTAAAGCACAAGCTCTCAACATGTCCTCCAAAATCTGATTGGTCCTCTCGGTTTGTCAATCCAAGGGGTGGAAAAGTGGCAAATAGATGTCAATCCAAGGGGTGGGGCTGTTTATATAGAGGTGGAGGCTAGGGTTAGATGGATTTCGAGATTGGGATGAGTAGAGGCCGGTTTAGAGTCCCACATGGGCTCTAAAAGAGTTAGGCACGACGTCCCTAGGCCCACTTAACATGAAACCCAAGAAACAAGTCGTAAAACAAAAGATCAACTCGGAGTCGCGAAATATCGGACAAGTCCGGAAAGGACCGGACTAGTCCGAAGTTGTCCAGAGAGAAAATCGGACAAGTCCGACTTTGAACAGAGAGGAAAACGGAAAAGTCCGCTGGAACATCGGACTAGTCCGGAAAAGTCCAAGGACTTAGCAATTTTTCAAGGATTCTTGGAATATCGGACTAGTCCGCACAAAATTGGACAAGTCCGAAAGTTTCCAGTGCCAAAATCGGACTAGTCCGCAGCAAAAACGGACAAGTCCGTTTTTAGTCAGAGAGAAATCGGACTAGTCCTCAGTAAAATCGGACTAGTCCGCACTTTCCTGCGTTTTAAGTGCGGTTTTGTTCCAAATCAATTTTAAATGCTCTGAATCAGTTTTAAACTCATTCCTCTTGTTGTGGGTTAATGTTAAACATGTATATGAGTGCATGTAGGGCATGATGCATGAAAATTAGGGTGTTACAAACCTACCCCCGTTAAAATGAATCTCGCCCTCGAGATTCGACGCGGAAGAGAAGAGAGAGGGAAATTCCTTCTTGAGATCATCCTCCAATTCCCACGTTGCTTCTTTTTTGGTGTGGTGCTTCCATTGAACTTTACACCATCTAATGACCTTGTTCCTTGTGACCCTATCCTTAGTTTCCAAGATTTTGACCGGTTGCTCGGCATAAGTCAAATCTTCCTCTAATTCCAATTCTTTCATTGGCACTTGTTCTTCCGGTACTCTCAAACACTTCTTGAGCTGGGAAACATGAAATACATCATGTACGTCTGAAAGATGAGCTGGCATCTCCAACTTATATGCTACTTATCCTCTTTTGTCCAAAATCTTAAACGGTCCAATATAACGAGGTGCGAGCTTCCCTCTTATGTTAAACCTCTTATGACCTCTCATTGGTGACACCTTGAGGTAAACAAAATCTCCTATTTCAAAAGCTAATTTCCTTCTCCTATTGTCCGCATAACCTTTTTGCCTTGATTGGCAACCCTCAAGTTTTCACGAATTATTTGAACTTGCTTTTTGGCTTCTTGCAACACATCCGGACCAAATACTTGAGTTTCCCCTGCTTCATTCCAGAATAAAGGTGTCCTACACTTCCTCCCATAAAGTGCTTCGTATGGTGACATCTTCAAACTTGCTTGGTAACTATTGTTGTATGAAAATTCCGCGTATGGCAAGCTTTTGTCCCAACTCTTCCCATGCTTTAAAGCACAAGCTCTCAACATGTCCTCCAAAATCTGATTGGTCCTCTCGGTTTGTCCATCCGTTTGAGGATGATATGCTGAACTAAAATTCAACCTTGTTCCCAAAGCTTCATGCAATTTTTGCCAAAATCTGGAAATGAATTGAGAACCTCTATCTGAGACTATCTTCTTCGGTACTCTGTGTCGACACACAATATTCTCCATGTATATCTCGGCCAATTGTGCAGCTGTATATTTAGTCTTCACAGGGACAAAATGAGCTGACTTGGTTAAGCGATCCACAATTACCCAAATTGAGTCATACCCGGACTGAGTATGTGGTAACCCAACTATGAAGTCCATTCCAATTTCTTCCTACTTCCATTCCGGGATCTTCAACGGTTGCAATAATCCGGCTGGCCTTTGATGTTCCACCTTCACTCGTTGGCACACATCACACAATGCCACATATTCAGCTATGTCCTTCTTCATGCGATCCCACTAATAGCAAGTCTTCAAGTCTTTGTACATCTTTGTACAACCAGGATGAATTGAGTAAGGCGAGTCATGTGCCTCTTTTAATATCGTCTCCCGAATATGCTTTACATTAGGCACAACGATTCTCTTTCCAAGCCATAAGGTACCATGTTCGTCTTCATCAAATCTGAGTTCTCTCCCTTCCTCGATCCTTTCCTTGATTTCCTTGATCTCCACATCTGCGGTTTGTGCTTCTCGAATTTCTTGCTCCAAGGTTGGGTTTAATTCCATCATCTCAATCTCATTTACAAACCCGAGGTTCAACCTTTCAAGCTCCTTACATAACTCGGATGGTAACTCTCGAACCGCGAGTTGATGACTTACTCCTTTTCTACTCAAAGCATTGGCCACTACATTAGCTTTTCCCGAATGATAGTTGATCCCCAAATCATAATCTTTGATGAGCTCCAACCATCTTCGTTGCCTCAAGTTCAGATCCGTTTGTGTGAAAATATACTTCAAACTCTTATGACCCGTATAAATTTCACACCTATGTCCAAGAATATAGTGTCTCCAAATCTTCAATGCGTATACCACGGCTGCTAGTTCAAGATCATGCGTGGGGTAATTCTGCTCATGTTTCTTCAATTGTCTTGATGCATAGGCGACCACTTGACCTTCTTGCATCAATACACATCCAAGTCCTTGTCTTGATGCATCACAATAGATGTCGAAACTCTTGCTTACATCCGGCAATACCAAAACTGGGGTTGTTGTCAACCTCTTCTTCAACTCCTCAAAACTATTCAGACAAGCTTCAGTCCATTGGAACGCCTTTCCCTTCATTAGCGACTCCGTCATAGGCTTGGCTATCTTGGAGAAGTCCTTGATAAACCGACGGTAATATCTAGCCATCCCAAGAAAACTCCTTATTTCCTTGACATTTTGCGGTGGTTCCCACTTCAACACGTCTCTCACTTTTCCGGGGTCAACCGATACTCCTCCTCCTGTGATTATATGACCCAAAAACGACACCTCTCTCAACCAAAACTAACACTTGTTGAACTTGGCATACAATTGATGCTCTCCTAATTTCTGCAGCGTAAGCCTCAAGTGTTCCTCATGTTCCTTCTCATCCTTTGAGTAGATCATAATATCATCAATAAACACCACAACGAACTTATCCAAGTACTCCA
The DNA here is from genome assembly GCA_036927565.1 of Tuctoria greenei. Classification (NCBI taxonomy): domain Eukaryota; kingdom Viridiplantae; phylum Streptophyta; class Magnoliopsida; order Poales; family Poaceae; genus Tuctoria; species Tuctoria greenei. The sequence continues at coordinate 42,349,832 of JAYESD010000011.1, forward strand.
TGAAGACCTTATTCATGAGGTACATAAAGTAGGCAGTCGCATTTGTCAATCCAAAAGACATCACGGTGTACTCATAAGATCCATACGGTGTCCTAAAGCTGTCTTGGGTATGTCCGATGGTCTAATCTTCATTTGAAAATAACCTGAACTCAAATCAATCTTGGAAAACACACAGACACCTTTCATCTGATCAAACAAATCCTCTATACGGGGCAAGGTGTACTTGTTCTTGATGGTCACCTCGTTGAGAGCTTGGTAATCCACACACATCCTTTGCGTTCCATCCTTCTTGTCCACAAATAAAACGGGCGCTCCCCAAGGTGAAGAGCTTGGGCGAATAAAACCTTTCTCTAGTTGCTCTTGAATTTGTTTCTTGAGCTCCGCTAATTCCACAGGGGGCATCCTATACGGCCTCTTAGCTATAGGTGCAGTTCCAGATATTAAATCAATAACAAACTCAATGTCTCGATCGGTGGCATACCTGGCAACTCGTCTGGAAAAACATCCAAAAATTCACACACCATCGGAATCTCCTCAATTGTGGCACCATCCATATGATTCAACTCCAATTGCTTCGGTGCAGTTTGAGATGCTTCAAATTCTACGGTGATCCCTTCTTCATTAGTCAACTTCACCGTCTTCGTGGCACACTCAATAACTCCATTGTGCTTCCTCAACCAATCCATACCAAGTATAATATCCAACCCTTGAGAATCCAAAACAATGAGGTTGGCAGAGAAGTCTACCCCCCTTATTCTAAGGCTTACTTTTGGACATACTATATTTGTCCTCATCTCTCCTCTAGGAGACTTAACCAATAGAGTAAACTTCATATGAGAGATAGGCAAACTATACTTGGCAACATACTTCGATGCAATGAATGAATGCGATGCTCCAGAATCAAATAACATAGTCGTGGGGTTGGAGTTGGCGAGAAACATACCAATGAACAAGTCATCCGCTTGTTGAGCATCCTCCGTAGAGACATGGTTCACGTTGCCACGAGCAAGATTCTGCTGTCTGCGGTTCCCTTGTGGTTGTCCTCCATTGGATCTAGGGTTTTGCCTTGGCGCGTTGCTTCCTTGACCAAGGCCTGACTTAGGACATTGATGCGCAAAGTGTCCAGCTTCTCCAAAAGTATAGCACTTCTTAACTCCACCAGAATTATTGGGACGTGCTTGGTTTTGAACATTTGCAGCAGGAAAATTAGCACGAGGTGCATAAGGCATTGGAGGCCTAGGTGCTTGCATAACAGGGTGCTGCTGCACAATCTGAGTTGGGCGCGGTGCATAACCAGGGCGCTGAGCAGGAATAGAAGGGCTGAAGTAAGGTGCATTGGGCAGCGCAAAGCGAGGGCGCACATTACTTCCTTGTTGTTGTCCTTGATATGGTGCCTTCCTCTTATTTTCTTGCTCCATCTCACGGATCTTGTTCTCAACCACAATCGCTTTGTCCACAAGCTTCTGAAAATTGGCATAATCATAGTTGAGTAGTTGCACTTGGTTATCATTGTTCAAGCCCCTCATGAACAAGTATTGCTTCCGACTGTCCCGACTAACATCCTCAGGCGCGTACCTTGAGAGTTGAGTGAATTTATTGAGATATTCCCTCACGCTCGATCTTCCTTGCCTTAAATTCTCAAATTCTTGCCTCTTCAAGATCATAACACCCTCCGGCACATAATGAGAACGGAAGCTCTCCTTGAATTTGGCCAAGTAATTCTCTCTTGGTTCTCATGAGCATTGCAATAAGCATCCCGAGAATCTGCAGCTACTCCAACTAGTTGATGAGAAGCAAACAAGACCTTCTCCCGCTCACTGCATTGGACAATAGCTAGCTTCTTCTCCACGGACTTGAGCCAATCATCCGCATCCATAGGGTCGGCCGCTTGAGCAAAGGTCGCCGTCCTAGTCCTCATAAACTCTCCCAATCGGTTATGAGGAGGCGGGGGTGACGGTGGAGGCGTGTGGGGCTGATTGTTGATATTGCCAGCCTGCAGCTGTCCCATTGTTTGTATCATGGTCTGCATGAGCTGGTTTTGCATAGCCAATAGCTGCTCAATGTTGATAGCTCCCTGAGTAGATCCTTGTTCGATGTTGTTCTGAGGTACTCCATGGTTCTCCTCCTCATCATTGCCATCCCTCTGGTTGCGAGTCCTCACCATCTAAAGAAAAGCAATAGGTAAGAATTAGAAAACGTCCCCAACTATATGCATCAAGGGATATGAAACTAACCAACTAGCTATACTAGCCTAGGTGGACATGGCAATGCTAAGGCATCTCAAAATCCTCTATTAATTACACAAGCAAGCAATATATATAGCAAACAGCACTCCAAGCAAAAACACATCGATTCCTGAGTGCTCCTATGTGCTCTAAAGTGTCCATTCTATCTAGGCTGCATCCTACGGTCAACCTGTGGCTCTGATACCAATCTGTGACGCCCGGTTCCGAAAAAATGAACCAAGCTAACACATATGTGTGCCCAGGATATTCATCACACATACACGAGTTCAATCACAAATGATATATAGAAAATTGCCACGGAACAAGATTAATTAACCAAATTTTATTACACAAACCAGATTATTCTCGAATACAAGCTCTAATGAATATTTATGACAAACTCAACTATTGCAGCAGAAATACTCTAATTAAGCGACTAAGCAAACTAAGCATAAGGGATAGCGCAGCTCCAATAAACACCACAGGCAAAGCTGACGGTAGACACGGCCTAGAACTCCGCATTATCACCATTAAACTCCCAATCCTCACCTGCAACTGTTGGGGGGGATTGCAAGAGTGAGTACATGTCGTACTCAGCAAGTGTGGAAAGTATGACATGTGGCTGATTCAAATGACGACAATAATAATGGCAAAGTGTTGAAAAGTACATTAAAACATTTGAAAAAGCAATGTATCATATTTATGTGAAGTAAACCCATCATAAACCATGTAACCATAATAATACCAGTCCATAATTCACCAATACCAATAACCATAATCAATGTCATAAACCATAATTCCAGATTTCACCATTTGCCAATAGCCATATTCAATACTAGAAATTAATCTATAACCATAATACCAACCATAACCATCCCAAATACCATCCCAATATCGAGTACCTTCTAACCATGGAAGTTGTCCAGGTGCTCATAACCGGGAGCACGGCTATCATGATAGTTTTATTTAACTCTGTAGAGTTTGTACCTCTTTACCCACGTGTTCGTGATTTCATCACCTTTCGGTGACTAAGAATCTCCCTTATGCCCATGACCTGCCTATTTAGACCCCACTGAGGTTTCACCGGTGGCGATGTCTCCCGCAGAGCACATCTTCAACCAAGGGCCCCCTCTTGAGCGATTCGGATCCCAGGGTAGTCCCACCAATCATCAACAAACCCAATCCGACTACCCATTTCCCGAGCATCCACAATGGTCCAAACAGCACTAGCAAAGCCCTAATTAATGAGCTACGCCGCACCCATACTTGGCCTCGTGGTGGCACTGTAGTCCTGGCTTATTCTCGCATGAACCGATCCTTAGATCTAAAGCAAGCAAACCACCATAACATCCAACCCTTCCACATACCAGGCTTGCTTAGATCATCCATTACAATATCATATTTAACCAGTTCATGTTAACCATAATCTCATTCATGCATAGTTAAATTGAATGGTATAGTTGTTTCCCATCCCAGTTGATTAAGCGAAGCAAAAGGTAAAAAACCGTTCCCGACTCTCTACCATAAATTCCAGGTGACAAGGGTGGTTTAACAAGTCTAGTAAACTTCCTATCACAGGATTCCCATCAAAATTGACACAAGCATGCAGTTTTACAAACAAAACATTTATTTTAAAAACAGGATCAATATGCTTCAAGGACACTTGCCTTGGTCTTGCTGTTGATTAGGGTCAATTTCTTCAAACTCTTGGTGTTGTAGATCCTCCGCGGCACTCTCTAGCGCAAATCCGTCTAATCCACACAATAAACATACAAGACAAGAAACACAATCAAAGAGTGCACAAATATTACTCAATATAACATGACATGCATGATTGATGCAAATACAAGGTAGAACTTGTTACTAGATTGCTTTTAATGATCACTAACTAGTTCTAATAGCTTTTACCAAGTTTATACAGGTTCGGAGTTGGTTAGATCAAATTTTAGAATTAATTCAACACAATTTAACCAGAAAGATCGGACTAGTCCGCTAGGGACCGGACAAGTCCGCACTCCGCGAGATCAGCAGATTAGGGTTTTCTAGATCGACGTAAATTCGGAGATTAGGGGTTGAATTCTCGTAAGGAAAAGAGAATAGAAGGTATACCAGGTGTTTAGAACTCCAATGAACCAAGAAACTTGGAGGTAACACTTGGATCTTGATGATCTAGGGTTGGTGATGAACTTGGGGATGAATTGGTGGTGAAGGACGAAACTTGGTGGAGATCTCGATCCTTCTTCGTTTCCTTCTCTTCTTCTTCTTGCTTCGGATCTTCTCCTCCCTCCTTGATGGTGGCTCTCCACGAACTAGGGTTTGGGTGGGTGGAAAAGTGGCAAATAGATGTCAATCCAAGGGGTGGGGCTGTTTATATAGAGGTGGAGGCTAGGGTTAGATGGATTTCGAGTTTGGGATGAGTAGAGGCCGGTTTAGAGTCCTACATGGGCTCTAAAAGAGTTAGGCACGACGTCCCTAGGCCCACTTAACGTGAAACCCAAGAAACAAATCATAAAACAAAAGATCAACTCGGAGTCGCGAAATATTGGACAAGTCCGGAAAGGACCGGACTAGTCCGAAGTTGTCCAGAGAGAAAATCGGACAAGTCTGGCCTAAAATCGGACAAGTCCGACTTTGAACAGAGAGGAAAACGGACAAGTCCGCTGGAACACCGGACTAGTCCGGAAAAGTCCAAGGACTTAGCAATTTTTCAAGGATTCTTGGAATATCGGACTAGTTCGCACAAAATCGGACAAGTCCGAAAGTTTCCAGTGCCAAAAATCGGACTAGTCCGCAGCAAAAACGGACAAGTCCGTTTTTAGTCAAAGAGAATTCGGACTAGTCCTCAGTAAAATCGGACTAGTCCGCACTTTCCTGCGTTTTAACCGCGGTTTTGTTCCAAATCAATTTTAAATGCTCCGAATCAATTTTAAACTCGTTCCTCTTGTTGTGGGTTAATGTTAAACATGTATATGAGTGCATGTAGGGCATGATGCATGAAAATTAGGGTGTTACACCTTCACTTCGGCCTTTTTGCAGGAAGCAAAGATGGCAGCCAGGTATTTGAAGATCCCACTGGATGATCCCCTTTGAGGGGCTGCCCTACTGGTAGGGCAGCTCTTGCATCTTCAGTCCTTCTTGCCAGTGCCTTAGGACTGGAGGTCGACGAGGGAGCAGCCTGGACACTTGGCTTCTGAGGCATCTGAGGCCTCAAGGGTAGGTGCTCCACATCCTTGACGAATTTAATCCTGGTGACCTTCTCGATCACAAACATCTGATATGGGGCATACCCACAAGATCTGTTGGGTGTGCAGGATATGTTGACTATGTCATTCCAGATGTAGTCCGCCACTTCAAACTGGCGGTCCTTGCTTATCACTCTCATCAATGTCCGGAGATAACCCTGCACACTCCCGGCATCTCCATCCTTGGGAGCAATGGTCTTCCTCAAGACTCTATTGAGCACCACAAAGAACGGCTTCATGTTCTTCGTCGATGGGGGGTTGAACTTGGAGTTTGGCTCATATAGGAACTTCATCCTATCCTTCTCAATGACACCTATGTTGTGGATGATCAAGCAGTCAGATCTTGAGGTGTCAAGGTGAAGCAGGCTTGCAAAATCTTCTTGAGTTATACTGTACTTGGATCCGTGAGTCATCTAAGTAACACTCTCATCATCTTCACTTGAGAAATGGCATGTTGCAAAAAATTGTGCAATGACCTCATCATTCAAGTTGTTCCTGAAGGCAAAGAGATCCTTCAGGCCATGCCTCTCAATGGCTTCCACCACTTCAGTGAACGGGGAGCAGCCCTTCTTCTCAAAATGTGCCCAATCAATCCATTGACTGCGCACAACCGGTGTCTTCATTGGGAGATACACAGATTTGTAGAAATCTGCATGGAAGTTGCACCAAAATCTTCCATTGGCAGCTTGCTTTGGTCGGCCATACCAATCAATGATTCTAAACTTTGCTGCTGAATCACTACCTTTCCCGTTGAACTTCTCTTCAGTGGGGTCCCGGACCCCTTCCCTCGGAGCATGCAGCTTCAACGGGCCAACTAGACTCGTTGCTATCCCTTTGCCCTTGCCTTTGGCTAGGCGGGCACTTGCCGAGCTAGGGCCACCACTGGTGGTAGCCCTAGAAGCTGGCACCTTGGAGGCCAGCTTCTTCGCTAGAACTTTCCTCTGAGCCTGAGTAGGAGACGGAGCTGGCTGGGAAGGTCCCTATTGGCACTTCTTGCCAAGACCCGTCGAGGGCATAGGTGCCACCTCGTGGTCCATCTCGTCCTCAAAGTCGGAAACTTCATTGTTCGAGCTCGACATGACCTGAGAATGAGTGGCATGAAAGAGAATGAATGATACAAGGCATAGGTGTGAAATGGATAGCAAGGAATTGAATTGAGGAATTGAAAAGTTAGGTTTTGAGTTCAGAAAAATTGGACTTGTCCGGTGTTCATCCTCAAAAACCTAAGAGACTGGACAAAAGTTGATTCGTAATGAACAACAAGCGTAGCATAAACGTAATACATCAAGGAGGCATGTATATAGTGAAATATGCTAGGCTATTTGATCAACAATGAAGAAATTTGGAATTTATAGGGTTTGAGTGAAAATTACCGAAGAAATCGATTGATTCTCAAAGAGGGGGGTGTTGAAGTCCGGACTTGTCCGAGAACTTCAATCTTCGAGCAAGGATGCTTGATCTCCACCCAAATGCAAAGCTTTTTGGTGGAGGGGATGCAAAATCGCATTGGGAGCTCGAGTGGAAGAGAGAGAACGCGTGAGGCAAGGGTGGAGGTGAAGAAATTAAGGTTTGGCGGCGGCTAGGGTTAAGGACACGAAAAATCAGACAAGTCCGGAGATGACCGGACTAGTCCGAACTTTTCCAGAGGCTATATCGGACTAGTCCGTTATCTACCAGACTAGTCCGGCCTAACCGGCACTGCGCGGACTAGTCTGCATGGGCGGACTAGTCCGGGGAACCACGGACTAGTCCGTGGTCACCAGGCAAGAATTTCTTAGCCCATTCATATATATTTGAATGTACATCTTTAGAAAATAGGGAGGCAAATCAAATCAAATAATCTTGATGAATATGATTAGTAAGCATACAACAATCAAGCAATGATCATAATTCACCAAGATCTAATAATTAACATAGTTTTCGGAAGAAAACTGAGAGAGGTGATTTTCACATTCCAATCAACATATTTTTAAGAATTCATACAGGTATGCAACATTTCAAGCCACACCCCGAGCATCAAGGATGTTTAGCTCATTTCGGAGTTCACAAAAGTGCTTTTCATCAAGTGGCTTGGTGAATATGTCGGCCAATTGCTTTTGGGTGTTGACATGGGAAATGGCTATGTCTCCTTACATGGAATGATCTCTCAAAAAGTGATGCCTTATGTCTATGTGTTTGGTTCTAGAGTGCTCAACGGGATTATGGGCAATTTTGATGGCACTCTCATTGTCACAAAGGAGTGGAATACGGTTCATATTGTAACCATAATCCCTTAGAGTTTGTTGCATCCAAAGGAGTTGTGCACAACAACTCCCGGCTGCGACATACTCTGCTTCGGCTATGGATAAGGCAATGGAATTTTGTTTCTTAGAGGACCATGAAACTAGGGATCTACCTAGGAATTGGCATGTACCAGAGGTACTCTTTTTATCTACCTTACATCTGGCATAATCTGCATCTGAGTAGCCAATGAGGTTGAATTTGGAGCCTTTTGGATACCAAAGACCAAGGTTGGGTGTATGAACTAAATATCTCAAGATCCTTTTTACGGCTGTCAAGTGACACTCCTTAGGGTTGGCTTGAAATCTTGCACACAAACATACACTCAACATAATATCTCACCTAGATGCACATAAATAGAGTAGAGATCCAATCATGGAGCAATATACCTTTTGGTCGATGCAAGTTCCATCTTCATTGAGATCCAAGTGGCCATTTGTTGCCATGGGAGTCTTTATTGGCTTCGCCTTGTCCATACCAAACTTCTTGAGTATGTCTTGCGTGTACTTGGTTTAGCTTATGAACGTCCCTTCCTTTTGTTGCCGCACTTGGAATCCCGAGAAGTACTTTAGTTCTCCCATCATTGACATTTCAAACCTATCTGTCATGATTTTACTAAATTCCTCACAAAAAGATTGATTAGTTGACCCAAAGATTATATCATCAACGTAAATTTGACAAATAAAAAGATCATTGTCAAAATTCTTTGTAAATAGTGTATAATCTACTTTGCCAATCTTAAAGCCATTTTTAATTAAGAAATCTCTAAGACACTCATACCAAGCTCTAGGAGCTTGTTTGAGGCCCTAGAGAGACTTACGCAAATTTAAACACGTGGTCGGGGAACTCTTCGTCTTCAAACCCGGAGGGGGTTGCTCCACATACACCTCCTCCTTGATTGGTCCATTGAGGAAGGCGCTTTTCACATCCATTTGATAGAGCTTGAAATCATGGTGAGTAGCATATGCAAGTAATATTCTAATAGATTCAAGTCTAGCTTCGGGAGCAAAAGTCTCAATGAAATCCAAACCTTCGACTTGTGAATACCCTTTGGCCTCAAGTCGTGCCTTGTTCCTTGTCACCACCCCGTGTTCATCTTGTTTGTTGCGGAAGACCCACTTGGTGCCAACAATGTTCGCATTGGGTCTTGCCACGAGTTCCCACACCTCGTTCCGCTTGAAATTGTTCAATTCTTCTTGCATTGCCACCACCCGGTCCGGGTCCTTCAATGCATCCTCAACCCTGCGCGATTCCAAAAAGGATACAAACGAATAGTGTTCACAAAAGTTAGCTATACGAGATCTAGTGGTTACTCCCTTTTGGATGTCACCGATGATATTGTCGATTGGGTGATCCTTTTGGACGCATTGGTGTACTCTTGGGTGTGGCACTTGAGGCGTTGTATCTTCATGATCATCTTCTTCTCCCCCTAAATGGTTGCCTTCGCTGACTTGTTGATTATCTTCATATTCTTGTGGTTGATCTTGTGTGGAAGCTCCCCCTTGATCGTTGACCTCCTCTTGTGGCTCATCTTCTTCATACATGTGTAGAGGTGACTCTTGTGGTCGAACTTCACCTAAGGCCATTCTTTTCAATGCTTGACAAGGAGCTTCTTCTTTACCTAGTACACATGGATCAACTTGCTCCTTTTGGGAGCCATTAGTTTTATCGAACACTACGTCATGTGCTATTTCAACAAGTCTGGAGGTCTTGTTGAAAACACGATAGGCGTAAGTGTTCGAATCATAACCAAGCAAGAAACATTCATCGGACTTTGAAGCGAACTTTGAAGTCCTAGGCTTCTTGTTTAAAATGTAGCATGGAGAACCGAAAACTCTAAAATATGAAATATTGGGTTTGTTACCGGTGAGTAGATCATAGGATGTCTTCTTGAGTAGTCGATGAAGATAAAGTCGATTTATGGCGTGGCAAGCGGTGTTAATCGCTTCCGCCCAAAATCGATCTGAGGTCTTGTACTCATCGAGCATTGTTCTTGCCATCTCTATGAGGGTTCGGTTCTTTCTTTCGGCAACTCTATTTTGTTGTGGGGAGTACGGAGCTTAAAACTCGTGCTTTATGCCTTCTTCATCAAGGTACTCCTTCACTTGTGTGTTCTTGAACTTCGTGCTGTTGTCGCTTCGAATGTTCTTGATTGTCAATGAGAAATCATTTTGAGCTCGCTTGAAGACCTTCTTAAGTATTCCTTGTGTTTCTGACTTATCATGCAAAAAGAAAACACAAGTGAAGTGAGAAAAATCATCAACAACTACTAAACCATATTTGTTACCGCTGATGCTTATGTAAGCAATTGGACCAAATAAGTCCATGTGAAGTAGCTCGAGTGGTCTTGTTGTAGTCATGACGTTCTTGGCGGGGTGAGGTGCTCCAACTTGCTTCCCGGCTTAGCACGCGCTATAAGGCCTATCTTTCTCAAACACAACATCCTTCAAACCTCGGATGTGATCGCCCTTGAGGATTTTTTGAAGGTTCCTCATACCAACATGCGCTAGCCGTCTATGCCACAGCCAACCCATGTTGGTCTTTGCAATCAAGCATGTGTCAAGTTTGGCTTTATCCTTGTTGAAGTCAACAAGGTAAAGCTTTCTCTTCAACATACCCTTGAATGCAATGGAACCATCACTCCTCCTAGAGACAGCCACACCCTCATTAGTGAACAAGCAACTATAACCTTTGTCACATAATTGAGATATGGACAACAGGTTATAATCTAAGGATTCAACATGTAAAACATGAGAAAGTGTGTGTTTAGAAGATATTGCAATTTTACCGGTACCGAGCACCTTTCCTTGACTATTATCTCCAAAGTAGATGCCCTCGTTTTGATCCTCATTTTCCTCATATTCAACGAATATTCTTCTTTCTTCGGTCATATGGTTGGTGCAGCCACTGTCTAGCACCCATTTAGATCCACCGGAGGAATAGGCCTGCAAAAACAGATTATGTCTCGGTTTTAGGTACCCAAGCTTGCTTGGGTCCTTGGAGGTTAGTTACAAGACATTTGGGCACCCACACATGAGACTTGGTGTTCCCATGGCGTGGCCCAACATAATAAGCATAAACCTTTCCATAGTTATTTCTCATTAAGACATACAAGGCACTGAAGGTTCTAAACAATAATTGTTGTTGTTTATATACAGGACTAGTCTGGAAGGCCGGACTTGTCCGGAGGACCGGACTTGTCCGAACACCAACCGGACTAGTTCGGTGTTCGTGTGTGATTAATGTTTTAATCTTTGACTTTCCAGTTTGAGAGGGTCTTCCCTTTACAAAGGTAATCCTCTCCTTGTTATTCTTATGGCTTCTAGCATGTTGCTTTTCACCATAAGAGTAACTAATGCCATATTTGAAATTTGGAGGTCTTTTGACCAAGTATGCACTACGTGCATATTTGATCTTCTCCTTGTCAAATATGCAACTTTGGGCAGGATGTTTATCCTTTGTAGAGGTTGGCTTGTCTTTCAAACAGGTGTCAACTTTCATACATGTACAAGCATGAGAAAACTCAGTTTTAGTGGGTTGAGAAGGTGAACTTGAAGAGGAAGAAGGTTCACCTTGCTTGAGTGACTCAACTTGCACTTCAAGGATCTTGTTAACCTTGATCAGGTCAGCAAGTGGCCCCTGTTGTAGCATTTGAGTCGGTTAACTCCAAGCAAGTTTCCTTGCTTGAAGCTAACTCAAGCTCTAGTGAATTGCTTCGTTCCTTTTCAAGTTCTAGAAGCTTGTCAAGTTCGACATATTCCTCCTTTTGGGAGATGATCATGTCCTATTGACAATGTATCAACCTCTCCTTCTCAACAAGTTGATCAAGAAAAATTTCATTTTATGGCAGTTTTCCTATCTAGTCCAACAAGCATATCATCATTATCACTATTGATTTCATCATCACAAGAATAGGAATGCACGAAAGGGGTTTTAATGGTTACCTTGTGTTTACCTTCCTTTTCCATAAGGCAAGTGCCATCTCCCTTCCATGCGCCAAGTGTAGGGAAGAGAGTAGACTTCTTGGATGTCTTCTCGATGGCTATGCTATCAATCTCCTCTTCTTCGGATGATGAGGACTCATCATTTGAGTCCCACTCTTTCCCAATGTGCGCTTGTTCGGCTTGTTTCTTCTTCTTGAAGAATTTCTTGGGTTGAGGCTTGGCTTCTTTGGTCTTCCTCTTGTTCTCTTCATATGAGCAATCAACTATAAAGTGGCTATACTCACCACAATTATAGCATGCCCGCCTCAACTTTGGTTTTGTTCTTTCCTTGTACTTTCCTTCGCTTGACTTTGTACCTTGTCTTTTTTTTCATTATTCTCTTCTTCATGAACAATATCATGTCTTCTTCATCTAATTCACTGCTCTCATCGTCACTGTCTTCTTCTAGTTGTGCTTCTCTAGCTTCTTTAGATAGGGGCTTGAGGGTGGACTTCAAAGCAACCCCTTTCTTCTTTGCCGAGGTGAGGTCGGCAATCTCCTTGACATGCTTTGCTTGTTTTTCCATCATCTCGAAGTTGATGATCTTTCCAAGCAATTCATCTGGGGTCATCCTTTTGTATCTAGGGCTTTCTCTGATCATGGAGCATAGGGTGACGTTGTGAGGCATGAAAGCTCTAAGGATGAGCTTTACCACCTCGTGGTCATTTCACTTCTTACTTCCGTATGATCTGACCTTGTTGACGAGTGTCTTTAATCCGTTGTACATGTCTTGAGGTGACTCGTCTTCTTCAATTGCAAATCTTCCTAATTCGTCTTCAATCATTTTGATCTTTGCTAAGCACATGTCGGTCACCTTCATGTGCAGTTTGTAGTGTGTCTCATATCTCCTTAGCAATCTCGAGTCCATCCACCTTGGTGAACTTTTCCCGACTGAGCGAAGAGGTAATTACGGTCGTGACTTGAGCATTTCGATGGATAGCCTCCTCTTGGCTTGGTGTGAGCTCTTCGTCATCGTCCGGGATATCTATCCCTGTGCACACAATATGCCATAAACTTGGATTGACGGAAATTAGATGCATTTTCATATTTTGCCTCCACATTGAGTAATCACTTCCATCGAAATGTGGGGCTTCTCCAAGTGGGATAGACAAGTAATGATTATTGTTGGAATTTAGACGATCATAGTTAAAAGGATATCGGGAGTAGTCGGTGTGACTACTCCCCTTCTTCTTTTCTTCGATCTTCACTTTCCCTATAGAAAGTGTCTTCTTTCTTAGGAGCGCCTTTAGCTCTAGCGTCTCCTCATTGTCTTCCTCAAAGTCTTGAATGGCTTCGAGCAGCTTCTCCACCTTTAGGTTCTTGTCATCATCAACCTTTTCTTGGTTGTTACTCTTGTGGATGTCCTTCATGTCTGACATGATCTTCTTCGAGCGATTAGTCTCTTTCTTGAAGAACCTGCTCTGATACCAATTGAATGTGGCCTAGAGGGGGTTAATATTCCTTTTTGAAATTTGTTAGAACCTGCAACACTTGACAACCAGTTCAAAACCAGAGATATCGGACTAGTCCGGTAAAGTGCGGACTAGTTCGGTGTGTACCGACTAGGTTGATTAAGTTTGATCAATTAATTTGATTTTTCGACGTATGCAGCGGAAATATACAGTCAAATCAAGTGTTGCAAGATTATGGACTAGGGTATATCACAATTCAATCTTATGTTTAATGATTCAAAGTAAAATAAGCAATAATGATTGAAACCCTAGATTGTTGTAATGGATAAGAATGATGAACACCAAGAAAGACACAAGGATTTATCTCGTGGTTCGTCTCACACAAAGGCAACCTACATCCACGTTGAGGAGTCCACAAAAGGACCGGGTCTTCTCCAACCCTACCCTCGTCGGATTGCCACGAAGGCCAATCCTCTTCCACTTATCACAAAGGGGTGAATAACCGAATTCAAAGGGGCCTTCTCACACGTTGAGTGCTCCCTTAGATTACAACATGAAATACCACCAAGAACACACTCAAAAGATTACAATGAAATCACAGGAGTGTGTTAGAGAATCAAACCAAGAGCTCAATGAGTGTTGAACGTGTCTCTCCAATGATCTAGAGTGTATCCTCAAAGGTTTGATCTTTGTTGCACTTAATTTCGTGGAGAGATGTGTTTTTGGAGGCTCTTGGGAGGTGTGACGGCGCTAGGGTTTGAGAGAGTTTAAAATTTGGTCGTGCACCTCTATTTATATGGGGTTTCTAAAAGTGACCGTTAGGGTTTAGAAAGATCGGACTAGTCTGTGGTGGACACCGGACTAGTCCGGTGTGCTGTGTGTAACAAACCCTAAGTGTCCCGAAATATCAGACTAGTCTGGCTAGGAGCAGACTTGTCCGATTTCACTTCTGTAAATCTTCAGACTAGTCCGATGGACATCGGACTTGTCCGTGCAGTGAAACACTAAGTGGTTATGGGTGACAAGTCCGCACTTGGAGGACTTGTCCAATTTAGGTCAGAGGGTTTTTTGGACTAGTCCGTGCTAACATCGGACTTGTCCAATTTAGATCGAAATGAATAACGGACTAGTCCGGTGGTGATCGGACTTGTCCGATTTTGTGTGACTTGTGAAGTGTTTTGAGGACTAGTCCGCACTAGGAAGGACTAGTCCGATTCTAGTCAGAGAGATATCGGACTAGTCCGATGGATATCGGACTTGTCCGATTTGTGGAGAGAGGATATCGGACTAGTCCGGTGACATTCAGACTTGTCTGGTCCTGTGTAACTTTGTGCAATGTGTGTGTTTAATTGTGATTGAGCTCTTGGGGTGTGTTTCCTTAACACACTCCATACACAATGATCTACTATTCTTCTTCCTTGAGCTCATTTCCACTTTGCTTCTCATTCTCCCTTCTTTTTGGCACTTTGCTTATTTTGCTATTAAAACCTGTGCTCATCTCAACAAATAGGTTAGGATCTCATTTGTTTGTCATAAATCATCCAAAACCCACAAGGGATTCCTAGATGCACTTTCAGCTCGACGGGTTGAGCTTGGACACTGGGATATGCAGCTGCTCGAAGGCTGCGCGACTGAGGAGGTTGAGGCTGACCCCACCATCTATCAAGATGTAGTGGAGCTTGACGTTGTCAATGGTGAGGGCGGCAAGAAGAGGTAGAACCCTTGCCCCGGCCATGTTCTTGGGGCAGTTGGAGGCGTCGAAACTAATCGGTGTGTCCTTCCACTGGTGGTGCCGAGCCGGAGTGGGGGCCAGGGCTATTGAAGCCACTGCACGGCGGAGGGTATTGACCGCGTTCTGGGACGCTGGATCCCAAGACGCTCTGCATATGATATGGAGTGTCTTGCGACGCTCATGGTCGCTGCTGGCGTCGGAGTCCTCATCTTGGTGGACCACTTTGACGGCCCGCTCTTACTTCTAGTACTCCATCTCCTCATCATCGTCAACTTTGGGATTGACCTTTTGCTTTCCCTCCCGCTGGTGGAAGGTGGTGTCGTTCGGGCGCTCCTACGCTCGCTCTTAGCAGCATTCCGCACATCTCTTGCTCTCTCGGCACTCGCTCGCGGTGTGGGTGCGAGTCATGTGCACCAGGCAGGGCTTGGCACTGTCGTCAGTAGCAGGTGGCTGACGTGGGCTCTTGTCGGAGCGTGGGGGTTTTCCCCACCAGTTGCCACTGCTACGGCAACAGGATATCCGTTCAGCGGCTTGTTCTGACTGCCGCCCCAGTTCATCTTCTTGCCGCTACCTGGGGTACCAGCACTGTCGCTCGCTTGGCCAGCTCCACCTGTTCCAGGGGAGCTCTGGGTGTGCCAGTCACGGCCCTCAGTCGCGCGGGCACACCGATCCGCGATGGAGAAGAGCTCGGAGACATCTTGCACGTTGTGCATGGCTAGCTTCTTGAGCATCTT
Source organism: Tuctoria greenei (assembly GCA_036927565.1). Lineage (NCBI taxonomy): Eukaryota > Viridiplantae > Streptophyta > Magnoliopsida > Poales > Poaceae > Tuctoria > Tuctoria greenei. The sequence continues at coordinate 42,365,440 of JAYESD010000011.1, forward strand.
CCGGTCACGCACTCCATGCCGGAACACTACTTTGACAGAAGCATTCGGGATGTTGGGGATGGAGTTGTGTACCTGGGAGAAGCGCTCGATGAATGACCTTAGCATCTCCTTGGGTTGCTGGCGCATGGCGTGGAGGTCGAGCTCGGTGCCGGATCGCATGTAGGAGCTGCCAAAGTTCGCTGTGAACTGTCGACAAAGCTCATCCCAATAGGTTATGGACCCCTCGGGCAGGTTCATCAGCCATGACCGGGCTGAGCCCACCAGGGCGACAGGGAAGTAGTTTGCCAGGACTGGCTCATCTGCTCCTGCAGCTAGGAGCGTCGTGGTGTAGATCTGCATGAACTCTACAGGGTTGACGCTCCCATCGAACCTTTCCAGCGGGTGTGGCCAGAACTTGTGTGGCCACGTCGCCAGTCGAAGGTATGGTGTCAAGGCCATGCACCCTTCGACGAGCTTCATCGGAGTGGTGTAGGGGACAGCATACGCCAGGAGGGTTTGCTACGCCACGTGTGGTTGCTGCGGGACCTGCTGCTGTGGCAAATACTATTGCGGTACCTAGTGTACCGGGCAGTGCAGGGGTGCAGTCGACCCAACGTAGTCCTGGTCCAATGGCAGCGGTGGAGGGTTTACCTGAGGTGCTCCTCGGATGGAGGACTCCTCCTGCTTAGACCCTCGAGGCCCATACTCGGCATCGAGGTTACGCCGTCTCTCCTGCTTTTGCCTGATGATGACGCGAGCATCTAACTGTGCTTGACATCGGTCAAGCTCAGCCCTCAGGTCCTCCATGGGGATCTTGCCAGTGCTGGTAGGCCTGGTAGATCTGGAGTCGTCGGTGCAATGGTCGATGGATGGCGTGCACGATAGCAACACGTGACGTCTCCCTCTGTTCGGAGAGTTGATGGCCGCGACAATGAAGTGGTCGATGTCTTGGATCCACTGCTGAGCCGCTCCCTGGGAAGCGTTCAACGATGGTGGATGGTGGAGAATAGCCCTGGCCGCTGCCAGAGCGCTATCCGGGCTTATTGTCGGCGGCGCTGGGGAGCCGACTGAGCCGGGATGTGTCCCTACATGCTGTTCTGGCCAGCCATACCTGCACGGGGGCATGATGGACCAGAGAGTGACGCTCGATTGACGGATCTGGTCACCGCATGACGACCACGGAAACTGCCTTCCACGGGCCTAATGAACACCATAGTGGTGAAAGCCCTACCACTTTTTTGAGGGAAAAAGCCCCTACCTGGCACACCAAATGTTGAAGTGTTAATGCCACACTTCCCTCGGATCTGCTAAGGAGCAGCCTGCGAAGGTTCTTTGTTCGGCGGGGCTTAGGCCTCAATCAAGTGTTCTAGTGGAAGAGAGTATGACACGATGTTTTTTACGTGTTTCGGGCCACAAGGAGCGTAACACCCTACTCCACGGTGGGTGGTATTGCTAGTATGTGTGTATGCGTGTGTGTGATGTTCCATCCATTGTAACGGTGGCGGTCCGGCCCTTCTATAGACAAGGTCAGATGCCTTACAAGTGGGTTCCTGGGGCCCAACAGGTGGTCCCAGGGCGATCTTATCCTAAAGACCTAAGGTTTCTCGCATAAGATTGCTCTGACCAAGGCAGTGAAGACTCGCCATCTTGCCTCCTCTCTTATCAGTAGCCCATGCGCTGTTGCCGACGGTGGCAGAAGGTGTCCCATCAGCCTTTCTTTTTGCCGCAAGCTACCCACTTGGCCAAGTGGGATAGGCCTGCTGCGCCTTCACTGTGACGCGATTGGTCATAGTGGTCTCTGACCGTTGGTGTGCTCCGCGTTTGGCGCCGGAGATGGGTGTGCATCTTCAATGCTTGGCTTGAGCAGGGTGCACCATCCCTTGACTCCTGCATCTTACTGTCCGAGACGAGTTGCAGGACACATGGCAGTGTTGGGGCTGATCTCCGCTGGGGAGGTCAGACCTAGTCCTCCGTGACGTGTGGCAGCTCCAGGGCTCGTCAGGGGACGTGGCAGCTCTGGGCCCTTTCCCTTGGGGGGTGCTAGTCCTGGCGCTCCGTGCCATGTGGCTGTAATGGGACACTCCCCCAAGGTTGGGTGAGGTCCCATCCCTACACGTGGCGTCTCAGGAGCCCATCACACTAGAGGGGCCAAGTTCCACCTCCAAGGCTTACGTGGCAGCACTGGAGCTCAATCTTGAGGGAGGTAGAGATCTTGGTACCTATGGAACACGTGGTGGCTCTGGACATGCTTTGGTGTCTTCATCCTGTGTGCGAGGGTACCCCGTCTACAAGGTACCGACACTATGAAATAACATTGGTTCAATGATGATTTAGTTCATTACCTTAGGATGGTTTGTGCCTAGGCTCTTAAGGTAATTACTTAATATGCTAGCATGGTGCTAGGATAAAAAGTAGCATTGAATGTCTCGTAGACCCACGGACTGAAGAGGTAGGCAGTAGGTGGTGATAGCCCTATCTGAACTTTTGTAATCCTCCACATTCGGCTATGCCACAGGCTCTTGTCGGGTATCGCCTAGTGTTGCTAGGGGTAAACCCGTACCTGATATGTTAATCCACTTAGCATGAGAATTCATAATTAATATAATCATTAGTAGCTAACTTATCCAATGTATATGTACATTAGAAGCATAGGAGGAATCTCTACCTAACTCTTAGCCTAGTTCCTCTACCTCATTTATCCCCTTAGGATAGAATGCTCTTGTGTGTGTCACACTACCTCAACTTACATTTAACCCATCCTTGCTAGAACCCTACCTAGACCAACCTAAGGCTTTCCACTTGATGATTGTTTTACTTCTATCTAGCCTTCCTTTGGGAAAATATAAATGACACCATTTGGGAATACTCTTTAAAGGAGAAATGCTACATCGATAGTTTTCGTGCGCTTGCGTATGTTCATTAAAGAATCAAAACCTACCAACAAGCATTTCTAGCACCACTGCTAGGGATGGCATAGGAAATATCAACAAGCATTTCTAGCCCCGTTGCCGAGGAAGGCAGCCGAAGTATTACATGATAGAGTCAATAGGATACGACCCTGGTAGGTTTTAGTAGGATGACCCCTCTTTGTTTTCGCATTTTATGTGAAAACAGGGTAGTGTATGTCTCATTTCCGCTTGCCGAAAAACTTTGTTGAAGATCCCAAATCCCTTCTAAGAGATCGATCTCGTGTTGTAACCCCTCAAAAGCTTCGAGCGGCAATGAAATCCAGCACAACCGCACCAACGACAGAAACACCAACGGCCCAGAAGACCCTTCGTGAGTTTTCGGCTCCCTCGGCTAACAATGTGCATGTTGGCCCACTGTTAACACAGGAGATGTGAACTTCGAAATCAAGACTGACCTAATCACTATGGTGCAAGCCAACCCATTTTGTGGGAAGGCTAACGAGGATGCAAGTGCTCACCTGCAACAGTTCCTTGAGATCCGTAGCACTTTTAAGATAAAGGATGTGTCTCCTGATGTTGTCCGTCTTAGGTTGTTCCCGTTCTCTCTTCTTGGGAGAGTGAAACAGTGGTTCTACATGAACCGAAGTGCTATAGACACTTGGGAGAAATGTTCTACGGCATTTCTCGCCAAATTTTTCCCGTTAGGCAAGACCAATGCCCTACGCAGAAGAATTTCTAGCTTCCATCAAGATGCCAAGGAATCTATTCCCGAGGCTTGGGAAAGGCTTCAGGAGTACATCCTAGCCTGCCCCCACCATGGGATGGATGACTGGCTCATAATCCAAAACTTCTAGAACGGGTTGATCCCTTACGCCTGTGACCATGTTGATGCTGCTGTTGGAGGTGCCTTCTTCTCATTAACGGTGCCCAAAACCAAAGATTATATTGAGAAGATGGTGTCAAACATGGGTTGGAGCGACGAGTGTCTCCATACCTGCTAGCGAGGCATGCACACCTTGAAGGAGGTGGACATGATCGCTACTAAATTGGACCTCCTTATGAAGAAAATTAATGGACAAGGCAATGGTGAAGTATGCGGCAATGCATATGCCTTAGACTCTCACATCACTTGTGAAGTCTGTGGAAACACGGGCAATTTGGCAAATGACTGCCCAGAAACCCGTGAGGATGCCCTATACCTAGCCAACAATGGAAACAACAATGGTTATCGTCCAGGAGGTCAAGGGTGGGTCCAACCCGCCCATTCTTTCAAGGAGGGTACAACAGCGGCAACAATGGAAATCAACCCAACTTGAGAGAACTTGCCATTAGCCAGCTAAAGATCAATGATGCTCTATCCAAGAAGTTTTCGGCTAATGACAACACCCTAGAAAGCATCAATGCCAAGATTGAAGGACTATCCTCAACCTTCAAGAATCAATTGAGTTTTAACAAGATGATGGAGACTCAGTTGGCTCAACTGGCAAGTGTTGTTCCTTCAATAGAGAATGGCAATGATGAGTATGTTTAGGCCCGATCTTCCGAAAGGAATATCCATTGGGGTGGAGAACTCAACGTTGATGATCCGCGGCACTCGAGCGGTTCGAGTACCCCTGCAATCACTACACCACGGATCCGTTGGTTATCAACCATTCTGCACACGCTTGACCTCGCCAAGAAGGCTAATCTGTGCAAGTGCAACTGAGAACACGAGCAAGAACGTCGAATACACGATCAGAAAATCACGAAGTTCGGGTCTCACAAACCGTAGAATGACGATATTATTGATCTAAGCAAAACCCACCGAATATGACCGGCGTCTGCAGTATTTATAGGCTAGGGTTCGACCAAAACACGATTAGACGCGTCCCTAATGGACTCTTACGGGATACAAGGCCCAAATGCCCGATTCGGTGGCGCAGCACCGGATAGAAATCTGGACTCGATTTGTTTTGACGATTCCCAATGACTCCGGAGGAATTTTGAGGTGGGACCAGAACCATTGGAAATTTTATCTTCTCCTCTTTCCGATCATATGTAGAACGTCAAAAACGGAGTCTGTATGCCTCCTGGGCATCCGTTTTAAGGTGGACTGCTCCTGGACTCCGAGTTGAACTCGAGTCCGAGTTGTAAACTGTTTCCATCAACTTGTGGACGTCCCAGCTGGTTCTCCACGCTCCCAAGGCCTCTTTCCTTCACTTGTTGATCTTCTCCATTATTCCTAATAACAATTAAATCATCACATAGCAATCTATTCTCAAACTCACATGCAAAAGAAGTTAGGAACGAATTCACCTGCTGATTTAATAACCGTGCTTGTGCTCTTGTGATTGGTCCTTGCAGTTCAATATGCGTCTCCGCTGTTGTGATGTCCTTATCATCCTCCCCCTCTTGAATTGGAGTCATCCTCGACTCAAGTTCATCTTCTTCTCCCAAGTACGGTCGCAAATCTGAAATGTTAAATGTAGGACTAACCCCAAAATCGGGAGGCAATTCAAGCTTGTATGCATTATCATTAATCTTTTCAACGATCTTAAAAGGACCAACAGCTCGTGGCATAAGTTTATATTTTCTCAAGTCGGGAAATCGCTCTTTTCTCAAATGTAACCACACCAAATCACCCGGTTCAAGTTTTACTTCTTTTCTACCTTTACTACATGCAATTCTATACTTCTCATTCATCATTTCAATATTTTTCTTTGTAGTTTCATGCATCTTAAGAATGAATTCAGATCGTTGTGTAGCATCCAAATTTATAGTTTCAGAAGGAGACAAAGATAGTAAATCAATAGGAGCACGGGGATTGAAACCATACACTACCTGGAATGGACTTACCTTTGTCATGGAGTGAACGGATCTGTTGTAAGCAAATTCTATATGTGGTAAACACTCCTCCCACAACTTCAAATTTGTTTTCAAGACAGCCCGCAACATAGTAAATAATGTATGATTAACTACCTCGGTCTGTCCATCCGTTTGTGGGTGACATGTAGTTGAAAACAGCAACTCGGTTCCCAATTTATACCACAAAGTTCTCCAAAAATGACTTAAAAATTTTGCATCACGGTCAGAAACAATGGTATTTGGCACACCATGTAAACGAACAATTTCCGTCATAAATAAATTAGCAATGTGTGAGGCATTATCATTCTTATGACAAGGTATAAAGTGTGCCATTTTGGAAAAACGATCAACAACTACAAAAATACTATCCCTCCCCCTCTTAGTCCTAGGCAATCCCAAAACAAAGTCCATAGAAATATCCTCCCAAGGTACACTAGGAACAGGAAGAGGCATATAAAGACCATGTGAGTTAAGGCGAGACTTAGCTTTATTGCAAGTAGTGCATCATGACATGTAGCGCTCGACATCACGCCTCATCTTTGGGAAAAAGAAGTGTGTGTACAGCACATCTTCAGTTTTCTTCACTCCAAAATGTCCCATCAAACCTCCTCAATGTGCTTCCTGCAAAAGTAATAGACGAACGGAGCTAGCTGGAATGCATAGCTTGTTAGCACGATAGAGGAGACCCTCTCGCAGCACATATTTATTCCAAATTCTTCCTTCTCTACAATTTTCAAAAGCATCTTTGAAGTCCAAATCAGTAGGAATAATGCTTTAATTGTTTCCAAACCAAAGATTTTATGATCAAGTTGGGACAGCATGGTATAACGCCTAGATAATGCATTGGCAATGATATTTTCCTTCCCTTTCTTATGCTTAATGATGTATAGAAACGACTCTATGAACTCAATCCATTTAGCATGTCATTTATTCAGATTGGTTTGACACTTAAGATACTTCAATGATTCATGATCGGAATGTATGACAAACTCCTTAGACCAAAGATAATGTTGCCAAGTTTGTAATACACGCACTAAGGCATACAATTCCTTATAATAAGTAGAATAATTCAAAGAAGGACAATGAAGTTTTTCACTAAAGAAAGCAACGGGTTTACCTCCTTGTATGAGAATGCCTCCAATACCAATGCCGCTTGCATCGCATTCTAGCTCAAAGGTCTTGTCAAAATCAGGAAGTTGTAGCAACGGTGCTTGTGTAAGCTTCGATTTGAGAGCATCAAAAGCTTGTTGCTGCTGTTGGCCCCATCGAAATGGAACTCCCTTCTTCGTTAGCTCATGTAGAGGTGCTGCAATGGTGCTGAAATCCCGCACAAAGCACTGATAAAAACCTGCAAGACCAAGAAAACTACGAACCTTTGTGACGGTTGTTGGAGCTGACCAGCTGGTGATTGCTTCAATTTTTGCCTCATCCATCTCAATTCCCTGCGGGGAAATGACATAGACAAGAAACGAGACTCGATTGGTGCAAAAGATGCACTTTTCGAGGTTACCAAACAAATGTGCATCTCTCAAAACAGTAAAAACAGCACGTAAATGATCAAGATGTTCATCATATGACTTGCTGTAAATGAGGATATCATCGAAGTAAACCACCACAAATTGTCCAATGAAAGCACGTAAAACCTCGTTCATTAATCTCATAAAGGTGCTCGGTGCATTAGTTAAACCAAAAGGCATGACTAACCACTCATAAAGTCCAAACTTGGTTTTCAATGCAGTTTTCCATTCATCTCCTAGTGCCATTCTAATTTGGTGGTAACCACTACGCAAGTCAACTTTTGTGAAGATGATAGCACCACTCAATTCATCAAGCATGTCATCTAATCGAGGAATAAGATAACGATATTGAATGGTGATGTTATTAATCGCTCGACAATCAACACACATGCGCCAACTACCATCTTTCTTAGGAACCAAAAGAACAGGAACGGAACAAGGGCTAAGGCTTTCACGAATGTACCCGCGATCCAAAAGATCTTGGACTTGTCGCTGAATTTCCTTAGTTTCTTGTGGGTTCGCCCTGTATGCTGCACGATTTGGCAAACTTGCTCCTGGAATCAAATCGATCTTGTGTTCAATGCCTCTCATCGGTGGTAAACCAGGGGTATCTCAGAGGGAAACACATCCTCAAACTCCTGCAAAAGGTTAGCAACAGCAGGGGGCAATGCAATAGAAAATTCATGAAGTGAAAACATGGTTTCTTTGCAAACTAAAGCATAGCACATCCCCTTAGCATCAAATAAATCAGCAAGTTCAGATTTAGTTGCGAGCAACGATGGTGATTTTAACTTAATAACTTGCTGTTTTTCAGATTCTAATTTTGTTGCTTTGCCATCACGAATTTTACTCTTCTCAAAATGGACAATTTCAGCAGGAGTCATGGGGAGCAAAGTGATTTTCTTTCTCTTATGCATGAGAGTATATTTATTGGTTCTACCATGATGAATAGCATCTGTATCAAATTCCCAAGGACGACCCAATAAAAGAGAACAAGCATCCATAGGAACAACATCAAAATCAGCAAAATCATGGTATGAACCAATTGAAAAATGTATTCTTGCTGTTTGTGTTACCCGAACCTTACCGCTGTTGTTGAACCATTGAATGTGGTACGGATGAGGGTGTGCTCTTGTTGTCAAACCGAGTTTCTTGACGACATCCGTGTTCACCAAGTTATTGCAGCTACCTCCATCAATTATAGTGTGTACACGGCAGTCCTTGACGACGAGAATCATGTGGAAGAGGTTGTGTCGTTGTAGCTTGTCGTCGGTCTCCACTTTGGAGCTCAAGGAACGCTGCACAATGATGCTCCTATAGTTCTCCGTCGCCACTGTACCAAGTACCTCTTCTTCGGTGTGTTCGTCATTTGGATCTGTAAAGTCAGTAGCAAGAGAATATTCATCTTCAACATCTGAAGTACTATCATACCCGCCATCGTCACGTGCTATGTATGCTCGTTTGCTCGGGCAATCTCTCATCATATGACCAAGTCCCTGGCAGCGGTGACACTTAATGTCGGAAGTACGACCCGTAGAAGGAGTGGACGACGAAGGCTTGAATGATGTTGCCTTGTTGCCTTCCGGCACGCGAGAAGGTGGAGCAGCAGGTATAGTTCGTTGGCTGCCATTGGGTGGTGTAGTCGCTGCACGGGGGGTCCGAGATGGTGCTATTTTGGATGGTGTAGTCGTTGCACGCGGCGTGAAGTTGCTCCTCGTGCGATGTTGCTGTTGTTGTCAGCCCTGCAATTCTTTTTCTGCCAACATAGCAAGCTGAAACAATCTATTAACAGTATCATATTCCTTGTAATCAACAATGTCCTGAATTTCACGCCTCAACCCCCCATAAAAATGAGCTATTTTATCATCCATGTCCTCTACTACCCCACAACGCAGCATACCCTTTTGTAACTCTTGATAATACTCCTCTACGGACATGTTACCTTGGTCTAAACGTTGCAATTTTTTGCGAAGGTCCCGCTGAAAAGATGGAGGAACAAATCAAACACGCATAGCTTCCTTTAATCTATCCCATGTTGGAGGGTCAGTTCTAGTTTTAACAAGTTCATTCCACCATATGATAGCGAAGTCCTTAAACTCACTAGTGGCTTGACGAACTCTATGTTGTTCAGAAACAAGATGGGAACTAAATTTTTGCTCTACTGTCATCTCCCAATCAAGATAAGCCTCAGCATCATAAGCACCAGAAAAAGAGGGTATAGTAAATTTCACTTTACCAAAAGGATCATCAGGAGGACGATTATAATTGTTATAATTATTACCTCCCATGCCTCAATGATAAAGTGGCAGTCTTGGCTGATTATTGTGATCTTCCAGTTCATCATAAGCATTGTCTTCTTGTCTTCCAGCGAGAGGCAACCGAGCCTCAAAAGTATTCATCCGAAGAGCAAGGTCATCCAGTTGGCGAGTCAAGTTCGCCAATGACTCCTCTGTTGTTGCGTTGTATTTGGCGAACATATACGTCATGGTCTTCATCCTATCACGTAACTCAACATGTTGAAAACATTCATTATCATTATCTTCTCCTGCCATTGTTAGTAGGAAACAAAAGACAACAAAAAAATATGTTATCCCTATCAACTACAGTGACAATGTGGAAGGTGGAAGAAAACAATCTCTCTCGTTCAAGCGTCTTACCACGCACTTACAAGTGTTCTTACCGAAATAGCAGGTGGTGTGGACGGTGAGATGAACCAATGAAGCGTGGGGTGATTGCAAAGGTACCTGTTATGCTCAAGAGAAAGGTGGAGCTTGGATGGCATAATATGGTGGCTAATAAGAAGAAAATCGTTAACAGCTAAACAAAGTTGAATAAGTATTCAATGTAGGAAACTGTTGCTGGTCAACCGAGTGCCCTAGAGCCTAGCACAACACAAGGAAGTATCAAGGCAAAAGAAAGACAGAATGATATAGCCAACAAAACAGCACCAAGTGGTATAGGCCAATTGCTTTAATATGTGTGCTCTTCACTATTTTTTTCTTTATTGTAATATTTTTTTGATATTTTTTCTTTACAGGAGCACAAATATAGGAAGCACACAAATTTTCATCTCAATTGGATGTAATATGCGGCCTATAGAAAATCATGAAGATTCTTTAAAATTCGTGATGAAACTTCGGAGGCAGGATAGCCTATCTTCTGAGGGGAATTTGGGCAATCTAATTTCGTCGAATGTGGCTAAGCGGCATAAAATCAGATGCGAAATTTTGCGTAGATGAATTTGAAAAAAAAAATCGCCCAATTTCGAGTTCGTATGCGGAAGTTATGGCCGTTTTAAGGTAGGCTATCCGAGTTACGTTTTTTTGGATGTTGATTCCAACTCGGTTTGAGAATAAAACTCACAATCGGATATGAAAACAATCGGGAATTTGCACAACAACTAATGGGGTGGTTTGTGATGATTCAAGGATGAATAGCACAAAGTTTTGTCACCTAATCTAGGGCTGGCGATGCGGGAGTTCACGCAAGGCGGCTAGCTAGGGCAAACCGATGAACGTGGTGGATCGGTTTGTTATTTAGGGATTGTGGAATAGGTGTCAAATAGCAAGAAAACAAGGACGAAACACGATAACTAGGACCCAAAACACAAAGCTAAACCAGCAACAAGACTCGACCACGCGAATGCAAACTCAACAATGCAAACTGAAAAATGAAACTGCAGGCACTATAGTCTGGGAAGCGGTAAAAACGATATAATTATTTTGTGTCTTTTCTATGGACTCTAGGTACGAAACAAAATTGATCTAATGGAAGGAAAACAAAGATACCTCACGGGCAACCTGGAAATCTGATACCAATTGATGAGTAGGTTTAGGCCCAATCTTCCGAAAGGTATGTCGATTGGGGTGGAGAACTTGACGTTGATGATCAGCGGCACTCGAGCGGTTCGAGTACCCCTACAATGACTACAACATGGCTCCGTTGGTTATCAACCGTTCTGCACACGCTTGACCTCACCAAGAAGGCTAATCCCTGCAAGTGCAACCGAGAACACGAGCAAGAACGTCGAAGACACGATCAGAAAATCGCGAAGTTGGGGTCTCACAAACCGTAGAACGTCGATATTATTGATCTAAGCAAAACCCACCGAATATGACCGGCGGCTGCAATATTTATAGGCTAGGGTTCAACCAAAACACGATTAGATGCGTCCCTAATGGACTCTTACGGGATACAAGGCCCGATTCGGTGGCGCAGCACCGGACAGAAATCTGGACTCGACTTGTTTCGACGACTCCCAATGACTCCGAAGGAATTTTGAGGTAGGACCAGAACCATTGGAAAGTTTATCTTCTCCTCTTTCCGTGCATATGTAGAACCGAAAACGGAGTCTGTATGCCTCCTGGGCGTTCGTTTTAAGGTGGACTGCTCCTGGACTCTGAGTTGAACTCGAGTCCGAGTTGTAAACTGTTTCCATCAACTTGTGGACGTCCCAGCTGGTTCTCCATGCTCCCAAGGCCTCTTTCCTTCACTTGTTGATCTTCTCCATTATTCCTAATAACAATTAAATCATCACATAGCAATCTATTCTCAAAATCACGTGCAAAACAAGTTAGGAACGAATTCACCTACTGATTTAATAACCGTGCTCGTGCTCTTGTGATTGGTCCTTGCAGTTCAATGTGCATCTCCGCTGTTGTGATGTCCTCATCAGGCAAGATGCCAGGACAGCCCGAACCTCCCGTGGGAAGTGCCAATATGATTTCTCTACAAGGATGCAACTGGCTAAAGGACCCTGGATGTCCTAGAATATCATCATAATTAGGGGAACACCACTTTGACAAGGCCCTATGTGACCTTGGACCAAGTGTGAGTGTGATGCCAAAGGTGGTTTTTGACCAGCTGAACTTCACGGAACTTACTCCAACACCAATGCAACTCCAATTGATTGATTCCTCAGTCCATTATCTGGCGGGTATCGCTGAAGATGTCCCGGTGAAAATCCGGAACTGCTTCATACCCGTGGATTTTGTGGTGCTCGACATGGAGGTTGAGAAGGATACACCGCTCATTCTTGGCGCCCATTTCTTAGCACCGTGAAGACTCGCATAGATGTGGGAGCTGGAGAAATCCACTTCCATATTAATGGCAAGGAGGAGAGGTTTAACTTTCGCCCAAAGTTGGAGCAATGCTCAATGATACACATGGGGGCAAATGTTAAACACATTCAAGAGGTCGAAATCACACCCCCAAAGGTGGACCCGCTCGTTGCATTCATGAGGAAATTAATCTATGCGGAAAACCTGTCTTATCGTCCACGCCGACACCCCAAGAAGACGGAGAAGTCTGGGCCTCTTCAAAGGCCCAAGCCCACCAAGCCGCCAAAGAAGGTATGGCGGAAGAAGCAAGACAAGCCGTCCGAGCCCATCCCTCTGGGCCCGGATGTCAAGAATTGAAGAAGGAGGAATGTCCATCTCATCAGACGGTGATGAGACCTAGCCAATATGTTAAAATTGTAGTTATCCTTTTCTTTATTTTTATTTTCTCTTTATTTGGATTTCCCCATTTAGTTTGATTCTCCCACTGCATATTTGATTTTCTTAGCAAGTTGAGAATATTATATTCTCAACTATCATTTTTATTTCTTTATTTTTCACAAAAAGAAAATTGTTGGGTTTTAAAAAAGGAATTTTTGTTTGGAAAACATTTTTCTGAGTTGCAAAAGTGGTATTTCACCAACGTGTTGATTCCATAGCTGTTGAGAAGCCACCTACCAAAAGGGAGAACATGGGGGGGGGCACCTGTCAGGTCGGTCGACCGCCCTGCTCGGCCGACTAGGGGAAAGATCCAATTTGGCTCTCTCTCCTCCAACGGCTACATTTGGTGTCCTAGTGACTATTGGGGATCGCACACTATAAATGGTGAACGAGTGGAGCTCTTCTCTTCACATGTCACCTCATTTCATACATCCCCAAAGTCACTCTTGCTCAAATTGTTTTTCTTGCTCTTCATTGAAGCACTCTTGCTCAAAATCCAACTCAAAAAGATTTGTTTTTGATTGCATTTGCAATTTGCTCTCAAGTTCTTCAAGGGAAAATTCGTCGGGGTTTTGTTTTCACTAACATCACCTTTTTCGAGTTTTTTCCTTGTTGCGTTCTTGTTTTTTGAGTCCATGAAAGGAATGAAAAGGTTGTTTGGAAAGAGGAAGGAGGCTACAAGCTCAATCCATGTCGGATACTCAAGTGCATGCCCCTCTTCCGTTGCTACACCAAGTTCACAAAGGAGGAGTGTAGGATAGGACACTCCCATGGGTGATAGAAGCAACCCTCACCAACTTCTTCATGACGACAACCTCGACATCCAAAGTGAAGTTGAAGATCAAGCACGCAAGCTCCTCCAAGATAATGAGTTTTCTCATACAAAAGCTTATGATCCGGATTTGATCTCCAAAATAGGTGTGGATTCCGAATTCTTTTCCATTTGGCGTGCACTAGGATGGGAAAATTTTGCTTAGATAGAGGAGAAAGGTTCACGCCTTCTCTCCATACAATTCCTTTGCACACTCAAGATAGGATTTGATAGTATTACTTTTAGATTATTCCAAAAATAATACAACATCCTATGGAAAGAATTAAGTGAAATCCTAGGCTTCCGTAAACGTGGTTTGCTAGATTTAGACACTTTGCCTAAGTTTAAAAACAAAGTTTTTGGCAAGATTTAACTGGTGAGGTCAGATGTAGTGCGCCTATGAATAGCCACTTGCACAAACCCACTTTACGCTTCATGCACAGATGGGTGGCTATGACTATGTTCCCTAGAGAAGATGTAAGGTTAGTGCGTGATGATGAGCTGAAAATTTTATTTGCCATGATTAAAAACATAATAAGTTGCTCCAGTTATTGCCATGATGATACAATGGTTAGATTACATTCCAAGGGTAGGGCCAACTGAATGCACATCATTGATTACCCGTATTGCTACTAGGGTAGGAGCACTAGAATATTCTTCATTTGAATACATTGAAAATGAAAGAGAATTAATTGATTAAGAATATTTAGTGCAAGGACATACCCTTAGGCATGATCATGATGGCTCTTTGATATTTTATTATCCCGGCCTTATCAGAAATTCGGTTACCTAACCCAGATTATCATTTGTACAAATGTCAGAGGCTAACCATTGACCTACTTCCCATCGAGGAAGCCGGAAGAAGTAATGTCTCTGGCAGAGTAACTAGAAGCCTTACAAGGAGAGAGGCCATGTCCCCAACAACCTCCACGGTCCATGAGTACAAAGAGGAAGAGAACCCAACGTGTGATGCACCCGGATGTACTCAACCTCCATCGTATGAGACCAAAGGTCCGTCTTGGCATGGGTGGCCAGGTGCTACATGGGAGACACCCCTATCCACTTCAAGCTCTAGCAGCTTGCCTCCAACATCTATGAGAAGATGTCATTCCACTTTGGCTAGAAGTCATCGCGACTATAGCCAAGGAATGACGAACCTTTCTAGACGTATGGAGAAGCTTGAAGTAAGGACGGGTGACATCTACAACACTCTCCAAGGGCATGTCCAAGGTACCCAAGACTGGCAACAACACATGGATGCTCAATTCATCAACTTCAACTCCATGCTACAACAACAACAAACCGATCTCGTGGCATACTTCCTTCATCAAGGGGCCAACCCTCATCACAGAGGTGAATGAAGAACAAGCTTGGGGGAGGACCCCCACTTGAGGTAAATTATATCAACCCCTTGCATATTTGTTTTCCACTTACCCATCATCCACCTTGCATTTTAAAAAAATTAGGATAGTTTTATTTTCAAATAAAATAAAAGATGTGCGGTAAGAATGACTTGGAATTCACATAGATGAAATGATGAATAGTTGCTCTGTTTTAATTTTCCTATGTCCCTAGTTTACAACTTACTACTCTCCAACATATTGCTCTCATTGGCTAGAATTGTGTTTGCCTTGATTTGGGAATTGTGGGTAGCAAAAGCTTAATACATTCTAAGTTGTTGTGAGATATGATATTATGATAGAGCTGCTATTCCTAGTTTCATAGTGAAACTTAGATTTCTAGAGTAATTCTAAAAAGATTTAAGTTATCCTCATTTGATTGGAAATACCCACCAAAGCAATATGATATATTACATTGATAGACCTTATGCATATGCTATTTGCTTTCACATTGAGCTTTGTCAAACTAGTATAGACCTATGTGAGATTTCTTTCATTACTTTTTGAATTCAAGAATTCACAAGCACATGCTATACTTCTACACTAGATAAGCAAATTTTGATCATACCACCATTCCACAATAAAAAGAGTAACTCCATATCATTCATGCTTAGTACTGTCTCCAAATTTCATTGCATAAAAAGGGAGTAGAATACATGGCTACAATAAAAAGAAAAAAGAAAATGCATGCTTACATCATAAGAATGAGAAAAAATAGCCATGTTTCAACCCTGCAAAACAAGAGAGTCCATTCAAAAAAGGAGTCATCTCAAATTATCCACATCCACTCCATTCCATCACACAAGCACAAGTCTTGAATCAAATTGTTTTGAAATTGATTTCTCCTAAGGCTTGCTCTTTTGACTTAGAAATATTATGTGTTGCAAATATGCCTACTATATTCCCTACTAAGTTCCACATACAAGCCGTACATAGAGGTAGGATGCATTTAGGCACAATGCCTTGGTGAGGACATATTTCCACTACACACAAAGGAGAGACTTGAGAGAATCAAATTGGGGTACTTAAAAACTAAATTGAACTCTTCGGAATTTGAGTGGAACTTGATTTCTAGGATATGTGTGCTCAATTTGCTGTTCTATCTTTCAACCACCCATGAATAAGAGATGGTATAAGCTCCATAATAACCTAAGATGGGTGAAGTACCATGCAAATTTTTGCAATACTAGGTAGAGTATTTTGTTGTGCGCATGGTACTTTTGAAAAGTAGAACATAGTAGCAACTCCTGATCATCAACCTAAAGTCTTGACTTTGCTCGAAACGAGCAAAGGATAAGCTTGGGGGAGTTTGTTGACGGCTGTTATACACCAATTTCACCCGTCAATATAACTCAATTATGTGAAGGAATTGTCATTTCTTGTCCTTAGAGAAAGTAGTGCATGCAGGAATTCTATGCAGAAATGAAGTGAAACAAGAGGATAGATCCTATAAAATATCATTCCAGCCAATCAAGTGATGCCACATGGAACCACATGGATCAAATAGCCCACGAACAGAAGTATCTGAGGCCATCCAACAGTGTAGCACCAATATCAGTCAATGGGACCCACCTGTTAGTCACCTGGAGAAAGCACACCGCAAAAGGGGCCAAGACCAGGTCGGCTGACCCCCCTAGTTGGCCAACTAGTTCCTCGCGCCTTTCTTGGTCAAACTCCACGTGGTGGCTTCTCCCGGCTTGAAGTGGTCATGGGTGACTGATTCGCGCGCTTATGGTGGCAGGAACCGACCCTTCTCCAAGCTATAAATAGGACCCCTCACTTCAATACACACCACTTGAGTATTCATCCTTTGTATTCACTACTCTCCATAGGTTTAGAGGAGTATAGGCTGTAGAGAGGAGAGTCTCTAGTCCATAGTCCAAGCAGGAGAGGAGTAGAAGGAGTCTCTTCCCAATTGGGAAAGGTATATCTCTCATATTTCTATTTGTATTTGTGACATTATTCATAATAAAGATGATATCTTTAGTCTTCATTTGTTCATATACTTGGATGAAGCGTTTCATGTTTGATTGTGGATTCCATGTATGTGGTAGGAATAGTATTTATGATTGTGCTATACCATTCTCATTACATTATCATAAACACTATAAACCTCCACTATAGTCTAATTAGCTATAATATAATTATGTTAATATGAATCACTTATGCTATGAATTAACATTGGTTCAATGATGATTTAGTTCATTGCCTTAGTATGGCTTGTGTCTAGGCTCTTAAGGTAATTACTTAATATGATAGCATGGTGCTAGGATAAAGAGTAGCGTTGAATGTCTCGTAGACCCACGGATTGAAGAGGTAGGCAGTAGGTGTTGACAGCCCTATCTGTCTTTTTTAATCCTCCACGTTCGGCTATGCCACATGCTCTTGGCGGGGGCAGCCTAGTGTTGGTAGGGGTAAACTCGTGCCCGATGTGTTAATCCACTTAGAATGAGAATTCATAATTAATATAATCATTAGTAACTAACATAGACTAAGTATATGTACATTAGAAGCATAGGAGGAGTCTCTACCTAACTCTTAGCCTAGTTCCTCTATTACCTCATTTATCCCCTTAGGATAGAATGCTCTTGTGTGTGTCACACTACCTCAACTTATCATTTAACCCATCCTTGCTAGAGCCCTACCTAGACCAACCTAATCCTTTCCACTTGATGGTTGTTTTACTTCCATCTAGCCTTCCATTGGGAAAATATAAATGACACCCTTTAGGAATACTCATTGAAGGGGAAATGCTACATCGATAGTTTTTGTGCGCTTGCGGACGTTCATTTAAGAATCAAAACCTACCAACAAGCATTTCTAGCACCACTGCTAGGGATGAATTGTTAGTAGTGCATAGCAAATATCAACGGACGCGTGTCTGAGCTGCCGAAGTTCGCTGTGAACTACCGACAGAGCTCATCCCAAGAGGTTATGGACCCCTCGTGCAGGTTCATCAGCCATGACTGGGCTGAGTGAAAGTGCATCTAGGCAATCCCTTGCAAGTTTTGGACGATTGATGACAAACAAATGAGATCCTAATGAATTTGTTGAGATGACTGCAGGTTAAGCAAAATGAGATAGTTTGGTGCACTCAAGAAGGTGAAAATTGAAGTGGTGTACAAAAGAGAAAAGCCCAACTGTCAACTAAAGCGCAAAGTAGATTTAAATGTATAGGATGTGTGTGTGAGACACATCCCAAGAGCTCAAGTCTTTGAGTAGGGGTAAGGGCTTAATAACACCTAAAAATTCACTGAGCACTGGACTAGTTCGTTCATGGTCCGGACTAGTCCGTTAAACTCTCTGTTGTCCAAGTACACTATGCATCGGACTAGTCTGATTGCGGACTGGACTGGTCCGTTAACCTTTCTGGAATCCAATAACACATTGCACCGGACTAGTGCGATCATGGACTGGACTAGTCCGTTGATGTCTCTGTAAATCCCTTTCAGTGCACTCCAGACATGTTCGTCCACAAGATAGGACTAGTCCGATGAACTCTCTGACGTTCAATAACACATAGCACTAAATAAGCCCGTTCTCGAACTTGAATAGTCCATTCAACTCTCTGGAGTTCAATTACACATTGCACCGGACAAGTACAGACACCAACCGGACTAGTCTGGTATACCTCACACAATTAGGGTTTCTAGTGTGCTTCACGCCGACTTTTACACAGCACACCGGACAAGTCCGGTACCCAGTGGGGACTAGTCCGGTCATTGGAATTTCTAACGTTAACTTTTGGAAACCATATAAATAGGAGATCCACGGCCCCACAATCATAACTTTTTATTCCTACTGTCAAACTCATAAACCCTAGCGCCGCCACCTGTCCCAAGAGCCCAAAAACACATCTCCCCACGCATCTAAAGTCCAAAAAGGTGAAAATCAATTGAACACTTAGATTTGGTATTGGGAGATAGTTGTCTATATGTTGTTGTGTAGGATCAAAGAGCACGTGTAAAGCTACAAGAGGGGGGTGAATGGTAGATTAAAACTTTTCAGCGGAAGCAACGAAAACACCCCTTAGCAGAAAACTGATCTCTCAAAGAAATTGTCTGTGCGACTAAGCTAAACGTGTTCAACTGTGAAAAAAATAGGATAGATTGTAGAGAATCAAGTCATGAAGATGTCACAGTAAGAATCACGAAAATCCATCGAGAGAAACTCAAGTTACGATCGAAAGATCGAACAAAAGTCAATTTGTCCTATCTGAGAAAAACAGTTATGGAACACTGCAAAGAAACTCGTGTAGATCATAAACCACAAATCTAATGACCGTGGAATTTTCAAAGATGATATAAAATCAAGTTATGAAGACAACCTGAAAAGAATCACGTCAATCGTATTTGTAAAACTCGAGTTATGATAAAACCACCAAAGAAAGGTAGTGATGTGCAGAAACTCGACGAGAAAGACTTGATGAAAACAAGTCGGACGAACAAGGCACAAAAGTTTTTTCAAACTACGAATTTTATTGATCAAAACACAAGAGAAAAAGGCCCAAAGTCGTCTACCACGAGCTCTGGCCTCCCTTGCTTATATAACTAGCCCTTAGGCCAACCCAAACCTAACTAGGACTCTAATCCTACTCAATTCACGAATCGAAACTTTCCATAACTTCTCAAAACTCTTCTATACGAAGATAGAAGAAATCTTAAGACTTCAAAACACTTTAGAAATGTATCCAACATTCCTAAAACAACTCAAATTCGTGACCCACACGAAATCCTATCATAACCAACTCAAAACTTTCCATATTTGAGTCAACCATGACTCAGTCGCAGCCTGAATCCATAACCTAGTCGGTTGGACCTTTCCGACCAATTCTTTACGTCCACATCTCTTCATCACGCCTTGGAACCATGTAGCTATGTCCATGCACTCCTTGCATATGTGCAAAAATCTTCCAATGATGTCCACGATACCTTCATATGCATTGTTCTTGATTCAAACATGTTGCGCAACCTCCTGATCAACTCAACCACAATTCCTCCCGAACCCGAACTTGGTTGTTGAACCTCATCTTCTCCCTAAGACTAGTTCAATGGATACCATCACCAGCCATGTCTTGAACTCAAGCAACACCTACACATCAATAAACAACCAATACTTCCGAGCACAAGTCCTCGACTTGACTCACGTTAGTTCCGAAACCACAACACCTTACGTGAGCACCTCACATAAGTATGTTGCAAACTTCAGCAAAAATATATCAGTCATAACCACCAAAACACACCAAAAACTTAGTAAAAGAAAACTAATCAAACTTTCCATAATCCAAAGAAAACAAGTTCGAAACATTGCAAATTAAAAGTAGAACCACTGCGATCAAGCTCTGAACCTTGCCAAAGCTAACCGGACCTTGAATTGGACCTTACCAAAACTAACAGAATCTAACGCCGGAACTTACCAAAGCTAGCAGGACCTAGCGCCAAAGCAAACCAAAGCTAGTCGGATCTAGCGCTGGACCTTGTCGGAGCTACCCAAAATAAGTCGGACCTATCGTCGGACCTTGCTGGAGCTCGGACCTAGAGTCAGACCTTGATGATAAAGGTGTTCGATAGTATTCAAAACTGCTATAGCCATAGCCAATGTATTCAGCACACATAGGTCTCACAATCTCCCCCTTTATGAATGCATTGGCAACACCACTTAAAATCCGAACATTGGCTTATTCACATGAAAAGTTTAGAAAACAATTTCTCCCCCTTTTTGAAAATCAAATGAGATAGAAATAAATTTATCCCCCTATACTTATTTCTCCCCCTTGCATACTTCTCCCCCTTTGACAATGTATTCAGCAAGGTACAAAAGAGAAATTTTAATTTGTTTTGAGCACATTATAACATATAAATATAAAACAAAGCTCATCAAAAGTCATACTATCAAGTAACTTACACTACCACATCAATAAAATACATAAAGTAGTGTAAGCCATGCTAGAGATCAAATGTAATTTTCAATTTTAGCAAGTCATGATCTCACAAACTTAACTATTTCAAAACCAGAAGGAATGATACTTGTTGCTGAAATTTTCCTTTTTTAAGCATAAATTTTGATTATATGAAATTTGCAAGAGATTATATCCGCATCTGCCTTATTCTGACCAACCAAGCCAAGCCTATGTCATTTGACAGTCAGAAGCTTAAGGACAATGATAAGCCATCTCAAAAAAAAGAAGTGCAATGCATGCATATTCTCTTGATCTTTTCTCATTTTTTTCATTTGAACATAAAAGCTCAACATGTGGATAGTTGATTGACTAATTTTTCATTATTAAAAGCACTTCTGAGCATGCAACAAGTTCAAAACAGCAAGAAAGTTCGATCATGATCAGATTTAGTATAAGTAATTATTCCAATTACTAGTCGTGGCGAAAACTACAAAATGTATAACATGAGTAATGTAGTAAGAACTTTCAGCATGTAAAAGGAATCACAAAGTCATATATGTATGAAATACTATGCTCATATTATTTTAAATTCAGATTCACACATAAAGTTCTGAAGTTTCAAAACTCCCCCTCAATTTAAGCCATGAGGATGCGTAACCCCTATTTCACTATGAATGTAACAAAAACAAGTGAAATCCAAAGGTTTTGTAAAAATGTAAGCCAACTGTCGTTCGGTATCTACATGGTGAAGCAGAATGTTTCCTTTTTCAACATTATCGCAGAGAAAGTGATATCTAATGTCAATGTGCTTTGTTCTCGAATGTTGCACGGGATTTTTAGCAATGCATATGGCACTAGTGTTGTCACAAAACAGTGGAACACTATCTAGATGAACCACATAGTCCTTAAGTGTTTGAACAATTCAAAGAATTTCTGAGCAAGCGCTAGCAGTAGCTATATATTCAAATTTGACATTGGATTGTGCAACTGAGTTTTGTTTTCTAGAGGACCAAGCAACAAGAGAATTACCAAGAAAATGACAAGCACCTGAAGAACTTTTCATATCAATCCTACAACCCCTAAAATCAGCATCTGAAAAGGCTTTTAAAGTAACGGTTGAGGAAGAAGGAAGAAAAATGCCAAATTCTTGAGTTCCATGTAAGTACCTGAGAATTTTTTTCATGGCTTGACGATGTGAAGCACGTGGGGAAGCTTGAAATTGTGCACAAAGACATACGCTGAATTGTATGTCTGGTCTTGATGCCGTGAGGTATAAAAGTGATCCGATCATGCTTCTATATTCTTTTTAATCCACAGGTTCACCATCTTCATCAAGTTCAAGTGTCGTTGCTGTTCCCATTGGTGTCCGAAGAGGCTTGCTTTTGTCCATGTTGAAGCGCTTAAGAAGGTCTCTTGTATACTTTCTTTGATGCACAAACGTTCCATCCTTAGTTTGCTTGATTTGCAGCCCCAAAAAGTACGTGATTTCTCCCATCATACTCATCTCAAATTCTGATCTCATCATAGCTGGAAACTTGGATACAAGATCATGAGAAGCACAACCAAAGATAATATCATTCACATACACTTGAACGAATAATGAGTCATTGCCATGCTTAAGCACAAAAAGAGTTTTATCAACCTTGCCCATGGTAAACCCCTTTTTAAGTAAGAATGTGTTTAACCTATCATACCATGCTCTAGGGGCTTGTTTGATACCGTACAAGGCTTTGGACAGTTTGTAAACATGATTAGGAAAATATGGATTTTCAAAACCTAGTGGTTGCTTGACATAAACCTCCTCATCTATATAGCCATTAAGAAAAGCATTTTTAAGATCCATTTGATATAACTTGAAACCTTTAGATGCAGCAAAAGCTAACAAAATTCTTATGGCTTCTAATCTAGCAACAAGAGCAAAAGTTTTATCAAAATCTAGACCTTCATTTTGTGTGAAACCTTGAGCAACCAACCTAGCCTTATTCCTAACCACAACCCCATCCTCACTTTGTTTATTTTTAAACACTCATTTAGTTCAAATTAAAGTGTGACCTTGAGGTGGAGGTACAAGTTTGCAAACATTATTTCTTTCAAAAATTTCTAAATCTTCTTACATGGCAATAACCCAAGATTCATTAGTGAGTGCGTGTGATATATCTTTGGGTTCAAAAGAAGCAACAAAAGCTGAATGAGCGTGAGAGTTTGGATCGCAAAACCTGGACCGTGTGACTCGATCGTGCAAGCTTCCAATCATTTGTTGTGGAGGATGACTTTTGAGAATCCGGAGGGGAGTAGAAATTTCACAAGATTCTTCTTCTTCATGTTCATCACAAATCGATGAGCTTGTGACTTGAGGATGATCTGGATCATTAATGATGGTTGTCGGTGCTGGTTGAGAATCAATATCCGGAGCTGAACCAAAGTCATTAGCTCCTGAATTTTCGGGCGGCAGCTCCACTTCTTCCTCATCTTCAACGAAAGTGCTCTCCCCCTGCGGATATGGATCCGGACCTGCATTGTTTGATCTAGTACCTGGGCTAGCTTCAACAAAAGACACCTCACAAGTCTCCACAATTTTGTTAGTGTCAAGTAAAAGCACCTGGTAGCCTCTTGTATGAGATGGATAACCAAGAAACATGCCATCATTGGATCTAGGTTCAAATTTATCAAGATTACCATGTTTTTGAACAAAGCATTTGCAACCAAAGACCCGAAAGTGTGTAACACTAGGCCTATGTCCAAACCGAAGCTCATACGGTGTTTTACCTAGCTTAGCACGCAAGAAAACATGATTTGAGACATAACAAGCGGTTGCAATTGCCTTAGCCCAAAATTTTCTAGGAGTTTGATATTCATCAAGCATAGTCCTAGCCATCTCAACTAAGGTTCTGTTCTTTGTTTCTACAATACCATTTTGTTGAGGTACATATGGTGAAGAAAATTGATGATCTATTCCATTTTCAGCGCAAAAGTGATCAAAAGATTGATTTTCAAATTTAGTTCTGTTATCACTTCTAATGGCTTTTAAAGATCCTGGGTGATCAATTGATAATCTAAGAAATAAAGTTCTAAAGTGACTCACTTAGATGCCATAAAGTAAACCCAAGAGTATCTAGAATAATCATCAACAATCACAAGAACATAACATTTACCTCTGGAGGATTGAACGTGTGAAGGTTCTACGGTGTCAAGGTGCAAAAGTTGACCCGATTCAGTTGACATGATCATTGTGCGAGGAGTATGTGAACCTGTAACCATCTTAGCATGTCTAAAAGAAGAGCACACAATTTATTTGTCCCCTTTAAGCTTAGGCAGCCCACATATGCGATCAAGAGCACTAACACGCGTTAGATGATCAAAGCCTAAGTGACCAAGTCTACGATGCCAAAAATATAAGTCATTTGAATCATTAGCAACTAGACACCTATGCTTAGAGGAAGACATATCAAATCAGCTTTAAAAACTCTTCCAAACCGAGACATGTAAAGATAAGCTCACTATTTGAATTTACAACTTTGCAGCAATTTTTAGTGAAAATAATTTCCAGATTTTCATCTCGCAGTTGTGAAACAGAAAGCAAGTTGTATTTTAAATTTTTAAAAAGTGCCACATCCTTCAAAGTGTAGTGATCATTTACTCTAACCGAGCCCTTAGCAATTATAGGAGTTGAAGAATTATCGGCAAAAGTGACATTCTCTACACGTGACACAAAAGAGAGGGAGGAGGACCATTCTTTGTTACCGATCATGTGGCGTGAGCAACCTGAATCCACAATCCAAATGTTCTCCTTCCTCAAGCGTGTAACCTACATAAAAGAACAATACATCGATGACTCAATATTGGGGTTAGTCAAAAGGCATTTAGGAATCCAGTATTGAGTCACACGACGTGCAGCAAGAAAAACACGCGAAAGCTGAGATAAAACAGCGGGTTTATGAGTCAAAGTTTGAGATTTTTTTTGTTCTTAACTACTGACCTATAAGGTGTTACTTGTGTAGCACAAAAATCAGTAGCTCTGGAGGCAAAAACAGGAGAACCGAAGGTAACAACAGAAGGCATGGAGGCAAAAATTGAAGCTCTGGAGGTAAACTTTGAATGTTTTTGACTCATGCAAGCAGGTTGCATGTTCCTGACATTCGATTTAGTATGTGCAGCAAATTTTGCATGAGAGTTATAAGATCTAGCTTGCATCTTTCATTTTTATGTTGTTTAGCTAGTCTATAACAAAAATTTATGACATGACCATCTCTACCACAATAGGTACAATGAAATTTAACTTTGTGTTCATGTCTAGATGAGCATGCAATATGTTTATTTGAATCCGAACGTGACAACACTCCTACAGATTTAAAAACCGCCTCTTTTGGTTTAGGAACTGTTTTAATAAAACCATTTCCTAATGACTTTACAATTTTATATGGATGTGCTTTAGCATGAGCATGAGAATCAAGACCTAAACCAGTTTTATCATTGCAAGATTTGGATGAATTCAGTAGCGAGTTTAGATTTTTGTTTCCAATACAAAACTGCTCTAGTGTCCTATTCATGTCATCAAGTTTCTTAGACAATTCTAGGCAGTTTTCACATGAAGTTTTTCCTTTTAGTTTGCAATTAGAAAAATATTTAACTTCATGAGCATGTAAAGCATTGTTCAGTATTGAAATTTCATTCATAGCATCTTTTAGTTTCTTTTCAAGATCATTACAGATAGAACAATGCAAATCAATTGCAGAACAAGAAGCATCTTTTTAATTTTCTATCATTAAGTG
Organism: Tuctoria greenei; assembly: GCA_036927565.1. NCBI lineage: Eukaryota > Viridiplantae > Streptophyta > Magnoliopsida > Poales > Poaceae > Tuctoria > Tuctoria greenei. Next base: position 42,391,066 of record JAYESD010000011.1, read on the forward strand.
CAGCAAGTTTTTTGTTCTTTTCAATCTCTAACTCAAGTTTATCAAGAGTGGAGGCGTGTGTATTTCTTAAGGAGGACAATTGTTCATATATTAAATTGCATGAGGAACAAATATCATCACTAGGAAGCAAGGTTTTCAAATGAGTAATTTCATATTCTAGTGACTCAATTTTAACAGCATTGTCACTAAGATTTTTGTCCTTTTTCTTAACAATAACAGTTGCACGGGAAATAGCATCACACATTTCATCACAAGTAGGACATACCTCTTCATTGTGACTATTGTGTTCTGCATCCTCCATACTTTATCTTGATTTGCCCGCCATGAAACACAAGTTTGCCAAATCATCTTCATCTTCGTCACTTCCAATGTGTACATCACTCGAGCCAAGTTCTTGAAGTGCAGTGATGAAACTGTTTCTTAGTTTGCATCCTGTAAAACCCTTCTTTTTCTTATTGATGTTGCCAAAAGAAGACTTGACTTTATTCTGTTTTTCATCACGAGTAGAAGGACCTGAAAGGTTAGGGCAATCTGTACGAAAGTGTCATGTCTTACCACATTCAAAGCATCGTTGAGGTCTGGAGCTTCCTCTCCTTCTAGTTCTCACATTTTGCAATGCTTTTGAGAACCAAGTAGAGATGAGTGCTATCTCTTCTTCTGAAAATTATTCAACCTGTTCCAGGTTTAGTGAAGATAGCAAAGCAAGTGTATTGCTAGATGAAGATTGGCCGGAACTAGGCATATCACGTTGAGAAACAAATGTAAGAGACTTGTTAGAGTTCTTATGTGAGATTATGCCAATTTCATGAGTTTTCAATTTAGAAATAGCACATCTAATGTAAGTGTACTCATGACAGTAGATTCACGAATAGATGTGACTTTCATCTCCCAAATTGACATATCTAATGCACTTAATAATTGCCTAGCATTTTCATCATCTGAAAAATTAACATTGACACTACGCAAGTTGCTGAGAATTTTATTAGAGCGAGCAAAAAGGTCATCAATAGACTCACCGGGTTGCATCTCGAAGCACATGTATTCTTTCTTGAACATATCCTGCTTTACCTCCTTGATCGTGTTGGATCCTTCATGGTAGTCACAAAGTGCTCTCCACACATCGTACGCTGATCTGACGTGTGCAACACGATCGAAGTTGCTCTGAGTTAGTCCTTAGATTATCAAGTTGCGGGTTTTGTTGTTGTTGTTGTCAACATCTCTTTAGTTTGTAGCCGTGACTTGATCATTCGGCGGCATGTCGTAAGGCTTGTACACTTTTTCCCATATCGCGAAGCCTTGCACCTGGATAAAAGCTTCCATGTGTGTGCCTTCCAAACCTGAAAATCAATACCAACAAACACACAAGGTTTTGCCGAGTATTTCTCCATGAGGATTAGTCAAAAGCACATGCGAATCACAAACATTAGAGCAACGTGGATCTGATACCAATTGTAAGAATCGAAGAGCACGTGTGAAGCTACCAGATGGTCCGAAGGTAACAACAGAAGGTATGGAGGCAAAAACTAAAGCTCTGGAGGTAAAATTTGAATGTTTTTGACTCATAATAGCAGGTTGCATGTTTTTGACATTCGATTTAGTATGTGCAGCAAATTTTGCATGAGAGTTATAAGATCTAGCTTGCATTATTTCTTTTTATGTTGTTTAGCTAGTCTATAACAAAAATTTATGACATGACCATCTCTACCACAATAGGTACAATGAAATTTAACTTTGTGTTCATGTCTAGATGAGCATGCAGTATGTTTATTTGATCCCGAACGTGACAACAGTCCTGCAGATTCAAAAACCGCCTCTTTTGGTTTAGGAACTGTTTTAATCAAACCACTTCCTAATGACTTTACAATTTTATATGGATGTGCTTTAGCATGAGCATGAGAATCAAGACCTAAACCAGTTTTATCATTGCAAGATTTGGATGAATTCAGTAGCGAGTTTAGATTTTTGTTTCTAATACAAAACTGCTCTAGTGTCCTATTCATGTCATCAAGTTTCTTAGACAATTCTAGGCAGTTTTCACATGAAGTTTTTCCTTTTAGTTTGCAATTAGAACAATATTTAACTTCATGAGCATGTAAAGCATTGTTCAGTATTGAAATATCATTCATAGCATCTTTTAGTTTCTTTTCAAGATCATTACAGGTAGAACAATGCAAATCAATTGTAGAACAAGAAGCATCTTTTTAGTTTTCTATCATTAAGTGCAGCAAGTTTTTTGTTCTTTTCAATCTCTAACTCAAGTTTATCAAGAGTGGAGGAGTGTGCATTTCTTAAGGAGGACAATTGTTTATATATTAAATCGCATGAGGAACAAATATCATCACTAGGAATCAAGGTTTTCAAATGAGTAATTTCATATTCTAGTGACTCAATTTTAACAGCATTGTCCCTAATGTTTTTGTCCTTTTTATTAACAATAACAGTTGCACAGGAAATAGCATCACACATTTCATCACAAGTAGGACATACCTCTTCATTGTGATTGTTGTGCTCTGCATCCTCCATACTTGATCTTGATTTGCCCGCCATAAAAAACAAGTTTGCCAAATCATCTTCATCTTCATCACTTCCAATGTATACATCACTCGAGCCAAGTTCTTGAAGTGCAGTGATGAAACTGTTTCTTAGTTTGTGTCCTGTAAAACCATTCTTTTTCTTATTGATGTTGCCAAAATAGGACTTGAATTGATTCTGCTTTCATCACGAGTAGAAGGACCTGAAAGGTTAGGGCAATCTGTACGAAAGTGTCCTGTCTTACCACATTCAAAGCATCGTTGAGGTCCGGAGCTTCCTCTCCTTCTAGTTCTCACATTTTGCAATTCTTTTGAGAATCGAGTAGAGATGAGTACTAGTTCTTCTTCTGAAAATTATTCAATCTTTTCTAGGTTTAGTGAAGATAGCAAAGCAAGTATATTGCTAGATGGAGATTGGCTGGAGCTAGGCATATCACATTGAGAAACAAATGTAAGAGACTTTTTGGGGTTCTTATGTGAGATTATGTCAATTTCATGAGTTTTCAATTTAGAATATAGCACATCTAATGTAAGTGTACTCATGACAGTAGATTCACAAATAGATGTGACTTTCATCTCCCAAATTGACATATTTAATGCACTTAATAATTGCCTAGCATTTCCATCATTTGAAAAATTAACATTGACACTACACAAGTTGCTGAGAATTTTATTAGAGTGAGCAAAAAGGTAATCAATAGACTCACCGGGTTGCATCTTGAAGCGCATGTATTCTTTCTTGAACATATCCTTCTTTACCTCCTTGATCGTGTTGGATCCTTCATGGTAGTCACAAAGTGCTCTCCACACATCGTACGCTGATTGGAGGTGTGCAACACGGTCGAAGTCGCTCTGAGTTAGTCGTTGGATTATCAAGTTGCGGGCTTTGTTGTTGTTGTCAACATCTCTTTAGTTTGTAGCCATGACTTGATCGTTCGGCAGCATGTCGTAAGGCTTGTACACTTTTTCCCATATCGCGAAGCCTTGCGCTTGGATAAAAGCTTCCATGTGTGCGCCTTCCAAACCTGGAAATTAATACCAACAAACACACAAGGTTTTGCCGAGTATTTCTCCATGAGTATTAGTCAAAAGCACATGCGAATCACAAAGATTAGAGCAACGTGGCTCTGATACCAATTGTAAGGATCGAAGAGCACGTGTAAAGCTACCAGAGAGGGGTGAATGGTAGATTAAAACTTTTCAGCGGAAGCAACGGAAACACCCCTCAGCAGAAAACTGATTTGTTAAAGAAACCATGTGTGCGACTACCTACATGTTCAACTATGACAAAACTTGTATAAATTGTAGAGAATCAAGTCATTAATACGTCACAACAAGAATCACGAAAATCCGTCGAGAGAAACTCAAGTTACGATCAAAAGATCGAACAAAGGTCAATTTGTCCTACTCAAGAAAAACAGTTATGGAACACTGCAATGAAACTAGTGTAGATCAGAAACCACAAATCTAATGACCATGAAATTTTCAAAGATGATAGAAAATCAAGTTATGAACACAACTCAAAAAGAATGACATCAATCGGATCTGTAAAACTCAAGTTATGATAAAACCACTGAAGAAAGGTAGTGTTATGCAGAAACTCGACGAGAAAGACTTGACGAAAACAAATCGGACAAACAAGGCACAAAATTTCCTTCAAACTATTAATTTTATTGATTAAAACACAATAGAAACATCCCCAAACTCTTCTACCATGATCTCAGGCCTCCCTTGCTTATATAACCAGCCCTTAGGCCAACGCAAACCTAACTAGGACTCTAATCCTACTCAATTCACGAATCGAAACTTTTCATAACTCCTCAAGACTCTTCTATACGCAGATAGAAGCAATATTAAGACCTCCAAACACCTTAGTAATGTATCCAACATTCCTAAAGCAACTCAAATTCGTGACCCACACGAAATCCTATCATAACCAACTCAAAACTTTCCATATTTGAGTCAAACATGACTCAGCCACAGCCTGAATCCATAACCTAGTCGGTTGGACCTTTTCGACCTATTCTGTACGTACACATCTCTTCGTCATGCCTCAGAACCATGTAGTCACATCCATGCACTCCTTGCACATGTGCAAACATCTTCCAATAACGTCTACGATACCTTCATATGCATTGTTCTGGATTCAAACATGTTGCGCAACCTCCCGATTAACTCAACCACAATTCCTCCCGAAATTGGTTCTTGAACCTCATATTCTCCCTAAGACTAGTTCAATGGATCATGTCACCAGCCATATCTTGATCAAACAACACCTGCACATGAATAAACAACCAATACTTCTGAGCACAAGTCCTCGACTTGACTCACGTTAGTTCCGAAACCACAACACCTTACGTGAGCACCTGACATAAGTATGTTGCAAACCTTAGCAAAAAAGATATCAACCATAACCACCAAAACACAACAAAGACTTAGTAAAAGAAAACTAAGCAAACTTTCCATAATCCAAAAAAATAAGTTCAAAACATTGCAAATTAAAAGCAGAACCACTGCGGTCAACCTCTGAACCTTGCCAAAGCTAATCGGACCTTGAACCGAAGCTTACCAAAACTAACAGAATCTAACGCCGGAACTTACCAAAGCTAGCAGGACCTAGCGCCAGAGCAAACCGAAGGTAGTCGGATCTAGCGCCATACCTTGTCGAAGCTACCAAAACAAGCCGTACCTATCGTCGGACCTTGCTGGAGCTCGTACCTTGAGTTAGACCTTGATGTAAAGGTGTTTTGGTAGTATTCAAAAATTTTATCGCCATAGCCAATGTATTCAGCACACATAGGTCTCACACGTTGAGCTCTTGGGGTTTGATCTCTTTACACTCATGCTCTTTCTTATAATCTTTTCGAGTGTATTTGATCATTTTCTCATTGTAATTCTTGTGGGAGCCCTCAACGTGTGAGGTTGCCCCATAAACTTGGTGATTGCCCGTGATAGTGGAATCAAGTCGGCCTTTTGTGGTGACTTGAAGAGGGAAAGGGTTTGAAGAGACCCGGCCCTGTGTGGGCTTCCTCAATGAGGAGTAGATCTCTTTGGTGAGATCGAACCTCGGTAAAAATCGATGTCTTGTGTGTTGTTTACTTTTGCATCTTGATTAGGGCACATAGTTGATCAATATCATAACTTGAATTGTAAATTGATTTTCACGTGCAACTTCACAACATCAATTGTAAATTCAAGTAATATTATCTGTTGTTCACATTTCCACTGCTTAAAAGAATTTAAATCCAGTATCGATAATTAGTCAAATCGGCATACACAGAACACACCGGACTAGTCCGCACACACAACCGGACAAGTTTGGTCAGTCAAGTTTTTGACCGTTTGATTAAGTGTGTGTTGACGGCTGTTATATACCAATTTCATCCGTCAATTTAACTCAATTATGTGAAGGATTTGTCATTTCTTGCACACATCACCTTTCTATCTAACCCAATTCCACTTGGACTTGGAAAAATATGTGTATGCAGCATTTTCTACAGGAAATGAGGAAATGTAGAGGGGTCAATCCTATAAAATACCATCCCAGCCAATCAGGCGATGACACGTGGCATCCTATGGATCAAATGGCCCACTAACAGAAGTATCCGAGGAGATCCAATGGTGTATCACCCATATACATCAATGGGACCCACCTGGCAGCCACCTGGAGAAAGCACACGAGAATTGGTGCAATGACCAGGTCGGCCGAACCAGGGGGTCGGTCGACCTGGTCTCTGCACCAAACTCGGTCAGCCTCCATGTGTTGGCTCCTCCCGGCTTCCTGGAGTCAATGGTGACTGATTCGCGCACTTTTGGTGGCGGGAACCGACCTCAACACTAGTATAAATAGGACCCCCTACCCCTCATTTCAACACACACCACTTGAGCCTCATCTCTATTGTATACACTATCATCCATAGTCTTAGAGGAGTTATGTTGTAGAGAGGAGAGTCTCTAGTCCCAAGTCCAAATTGGGAAAGGAGTAAGGAGTCTCTCTCTTCCCAATCCTACATTGGGAAAGGTATGGCTCATGTATTCTTTCTTGTATTTGTGACTTTATGCATAATAAAAATAGTATCTTTAGTCTCTACTTATACATATACTTGGGCAAAGCGTTTCTTGTTTGATTGTGGAGTCCATGTATGTGGAAGGTATAGCTTCTATGACTGTTTCATCATGAACATATCTCATTATCATAGAACCTATGGACCCCCACTATAGTCTAGTTAATTATAACATAACTAGGTTAGTATGGATAATTTTGTTGTGTGTCAACATTGGTTCAATGATGATTCAATTCACTTTCTTAAGATGGATTGTACCTAGGCTCTTAAGCTAATTACTTAGAATGCTAGAATGGTGCTAGGATAGCTAAGTAGCATTGGATGTCTCGTAGACCCACGAATTCAAGAGGTAGGCAGTAGGTGGTGACAGCCCTATCTGTCCTTTGTAATCCTCCACGTTCATCTATGCCACAGGCTCTTGGCGGGAGTCACCCTAGTATTGCTAGGGGTAAGCTCGTGCCCGATGTGTTGAACCACATAGCATAAGTATTCACTATTGATATAGCTTATGGATAATTAGTTTAGACTATGTATATGTACAATAGAGCATAGTAGGAGTACCTCCATAACTCTCAACCTTAACTAACCTCTAGGATCCTCTTACCCCCCTTGGACTTGAAAGCTTTTGTGTGTGTCACACTACCTCCACTCTTATTTTATCCATCCTTACTAGATTTTTACCTAGACCTTTCTACCCTTTCCACTTGATGATTGTTATATTTCTACCCCGCCTTCCTTTGGGATCAAATAAATGACACCCTTGGGAATACTTTTAAGGGGAAATGCTACAATGATACCTCCATGCACTTGCGGAATTCACTCTGTGATCCAATAGAACCATTAACAAGCATTTCTGACACATCAGTTGGATATGTTTAGTTAATGGTGCGTAAGTAATACCAACAAGCATTTCTGGCAATATTGCCAGGGATGATTTGTTTGTATATCTTAGGAGCTGTCAATAGTGTGCAGGAAATATTCTAGGCCTATTCACCCCCCTCTAGGCCACATTCAATTTGTATCAGAGCCAGGTTCTCCATCAACGAGACTCACCGCTCGGAGAGATCAATGGCCTGTGAGAAGAACAACGAGATCCCGAAGGTGCTCAACACCGAGGAAGAGCAAGAAACTAAAGCATTCGATGTACTAAGAGAAAATCCATATGATGATGAAGAAGTACGTCAACTGAAGGAAATTCTGAGGAAGAAACTGCTGGCACAAAAGGGAAAAGAAGAAGAGAAGACGAGGGGGGTGGTCATCACGACTACTCCCAATATTCTTACAATTATAATCGTCTTAATTCAAATAATCACTATCTTTCTATTCCCATGGGAAAGCCTCCGCAATTTGACGGAAACGACTACACCATGTGAAAATACAATATGAAGATGCATCTAATCTCTTTTAATCCTAGTCTTTGGCATATTGTGTGCACAGGTGTCGATACCCTAGATATGGATGAAGAGCTCACTCCAGAACAAGAACAAGAAATCTACCGCAATGCACAAGTTGTTGCAATGATCACCTCATCACTGAGCAGAGAGAAGTTCACCAAGATTGATGGATTGGAAAGTGCAAAAGAAATATGGGATACACTTAAAATAGCTCACGAGGGAAATAAGTCAGTCCGAGAAGCCAAAATTGAGATGCTTGAAGGAGAGTTTGGGAGATTTTCTATTGAGGAAGGCGAATCAGCTCAAGACATGTACAACCGGGTGAAGGCGCTCATCAACAAGATCCACGCCTATGGAAGCAAGAAGTGGACTGACCATGAGGTGGTTAAAAGGATGATTAAAGCATTTATTCTAAGAAATGTCACATTATGCTCAGTGATCCGAGA